>CM038227.1:54258168-55458168 GCA_021442155.1 Cymbidium sinense
GCCCCATTATGTCAAATTAGGCTAAGTTTAGTCAATTGATAAAATTAGTCCAATTGGGCTCAATTATTTGTTAGGTTATGTTCATTGATCAATTTGAGTTTGATTATAGCTGTTGACTTGAATCAATTTGAAGTAGATTGGATTTAGTCTAATTTGGTTCATTTAGGTCTATTTGGACTAAGTAAAACAATTAGCCAAATTAAGCCAAGTTGGGTCCAATAGAGTTTAATAAGTATTAGGTATAGTTTTGGGATGGTTAATTTCAAGTGAATAGAGTCAATTTTGAGTTTAGTCTCCTTTCGGCCAAATTAGGTCAATTTGGGTCAAAGGGGTGGGTTAACCCATTTAGGGCTAGGGAGGCTTGACCTATGTGCAATTTTGTTGTGTTCGGTGTTGGGTTTAATCCATAATTGGTTTGAGATGTGGTGTACAGGTTTAGACCACTCAGGCTAGGTGAGGTCTACTAATTTAATGGCTTATCTCTATGTGAGGTCCTATAGGCTTCTTTGGGTTAGTTTGAGAAATCTATCTAATCACTAGATGAGCCTTAACATCTAAGTATAGAAAGAAGTTAGTGCCTATAGTGCATATTGAATCCGAGGTCTAAAGAGTGATAGGTGTCAAGCACTAAAAGTGAAGTCAACATTCACTATGTACTTATAAATAAAGCCACTTATTTACATAAATATTCGTAATGCATCAATACCACTAAATCAATATTTTGATAAATAGAAGTAATTCGTTGTAGTGCATTAGAAATTTTTTATTAAAAAATAATAGTAAAATTTACAGGATCTAACAATATACTAAATTCAGTATACATAAATCACAAAACAGTGCTACAAACAACCTTATAATGTTATCATGATAGTTTTGATAATCTAAAATAAATCTTATAAATTCTTCAAATTTTGCTAAAATACCCAAAATATTACAAAACCCAAAATGCTTAGTGAAAATACAAAAGAATTATATAAATATGTGCATAATAACTAAAGTAGCAACATACTAAAGTTACATTGTAAAACTTTCCTAGATGCCAAGATAACTTGATTTATACAAAATTTGTACAAACAAAATACAAAAACTTTTACAAAAATAAAATAAAATTTCTAAAATTTAAGTAAGGTAACGATAGCCTACCTCGAGACAGTCGATTTTTTTAACTGGCTCGATGGATAAAATCAGCTCTAGGACCCCCAAACCCACCTTTCTATCTCTTTTCCCTCTCTTTTTTCTCTCCCTTTCTCTCTCTAATCTCAAGGCCAAACATGAGAAAATGGAACTCTAGAGGTGGTGGGAGAGATATTTATAATAAAATATTATTTTAATTAATATAATAAAAGAATATAAAATTAAATATTATAATTATTTTATTATTATCATACCCCCTTTAATATAAACTCATTTATTTTCTTGAAATCCATAATTACAAAAATTATAAAATATATATTTAATGAATACTAAAGCATGTCTAGAATAATCTAGTGAAAACAAATTGTAAAATGGATACTAGATGGCCACAAAAAATTCTTTTGTATGAATACATACAAATTCCTTAAAAGTTCAAATTTAATAACTAACTTCATATTTTCATATGTGCATTCCTCATAAATATTAAATAAAATATTTATAAAATAAAGTGTCAATTGTCCTATAAAATGTTAAAGATGGTTTTAACTCCAAACTTAAAATGAATTTAGAAAGTACACTTGAATACTATAGATCATCTCTATTCTAACAATATTTCAAGAAAATAGTATCATTTTCCTTATTAAATATTGTTGTGTGATTATTCAAAGCTTAAGGTCATTTGGATAGATATCTTGAGAGATGTTTAAAAGCATCTTACTAATTTGACATACATGTATAAAAGTAAACTCTGAACAAATAAACACCTAAGGCTATTATAGTAATTTTATAAAATAAAATTGTACCTATGAGTATGATACAACCCGACCACCATCCTCCAACTAAGGACATTCTCCCACTTTGGTTTTTCAAACATTGTTGCTTGACTACTATCTCATAACCATTGTTGCTTGACTATGGATGCCTAACCACTGTCATCTAGCTATGAAATCCCACTCACTATCACGTAATTTCGATCGCTCAACCACCATTGCCCCACTGCAATCTATTGACTATAGTCATCTAACTACAACCTTATGACATTCATCGCTTGATTATAGTCTTTCAACCACCATCACCCAATTACATTGATGTTTGTTACCTTCATTACATGCCATCAAAATAAAATCAATGCACATCATTGACACATGCCATCGACACCAATGTTAGCATCCACTAACCTTATTACCTATCACCGCTAATAATGTCAATTCATGCCATCAGCACAAAGATTATATTGATTTTTTTTGTCTCATGTTTTATCTTCCTTGAAGATATTTTTGCCACTTAAGGCTCTTCTAGATTTTACTATAAAATATATTCTATATAATTTATTTTTACTATATTATACTAACACCTTAATCATGAAAAGGACATAATTTATAATGTATGATACATGCTAGTAAAATCCTTTCAAGTAAGCCAACCCCATGATTTTTTTCCTTTCTTTACATTTCCCATGTAAAAACTCAATGTTTGTTTATAACTTTTTTGTATGCTATATCTTCATACAAAAATAAGACACCAACATTTTTCACTCATAACTACAAATATTCTAGCACACAATAATAAGATAATGCATTAATCTCATTATAATCAAAGAAGAGTTGTTTGCAAATCTTCTTCTTCTACAATGAGGATTAAAAACAACATTTGGTTCTTTGTCCAAGCAACCTTTTTTTCTTATTCTCTTTTCCTTTTTGAAGGATATGTTGATGTTTTGCTCTCTTGATGTTTTAGGATATTCTTTACTTGAAAGGCTTTTTTTCTTTTTACAATTCCATATAGCATGTTAAGCATATTCGACATATATTTACCAAATTTGAAACTTCAAACGAGTAATATTTTAATTTTATAATAAAAAATAATGAACTAAACATTTAATATGTAAATAGAATAAATTAAAATAAAACTTTAAATATTCAAAATTTCTAGAAAAATTTTACAAGTATTGTCTCTTATTATACCAATTTTTTAGGCCTATATGAATCTACCCTTGATATATCATGCAAGCCTTAAATTTTTCTTGCATTGTTTAAATTTAGTTTGGGCAGCTGCAACTGTCTAAAAAAAAGTTGTGAAGCTACTGCAAAAGTTGTTCTTGTCTAAAAAACTGTGGTGGGTATTTTAATTTTTTTTTATTTTACAAAAGACAAACCACATCTTCCTAGTAGCCACCGCACTCAGTTAAGTCAGGTTGGAAAACATACCACAAACTTATCATATTCAACTTGAGAGGAATTAATAAGTAACTTCAGAATATTTGATCAACCTAAATAGCTCAAGAAGAATCTTACTGAATGTTGAAAGATTTAGGTGATGTTTGGCTGCGTGATTGGCCAACTTGAGAGGAAGTTATAAGTAACTTTGAAATATTTGATCAACCTAAATAGCTCATTTCTAAATGCCGGTTCGTATAAAATTCTGGTCGCAAATGCCGTTTTCGGCACTCGGGAGCAAAACTTCGGTCAAGCTTTTGAAATCCTGTTCCACCTTTCTTAAAAAATTATCTTCCAAATCTACCCCCGTATACCGAACGAAAGCCTCCGTCTCTCGTATTTTGCACTTCCCAGACCGAAGAGCCTATGACTTTTCTTGTCGAGGGCTTTAGCCCTCTCCCTCTTCGGCATCTCCATCTCTCATCTTCGGCATCTCTGTCTCTTTTCGATTTCTCTTCTTAGTACTCTGAAATCTCGATGTGTGTGTATTGACGGGCTTTAGCTCTCGGTTTGTCCCGTCGCTCGTGACTCCAACGTAGAACCTATTTCATACCGTTGTAAATCCCTAGTCTTTCTATCTCTATTTTTGTTGTCATAGATGGAGCTACGTGTCCCTGAAATTGTTGCATGATGTCAACTCTATAATTTATCTTTGATGTGAGTAGAAAATTATATTGTAGTTGTTTTTAGTTGTTATGATTGTTTTTCTCATTTTATTTTTTAAAAGATCATATTTTTTCGGGAAAAAGTTGGAGTAGCTCCAATGGCAGATAAGATTAGAGAGAGTCGCCTTAGATGGTTTGGCCACATAAAGCGTCGGTCCATGACCGTTAGGAGAGTAGATGCATTAGATTTGCCTTATGTTGAGAAAGGTAGAGGTAGACCTAAAAAGACTTGGTTAAGATGTATAAAAATGACCTTAGTATACTTGAATTAAATGAGAATTTGACACTTAATAGGACACAATGGAGACGAAGGATTCATATAGTCGACCCCACTTAGTGGGATAAAGGCTTGTTGTTGTTGTTGTTGTTGTTGTTGTTGTTAATTCATCAATTAATTTTTTTAGATGGGCTGATGATTACGAAGAGACAACTGCATATAGTGATAATGTTTGGAGAAGAGCTTTGAAAAATAAATTTTCTACAGTACTTGATCATTTGGATAAAAAATTTAATATTATGTTGGCACTACTAGTCGTAAATATTATCATAATTTTCATGTTATATAGTGTAATGTGATGTGTTAAATTCAAATGTCAAATACTAGACTTATGAGTATGTATGAACTTCTAAAATTGTATTTTTTTTTTCTTACTCTGTTGATGTTTTATGACCATAAGTGTAGTTTTGTACCTTTTTCTGCAAATAGCTATAACACGGCACCTGCATAGCTCAATCTTTCAAACAGTTAAACTGCTTCTTCAGAACCATCTTTCTAAAAGCCATTTTCCCTACAGCAACTTCACAGCTGCTTCTTCATACAGCTACAGCTGTGCCAAACAAACCCTTAATCTTCAATTATTAAAAGCAGTAAATATTTCAATCTAAATAACATACTTAAGCATAACCTCACATTTAGATTGAATAATCTGAAACATAATAATATACTCCATTGTTAACGATTGGTTAACATCATCAAGCTCATCCACATAATCAAAATCATCACAATAATAATCTTCAAAGATAAACATATCACAAAAAATAAAGTATCCAAACTAGTGGATGTGATATAGTTGGATAAATTATCATTATGAACTTGGGCTTTTTGAACCTTTAAAATTTGATAAATTAAAGGAAAATTTACATACATATTACAAATTTTATACCTTAGCACATCTTACATCTAAAATTTGATATTTAAAAATATAGCATATTTTTTATGCATGAAAAGATGCATTACACTTTTAAAAAAATTAATAATTGTGGTCTTTTTGATCTAATATTTAAGATTTAAGTATTAGATGTTAAGTGATAAAACATGTTAATAAATCTAAAATAGAGATTCCAAGTGTATATATGGGAATTTTGTAACTCTAAAATAAATTCAATGTTTGTGATGTACCTCCCCAACTATAAACTAGGCATCATCAACACGATAATACATGAAATATATTCATATAATTTAATCATTGGGTAGATATTATCACCATCAATATTTAATTAAAATATTAATTGATTTGAATGATGGCTGAGATGAATATTAAATAATATTGAAAAACAATCAATTACATACATAACATTCAAACATAATTATTTATAAAATAATTACTTTATTACATTCATTTTTCAATTCTCCATTAAAATATCAAAATTAATAATAAAATCTTAACCAACATTTTTGTACTTCTATCAAGTTCTCAATCGTTTTATTGTGGCATGCATAAATACTCAATTCAATGATCGAAAAAATAATGATATAATTGTTAACTATATATATATATATATATATATATACAATTATTTTTATGTTGCATCATTTAATTTTAAATAAAGATAGTCTAAATAAATAAGTCAAATAAAATATAAGTAAATTTTAAAAATATTATAATCCACACATTAGTTCTTGAAGGGAGAAACACTCCAAAAATCATTATGTTTTGGTGGATTTATAAAGTGGATACACCAAAAATACCACACTCAACTCTTCCAATATTTGTAGCAAAATAAAACTGGAGCAAGAAATTTGATGGATAAAATTGGCATATCTTTAAGAAATGTCATACATAACATACCAAATTTAATTCAATGTTATAGTCTGTTTGGGGTAACTACAGAAGAAGTTATTGTTTGAAGAAGTTGTGATGGGTATCAATTTTTTTTATTTTGCAAAAGTCAAACCGTAGCTTTCTAACCACAACTATAGATAGCCATGTCAGGTTAGAAAACACAACTTTTTCACCACAAATTCCTCAAACACAATTGAAATGTAGTCAGAATGTAATGTCCAACCATCACTATGGTGTGATGGAGCACCGCACTATACAGCCACCGCCGCCCAAAACGATGCCTTAATCATATCATATTAATTAAATATAATTAATTTTAACAACAATAAAATGAAGATGAAACACATTCTTCAATCAAAAAAATTCAACATGAAAAATTTAGATGTTTGAGTACAATTTTAATACATATGAATTTAATCTCAAGATTTTGATAAAAACTTTCAAGATATTATTCAAATCAGCCAAATGACATCTAAAAAAACAATGGAACTTAACTGAAAGTTCATTCCTTGGCACTGGCCATAACAGTAATCAGCCAAATCTCAAACATAAAGTAGATTCGGTGTTTTTTTCTTTGTCGGGAAGGGGATGGTGAGGTGTTCTAGTTTGTGGAGTTGATGTAATATAGAAAGATATAAAACAAACAACAGATGATATGTGTATTTTATTTTTTATTTTTTTTTTTTTTGGAAGGATATCCACCCAACACCCCACCCATCTTATAGGTGGGGATATGTAATTAATCCCATGGGGCTAGCGTCACATTCATCAGCGTGTCGCCCCTTACTTTCCACCATTATGCATGGCCTCCGCGAGAGTCGAACTCGGTCCGGGGTTCCGTACGCCCACCAACCGAGCTAAGAGACGGTGGGTGATATGTGTATATAAAGGTACTGTACGCATAATTAATTAACAAGGTGATGATATCTGAGCTCAAAAAAATTAAAAAAAAAGGTCTGTTTTGCTGTTCAAGTTTTTCATATCGGTCAGCGAAAACTAGTAAAAAAAGAAAACAAATTCAAAACAACTTTTTACTGTAAATTTATACTTCACAACTGTTTATCAGTGCAGAAAAGTATTTAAGAGCTGCTTTCAAACTTCAAGAACTATGAGTTACTTGAATTTTGTAAAGCCGGAGGAGCGTATTTCATAAGGCCAGCATCAAAGTTGTTTTTCAAATTCAATCTCCTCCGTTAAATGGTTTCGCTTCAGCACAATCTTCTTCTCTTCGAGTTTGAATCAGTTTTGTCCTCTCAGATTCGATCTCCTCAACGTCTTAAAACTGGTTGGAAATCAACCTTTGTATCTCTTCTTCCCTGCAGTAATCAAAAGGATTGAGAGTAATTTAGATGGTAACAAGATACATATGACAACTCTTTAACTTTCACGATTAAAAATGATTTGGTGTTAAGATTTCTGCCAATAATCAGAAGCCAAAAATAATTATTTTTCAGTAAGAAAATTAAATTATTTAGATTATAAATATTATAAAGTCATTCTGAGTAAAAGTTTAAGTACTCAACATCGATTGCTAATTTTAAATTTTAAGATTGTTGCGTGCTAGAAAACTAGTTGCGGTAGAGTGAAAGTTCTTAGCCTTTTGAAATCCACGGGTATTTAAAGAGTGAAGAAAACCGGAATTTTTGCTGGAAAATCTCGAAAGAGGGAAAAAATCAGGGCCTAGCCCAAGAAAAGCTTATATATTTGTTTGGTACAAGTTTTTTCCGATAAGCATTAATTGTATATGAGAAGGGTGACAATGAGAATCCCAAAACGACAATATATAGTCGTTGTTGTAACATTAGTGGTAGCAAATGATGGTGAACGTGAAACAACACGACGATTAAGGTCACCATGGAGACGGCGAGGATCAACGGTGGCGGTGGCGTGGCGGTGGTTATACCAGGGTGGTTGGCGGCCGTCAGTGGTAACACGATTATGCAGAGGATTTTCAAGCTTTAGAGCTCTCTCCTCTCTCTTGCTTGGCCTCTTCCTCATATAAGGAATGAGAGGCTATTTATAGATTGGAGGAGTGGCGTCTTTATAAATACATGCAAAATTCGAACCACTCTATTTCATCGGATGGCTCAAAATGATTCTTTTGATCATTTGATGTATTTTAAATATTTGAATGCTCAAATGAAGTCGGAATTGTAAAATCTTGGGCTCGTTAGATCCGGCTCGTCGAGATGCTCGATTTGACTATAAACACTCCATGTTTGAGAGTTATTTAGGGATTTAACTGACATCCCAGGGTTTCTAAGAATATTTTAAGTGCTTGATTTCGACTAGTTTCAACTTCGGATCAGCTTGCTTTTAGCATCAAGATTCGTGCTTCAACTAGTAGTATTTTAAGTGTCATATCAAAGATGAAGAATTAGAAGATAAAAAATAAATCGAATCATTATTCTAGGATTAGATTAAGAACATATAAAATCCCAAAATAAAAAATAAAAAAAATGAGAGATGCAATTTCTCTAAAAATTTATAACTCACTTTTCTCCTACCTTAAAAATGATCAAATATATTTTCGTAAAATACTACATTTTATTTAGATCAATTTTGATATATATATATATATATATATATATATATATATATATATATATATGACACTTAAAATACTATTAGTCGAAGCACGAATCTTGATGTTAAAAGCAAGCTCATCCGAAGTTGAAACTGGTCGAGATCAAGCTCTTAAAATAGCCTTAGAAATTTTGGGATATCAGTTAAATCCCTAAATAGCTCTCAAATATAAAGTGTTTATAGTCAAATAGAGCGTCTCGATGAGCCGGTTCCAACAAGCCAAAGATCTTACAATTCCGACTTCATTTGAGCATTCAAATGCACAAAATACATCATATGATCAAGGGGATCATTTTGAGCCGTCGAGTAATGATGCGGGTTTTGCATATATTTAGATGCCACTCACCAATCTATAAATAGCCTCATTCTCATGAGGGGTGTGAAGGAGAAGGAGGCAAGCAAGAGAGAGAGAGCTCTAAAGATCCTCCAAACCGTCGCCACTCGGCGGTCGTCAACCACCGCCGCCGCCATCAGCCGATCCTCGTCGCCGACCATTGTTGGTCATCATCGCACCATATCATCGTCATCAACATCAACATCATCATCGTCGCCAACATCATCGCTCGTCGTCGTCGCCAGTATTAACACTCGCGTCAACATCGCCGTCAACATCATCAAACATGTATACATTACTGGCTATTTCTCATATACAATTCGTAATCCCGGTGTCGGAAGATCTCTCAAATGATATATAGTGGAAGCTTTTTTTGCAGCCCTGATTTTTCCCTCTTTTGAGGTTTTCACGTAAAATTTTGAGTTTTATTGTTCTTTAAATACCTGCATGTGGACTCCCAGAAGCTAAAGTAAACTTTTACTCTACCATGGTTTTCTAGCATAGGTTTGTGTGGTAAGAGACCCCTTCAATCATAATTCCTATGAACACCCTTATGGCCATACAGCAACTTCAACGGGCCTCGCTCCAACTCGCTCTCAAAACCAATCCTTGAACCAAGGATGCCTCGCCTCACTTCTCCCACGATAGTGACACTGTGGTAGAAATCTCTTTAGAAGATCGTGTGCGAATGGAAGAGTCTCAAATGAGATGATTCAACTTTGAGGAACACAACTACCATGAAAACACATCTCCCCAAGATCGATCGTTGTGGGAGGTCAAAATGCTAATTTCATTGTGAAGTTCCTCCGTAGAGACCATGATGATCTCCTTGACACCGCTACTCATCCATCCACATACGACCTATCTAATCCACCAATTATTGGTAGTTTGACACATTCTCGTCCTTCTGACCCCACTCGTCATGTTATACGTGCGAATGCAAGATAAATTTCACCTCCAAGATAGAAATCATCTTCCCCCTTACCGCTATGAGGAATCCTCACTTAGCTATTCTTCAATATCCTATTCCGTGGGTTTCAAGCTTAGAACATTGATTCCTATGATGGGCGCGGCCACCCACATGAACACATCGACCATTACGTAACTATCATGCATATCCAAGCTCACGCTTTTGTCGTCTTTCCATTACCCTCAAGGGACAAGCTCGCACTTGGTTCTACTCCCTTCCAAAGGAATCCATCCATACCTTTGACGAACTCTCCAAGATTTTTGTAGAACAGTTCATTGCGAATCGGAGGATCATTAAAGATTCTTCCCATCTCTCCGACATTTGTCAAAAAGAGGGAGCATCACTTAAGGAATACTTCCAGAGGTTCTCCTTAGAAGCTCGCCAAATACCTGGAGTAGACCTTGAACTATTAAGAGGAGTTTTCCTTGGAGGACTCCATCCAGGGCCTTTTTACTCGTCATTAATGCGAGACACGGTCCGCTCATATGCTAACTTGGTTCATCGTGTGGAAGCACAAATCTCTACTGATGAGGCTATTATTGCCCATCGCAAATAATTTGGGCAATCTACAGGAAAATATAAAAGCACCCTAGGGAATGGGGACAGTCTATCAAAAGTAACAAGCGTGATCTCCCTCCCGACCCCATATCAACGACATGAACCACAGCCCAAAAAGGAATACACGTCGTTGAACACATCTCGTGTTAACCTCCTAATGGCTATTCGAGATGAAGAAAATATCAAGTGGCCGCATTCACTGAAACCAAATTCAGGAAATCAGGAACAATATTGTCACTTCCATCGAAGTCGTGGACATACTACTGAGGCATGCAAACAACTCAAAGAAGAAATTGAGAGGCTCATTCAGCAAGGATATCTACGTCTATTTGTGAAGACTCAATCGACTCAAACAAACATATCTCCAACTGGGGGGCAACCAGGACAATCATCACAGAAATAATAAAACAATCATCAAATAGTTGGAGAAATTGAAACAATCGTAGGAGGACCAATACTATCTAATCAAGTTCTCATTACCATCTTTAAAGAGCCAGAGTTAAAGAAGTCTCGTACTGATCATTCCATCACTTTTAATGACTCAGACTTAGAAGGAGTACATGTTCTCATCAAGATCCACTTGTCATCGGTAGCGGATGGTGACCCATGCTATAATGTTAAGAGAATTTTGATTGACAATGAGAGTTCTGTTGATGTCTTATTTTACTCCACATTTCTTAACATGAGTCTGGTTAGGGAAAAGCTCCAACCCGCTGCAGGACCATTGTACGGGTTTGATAATCGCCTTGTACAAGTAGAGGGGACAATCACCCTTCCTGTTGTCCTTGGTGAATTTCCTCGACAAGTGGCTTATTTAATCCAATTCATGGTGGTCAAGTCAGATTCAGCATATAACGCTATCTTTGGAAGGCCCCTTCAATCAATTTTCGTGCACTTGATCTCATCTTAAGATGAAATTTCCAACCCTGGAGTTGAGTCGTCAGGAAATTAACAGATAGCACAATCATGTTATCTCAGATAAGCTCAATCATGCCCTTCTGTGACCTTCAGCATCGAAGATTTTAATTTTTAAGATGAAGAAGTACCCCAAAAAGCTTCGCCTGTAGAAGACTTGCTCTTTGTTGCATTATCAGATAACCAACCATTACGAACAGTGCAAGTTGGATCTCTGCTCTTAGACGAACAAAGGGAAAAATACTTAGACTTCTTGTGCAAAAATCAAGACATCTTCGCTTGGAGTCCGACGGATATGCCAGGAGTCAACCCCAATGTGATCATGCACTCCCTCAAGATCGATCCGACATTCAAACCGATCATCCAGGAAGAAGTTTTGCATGCCTCAGCTATTGAGCAAGAAGTTAACAAGCTTCTAGAAGCGGGATTCATACGAGAGGTACATTACCCTACATGGCTAGCAAATGTTGTCATGGTTAAGAAAATAAACGGAACTTGGAGAATGTGTATTGACACCTTAACAGAAAGATAGTTTTCCTCTTCTCGAATTGATCGGTTGGTTGATCATCAAATGCTCGATTTTGGATGCTTACTGCAATACAAAAAAATGAACCCAACGGATGAAGAAGCTACAACATTTAAACATATAAAGGTTTATACTGTTACCAAGTTATGCTGTTTGGATTAAAAAATGCTAGTGCTACCTATCAACGCCTTATGAATAAGATCTTTAAAGACCTACTAGGCCGCATAATAGAGGTATATGTGGATGACATGTTAGTGAAAATCTTGGAAGAATCACAATATATTTCTGACTTAGAAATATGCTTTAACCTTCTTCGACGTTATAACATGCGACTCAACCCAACCAAATGTGCTTTTGGGGTTACGTCAAAAATTTCTTGGATTTATGGACAACCCTGAGAAAATCAAAGCTCTCAAAAATATAACTCCTCCGAAGAATATTAAGAAAGTTCAACGTTTGAATGGACGAATTGCTGCGTTATCCCACTTCCTAGCCCGTTCTGGGGATAGATATTTGTCATTCTTTAAAATATTAAAGGGAGCTAAAAATAATAATTTTCAATGGACTGATGAATGTCGTCACGCTGACTAAGGGAGTATTTAGCATCTCCACCCTTTATCCAAGCCTATTCAAGCGAGATGTTATACTTATATCTCAAGTCTCTTCCCGATAAGCTCGGTTTTAGTGCGAGAAGAAAGTGGGATACAACGACCAATTTATTATGTCAAAAAATTCTCTCGATATAGAAAGTCGTTATCCACTTCGATAAGGTGGCTCGGCTTTAGTTTCTCAACAAAATTAGGCCCATACTTCCAAGCTCACACTATCGGTGTTTACACTCATTTACCATTAAGGGCCATCCTACGAAAAGCATCACGGGAGGTTAATCAAGTGGTCAGAATTGGGAGGTTTGATATAAATTTTCTACCTGCTATAAAGTCTCAAGTACTCACAGACTTTATAGTGGAATGCACCCCAACTCGGAGGAGCTATCTCATGCCTTTTCTCCTCAATGGACCCTCTATGTTGATGGAGCTTGAAATCGGTGTGGTGTGGAATCTTACTTATTTCCCCGAGAATACCCAGAGTATGGACTTTAAAATTTCATGCAACTAATAATATGGTGAATATGAGGCTCTTATAGCAGGGATGAGACTCATTGGAAGCTCAAGACTTAGTGATACCTCGACTCTCAACTTGTTGCCTCCCAAGTTGAGGGAAACTTTAATGCTCATAATCCCAGTGACCTGATACCTCCACTTGGTGAAGTCCCTTCTTGACCATTTCAAGACACATCAAATCATTTCAGAAGAATACTCAGGCGCTCCTAAGCTTGCTTTATATACTGGGATCTGCTTAAGAGAAGGCATGTTGAAGAAATATATTTTCCAAGTATCCAAGGGTCATGGGTAATTCAAATTGAGATAAAGGAACATTTATGGATGGACCCCATCCTATCTTTTTAAGAAGGAACTCTTCCCGAAGACCCAACCACATTCGTCTCAGAAGACAAGCTTCAAACTTTACTATTTTCAGGTGAACTATACAAACGAGCTTTTTTGGACCGTTCAAATGCCTCTCACCTTGAGGGATTCGTATTAAGAGAGGTTCACTCGGGGATATGTGGAGAACACCTAGGAGGAAGCTAGCCCTTAAAATTATAAGGCAAGGATTCTATTGGCCTACGATGAAACAAGATGCCTTGGAGTTCACAAAAAAATATGCAAGTTATCAGTTGCACTCTAACCTCACTCACATGCCGCATACAGAGCTCTCATCTCTTCAAAGCCCGTGGCCTTTTGCTTAGTGGGGGCTTAATATCATGGGACCTTTTCCGATAGCATCAGGGCAACGAAAGTTTATCATTTTAGCCGTTGACTACTTCACTAAATGGGTGGAAGCCGAACCACCTCGCAAATTACTAAACAATGCTAAACAATTTGTTTGGAAAAAAATATAATATGTCGATTCGGTCTTCCTGCAAAGATCATCACCGACAACGGAACTCAATTTCTTGGAAAAGTCTTTACGCCCTTTTGCAAAGATCTTCACATTCATTTGTTGCATCGTAGCACATCCTCAAACTAGCAGACTGAAGCTACCAGGGACTATACTCAAAGGACTAAAACACATCTCAAGAAGGGGGGCAATGGGTTGATGAGCTTTCTAATGTTCTTTGGGCTTACATACATCGCTCGGGTGAGACACCATATAACTTGTGTTTCGGCATAGAAGCTATTATACCAGTAGATATCGGAGTTCCAAGTCCAAGAGTTCAATTATTCAATCATGACGATAATGAAGAAAAACTCTGACAGTACCTGGACCTACTCCCCGAAACTCGTGACATGGCCATACTTCGGACTGCTTCCTATCACTGAAGGGTAGCTCATCACTTCAACAGAAGAGTAAAACCTCGTCCCATATCTGTTGGTGACTTGGTCCTATGAAGTCTCGAAGCTGCAGGCAAAGGCCCTCAACGCAATAAACTCTCACCTCTTTGGGATGGCCCATATGTGCTTATAGCTATGGTGAATCCAGGAACTTTCAAGCTCAAGGATTCAGAGGGAAAAACCTTACCTCGAACCTGGAACACTAAGAATCTCTGAAAATATTATCAGTAATTCCTACTGCATAATTATCACAGCTTTTATTTTATCTCGTTTATCATTTTCTCTTCGTGTAGCCAACCCCACTTAGTAGGACAAAGACTTGTTGTTGTTGTTATTGTTGTTGTTGTCATTTTCTCTTAAAACTCATATCCGTGTTAAAATCATCGTATGATTGTATCACTGAACTTATCAGAGTAATGAATTTATAGCTTTCTTCTTACAAACTTATTTTTTCTTCATTTAATCCTCCCACTTGAGAAATATACAACTCACATTATATCTCAATCAGAGCATGATCAATCCCAAGGGGACTTTCCACGACCTCTTCCATACAGGTTAACGTCATCGAGCGAAGACTCTGACAAACAAACTAGGATAGGTCAAAAGGTCCTTGGTGGACTCCTCACGACCTCTTCCATACAGGTTAACGTCATCGGCGACTCGACAAACAACCTCTGATAGGTCAAAAATCAAGTGGATTCAATTCAACCTCATCCTGCATTGAGTTAGCATTGAATAATATTTTGAATTATCCATAGGTAAAAAAAAAAGCATTAACATGGTGGTATAAGAAAGAATCAAGATTACATACACTAATAATATACATAAAAAATACATCCTCAAGTGATGCTACATCATATCACGATTGGTGATATCAGCTCCTCACCACTAGGAGACTCCTTGGACTCACTCCCAACTCTTTCATCTCTAAATCGACAAAGAGTCTTCAGATACTTGGCTGGGAGATAGATCCTCAATACTAGCTCCGGTCTTGCGATGTACTAAGCGATTCCTTTTAGGAACCCTGGATGAAGCCCTCCTCTAAACATTGGTGCTCCAAGTCCTTCACTTCAATATCAAGTATATGATTACGAGATTCCTGAACATGGTCTTCGAGTGTACCGAGATAAGTCAGGGAGTTCTTAAAGTCTTCCACCACCTTCAAGAAGATTTCATTTGCTTCCGCTTCTGACATTATATGCTCCTTCTCAGAAAGACGATCTTGTAATGCTTTCTTCTCCAGTTTGAGAGCTCTCTTCTCCAAGTGCCTTGAGTCTTTTCTCTTTCGTCTCGTCCTCATCTCAATTAGCTCATCATGAGTGCTTCCACCTTCGACACTAGAGAGAAAGAGAAGTCGACATGTTAGCTAGATTCACGATCGGTAAAAGTAAACTTCTTTTAGCTTTAATACTCATCTTTCACTGCACTTTGCAGATATTTTATCTTCACAAATTCAGTATTCCACTCATCTAAAGTAACACTCAAATGAGCCATCTGCCCTAATGTTTGAGTTACCTATAAAAAAACCATCATAAATATTACATAAAAGAAAAGAAGAATAAAGAAGAAGAAGGAAGACAACGTATCAATTCATTTTGTTGGCCGACATATGTGATTTAACACCTCTTCAGGAATGTGCGGCGGCGAACTCCCCATCATGAGTTGAAACTAAACTCTCGGAGGTCAAGCGGGTGAACATCTTCTTATCTCGAGTCACTTCTTGCATGTCTTTTTTTTCTTTAGGGAAGAAACATTGCCACCACCCTGATTTCGTGATGGGCTTCTTGAAAGAACCCTATGAATATGAGGAGACCTTTCATCACCTTTACTTGATCTCTTTAATGAAAAAGAATGAGATCTCCCTGCCTGGATAGAAAGGCCAACCTTGAACATTCTATCTTCAACTATATATTTGCCAATGTGACGTAACTCATGTTGCAAGCTTCCTAAATCAGGAATATTAAGAGTTGTCAGGATCTCATTCTCGACATCGCAATGGATGCGGAAGGTCATTCAATCTTCCCCATCTCGTGAAGGCCCCACTCATTTTCACAAAAAGAATCCATTAAACCAATTTCTAGATGATCCCGAAAATTCTATCCAATTCTTTATAGTCAGATAAGAAACATGTCCTTGCGTATCACATATAAATCTGCACATTCGACACAAGTATTTGATGTTCAAAGTAACACCACGCTCCCTGAAGTAGACAACCAAACTGACGATGACCATTAAAGCTCGAAATAAAAACTGTGACAAAGCTACACCACATATTTTGAATATCTCAATCAACTCAGGAGCTAAAGGGAATCGCAGTCCCGCACAAAGAATCATCTCAGAAATAGTAAAGTACCCTGGCGGAGATGAACGGGCTCGATCAAACTTTTTCTCAACAATGGCCACCAACTAATTAGGGAAGAAAAACTTTCTGTGGAACACTATTAAACTATCTGATGTGATAGTGGATGGTATATCGTCTGTAGCCGTCACACTATGGGTTTTCTTCATCACCTGAAAATACATAATAAATAAGAGGGAGAAATGACAAAATCTGAGAATTTTGTAAAAGCAACTCACTCACCCCAACGCTTGGGCACCTCCTTTTTTGGCTCTCTCGCTCACGGATAGCTTGAGATAAAATTTTTTGCCTATGATCTTACAAAAAGGATACACATACATATGAGAAAAAGGCAAAAAAAAGAGGAGAGAGAAGATATTCCCCTCTGATGATGCTCATAAATTACCTGCCAAACTTTCGAGTCGGCTTGAACGATAGTTCTAACGCTCCTCGCCATCTTTACTTATCAAGCGAATCATCCATTAAAGTGAAATCAAATTTCGAAAAAGTTGAACCTTGATCGCCTCAAACCGGACGGTCCGGACGAGGCGGTTGATCTTTCGAGGGAAACAACGATGCGTAAGTGGGTCAACGCCTCAAACCGGACGGTCGAGGCGGTTGGCGCCTCTCTCGAGGGAAAAGCGGAACAATGACGTAGTCTGGTTGATCGCCTCAAACCGGACGGTCCAGAGGGCGGTTCGCCTCTTCGAGGAAAATCGGAATAACGACGTAGACGCGTGAGCCTTGACGCCTCAAACGGAACCGAGGCGGTTCTCTTTGATGGAAAAGCGGAACAACGACGTAGTGCGTGGGCCTTGATCGTCTCCAAACCCGGACGGTCTGACGATGCGGTTAACGCCTCTTCGAGGAAAACCGAACAATAATGTTACGCGCCTGACTCCAAACTAACCTCACTCGAAGAAGAGAAGCACTAGAGTGTTGAAGAAGTGTGCCTTCTCCCCAGTGGGTTTTATAGACCTCAGGCAAAATTAAAACGCCCAAACCGCTGAAACCGCTCAAAGCGTAAACCGTCATTCGGGCGCGTAGCCTCCATATACCGCGTCGTCCAGCCGGGCAACCATCGTTCGGTATGCGTCGCATCCGCCGCGTGGCCATGCCCAGCACACTCGGCGTCGGCCCGCCCGCGACCCAGCGTTCGCTGATCGTGTCGAGCGACCCCGACCCGCTCCCGCCCGTTCCTGACCGATCTTCGACCGCGGCAGCGCGATCTCAAATCGTCACGACCAGCGCCATCCGGCCCGTTCGGCCCGCGTCCATTGACCCAGGCCGTTCATACCGCCATGTGCCATACGCCGCGCATGACCCAGCTAGCGCCAGCCGCCCGTAGCCGCTGCCACTACATGACGCAGCGCTGAGGCATGAGCCTGACTCCTATTGCACGGATGGGTCCATAACCTCGAATCTCGCCGCCTACTACGCATTTGCGGCCTTGCATCAACTTCCATAGTCATAATTTTGTGCTCCTATGAAGATCTGTTCTCTCAAAATGTGCAATTAATGGACCCTCAAATTTCATTGAAGAATTTGCTATTTTCAAGTATTTGACATATATTTTTGGATGATTGAGATAATGTCATCCAAAAATAGGGGACAACTGATATGACACTTAAAATACTATTAGTCGAATCTTGATGTTAAAAGCGATCAAGTTGAACTAGTCGAGATCAATCTCTTAAAATATCCTTAGAAACTTTGGGATATCAGTTAAATCCCTAAATAGCTCTCAAATATGAAATGTTTATAGTCAAATCGAGCATCTCGACGAGCCGGTTCCAACAAGCCAAAGATCTTACAATTCCGACTTCATTTGAGCATTCAAATGCACAAAATATATCATATGATCAAGGGGATCATTTTGAGCCGTCCGATTAAGTGGAGTGGTACGGGTTTTGCATGTATTTACAGAGACGCCACTCCTCCAATCTATAAATAGTCATTTCATTCCTCTGAGGGAAGGCCAAGTGAAGGAGAAGGAGGCAAGCAAGAGAGGAGAGAGCTCTAAAGATCCTCCAAGCACAATCGTGCCACTCGGCGGTCGTCAACCGCGGCCGCCACCGTGATCCTCACCGTGGTCATTGTTGCATCATCATCCACCGCTATGCCATCGGTCATCGCCATGTGTCGATCATCGTCAACATCGTCAACATTGTCAACATGCCATGTTGGGTCATCATCACCGACCACTGTCGTCGATCGCCGTCAACATCATCCGCCGTCGTCAACTTCTGTCAACATTATCAACATCGTCAACAATTGTCCATCGTCGTCATTGTACATTTAACAATTTGTTGTCCTTCTCATTCTGATTACATAATCCGTATCGGAAGATCTTGTCACAGATACATAGTGGAAGCTTTTCTTGGGCTAGGCCGTGGTTTTCCCTCTTTTGAGGTTTTCACGTAAAATTGAGTTTTATTGTTCACTCTTTAAATACCTGTACCTGTGTGTGTGCTGGACTCCCCAAAGAAGCTAAGGCATAAACTTTTACTCTACCGCAACTGGTTTCTAGCAAGCAACAATACACACACACACACACACACATATATATATATATATATATATATATATATATATATATATATATATATATATATATATATATATATATATATATATAATATATTTATTAGAATATTCTTCAAATATCTTTATCCAATCTGTTGTTGTTGGCAAAGTGAAGTCATGTGCGTATTCAGAAGGAATATTAAGCTGCATGGCATCCATGTCATTTGTAGCTGAAGTACTACAGTACTGCTTCACTTCCACATAAAGAATTAATATTTAACGGGAAGCTTCATTCAGCATAACACTGCAAGCTTCATTGTCAAAAATCATAGATGCTATGAATCTCGAGCCAACAAGGAAACAACACGTTAGATCCACTGTAAAAATTTTTATATCATAGCGCAGAGATCTCAATACTTTGTGTTTTAAATCTTCTAAGTTTGTTTGACGTGATACTCGCATAGGACGATTTTTTCTGTCGATACAACTTGGAATAAACTGATCATCAACGAGCAGTTGCCCGCCATAGAAGAGGATCAGAGATATGAGCTCTTGACTAATTCTAAAGTATGCTTATCAACCAACCAACAATATTAGATGATCATAAATCGTTCTGTGTAAAAAAAACTTATATCTAAATAATTTACGGCTCAACAATGCTCACTACGCAAATAATTAAAAGATTGTTTTGCTACACACAGGATTTACCTCAAATAGAATAAACTAAATCTAATAAAACCTACATACTATTCTATCCCAACATCCTTCGCGCGCTTCTATTATACACAAATCCTATAAGTCAAGCCTACCAAATCCCTTTCACAAAACCTAAATTGGCAAAGCAGCACACACCTTTACAACGAGAATCGTACGGGAATACAACAATGTGAGGATTATAATAATGTGGAGAATACAAATAAACTTAACTCAAATTAGGCTCAAATCCTAAACCCTACACATCCATACATATTCTAATAAAGTTCAAAATAAATCTCATAAATATACCTTCAATGTGGGGAATACAATAATGTTGTTGGCTTAGGTGGGGCTGCTTGGTGGTCATTGATCGAGACTCGTCGTGAGGCAATCATGAGAGGTGGAGCCGGTGCCAATGCGAGTCGGATGCTTGCGGGGATGATTCATTTGGGTCTAGTCGGGAGAAAGAGAGAAAGGGAGGAAGGATGCAGGGTCGACAAGTTGAGAGAAAGGTTGCAAGGCTGAGTGTTTTAACATTTTCGTTCCTGCTTAAGGCGACTCAAGCAGCGATCTCCTTAAGCGGGCGTCAGCCACCCTCATGGTAGTGTCATACTAAACAACTATACCGATTTTAAATTTTTTTTAAAAATATAATTAAATAATTAATTAAAATTAATACAATACTTATTTAAAAAAAACTTCTACTATATGTATGATTGACAGTGGCATCTATGGGTTATAAGACGCATATTAAAACTGCGGTTTTATTTATTTATTTATTTATATATATATATATATATATATATATATATATATATATGAATCTAATATATAAATTAAAAAACTTCTACAATCTTCCTTTTTACAATTGATTGTTTACGATGTAATTATAATTACAATATTGATTTTGAATTTAATTTAAATTAAATTTTCTTTTTTAAAATAATTTTAAATAATTTACTTTATTTTTTTTATTTTTTTATTTTTTTGACATGTGCATTGATTTGTTCTTAAAAAGTTTTGTATCTCTTATGTACTTTAAATTTTATTTTATCGCCTTTTGCCTAAGTAAATTTTCAAAATTTTCTTATGTGGAGACATATGCAACATGGTTATTCCTGTAGGTTTTTATTGATATTTCGTTTGCATCTGTGTAGATCATTTCACTAACGGGTGACGTCTCGAATAGTTTTGACTATAATTGTTACTTTTTATCCTAATTCATGTGGCATTGTGCTTATCTTTCGTTGTTTTCACCGTATGAAGATGACGAGTCTTTTTGGGAATTTTGAATTAGTGCAATCCAGCTTTTTGTGAAACAAATGACAATATGATGATTTTAATTGTGATTGTGGTGTTTCAAGATAAACTTGTTCTACTTCACATCATATCCATTAGAGAAGAATTCATATGCCATTAATTTTCTTCACTTAACTGATGAAGAGTAATTGTCTTTCTTGACCACTTAGTTAGCAAAACTAAAAGGCAATCTAAATATAAGGTAATGGGAGTAAGAAATAAAAGTGTATTATGTTACTATAATAGAAATAGATAGTAAGGTAATTATTTAATTAATATATTGATTTAATAAGTTGGCCATATAGTTGTATTATGTTACTATAAATGAGTGAATATGATGTTATCTAAAAAATATGAAATTTTCATTATTATCTTTAATGTTTTTTCTAAATTTTCCTGCAGGCTCAATCATAAAAGGATTCATTGTAACTACGATGGCATGTCCATATTCTTTGCACCAAAGGACTAGAAATCTGCTTCAAGTAACATGCTGCCAACAAAGTGTAAAAAAGCTTTCTTTTAAAATAAGAAATAAACTAAACTAGCAGCGTCAATTCAATTTTGCAAATAAAGGAAAAAAAGCTAAGAGGGACAATTCAAACTCTCATTTAATTGATGAGAGAGAGAGGGAGAGAGAGAGAGAGAGAGAGAGCATGAAGCCAGCATGAGCCAATGTAAGCGAACGAAGCTTGGGAGATAGAACCACGGATAGGAAGATAAATAGAGACAGAAGTAGAGAGAGAGAGAGAGAGAGAGAGAGTAAATGTGCGAACATGAACAAAACAGGCATGAGAACAAGCGAGCAATGAGGGCAGTATGCATAAACTCAAAGGAAGGGTAAGGTTTTCTCCTTTCTTCCCTTCAAATATAGTAAGTTTATTCTTGGATTTTTATATGTATAAATATCAAAATTTTGACATGATTTTATAGGCACTATTATTTCACTTTTCCAGTAGTGAATGACCAGTAAAGCTCAAAAAGGAAAGCTCTATAACATTAAGGTTTAAGAATAAAAAAATATTTATTATTTATGAAAATATAAGAAAAAACAGCCCATAAAATGGTAACAAAGCAAACAAATGGGTAAAACTAATTAAGATAACAAAAGGGTGAAGTTACCTTTTGCATTCAGTTGTTACTACTATAAGGAATGAGATGTTTAAAGGGGCGCCATTATAAAGCTGATTCGACTTCTGAAAGAAATAAAAAATATATTTCTAGCATTCAAAGACGAGTTTAAATTGAAGCATGCAAACAAAATGACATTTTTTTTTTGTTTTAACTTTCAACAAAACTTGATAGAAACAATACGTATTGCTACTAACCTTATATCATGGGAATGTTTGGTGAGTGACCACTTCTTCATGGATGCTGGATGCATAGTAATGTCATTCTATAGAAAAATATTTGGGTCGGCATCTCGTTATCTTCCCTCACATCTAAATTGCTTGTGCAATCGTTCATCTTCTAAATATCAAATTGTAGAGGCTTCAAAGAATAAAACACTCATGCCTTGGTTCCCGTTTTGACCATATGAATGCGGAGCTTTAATGGAACCATAAGTATTAAAATATTTAAGAAGCTCTTGATTACCCAAGCCTTTCCACTGTCGATTTGAAACAATAAAGATCTACTTAATGCAAATGTGGTGAACCTCTATTGCAAGGAAAAAAACATTTAACAAGGAAGCTAGTTTTCATAGTGAATAACTAAACAACCTCGACAATATTAATATTAATGTGATCAAAACAAAAATGTGAATACCAAGAAAGTATAATCAAAATAATTAGATAGCATACAAATTATCATAACACCTAGACAATCACATTGCCATCTACTAATTCCCATTAATAGGTGTTAGTTATGCAAATAGATATGTGCGTGTATTTATATATGCGATACATATCCCGTAATTGATTTGATCAAAATACAATGAAAATGGTAGATGATAGATGTGAATTAGAACAAACTTATTTTGAAACACCAAAAATTACAATCAAAATCATCAAATTGTCATTTATTTCTGTGGTGTTTATTTTTGAGATGTGGGACACCACGTAGATCTTAGGAGATACTTATTGAAGTGATTGGGTACGACATTAAGGAATGATGTACTATCTCGAAAGATAGAAATCACCACTATATAATAGACTTAATCACCTAATAAGGACTCTTCAGGCATGATGGGTCTTCGAATGTACCAGAGATCTTTCCCCTACTTTACATGGAAAAGTAAAGTAGGGTTTATTTTAAGTCACGTTCATTAAGTTCCTTGTGAAGGCAAGCCCCCGTAATTAATTATATCATAATTAATTATATCATGATCTCCAAATATTTCAAGGCAAGACTATCAAAGGATTGGCTATGTTGGAAAATCAAATGAGATAAATAAAAAAGAGAGACTTATTTTGGAAGCTAAAAGAGATGATAGAGAATGCTTATGATACTAGGAAGCCTAGTGAGCAATCCAATCTATCCTATGGTTGGGCTTTATATTTTTGAAATTGAAGAGAGTTAATTGTTTGAGTTGACATTTTATTAAAATACTAGGACTTATTATCCCACATTATAAGATTGTGAAAATGCCTAAGAGGTGAGGATTTATGCTTGTAGCCCAAAGGAAACAGCTACCTCGGATCTTAAGCTAGGGAGCTTTGGTACAAATCACAAGCACGTCCTAAATCTCTAAGTGAAAGGTGGACATATTGGTTTACCTCCACAAGAGAGGATTAGACAGTCCAACCGTTGGACTTACAACTGTCTAGAGTGACCTCCAACTAACTCCTCCTATACTTTAAATCTATGTAGATAAGTTTTATGCTTTGCAAGATGTCTAGGCTATTGTTTATTTAGAAAGGAGACTAAGTCTTTAAACTCACTCCTTAAGAGACTAGAGCATGAAGGGCATGAATAATAACTTAATCTAATGCAAAATTTTAACAAGTTTTATTTGATTTTTGGACTTTTTTGTTTTGATACAGACTGTATGATTTTGTATGCCTAAATGCATGAGAACTTGATTATGGGCTAAATCGAGAGAGAAATGGGGTGTTCTTCCATCAAAGGCTCTCACATGTTAAGCCTTTATTCTCTGGCACAGATAGAACCCCCCACTTAACAAGAGTGAAAGAATATGACATGCATGATGTTATACATACAATCATCCAGCTAAGGAGTTGCTAAATATTTTATTATCTTGATTTAATTCCTAAGCTTTTACATGAGATAATGAATAGTTTTAAAATTTTAATTATGAGTTATTAATTGATGTAAAAAAATTAAATTCATCATAAGATCCTACCACATCCAAGGCACACATTCAAACATCAAACATCAAGAAACTAGAAAAAGTATGTAATTCTAGTGCGCAATCTAAACACAACATCAAATAATTTTATAAATTATCGTAAAAGAATAAAAGGTCGGTCGTTCCTCAGAAAAAAAGAAAAAAAAAAGGGTAGCCGAGTTCTACCCTTATACAACCCGGATTATAAAAATAATACATACTATGGGGGTCTTCTTTTCTTCATTTCTTCCTTCTCTTTCTTTTAATTTGATTTGCTCCAAAGGCATCGACACCAAGGACTGCCTTAGCTCTCATCCTAATCCCCCATAGCACTAATCCTAATTCTAATGCAAAATTACATTAAAAATAGGAAAAGTAAATCTAACACATTTAGTTAAATACATCATACAACCCAAGCAGTTATATGAATAATTTTGACTAAGCACCCTACATAGGGGTAACCAAGTTCACATGTCATAACGTGGGTTATGCTTATGGGGATAAGCAACCTGCAAAATAAAAATATTTATATTTTTTTTATTACAGCAGCCCCTTAAGCACAACTCTCTGCAGAAAATATGATTAGGCTAATAACAGCCTAACATCTAGTCTATGAAACATAAACCCTAACATTCAGTCTAAAACATTACATCACAAAATAAAACACAACATCATACATACAATCAATGCATCGACCTAGCCTAATTCTAGGGTCGGTGACTTAGTATTCTAGTGTGTGAAAAAAAAGCTTGTGTAATAAGATTTTACTAGGCTTCTTTAATTTAAGTTTCAATTTGGAGTTTGAATTTATTTAAATTTTATCTTTGGGTGATTTCAATTTAAATGATTTAATGATTTATTTTTTCATTTTTATTTCACTTTTATTTTTGTAAAGTGATGTTTAAATTTTCAAGAATGAATAGTAGAAAGAATTTCATTTGTAGACGGAACTCACCCTATTCTACATCCTAACTCCTAAAGAGTCTAAGGTCCTTAAGTATCTTAATTTAGCCCATTTGAATTTGTGTAATTTATTTGAATTGATATATTTGATTTGATTTAGATTTTAGAATTTGAGTTTGTTTACTCTTCATGTATTTGATTGATTATTTTTGGATTAAATGTGTTGATTTAATTAAATTTTAATAATTCAATATCCTTAATATCTAATGAAGTTTAAGTTTGTTTAAATCCATGTATTTTTTATTGATTAATTTTAATGATTCAATATCCTTTAATTCAATCTCTAGTTTCTTTCCCTTGGGTTTTAATTTAATTCCATAATTTCATATGATTAACATAATTTCGATGTTTTCATTAATTTCATTATTCCATTTAAGTTTGATTTAGATTGGTGAATGTATTTTAATTTACTTATGATTTATTTGAAGTTTAATGTATTTTTTATTTGAATTTCAATTAAGGGTTTAACTTATTGAATTTAGCCGTTTATGTATAGATTATCTCTTCAGTTTGATGATTAATCTCTTATCTTAATCCAATAGGTTTGTTTATTTGGATTTTATTTTTGTTTAACTTATTTTGATATTGATTGGACTTTGGGTTGATTTGATGACTTTAGAGTTTAAATTTAATTTCAAGTTTATTTAATTTGATTATAATTTATTTATTTATGGTTCGATTGGATAACATGAACTCAAAGTTTGCTTTGATTTTAATTGAGTTTGATTATTTATGATTATAATTCTATTTTAATTTCATTCATTAATCATGTTTATTATATTTTAGTTTATGTTTTGATTTTACACATTTTAATGGATAATTAGTTTATCTTATTTAAGTAGGTTGAATTAGATTTAATTTGATTATTTATTAAATTGATGATAATCTTTCTTAATTTAATTTGATTTGATTTAAATTATTTGTTTGAGGTTTTTTTTTTTTTTTGACTTACTCTGATATTGTTTGAAATTAAGAGTAATTGGATATGATTTAAAAACTTTAGAGTTTATATTTAATTTTATGTTAGTTTTATTTGATTATGATATTTAGAATATGAATTATACAAGTGTGCTCATAATTTTTCTTGACTTCAATTGTCTATATCCTAAGGATTTAGTTATATATATATATATATATATATATATATATATATATATATATATATATATATATATATATATATATATATATATATATATATATATATATATATATATATATATATATATTATATATATATATATATATATATATATATATAATTTTAAAACGTGATTTGAATTAGTTATGAATTCCTCCAAATTTTTATATGAATAACTAATCAAATATAACCTAGCTAATTGTAATAGTTAAATTAATTATAATTAAGGACATGTCAGATAACTAAATTTTCTTTTTGGTTTTAGAATCAACATATAATAATTAGGATTAATTGATTTTATAATTGACTTTCATAAATTATGTTCAAACAACTTTTTATATTCAATTATAATATTTATAATATTATTAGTTTAGATTTTTTTTTTTACTAAATTTTACTTAGATTTTATGATAATTTAATTTGTACTTTATTTCTTAATTTTGTTTGATCACATATTATCTCTTTTTTTTTGTATTTGAAATTTTAAAGATTGATTAACTCCTTTTTTTAAGATTTGATTGAATTTAATTATAAATAAAATATTGGATTAATCATTAATCAAAATCAAATGAAGTTAATGGTGCTTGATAGGTGAAATCAAATATCATTATTCAATCAAATCATTTCAAACTATAAAATAAATCGTCTTTTTTGTCTAAACTCTCAAAAAGATTAAAAGTAAAGTCTGCTAAAGGTTGGATCTAACGGCCTTCATTCAACGATCAAATATATGAGATCTACGAGCTTTCAGCGTTTAAGAATTATACCTCATCAGAGCTAATGTCTGATGAATTCGGACCAAGAGGTGGCTTTGTTTGAAAGAAACGGAGCTCTATTGAGATACTCGTTGGGTCAAGATAATGCTCTCTCGAATGGATAACCAACTGCCTTCTCGTCATCAAAATATGAGCTCGATCATCATGACAGTCAATGACCCTTCTCATTAGGATGCTTCTTCACAATTATCTTGGTCAAATCCTTTTCATCGAGTTGAAATATCGAAGGGTCATGTTCTTCAGTAGTGAGGGATGTCGTAACACAAGACTGTGCCACTCTTCTTATCAATCTTCCCATCATGTTTTGTATCGGCTTCCTCAAATGTCTCTTGTCTCTCTATGAATCCTTGTTACTTGAGATAATAAAGCTTGAAAGAGAATTCAATCTTATCATCTATAGGAGCATTAGGATGGAAATCAGAGAGAGCGCGAGCAAATTCTTCAAATCCTAGAATGCCATTGTGCTTTGTATCGAACACGTCGAACACCATATCAGCAAACAAGCTCTCCTTTTTGTTAGTCTTAAAAAGTGCCAGCTGGAACTCATCCTTGTTTATCAACCCGTCATCAATTACAGCACTGCTGATTTTTATTTATTTTTTTTAAAGAGCTCGTATAGCGTTTCTATCTCGCTTACACTAAACACTGTCTCTCTTGCTAAAACTTCAGGATCTTCAAGGCCTTTTGGCTGCTTGTATAGATCAAGATCACAACACTTCAACAAGACAGCAAACAAATGCTTGAATCCCCCTAGGCATTGCAACATGATATTTTCTCCTCAATAGCACACTCGATACCTTCCAAGAAGAATCGATGGGAGGAGAAGGCGAGAGGGAAAATTCTGAAACATTTCTCTCTTCTTTCTCTTCTCCCCTCTTCTCCCTCCGTTTGTTTGGGTCTTAGATGTTCCCCATTAAATGCTCTACTCAATGATGTCGGAGGCGATTCTCATCGCCAGCGTACTCCTCGTTGGTGGCAGTTCCCTGTGATGTGTAGAGTGGAGATGGAGAATGGAAGGCCGAAGGTGGAGCACTCAAGCAGCGAGCTTGTCTCCAGTGAAGGACTGATGTGTGCCTCGGTTTGGGGGTGAATGAGAGACGAGAGAACACCTGCTGGGGGAGTTCTCCTTACGTGTAAGGCTGATCGAAGAAGCAGGTAGTTGAGGATGCGGAGAAGTGCATTCAGCCATGGGTTGCGATGGAGTCTCGGCCTTCAGGAAAAACAGGAGTCATGGCCGACAAAACCTCGCTAGGACGGAAGAGGGAAAAGGAGCTCTCCCTGCTGGAGGAAGAGGGAGATCGGTTTGTTTGTTTAGGTATGTTCGTGAAGGAAGATAAGATAAGGACAGCGCCTCATCATTTTTTTAGTTTTGTATTACGTGTCATGTTTTCGAGGGAATATTAAGTGCGGACTTCGCACGGTGCGGAGTCCGCATCACAGCCCTCTATTTTTTTTTTTTTTTTAAATAAAAAATAAAATAATTTGAGCCGCACGTAATATTTTTTCCATATTTTTTCATAGGTGAGAGAGACAGATAGAGAAAGAGGAGAGAGACTTTTTTCTATCTGCCTCCCCAACTACTCTCATATTCCCCTTTTATTTTATTTTATTTTATTTTATTTTAACTTTTTTTGCATTTTTTATATTATATTATCATGATCACATTAATTATAAGCAGTGGGTATTTTAATAATTTTATCTTTTTTTATTTTTTTTTTGGTGAAATCTGATTTTTATTTATTATTATGATTTTAAAATTTACATAATTTTAATGACTTTTGTAAATAATTGAATAAAATTTTATAAATTAGGTACATAAGATAATTTTAATTATGATTAATATTTATTGATTAATAACATAGATGCATAATTTAATAAATTAATTATTTTGATTTAAGTTTGACCAAAATTTATTTGATGTTTAGAATTGGTTTAATTTCTCTCTCTCTCTCTCTCTCTCTCTTGTAGTTCATTTTAGATTTCAAATGAATTGTATATATATATATATATATATATATATATATATTGAATTAACATTAAAATCATGATTTGATTTAATTTAGGCTTTAATTTGACTAAAATTACATTTGATTCAAATAATTTATTAAAGTTGTGAATATTCTTTTGAGCACAGTTGAACTTTAATTTTCATGTTTTATAACTTGAGTTAAATTATCTCATGATTTGTTAGCATCGATCAATGAATTAATTTTAATTTTCATTTGATTTTGAATGATTTAATTGATGGTTTTGATTATGATTTTAGATAGAACTTGGAATGATGATTAAAGAATTGATTGATTTTGAAAAAATCAATTGAGTTAGGTTTGATTTGGATGAGACTTGGCTAAGTCCATGAAATTGGCTTAAGGGTTTGGATTTAGGTTTGGATCATGGTTTGAAGTTGAGTTTGAGTTTGAATTTGATAAATTGATCGAAGGGTTGAATTGATCTTTGAGAAAATCAATTGAATTTGGATTGATTTTGATTTGGTTAAGGCTAAATTCGTGAGATAAATCATAGGGCTTAGGAAGAATTTTGATTTGACTTGATTTTGGGTTTCAATCATTTGGAGTTGAATTTAGATTTGGATTTAGATTTGGATTTGGATTTGGATTTAAAATTGAGTTTGATTGTAAGTTTGATAGGGTGAATCTGGATTGGATTTGGGTTGTAGGGTAGGAGGGTTATCCTAATCCCTAAGGCATAGCCTAATCCTATGATTAACCCGAGGTTAAGTGTTCACCTAATTACTAGAAGTTTTTTATAACTAAGGAGCTCTTAGTGTCTAAAAGAGTCCTAAGTCTAAGAAAAGGAGGTTGAGAGCTCACTCCAAAAGTGAGGTCAATAGTTTCATAAAACACTGGATTGCACTAATACAAAATACTCAAAAAAGGCTCATCATCTTCATATGGTGAAAACAATAAAAGACACACACAATGCCACATGAATTAAGTTTTAAAATACTTCAATTATAGTCAAAACTATTAGAAATGTTACTCGTTCATGAAATGGCCTGCACTGATGAAAATGAAACAACAAAAAATACTTACATGGTAACCATGTTGCATATGGCTCCACATGAGAAATTTTTGAATAATTTGTGGATGTCAATAAAATAAAATTTAAAGTGTACAAATGATAAAAAAATTTTAAGAGAAAAATCAATGCACATGTCAAAAAAAATCATTCAAGAAAAAAATTAAAATAAACTTAAAGTAAATATTTAAAATTATATTTAAAAATAAATATGAATATATATATATATATATATATATATATATATATATATATATATATATATATATATATATATATATATATATATATATATATATATATATATATATATATATATATATAATATAATATAATATATATATATATATATATATATTATATGCATAAATGTTTTAATCTTATCATTATATATAATAATAAAAACTTATAATTATAAAATTGATATATACAAATATGTTTATCTACATCAAAAATAAATAAAATCCATATCCATTGCCCAAATTCCTGCAAATCCTAGCTCCCTGTATATGTCTCATAGCCCTATAGATGCCACCATCAATCACACACACACACACACACACACACACACACAAACACACATACATTCATAGATACATACTCTATGTGAGCTATAATGTTCCTATCTTTCCTCTAAATGAAAAAAAAGGGCAATTTTCATTATTTATGATATTCCATACCAAAGCACACTCATATCTTGAAGAAGAAAGCTAACAATAGCAAATATCATGTGTCTACAATTTTTTGAACCTCTAAACAATTGTTGAAACAATTATATATTGATTATAGAAAACTAGATACACTTTATAAGCTAAATTTCCACCATCCATTAAAACTATAAATCAAAATTAAAAATAATATGAATGCAAAATAATATGTAATAATTGCTCAAGTTTTCTAGAAAAGATAATTTCACCAAGTAAACTAGATAAGCTTTGAATAATTTGAGTTTGGAATAGATAAATGAACAAGCTAAACAATGGCATTGCCCCGCCTATCATGGTTGTCTAGGAGCTATTGATTTGTACTCTAGTTTGCAACCTCTAAAGACACATGCAAAGATGAAAGGAAGAATTATGATGAGAATTCATAAGGAACTTGCAAAACTTTTGGAAAAAGAACTATGAAGAAAAGGTACCTCTATTATACTAGCTGGTGAAGCATTTGAAAAATGGAAGGGTCTGTGTGAGACAACAGTTGATCATAATATTGATCGGCCTCCAATGTTGGTTGTGATGAACACACTACTAGAAAAAAAAATGAGAAAGATAAGGTAACCAAGTTTACTTAGTTAACACTTTTTTTTATGAAACACTTATGCATTTATTGCATCTTGCTCTACATTCATATTATTTTCAATTTTGATTTATAATTTTAATGGGTGATAAAAATTTAGCTTATAAATCTTATATTATTTTCCATAATCAATATAACTAATTCAACAATTATTTGGAGGTTCAAAAAAAGTAGATGCATGATATTTGCTATTGTTAGTTTTCTGCTTCAAGAAATGGATGCGCTTTGGTATGAAAATGCATAAATAATGAACAATTTTCTTCTCCTTTATGACATTTAAAATGTGATGAGGGACACCATATAGATCGTAGTGGGTACTTATTAAAATGATCGAGTACGGCATCGAAGTATGATGTAATATCTCGAAAGATAACAAATATCACCCTACAATGGACTTAATAATCTAATAAAGACTCTTAAGTTAGATGAGTCTATATATCAGAGATCTTTCCCCTACTTTATATGCATATGGTAAAGTAGAGTTTATTTTAAGCTAAGTTCTTAAGTTTCCTATGGAGACAAGTCCCTAGAGTTAATTATATCCTAGGAAATGGGACTTTCTTAAGAATACTCTATTAGAATAATCAATCTATGTCTCTAAAGATTTTAATGTTTGCTAATCAAAGGATTGCTAATTATTGGGAATAAAATGGGAAGACTCAAAATAGAAGAGTTCTTAACGGATTCTAAACGAGGATAAGTAGGAAATACTCATGATACTAGGAAGACTAATGAGTGCTTCAATCTATCCTATAACAAGGCTTTATTTTTTGATGTAAGAAGATTAGTTTTATTTTGAGTTGATATTTTTTTAGAAAGTTAGGACTTAGATTTCAACAACATAAGATTGTGAAAATGTCTAAGAAGTAAGGACTTATGCCGTAGCAAACGAGAAGCAAGCAACCTCTGAACCTATATCTAGAGTACTCTAGCATAAGCTAAGAGCTAGATCTAAATCCACTTGAGAAAAGTGGGATATGTTGATTCACTTTCACTAGAGAGAGTCATTTGATCTTGACTCATCTAGATTTACAATAACTTGGAGTGCCTGTTAACTAACACCTCCTAAAATTTAAAATCATGTGGTTCAATTATATGTAAATGCAAGATAATGAAATTATTATTTATTAGGAATAAATCTAAAGTCCTAAACTCACTCCCTAAGAGATTAGATTAATATGAAAATTATGACTTAGACTAATGCAATAAAATTTATATATTTTATTTTATTTTGACTCGTTATTTTAGACTCAGGCTTGAAAGAGATTATGCCTATATCCATAATGGAATTGAGTTGTGGGCTAAATTAGTGAGAATGGTTGTTCTTCATTATAAGGGGTGCTCTCACACATCAAGCATTGTCCCTCATTATACAAGAATAGAGATTCTCTATTTAAAAGAAAGACGTAATATTCATGCATATTGTTATAACATTCAACCATACAACTAATGGGTTGCTAAATCTTTTATTTTCTTGATTAAAATCCTAAGCTTTGAAATGAGGTTATGAGTTTATTAAAATTTAATTAGAGTAAAAAATTTAAGTTTCTAAAGAGTCTACCACATCTAAGCAATACAACAAAGTATCAATCTTTAAGAAACTTATGAAAACCTTAACATTTCTATTACACAATCAATATAAACAAACTAAATAAACATCATTCTATTAAAAGAATAAAAGGTTGTGCGATCGGGTACTATCATACACCCAGAAAAAGAGATGAGTAGTCGAGCTTTACTCATTATACAACCCGAATTATAAAAATTTCTAATGAAAATAAGCTATGAGGTTCTTCAATTCTTCATTTTAACATTGACTTTATGGATTTGTGCTCTAGGCATCACAAGGCCTCTCAAATCTATGCCTTATAGCGACTGCTCTTTCTAAATCACATAACTCTAATCCTAATCCTATTACAAAAATTATATTTTATGAAAATAAAAAAATCTAACTACACCAACAAAATATAAGTTAGCTTAACATACTTTCAAATCAAGTAGTTATATGTCATACATTTGGGATTAGCATCCTGCATTGGGTAACTAACCCCACCTATCCTAATAGATTATACTTATAGACTTAAGCACTTACAAGCAAAAATATTTATAGTAATTTTTTTTATTACGATCCCTTAAGCACAATCTCCTATAGAAACATCATTAGTCTAACATCGTCCTAACATCAAGACTATGCACAAATAATCATATCATTCAATCTAAAATATTACATCACAAAATAAAAAAATCAATCCACAATAAAGCATCAACCAAACTTAAGACTAGGATCAGTGACTTGGCAATCTAATGTGTATGTTATGGCTTAGTGTGATATGCCAAAGTTAAATTTTAATGTTTGTATTTAGCTAAGGATGAATATTCAATTTTTTTTTGTTAAAGAATGATTATGCTTTAAATGATTAATGATTTAAAATGAATTTCAAACTTGACTTTTAAATGTCTCTTTTTTTAGCTTTCATTTAAACTTAGAATTTTAAAGATAGAAATGAGTGAGATCCACCTTAAGCCCTAACCTAAAGTTGAATCTAAAGATGGATTTTTTTGACTTTTAATGATCTTAATGAAGTGTTATAATTTTTTTCTATAAAGCTATGTGTTTGGATTTGACTTAAGTTCATTTATCTAAACACGAAATACATCTTAAGATCAATAAAACTAAATCATGGCCAATTTAATCGCATCTTTTTAACCTGCATCGTCATCCATTAATATTCATTAAATTAAATATTATATTTAATTGAATAATTAAATTTAATAAATACATATATATCATTTGAATATTTTACAATGTAATGCATGAATGAATTAATACATTTTTATTTGATAATATATAATATATAATATAATTATATAATACATGAATTTTGTAGAAAAGATGATTTAATTATCCCTTATACATATACGTACACATTAGTATATTAAATTTATACAACTATATTCTACTGCTGAACCAGAGAACTGAGGTAATCATAGATCCCCTTAGGACTACTTTAAAGTTATATATATATATATATATATATATATATATATATATATATATATGGATGAAATATGAAAATTGAACATTTTTAGATGCTATAGTTGATGACTTTCATCATCAAGTGTCTATTATCTAATAATAATATATAAATTATGAATAGCTGACATTTGAAACTAAAAAGATCATTATTAGTTAATTTATGTTAACTAATCTCATGCATATACAAATGCAATAATCTGAGAGAAGAAAGTTCTTACTACTAACTACTAAATTCAAGATTTAATTATTTGAATATTACAAATACTAAAAGGATTAGAAAAAAATCTAGACCTTCAAAAAGAACTTTAAATATTTAGATTGCAAGAGAAGTCCAAGTAAAGACCATCTATTCATAACATAAAGATTATTGATCAGATAGAGTTGTATGCCCAAAATCAAATATTTTCAACCATAATATATGAACATATAACTGAGTGACTCAATCAAAAAAATATATCCTAAGTTGAGACATAACTCATCCAAAAAGTTATGACTTATCGTTAAATATTTATAACATATAAACACTCTAAATAAAGTTAGTAATATTAAAAGAACATGATCTTATTAATAGATGAATTAACTAAAAGAATATGACAATATCAAAAGCAAGTATAGCCAAGTGTATGACTAAATTGGGGGATGATTTTATCAAAAAAGTATGATAATTATATGATAATATAATAAAAAAAAGCTTAACTATACCAAGGATGGACTTAACCAAAAAAAAAAACATGATTAATCTAAGATGTTTTAAATCATAAGGGCATAACTAAAATGATGGATAACATAATAAAAGGACATGAATTATATTATAAATATACTAATTCGAAAATAGTATGAACATTTAAAAAAAATCTTAGCTAAAAGTGTATTGCTAAGGGGATAGGTAATTCTATCAAAAGAGCATAATTATATTTAAGATAAACTTAGTGAAAGTGGTATATCCAAGATCAAAAGAAACATAGCTAAGTTAAGGATTAAGGTAAGATATCAATCAACATATTATAAGCTTATATGTGATGCAAATTTGGTGGACTAGAATTGTCTCTAAAAATATATCATTAGAGATTGTGATAATCAAGTATATCACTAAAAATTAGGTGGAGTTGAGATGGAATATTCTAAATTCTTATTCAAGTCATTCTAAGAATGTGTGTCCTCTATTTAATAGTTTACTGACAATGGCTGACTACGCTTGCTCAAAAAGTGAACTATAAGACTTAGCTTTTATCAACTCCACATGAATACAAGTCATTGTTGACCTCATATTTAAAAGAGGTTAGCATTCATTCCTATCTCCAAGTTTAAGATTTCAATCCTAAACTAAGACCCTCCTCATTTAGGCACTTAGGACACTTCCTTAGTACCCAGGCATACACCAAATTCAAAACTAAAATAAACAATATTTAGAATTAAATAAAATAAAATTGAGAATTCAAACCTAAAACTGTAATCGAAATCAAACTCAAGGTTACTCATAGCTTAAACTAGTGGGCCCCATTAGGACCTACCTTAGCTCTATTAAGCTAAATGAATTTAGACCCTACCAAATTCAATATAATTGAATAAAAATCAAGACAAGACACTTTATATTCTAAATCTAAATCCAAATGACTCTTAACTAGGCTAATTGGGTTACTTAATCCAATCAACTAGTTTAGGCCTAATTTGGGCCAAATGTGAAACAAATAAAATTAATTCAAAATTAGATCAAAATAATTCAATTCCAAAGCTTAAGATTACTATTCAAACTCAATTAAACACAAAACCAAATTTAATTATGATCCAAAGTGCTTAATTGAGTAATTTGACCTAGGTCAACCCCATGTGGGCCCCACTTAGCCCAAAATCAAATTCAAGCAAAATTAAATCAAAGTGAACCATCCAAAAAGCTTTAAATCATCATGATAAACAATTAAGTTTAAATCTAAATTTAATTAATGCCTAACTTGACTAATTGGACCACTTGACCCAAATAGACCCAAAGGGGCCCAATAGAACCAAAATCAAGTTAAATTGAAAATAATAAGTCTACATTAGGGTCAAAGTGGTCAACCAAGCTATTTAACTTAAAGCTGACCAATATGAATCCCGAGTTAAAAGTCAAATTTATCAAAATTGATCAAATTGAGCCACTTCGATGGCTCAAAACCATCACATGAATTTATTTAAATACAAAATAAATTAAATTAAATTCAATTTAGGCTCATATTGACTAATTGAGCTACTTAGCCCAAATAGACTTAAATAAATCCAATTAATCCAAATTTAAATTAAATTAAAATTAATTCAAACTAAACACTCCAAATAACTCAAAACGCATAATCTAACACAATCCAATCCTTTTTGGGGCCTAATTTAACTAATTGGCTCTTTGAACCCAAAATTAGCCTAAATTAAATTAAATTAATTAACTCAAATCAATCAAATATAATTGAGGCTTAATCTATACCCAAAATGACCAGTTGAATCTTATAAATCAATTTGACTCACATCTAAATCAATCAATGTTAATCAAAATGGGTCAAAGTAAAGTTAATCCCAATTGGATTCAAATCTAATCAGTTTGATTGATCTTAAAAATACCTTCAATGAATAGTTAAGCATGATTAAAACTTAATCCTAAAGTCAATAAACCAACTCAAAAAAATAAATAAAAGAATCACTTAAGTTAAAATGGGTTAGCCCAAAGTTTAACTCAAAGTGAATTTAAAGAGCTTTGCCAACTCATTAATCTCCTAAAACTTAATTCAATCTAAATTATGTGTGAGAAAATCAAACATTAAAAGAAAAAGAAGAAAGAGGAAAGTCAAACTCAAAACCTTTTTAAATGCAATCAACCCTATATGCCCACTTGTAATGGAACCATACTCAACCAATCTCTTCCATAATCTGATCTTCTAAGTCAATGAAAATAACTAAATTATATAAATCAAGCAACCAAATTATATAAATCAAGCAACCAGCTCAATTGGGAAGGAGAGAGAAGGAAGGCAAGCAAGGAAGTCAAAGAAGAATCCAAAATCTCACTACCTTGCACATGGTCATCCCATGGAAATGATAACTTCATATTCTTCATGCTTAGACTTTTGAGGAGGGTTGCATTCAATTAACCATCAATTACAGGTGGAAAGAGCCCTTTACCATTAAAGATCTCAACCAAGCTTTAGGGGGGATTAACTCTTCCAACACATTCTAGGTGGGGAAAAGAGTGATTTTGAGTGTCTACCCGAAGATCCTGATGCCGGAGAGACGAAAATCAGTCAAATAATGCAGTAGGTGGCGGCCAAATAATGTTCCCAACAGGAGATGAGGCAAGTGGGCATATTCACTTCGGAGCTTCGTTTCACATCCAAGAGCATATTTGAATTGAAAATACCATCGGATACCACCTCTAACGAGATAACTTCCAAATTTTGTAGCTAACCTTTAGGCTTTGGTTGTTTGTGAAGTAGAACCGCATGAAATTAGGATTGGACCCTATAACCTTATTGCTCTTTCAATCTACAAGCTTTTCAAACCAAAAGATGGTGGTTTCCGATGACATTCGCCAGAAATCAAGCTTAAGTTGTGACAAAAATGGCTGTCGCCCCTCTCGGTTCGTCGTCTACGGGGAGGATGAGCCAGCAATCATTTGATCCTTCTTAAATAGGACAGACAACCATGATTAAAATGTTAGATGGATTTAATTTCAACATTGGATCACAGGATTTGATCTTGAGATCGGACGGTCAAATCTATACCTGTGATTTTCCCGCTCAATCCACGCGGATACCACATTGACCAATCCATGGCTGACACGTGTAAATGTTTGCCCCGTCAAAGCCACATGGCGCTGACTGGGTTACGTAACAAAATAAAGATTTTTGGAATTAAATAAATACTAAAAATGCTTAAAACTTCAAAAAAATATAAAAAATAAAATACTTATAAAAAATTACAAATAAGGACTTGTTGGATTCATCTTTTTTAGGGAAATCCAATGAACCAAAAGCCCTAATTTTTATTAAGTGATTTGAGCTTAATTTAGGTTTGAATAAAAATCAAATTTTCTTAATAAATCCTAAAATTTTAATCAAATTGATCTAAAAATTTTAGGGAATGAAATTAAGGTTAAAGCACACATACCATAAAAAATTTCAAACCAAAATGATGAATGTGTTAGAAGTTATCAATTTTTAAAGTATAAATGTCTAATTTTATGAAATAATTAATTTAAATTTTTTTGAAAACTATAAAAATCATTGTGGTGTTTTAATTTGGAGTTGTAGGGACACCACACAGATCTTAGGGGATACTTATTGAAGTGATCGGGTGCGACATTAAGGTATGATGTACTACCTTGAAAGATAAAAATATCACCCTACAATTAACTCAATCACCTAATAATGACTCCTATGGCAGATGGGTCTTCCTATATACGAGATATTTCTCTAATTTACATGGATAAGTGAAGTAGGGTTTATTTTATACCGTGTTCTTTAGTTCCCTATGGAAGCAAGTTTTCATAATTAATTACATCATAAGAAATAAGAATTTTCTTAAAATACTCTCCAATGAGAATCTCTAAAGATTTCAAGGCTACTATCAAAAAATTTGTTCTTATTAAAGATCAAATAGGATTGCTCGAATGGGAAGACTTTTTCACAGATTCCAAAGAACAATAAGTAGGAAGCACTTATGATACTAGGAAGCCTAGTGAGTGCTTCAATCTACCCTATAGTGAGGCTTTACATTTTTGAAAGAGAGAATTTACTTTCATTTAAAATAGAATCTTATTAGAATGCTAGAGCTTAAAGTCCAACAATACAAGATTATGGAAATGCTTAAGAGGTGGTGAGTTATGCTCATTACCCAAAGGAAATGAGTAACATCAAAACCTACATCTAAAATGCTTTAGCATAGGCTAGAAGAACAACCTAAGTTAATTCAGTAAAAATGAGAAATAATGGTTTACCTCCACAAGAGAGAATAAACACATCCCGACTCTTCTGAACTTACGATCGCCTAGAATGGCCGCCAGCTAACACCTCCTACACTTTAAAATAATGTAGGTCTTATGTAGATGCAAGATAGTTAGGCTATTATTTAATTAGAAAATGAGCTAGAATCCTAAACTCACTCCCTAAGAAACTAAAATATAATTGGTATGAAAATATGACTTAGGCTAATGCCAAAATTTACAACTTTATAAACCATTTTTACACATTTATTTTAGACCAGGCTTACGACAATTATGCCTATATGCATGATGAAATTAAGTCATGGGCTAATTCAATTAGAGGAGGTGTTCTTTATTACAAGGGATTGCCCTCGAAGGACAAGCATATCCCCTATCGTGTAAGAGTGGAGACCCTCCCTATTCATGAGTGACACAATATGAAATGCATAGTGCGATAACATACAACATTCAACTAAGGGGTTTCTAAATCTTTTATTTATTTTTATTAAGAACCTAAGTTTTAAATTGAGGTTAGCCTAACCCATCCAGACCACACATCAAATCATCACACTTTAAGAAACCTATGAAAAGCATATCGCTTATAATACGTAATCTAAACACAACAATCAAACATATGAATTTTGTAAAAGAATAAGAGGCTGGTGCAACTGGGTACTGCCGTACACCCCATAAAAAAAATAAAATTAGGTAGTTAAGCTCTACCCTTATAGAACCCATATTATAATTAGATTTTATAATTAAAATAAATGATACGAGGATCTTCAATCTCTTGTCTTTCTTTTCTTATTTTAAATTAATTTGCTTGATACTTCACAGGACCTCCTAGGTTATTGCCTTCTATCCACTGCTCATGCTAAACCCCACAACACTAATTGTAATCCTATTGCCAAAATTATATATATATATATAAATAAAATAAAATTTTAATTACAACAATAAAATGTATGTTAGCTAAATAAGCATATAAATCAAGCAATTATATTTCACATATTTGGACTTAGCACCCTGCACTTCGGTAGCCATGCCCACTTGTCATAATTGGATTATGCTTAGGGGCATAAGCAGCACCTGTAAGTAATAATATTTATATTTACTTATTATTACACTAGCCCTTTTAACATAATCTCTTGTAAAAGATATCATTAGGCTATTAGTGACCTAACATCTAGTTTAAAATATTATATTATAAAATAAAACATAATATCATAACATACACTGATCTAACTTAAGACTAGAATTGGTGGCTTTGTATTATAATGTGAGTGCTAAGGTTTAGTGTGATGTGTCTTGACTAAGCTTTAAGAGTGTGATTACCTAAAGTTTGGAGTTGTTTATGTTAAACATTAAGGGAGATTTTACTTCAAATCTTAAAACAAATTGATTAACTTTAATTTACACTTTCCTATTTCATTTAATGTTTACTCAACATCTAATTATTATGAAGAGAAGAAAGGGGTTTGACCCCTTCATTCATACCCTAAGTTATTTTCTATAGGTGTGTTATTATGACTTTGGTTTCTTTAGTGAATAATTTATAAATATTTTATTAAACCTAAGTTTGGGTTAGACTTAAGGAGTCTTATTCAAACATAAAAGGTATCTTAGAATTAATAAAATTGAATCATTATTACATGAATAATATTCCACTACTTCTTTCCATAATCAATAGCATACACACTTCTTCATTTTTATTTTTCATGATATTTGTTTGTACATACAATATATATTTATATTTTTTACACACTTGATGATAATTAATGCATGAGTTTGGCAGGAAAGAAAGATTCGATTCCATAGTTAAACATATGTAGACATGTATTAGAGGTATAAGCAAGTACATGCCATTGTTAAACTAGGGAAGTGAGGTTATCTAAGACCTTCTTGGGGTTATTTAAAATCTCATATTCCTGTGATATCTAGACTATATACTTGTTAACTTAAATACATGTAAACATATACACGAGCATAGAAATGAAAATCATGCAAAGGGTATATAAAACCAAATCTTTTATTCATATAAAGCAAAGTTTTATCCCAAATTCTAGCATATGCATACACATGAATGAAATTAAGGAAGTGTATGCCATTGTTAAACCAAGGAAGTGAGATTATCTAAGATCTCCTTGGGGCTACTTAAAGCCTCATTTTCCCAGGATGTCGAGACTATATACTTGCCAACTCCAAACATATATAAATATACACATGAACATGAAAACAGAACAATCATTTACCATTTTTAAATTATAACTAAATGCAACTTTATTGAACATTTACAACCAACATTAGCTTAAATTTTACAATATTAGCTTATAGTTTTGAAAGAAATTTAAAATTTATTACTGATAATAGCTTCATCATATAATATTTATCTAACACATGCAACTTAAATGCAACCATATTATTTTTAATCACTTTTTTTTTTGAAAAAAAATGAACATGTAAAACAAAAGCCATGCACATTTATAATGATTAAAAAGAAATAATTAAATATTATCACATAACATATTCAATTACAGTAAGTCCTAAGGGCAATCAAGCGAAATAAATATTCTTTAAGACTAACCAAAGTTCTTACAAAGTTTGATTTTGATATTTAAGTTGTTAAAACCTTATGAGGAGAGATGATACTTAGTATTTACCCCATCCCATGTTAGTGATTTGATATAGTTAAAGAAAATAATTAAATGGGTTTTATGGATTGAGTAGGTTCAAATTGTTAAGCACATCAACTTAATTTTCTTCTCTAAACTTTTTTAATTTAATTAACTACTTGATCATGAGCCTTCAATGATATGCTTTTAGGAAAGTAAAATTTGCAATACACCTAAATGAATCTAATGCAACTAGGCTCATGCTTAAGAGTTAATTGAATTAAAGAAGAAAAATATAAGGAATATAGGTTTTATGATTTTCCCATACCAATGAGTTAATCATAATTTCTTTAATGACTTTATGTTATTAAACACATAAAAGAAAATTAATGGATTATGTTTGAATTATCTGAACTAATTATTAATTTTATTTGATTTTCATTTTATCATTAATTTTTTAATTAATCCCTAATTATTGCACATGTTAATTAACCCTCTTAAGGAAATATATTTGGAAAAATAACTAGAAAAGGGGTCATAATTACTTCTCATTATTCTCATTGTTCAAATAATTAATTATCATTAATTGTTTAATTTTTACTATTTATTAATTTTAATAATTAATTAATTAAATAGAGTAATTAGGATCAAAATTCCAAATTCTTTAAATTACATTGCAAATAATTCCAAGAAAATTATGGGAGGTAGAGGACATCCCACTAAATTTAGAATTAATTAGCCAAGTAATTTGTTTTAATTAAAGTAATTGACCTTAGGCTTCAAACTCTAATTAGGCATTGTTCACTGGTGTTGACCTCACTTTTGGAGTAAGAATCCAATCTTCCCATCTCAGGCTTAGGGGTCTTCTAGACACTAAGAGCTCCTTAGTCATATGACACTTCTAATGCCTTAGTGAACACTTAACCTAAGCCTAGAGACTTAGGAGGATTAGTCATAGGGTTTATATCATGCCTTAGGATAACCTACCTACCCTATAGCTTAAACCCAATTTATGTCTACCTCCTTAGCCTAAACCAAACCTCAAATTCAATCCATCCAAATCCAGTCCAATCTCAAATCCACATAACTAAACTCCAATCGAATCTTAAATCAAATCAACCTTTCCTAAATCCTATGATTACCTTATGAACTTAGCTAAAATTTTCTTCAATCCAAATCAAATTCAATCGATTTTCTCATAAATCAATCAATCCCTTAATCATCTTTTCAATTCAAATCTACAATCAAATTTAAATCCTCAAATCAAATTCAAATAATCTAAGCCTAAGCCTTATGATTTAACCCTATGGACTTAGCCAAAAATTTCTTCAATCCAAACCAAACTCAATTGAATTTGTCAAAATCAATTCAACCCTTCAATCAACATACTAAGATCAACAATCAAATTCAAGCCTCCAAACCAATTTTCCATCGAATAACCTAAACCTTTCCTAAACTCTATGATTTAACCCTATGGACTTAGCCAAAATTTTCTTCAATTCAAATCAAACTCAATTAGTTTACTCATAAATAAACCAATTCTCCAATCTTCCTTCCAAATCAAATCTACAATTAAATTCAAGTCCTCAAATCAAATTCAAATAATCTAAGCCTAAGCCTTATGATTTAATCCTATGGACTTAGCCAAATCTCTTAAACCCAAATCAAGCTTATTTGATTATCTCATGAGTCAATTTAATCTTTCAATCACCATTTCAAACTGAAATCTACAATCACAATCACATCCAATTAAACCAAACCCAATTCAAATCAAACCAAGTTAACTCACTTGACCCAAAATACTCAAATGAATCGTTCAAACCCAAATCAATTGCAACCAAATCTACAAACCAATTCCAAATCAATATTCAAACTCAACTAAACTAAATCAAACCTCAATCAAGCTGATTGACCTATTTATGCTGACTTCACCCAAAATGGCCTAAAGGATCCATTTGAGCTAACTTTCAATCCAACTTAAACTGGATTGAATCAAACTATCCAAAACCTCCCATGATGATTTTTGATCATCTTTGATTGATCAATTATCATCCATTATACCAAGTCAACTTAGTCATTTAACCTACGTGAGCCAAATGAGCCAAATCTCATCCTAAGCCAAATTAATTAAAAGCAATGATTCACATAAACCTAAGATCAATCCTTGAACATGACTTGACCATCAATTGAGCCAAACCTAATCCAATTGGTCCTTTGACCCAAGTTGACCCAATTTGACCTAAAAGACCAAAATTGGGTCAAATTAAGATGTAACCAAAATTGATTGTGACCAATTGGTAAAGTTCATTTCAAATTGATCATTGAACATAATCAAAGCTTTGATTGAACCCAATTTGACCAAATTAATCTAATTAACATATTTAGCCCAAATTGACCTAAAAGGTCAATTTGGCCTAAATTAGAACCAAATCCAAATTGATTCAATCCAAAATCTACAATCATCTTCAATTGATTAATTGAACATGAACTAATGCCTAAGCCAAGACAGTTTAGCTAATTTAGCCAAATTTATCAATTTGACTTATTTGACTCATATGAACTCAATTGGGTCAAATCTAAATCATTGTCATCAAAATTTATTGGTGGTCAACTTGACCCAACCTATTAATTGAGCCAAATCCACTCAAACTAAGTCCAAACTCAATGAAATTTTGCATGACCCATCCTTGGCTCACCTTGTGTCAACGCAAATCAAACCCAACCCACTTTGGACCTGAACTGACCCATTGCTGAATGGGTAAAGCCTTTTATATATGATTAAATCAAAATATGGAGGGGGGGTCAACCACCCTCTTATGCACTTGGCAGCCACCCAAAGTCGAGAGTGGACCCCTAGCTAAGTGGCTAACCTGACCCAAAGGGACTAGGTTTAGCCCTTGGTCAAGGGGAGGTGAGTTAACCCACCTCTCCTCATTGGCTTAACCCAATTTAGATGGAGACTTCTCATGGCAACCCTAACAGACCTTCCTCCAACCAAACCGAGCCACCTCACCACATTCGTGTCTTCTCTGGCCACCTACGACAGCCTGATGGATGAAAATGGCAGAAGAGATCAAAGATGTTTGATCCAAGGGATGAGGGGTATACCCCCCTCATTTTGATCCAACCCTAGCATTTGAACTCACTAAGAGCCCTAACACACTCAGAAGAGCCGCCAGTGCACTCTTATGAGTTCCCCAAGCTTCCCCATCGTGAGATGATGGAACCAAGCTTTCCCGAAGCTTAGCTCCGACCATCTCCACCAAAACTCAACCCCACTTCAATTAACTCTTCCCACACATCCACCAAGCTTCGGCGAAGTGAAATGAATCTTCCCCCAAGAGTTTTGAGCACCAGAAGTACCTCTAGGCTAGCTCCGGAGAGGATTGCGATGGTGTTTGGTCTATAGAGCAACCGACGGGGAGGCATCACACAGTCTTCTTAACAGAGCTCTCCCTCGTCAAGATGAAGCTACCTCGTCAGTTCGCCGATCTTGAGCTCTGTGAGGTTTCCTTTAAATCATGACTTTCTAAAAATTTTAGGACTTTTGAAGAGAATGTGAATGTTATGTAGATCTAGACATTGGATCTCTTAGGATCTCCCTTGTGAAGGTTTGAGATCAATCCAAAGCTCTAGCGAACTTCAATTAGGCGGGGAAGGTGGGCGTGTTTTCCATTGTGGAGCGATAGATCATCCATCATTCATTCTACGTGATTGGAATAGATGATGATCTCTTGTTAGATTTAATCCTATTTTAATCCTTAGGAATCACAAGATTAATCTCTGTCATCCGAACTTAGATTTGATGGCGGGGACGAAAGTGCATACGTTGCCACCATGTCGTCGCTGACTCGGATAATTTTAAATAACCAATCTCGTAGTGCCATATCAGCGCTTCACGTGACGCCGATGGCATTAGGCTTAACAAATGGATTTAATGGCTCAAACTTTGAAAAATCATAGAAAATTATAAAAAATGCATAAAAATATAAGTAAACACTTATTTTAAAGATAAATCAAAGAAGAATTAATTAAAATTATTTTCATTTGATTTTGAATAGTAATTAAGACTTAATTAGAATTTAAATATAATCTTAATTAACTTAATTAAGCTATAATTACTTAGGAAAATTATTTCAAATTTTGAATGTTCATTCATTGGGCTGACCTTTGCCTCCCATGATTTTCTTGAAATTTATTGCCTAGGTAATTAGGGGGATTGATAATTTACATCTTAATTATCCCTTAATCAAAGTAATGGTTAATTAACATTTAAAATAGTAAAATTTAACTAATTTTAAAACTCATTAACCTCTAATTGATAGTAAATGGAAGAGGGAGAGTGGTTAATCCCCTTTTCTACTCTCTTTCTAAAATTCATTTCATTTTAAGGGGGATAATTAACGTGGAAATTCATTAAGTGCTTAATTTGTTAAATAAGTGATTAAATTAAGTCAAATTGAAATGCAAATCACATCAGATAATTAACAATGAAATTAAGTGTTCCTCTTTATGTGTTTAATAACATAAAGACCCCTAAAAATTATGATTTTCTTATAAGTATGGGAAAATCATAAGAGTACTTAATTAGATTCTCTAACTTAATTAATCTTTAATTATGAGCTAATTGTATTAGATTCTTTAAGAATATTGCAATTCTATTTTCTCACATGTTCATATCATTTGAGGCTCATAATTAAATGATTAATCAAATTAAAGAGGCATAAGAAAGGAAAATTAAATGAGTTGTTTAATAATTCAACTTAATTCATTCATAAAATCTATCTAATTACTTTTCCTTAAACCAATTAAGATCACTAACATGAAAATGGATCAAAACAAAAAAATGATTTCTCTCCTCTTTAAATCAACTCAGATCCAAAACCAAATTAATAAGAAGCTTTGGTTTTCCTTAAATAATTTTATTTAACATGATTATCCTTAGATTTAATTTAGTTGAATGAATCACATGTTTATGTTAGGTTATTCCTTCCAAATTACTTTAAATGTTGTATGTCATGTCATTTCATGCATTCATCTTTTCAAATTTAAAGTAATTAAATAGAAGTTTATTGTGTTTATTTATGTAAGCTTGGATGTGTTGTTTTAACTTAATTATATGTGTATTATCACTAATAAATTCAAATTTGTTTCCTAAAGTTTATAAATTGATAATAACATATGTGGTGATGGTAGTTATGAATACATATAGGATTTGCATGTGCTTATAGCTTAAGTATGTGAAATGAAATTCTATTTTCTATATTTTATACATGGATTCACATTGTATTGAATGTTAATAAGTATATAGTCTGGGCATACCGGACGAGGATTTAAGTAGCCCCGAGAAGGTTATTTGAATATCTCGCTTCCTGGTTAACAATGACACATATTTATTTGATTTCATTTCTAAGCATTTTTGTATTAGAAACTGGATAGAGTTTTAATTCATATGCGTACATAATTCAACTAAATAAAAACACAATTTTGCATGATTCTCTTTCTAGTTATTTACACATTTATATGTATTTAAGAAAGCAAGTGTTTAGTCTGAACATCTCAGGAATACGAGGCTTTAAATAGCCCCAAAGAGGTTATTTGATTATCTTATTTTCCTGGTTAACAATGATATGTACTTGCTTGTATCTTTTATACATGTATATGTGTATTCAATTAAAGAATTATGATCCAATTTTCTACCAAAATTATATGCATCCATAATCAATTGAATCGCTACAACATTTGGCATGTGAATGTGAAGCTTCTTTCTTATTTTAAATATGGACTTACATGGTTTTGAATGTTAATAAGTATATAGCTTGGACATCCTGAGAACACGAAGCTTTAAGTAGCCCCAAGAAGGTCATTTGCTTATCTCACTTTCTTGGTTAACAATGATACATACTTATTTGATTTTATTTCTATGTATTTTTATATTAAAATTCAAATAGAGCTTTAATTTACATGTATAAATAATTCAATCAAGTAAAATATAATTTTTAAATATATGCATCCATCATCATTTACGTGTGCCAAAATATATTGCATGTATATATATACTAAGGATTAAATCATATGCTTGTCATAAGTAATAGAAAGGAATGGTTCAACATGTGCTATGTAATAGTAATTTACTCATGATAATCTTAAGATGCCTATCATATTTAATAAATTTATTTAAGGTTCACATAAACTTGGGATTAATAAAAATATTTAATAAGTCATTCACAAAAGAGAACTAAGTCATCAAAATATGCTTTAGAAAATGGCTTAAGATAGGGATGAAGGAGGGTAATCTTATTTTCTCTCTTTATAACACTTAGATACTAATCGTAAGTCAAATGAAATCAAGTAAAATATAAATTAAAATTCACAAATCAACTAAACAACTTGAAATGAAACTAACCTTTATGTTAAATTAAATTCTTTCACATTTAAAAAATCATAACTCTAATGTCTACTTAAGATATACCACACAAAGCCTTAGCACACATTGGAACTAAAGTCACCACTTCTAACTCGAAGTAAGGGTGGTGTATATTATGTTTCATATTTTGTGATGTAATATTTTAGACTGGATGTTAGGGTGTACGTTTCGTAGACTAGATGTTAGGCCATGATTAGCCTAATCATATTTTCTATAGGGGGTTGTGCTAAAGAGGTTGCTTAAAAATAAATATAAATGTTCTCTTTGTAAGATGCTTAAACCCTTAAGCATAGTCCAAGTTAAAATATGTGGGCTTAGTTACCCATGTGTAGTGTGCTAAATCCAAATTATAAAGATAACTGCTTGGGATTGCATATATATTTAGTTGACCTCTATTTTACAAGTGTAGTTAGATTTACTTGTATATATATAAATGTAATTTTTGCAATAAGGATTAGGATTAGTGTTATGATTATGGCTGGGCTTTTGGGCCACATGATTTTAAGAAAATGCAATCAAATCAAAGAATGAACAAATCTAATCAAAGGATGATAGAATGAAGACATGAAGATGGAAGAGTGAAGAATGAAGACCCCCATAACATGTATTCATTCTAATTGTAATATTATTATTTAATATTCTAAGTTATATAAGGGTAGAGCTATCCCTCTTTTCTTTTTTCGGGATCTACGATGGAACCCGCATCAGCCTCTTATTCTTTTGTAATAGTCTATAAAATTGATTGATGATTTATTTAGATTATGCAATAGGATTTCCTCCTCTTTATAGTTTCTTAATGTTTGATGCTTTAATGTGTGACTTGGATATTAAGCACTTAGGATAAAATAAATTTTCTACCCAACTACTAACTCATAATTACAGTTTTAAATAAATCATAACGTCATCATAAAGCCTAGGTTATAATCAATATAATAAAAATAGTAACCCCTCAGTTGTATGTTGTATGTCTCATATAATGCGTGCATATTCTATCACTCTTGCTAAAAATGAGGGCCTCCGTTTTTACACTATAGGGACTGCTTGACCCATGAGAGCAATCCCTCATGACGAGCTTCACCCTCTCTCTTTTGGTTTAGCCAACAATCAACTTTCATCATGCATTTAGGCATAAAGAAATCCCAAGCTTTTGTTCAAATGAATGAGTCAAAATGAAATAAAATATGTAAAGATTTGCATTTTTAAACTAAGTCATATGCTCATACAACTCATGCTCTAGTCTCTTAGGAAATAGGTTTAGGACTTTAGTCTCTTTTTAACTAAATAACGAAGCCTAATCATCTTGCAATTACATAAGACCAGTCTATATGGGTTTAAAACATAGGAGGTGTTAGCTGGCGGCCACTCCAGGCAGTTGTAAGTCCAAGAGTCGGATAGTTTACTCTCTTATGAAAGTAAATCATTTTGTCCCCTTTCACTTAGATTTCGATCATGCTTTAGCTTGTGTTAAAGTTTCCTAGATTTAGGATCTGAAGTTGCTAGTTTTCTTCATGCTACGAGCATAAATCCTCACCCTTAAGCATTCTCATAATCTTGTGTTGATTGATTATAAGCCTTAGCATTCTAACAAAATTCAACTCAAATGAAATAAATCCTCTCACTTTCAAATATATAAAGCCTCACCATATGACAAATTGGAATGCTCACTAAGTTCCCTAGTATCATGGGCATTCCCTACTCTTCTTTTTGGATTCCAAATTAAGTCTTTCCAATTGAACTTTCCCAATTAATTTTCCAAAATTGCCAATCCTTTGATGGCCATAACCTTGAAATCTTTGAAGATAATAATTATCTACTTTAATTGACAGTATTCTTATGGAATCTCATTCCCTATGATGTAATTAATCATCGAGGCTTGCCTCCATAGGAAACTTAAGAACCTGACTTAATATAAATCCTGCTTTACTTTTTCATGTAAAGTAGAAGAAAAATATATGGTATGTTTGAAGACCTATCATGGCTTAGGAGTCCTTATTATATGATTAGGTTCATTGTAGGGTGATGTTTCTATCTTCCGAGATAGTATATCATACCTCAATGTCATACATGATCACTTCAATAAGTATCTCGTACATTATGCGTGGTGTCCACCCCACATCCAAAAATAAACATCACAACTTGTCATAAATTAAGAATTTTTTTCTTAATTTTTCCTCTTTTTTAACCTTTCCAAAATGGATTTATTCGTATTTCAAATTTTTCTACAATTAGTTATGATTATTTAAAATTTTGGTCATTTAATTATATTTTTAAAGCCTAATTAACCTTTAAACCATCAGTGCCATGCAGACACTGATGCGACAATGCTTTTCACATAGCGCAATGGTATTGGTTACTTAAATCGTCTAACGTGGTGGCTAACTTAGCAGTGGCAGACGTGATTTTGTCCCGGCCGTTTGATCCAATCAGACAGCCGAGATTAATCCCATGATTCCAAAGGGATTAAATCAAAATTTCTAACACCATTAATTACGGCCATTCGTTCTAATCACACAGAACTGACGACTGGTGATCCATCATCCTATGAACACTGGAAGATGGACTTCATCCACCTTCCGCTGCCTCGATCTGATCTTATTGGAGCTTGTTCGATGGGTAATCAACTCCAAAATGATCAAGGAATGAATCTAAAGGGATCCTATAGTGGAAATCGCACGAAAACACGATTCACTTCAAAAAATACCAACACTTAGGGGCTAAAGCTACAGTTGCTAGATTTTTATCTTGTTGGAGCTATAGATCGACGGTCCGCCGTAGAGGTAGCTTTATCTTCAAGAGAAGAAGCCATGTTAAGAAGATTACAAGCTGCCTCCCCGCCGATCACTCTATGGACCAAACACCACCATAATGCTCATCAGAGTTGGTCTTGAGATGCCTTTCGGTGGTCGAATCGCTTGGGAAACAATTTGTTTTGGTTCATCGGAGTGAAGTAAAGGTGTGGGAAGAGTTAATTTGGGTTTGGAGGTTTAGAAAACTTGGACGGATGGGGCTCTTAGGTTCAATCGGGAGCTGGTCTCACCGGCAGTGGAGTGTACGAGGAGCTTGGGAAAGGGTATGAGACTGTGCTAAATGCTCTGAGGAAGATCTGTGCTCGGTTTGAATCCATGGGGAGGAGTATATTCTCTTTCCCAACTGAACTAAGGGCTGAGATTAGTTCAACTTTTAGCAGCCGTCCGACCGGGGTAGGTGGCCGGAGATGGCAGGGGACTACCAAGGTGGTTGAGGGTGAGAGGATGAGAGAGTGTAGTGGGCTAACATGAGGTGTACTCTCTCTCTTAGGTGGATTAATGGGTTTCCATGGGTGAACTCACCATCTCTTGACCAAAAGCTGAGCCCAATAACTTTGTGTTAAGTTGGATTAGTGGTCCTCTTATCCAAGAAGAGCCAAAGGTGGTTGTCATGGGGTAAGGAGATGAAGAATACATCAAAATGGGGATTTTATCCCATTTGAGTGGCTTGGTTCAATGGATTTAACCGAAATCACATTCACCATGGGTTGGACCCACTTAAGTAGGCCCATGGTGTCTTAAGGATGAGTCATGCTAAGTTTGGTTGGGCTTGGGCTTAGTTTAGTTGGGTTTGGCTCAATTTGACCCATATTGGTCTAATGAGTTCAATTAGTCTAAGTTGGCCAATTTGACCAAATTGAGTCAAAAATGATGATTTGGGTGAGTTTAGCTAGTCATTTGGAGTGAATGAGTGCAATTGATTTGATTCAATTTGGGTTACATTTGAATTTAGCTCATATAGTTCAATTTAAGTCAAATGAGTCATGTTGGCCAATTTGACCAAATTGGCCCAAATTGGCTTGAGCATGGGTTAAGTCTATGTTTAATTGATCATTGGTAATTGAATGGAATAGTTGATTTGAATTAATTTGGATGGTGGAGTGAATTGATTCAATTTGACCCTTTAGGTCAAATGGGACTAAGGGGAGCTAAGTATGTTTGGTTGACCAAGTTGGATCCAATTGAAGGTTGGATTATGCTTGATATTAAATTAGTGATTAGTGGAAGCATTGGTTTCAATCAATTTGATTTATGATTTGATTTGGTTCAATTTGACCTTTTAGACCAAATTGGGTCAACTTTAGTCAAAGGGTCCAATTGGCTTGATTAGGTTTAATTGATTATAGTGGAGTGTTCAATAATGACTTGCAATCATCAATGAAGGGATTGGGTGGCTTGATTTGATCAAATGAGAGTTTAATTAGAGTTTGGTTCAATTGCCCCTTTTGTATCACTTTGGGTCAAATGACTTGATCAAGCCATCTTGGACCAATTGGGGTTATGGATGGTTGGGGTGCGTTCAATGATAAATTCAAAGTTGGTTGGTGCTTTGATTGCAATTGATTTGGGCTTAATTAGGTTTTGACTCATTTGAACCTTTTAGGTCAAATGGGCTAACTAGGGTTGATCAAATTCACTTGGTTCAATTAGTTTGATTATAAGTGTTGAAGTGGCTTGAAATGATCTAATGAATAATTATAGTGATTGAGAAAATCAAATTGAATTTAGTTCACTTGAATGAGTTTGAATTGAGTTATAGAATCATGGTAGAGTTAACTTGGATTGAGGTCCAAGTTAGTTTGGCTTAGAGCTTGGATTAAAAAATTAAATTCAATTAAGATTAATTATATAGGTTTGAGGTTGGATTAGCTCCATCCACATGAGCTTACCCTTCAATTGGTTCAATTTTAGTGTTCAATTGATGTCGAATGTTTAACATAAGTTTAAAATATTGGATGTTTAAGTTAGTAATGTTATCAAGGTTAAAAATTAGAATATTGTTAAAAGGGTAGTCTTTAGTGGAGGATCAATAGCATTAAGGATAAGAATTTCATTATGATTAAAGGTTTAAAACTTAGAATAAGTTGCTCAATCAATGGAGATGTAGCTCAACATATTAAACTGGCTCTCTAAAATTGGATTATTTACATGCATAACCTTATTGTTATTAGGATTAACTTCAGATTTGGTATTTCATAAATGAGAATGAAAAATACATGAATCAGATATTAAATGCCCATGAATTTTATAACTAGAACAAAAGAGAGGAATATCATTAAAATTGACTTTTAAAGAATATCCAAGTTTATCATAGCCACAAACCTTCTTAGGATGCTTTTTTGGAAACATCTAATTCCATTAATGCATGTGCTATTAATGGCCTAAATTGGTTAGTTATGGCTTGATTGATTTTAAAAGGTCTACCAAAGATAGAGGCCATATGTTTACATCAAAAGAAATGAAATAAAATAAAATAAAAATTTTTATTTTTGCTATATTGTTACAATGCTGCCCTGACCTTCTAGAAGAATTAACTGCACGGTCCAACTGTCGAATTACAGTATAGTGGCGCGGTGCCACAAACTTGGTACCGAGGTGTTGCACGAGCTATTGAGAATAAATAGTTATCAGCCCACTACTATAAATAGGAGTGAGCACTTCACTCGAAGGACCTCTTTTCCACTTGACTCCACTCTCTCATTGAACTGGTGATTGCTCTTCACTCTAAGATCTCTCAATTTAGGTAAAGAATTTATGTTTTTTTTGGAAAAATATGTTTAATAGAAATCTCATTGTTGATCTTTGATCCGGTGTGAAAAACCTAAAGATTTGGAGACCTCTACCATTGAATTTCATTCTGGCGAGAGACAAAAAACCCCTCTCCTCCGTTGATTTTAGATTTGGAATAAGGGAGAAGAGTGCTTCGCACTATAAAAATTTGAAATATAGCATTGTTAAAGTGAAATGTTACAAAAATTTCTAATTTTTTTTAAAATATTCACACTCTAAATTCAAATTTGGCCTACAACACCATGATGCTAAATATCGATGTTGCAACGTCGTGCTCCCGATTATTCATTTTACAAGAGTAGTGTCGTAGTGTCTAAGAATTGATGCCGCAATAGTTTAACGAAATCCCATAGTGCAACAACGCCCTAGGATCAATGTCACGATGCCATGTCACCCTAATACAAGTAAAATGACATCATAGCGCCAGAACGTCATAACATCAACGCTGCGATGCCGCTACGTGTCACTTGGAATATGACTTAGAACATTTTTTGATAATAAAATCTCATAGCTCGTAATGTTGTAGGGACAGCACTGAAGCCCTGTATTGCTCTTGTGTATGTGAAAAATTACTTAGAAAATTTTCTACTAGGTAGGAAATAATATCCCACAACACTGCGGTGCCATAGGACAATATTGTGACACTCGTCTCTTAAGTTTTTCATTCTATCTCCAGTATCGAGGCACCAGCATATCAGTGCCGCAGCACTGTACCCTGATATGACCTTTTATAAATGTTATAATTTTTATTTTTTATTATTCATCCTAGAGCATTAATAGTGACAATAATATATAAGCACAACACATAATTTAAAAAAAAGGAAAAATTCTATTGCTAAACTTGGATATTTGAACCACAAAAAAGAAGGAAAAAAACAAATGAGGGGGGGGGGGGGATCTAATAGTCGTATTCGTCACCACCACCCTTCTCTTCCTCCTCTTACATCAGGTAATCTGTGGTGAGATGGTATGGAAGGTGACATGGCTAGGATCTGCAATATTGCAATTCTAAAACTTGTTGACTAGTGTAGTATTAAACTAGACCATGTAAAAGAACCACATATGATGTTAGCCCATATGATGGCCAAACTTGCATTCCAACATCACCTATCTATGACTACTCTTGTCCACTCTCTTTCATAAGTTTGTGACCTGGCTGCCAATCTCTTGAACTTGCTCGGCCAAAGACTTGGGAGTTCGAGGCCTAAATCGAGGAGAACTTGAACTGTCTCACACTTCAAATTTATTCCTGAATTCCTAATCACCCTCTTTGTTAGAGAGGTCTTCTAAAGGAGTATGTGCTTCCCTTCATCATACTACAAATATAATTAAAAATGACATTCCCGATGTTGATCGAGAACCCCTTCTAAATAATAAAAATTTAAAATATCCTATCTTTGGTAACCTCAAGATGTTACCAAAGGGCATAAGCTTGATAGAAATAAAATAGTGTCAAGCTTTAAAAACAGATGTCATATTGGTGGCAAAAAAGTTAATAATCATTTATTCTCATCAATTTCATTGTACGCTTTTATTTTCACCAGAAAGAAAATGAATGATCTCGTCGAAATCAAGATGTTCATTGTAGTAGGAGAGATATTGATCATACTCAATATTAGAAAGATCATAATATGCATTTATAGTATTACTGTCATAATCTACTTCCCCGGATGTACGCTTTGTTGTTCTGGTCGTCCCATGCGTTTGTAAAGAATTCATGCACCACTGGGACAATACATGAGCTGTTGTCGTAAGCTAGCTTGAGCCACCATCGATCTATGATTATCTCCTTCACGTTGCCATCGGGATTCTAGAAACCCCTTTTCGAAATTAGGTGCTTGTGAAGAGAGTGTCGATCTTGATCAGACATCAACAGCGCGCGCTCAGGTGCCCTCTTCTTTCTAAGAGACATGATTAAAAAAATTAAACTTAGGAAGCAAAGAGAGATGTGTGTGTGTGTGTGTGTGTGTGTGTGAGAGAGAGAGAGAGAGAGAGAGAGAGAGAGAGAGAGAGAGAGAGAGAGAGAGAGTTATTAAAGAGAAATGATTGTTGAATGAAAAATCTTTAATAGCATGGGCCAATTTATAAATCAGACCCAACGCCATAGTGCCCAAACCCGGTGTTGAGGCACTGACCTCTCGGGTTGCAAAACACAGCTATAGCGTAGTGACGCCCACATTTAGCATTGAGGCACTGCTCAGCTCGTTCAGTCGGTTACTGTGAGATCAAAAAAATATATTTCATTATAATAAATTTTGTAGTTAACATGCGCAAAAAGAGCACAACACCGCAGTGCAACAATGAGGCGATGTCGTAGTGTTATTCAAACGGTCAAAGAACTAATAATGTTGGCACCACGATGCTACATACGCAGCGCCGAGGCCCTAAGCTTCCAGCTTATCTGCCCATGTGTCATGCCACATAAGCAATATGCTCCACTATAACAACGTTATGGTGTTGAATCATAGCACCGTGGTGCTAGGTCCCTAAAATGAGAATTTTATGTACTTTTAATAAAAATTGATTTTTTATTCATTTGGCATACAAACACCACTATATCTGCCCAACATGTGAATAACTCATCTATATGGCAATCCAAAGGGATGTACATCCAATTTTCCTACCTATTTATCATGCAAACACCAATATAATTTTAGCATTCTAAAGGGATGTAGAGCCCATCCTTCTATTCATTCACAATATGAACATTTGTCTGTTCACTATGCGAACACCCTATAATTCATTCACGAATAAATTCACATATGTCCACCATGCGACAACCCTAATTTTGATATTCCAACGGGATGTAAGCCCATCCACCTATTTATTTATCATGTGAACATATGCCTGTTCGTCATATGAACACTTTATAATCTATTCACCACGTGAACATTTTTATACCACTTGCACTAAAATTATAAGTCTACTTGGGATACTTGAAATGAGGTAGCCTATGGTTGCTAATCAAATTCTCTGGAAATTACGGTTATGTCCCTCTAGTGTTGGTAGACTCGGATAACATAATCCGGGATGAAGGAACCATGAGATCTTGATCGAGATTACACTCCTATTTCCTTCTATACGGTTATTTGAACCACATTATACCTTTGAGACACCAATGCATATCAGATAGATATGTTTATTTTCAACATTAATCGAGGGTTTTCTATTACTACGCTAAGAGGGGTAATTAACTATGAAGGCTTGCATCCATAAGAAGTAGAACCTAGATTTAAATAAACCATAACATAAATATTAAGAGAAATTTAGTTGAATATATGTCAATATGCCTCACAAAAAAACATTCTCCCTACCCATGTCACTAAAGATGGGTGGAGTGCATTCTTGAAGATGTTTTTCTGAGCGATCACCAGTCTTAATAGTATGAGAACTAAAATAAAGCCTCATATTAGGAAAAGAAAGCTAAATAATAACACGGGGGATTCTTCTTTGATATCAAAAAGGTGGTCCATTGAACAAACATATTTGATAATTATTGATATAATATGTTTGCCAAGAAAAAATTCTACTATGATCAAGATCATTAGACAATTTTGTGGGCATTAAGTAAATCAATAAAATTGATTATATATTTTAAGTTTAGAGAGAAAGATTTGATAACCTTTATCTTACACTATTTCAAAACAAACTTTCTTATCAAAGTAAACTCAAATAGGAGCATTCAACATTTCTTTTCATATCTTTGTCCAATGTCAAAAAAACTGTCATGTTTAAAAGAAAGAAAAAAAAGAGACAATAAGCTCAGACAACATTTATAAAGAATTTTCCACCAATAAGGGCCTTATTAAAATGAATATGTTAAAAACTAGAAGTTAGAGACCTTCTAAATGCAATAAAAAGAGAAATTGCAATTAGAAGAATCATAATATTATTAAGTATAGAAGGCAAAACAACTATTTTTCTTAGAAATGTAAAAAAAGTAAAGATTAAAATAAGTCAAACAACACCAACATTTTTATCAATTCCCAGTCTATAATGCTCCCAATGATATCAATATAAGTGGAAGTTGGAAGTAATTGCTAAAAAGAAGGAAAACTAAAACACAATCGAAGAAAAAGTAAAATCACTAGAGCTTGAGAATGACATCGATGATTTTGGGTTGATCCTCAAACTCCTCTATCTTCTTATATGCAATGAGAAGGGCATGATTACCTAATCCCTCTGCCTCCATATTTACACATACAATGATAAGGGTTTGGTCTCTAGCTTTTCCAACCCTCCTCCACCACGAGTTCTCATCCTTCTTCTATTGCATCTTATCTCCACATCAACAACTCAAAGACAAGATTAGTGGCAAGCATCTTTCATGTCTCCTCCTTCTCTTAATGTTTCCTACTTAATAATTTTTTTGTAAATATTATAGAGCATCATATTTCTACTATAACCTTATTTAGTTATTTTTCAACTTATTTTGACTACTTATCAACTCTAGAATTGTGACAAAAAGCTATTTCATCTCTTTTTACGATGGAGTAAATTGACTTGCACTTGATTGCACTTTTACTATCACAAAGCTCTCTTCTCGAAAAGTGGTGCTTATTCTTTATAGTTATAATTAGGATAAGTTGAGTGGGAGTGTGAACAATTAACTTGTAGAAGTTCGCCTTATCAACTCTATGCACCATCTCAAGATGGACATCTAATTATAAAAAAAAAAGGTTGCAAGTGTTTGTGATCAAATTATATATTTACATTATTCGATATAATTAATTGTAAAAAATATGTATTTCATCTTTATTACATGAAATGTCAAGAAATGTTTGCCCTTAAGCATATTATTGCTCCTCCATTCATTATCTCCGATGCTCTCTCTCTCCTAAGAACTCAACACATCTCTTTCTTGTATTTGGAATGACTTCATAAGTCCAATATTGTAGCAATATTGTATATCCAACTATAATATGCTGGATTAGAATTTTTTTTGGGAGAAAATGACTTTATAGTGCACTATATCCCTCTTTAATCATCATAATAATCTATCCCTTGACATCCTTCCCCATGGATCTCTAAAAATACCCTCATCTTCATTCATAAGAAGCATTTTAACAAAGATATCACTATTTTTATTATAGTAAATGAGGATACTATATATAAAGTAGCACAATCCAAGCTTCTACACATTATGTGTACGGTGCACTTCATAAAATGCTCTCTAGGTCCGTGTTATTGAAATTCATATTTCCATCTAGGTAGCTCTCAAGCAATCTACAACTTTTTATTGTCCTCTTAAATTTACCATTAAATAGGAACACTCTAAAATTCAATTGATTCACTAAAAAAAATTAGCAATCTTAAATGGTGTGGTCATCACTCCAACATTAGTTCTTATCTTTATCAATCATCTTTTATAATTGCGGGTGAATGATGACACCAATGAACTATATTTTAGGAGCTCTAAATAAGTCTCCAAGGAATTATCTCTTAGTACAAGCAATGAGGTCTTTAACCTCAATTACCTAGCCAATTTCTCTTTAATATGCTTAGCTCTATATGTGACCTAGGCATTACAATGCATTTTAATTGACAACATTATATCAATCATCTACATACAAATCAAAATAGTTTAAATAAGGCAATCCCAAAGAGATTATACTTGGAAAATAACATATTTGACTCATCTTCAAGAATGATTGAACCATCTAAGATCATGATCGATTAATCTTTGATAGTAGTTGAACCGCGCTAGAAAGTAATTAACTTATCTTCCATAAGTCATTGAATCATCTTCAAGTCACGATTAAGCAATGTTTGAGTTATCTTTAATGCATGAGTACATCATCTTTGAACCTTCTTCAAACCATCATCATTCTTTTATGACTCCTTTTCAAAGAAATTTTGATCATGATCAAAGGAGGGTAAAAAAAAACACGAACGTCGAAGATGATTAGAATACTATATGATCAGAAGTTAAAGATGGTTACAAAATAAATCAAAGACCAATCAATTATTTTAAATTTTGAGGGGATGGCATTTACATTACATATGATAATGTGTTAAAGATTTGCTTGCTATTATGATTTAATCATAATTAACAAATGAATGTGATTGAAAGATTGCTTTAGTATAATAAGGTTGTTGCAAGTAAACTAAAATCTAAATATGAAAGAGTTCATAATCTAGAATGTAAATTTTATTTTCAATCTTGAATAATAAAATAAAAAAGTTATTATCATTGAAAGAAAATAAAAAGATCATCATTCTAAAATTTTAATGATGAAGTACCCTTTGTAATTTATTATAAATAGAGAATATGGTATGAAAAAGAATTATCTAGGGGTTACTATGATTTAAATATAAATAAAATATATATACTATATGAGAAATTTGAGGGATCTTTTGATTCAAAAGCCAAGATTGGACTTATATCTTAATAAAATAATATATATATATTTAAAATTTTATTATTATGAAACTTATAATATAAATTCAAAATTCCCCGTCCACTTTAGCCAGTCCTTCACTCCGCACCCCCGGCCCCGCACCCCCGGCCCCGCCCACGAGGACTTCGGATGCCGGAGCTCCGAGCTTGCTGTTGGGCAGCAGACAGGGAAGTTTTTCTGTACCGGAGGCTCTGAGCATCTCCAAGTTAGCGGTTCAACTCATTTTTTTTCTTCCATGGAAGAGATATTAGTGAAGGCGGGCGAAGATGACACTAACAATGAGGGTAGAGAAGAGGAGGTGGCGTCGGCCGGCAGAGCGAGCCCGAAAGGCTTGGTCAGCAACTCTAGCTCTTCTGACTCTGAATCCGACGAAGAAGTTGCGGAGGAACTCCAGATTGGAGCCCTAGAGAAGCAGCTTGAAGAAAACCCTTTGAATTACGAAGCTCATGTCCAGGTCTTCAAACCCCCGTCATCCCTATTCGTCCAGTTTTTGTAGCGAATCTGTGAAATTTTCCGCCTATGAGCATTTAATCTTAGCGTTATTTACGTGTCGTGGAACTTTGATCGTCTTGTTTCATTGCCTCAGCTAATTTATGCTCTTTATCTGAACTTTGATGGTGAAATGGTGAAGATTAAAAGGAACATACCAGGCCGCAGTCCTTCATTTTTTTATTTTTTGAATTCGTCCAATATATTTAAAACCAACTGCAAAACAATTACTCTAGTTGAAAGAGAGTAAATGTTTGAGATTCATGTGTGCAAAATTAAACCAGATATATCATATATCAAGGATGCATGTAATAGAAACCTGAAATCAAGATAATAAGGACAGCCTATTTTGGCATGCCACACAAATTTGGGTATCGTACTTAGAGCAGATTGCCTCCATCTTGCTAGATTTTCTGGCGATGCTTTGCTTCTAAGGTATAAAACTCATGACCCATCTCATCTTTGCAATCACATGAATCTTATGAAGATATTTATGACATTTTTGTCTACTGAATGCCCAAAAGATGAATAGGAAAAAGGGAAAGAATTTAAATATAAATGGTCCTGTGAGAGATTAAGAAAGTGAGTTCCATGAATTTATCATAAATTATATATCTTCCCACAGGAAAGAAATCATAGTTCTATTTTTAGGCGCACACATGCGACTTTTTATGCAACCATTGGAATAGTGAGTTGCATACATTGATGCTTACAACGAGTCAATTCCATTGGTGATATATGATAAATGACATCCATGGATGATTTATGGAAAATCACATTCATTCATGAATTATGGAGCCACATATATTCACAAATATTGTATATTTTCATCAAATTTGGACGATTTATATACTAATTTTTATTGAATATTTTCTCCAAGCCAAATCCATATTTGAAATATATAAAATTATATAACAATATGCTTAGAGTGTAAACTTTTGAGGTTCATGTTTTTTATGAATTTATAATTACTTCATGTTCACATAGTCTAGATTTTTCACGAATTACATAGTACTAAGTAGTGCTACAACACACAATCAGGCTTTTCAATATATCTTCAGTTGGAGACAATATTCAATAGGTCAAATATAAATATTAGGAATGGTGGTGGCATCAATCTTTACTTAAATGATTGCCCTATTTTCTAACTATTTTGATTTTTCTGGACATATGTTATGGAACTTTCTCTGCATAATACTAATAGTATAATCCTTGAACAAGGGAGGGACATATGTATCAATCAATGTTGCAGCACACTGTCAGGCCTTTTTGTTCATCTCAGTTCAGACACAATATCCAATAGGGAGGGAATATAGAGATGCACATATCAGTTAATGTTACACCACATTTTCAGGGCTTGAAATCAGCCTGGATTAGACACACTGTGCAATAGATCAAAGATAAACTGTGACAATGCTGATGGTATCAAACTCAACTGAAACAGTTGTCTTTTTAAGTTTGGATACAATATGCAAGTGGTTGGGGAGCAGAAACATACATCATTTGATTTTACAGCATGCTGTACTTCCTTTTGGTCCATCTTGATTTTGGAATAATGTGCAAAAGATCAAGGATGGGCTTTAAGCCCATATCTTTTTGCTTTAATTATGGATGTTTTTACTAGATATTTATGAGAGGATGTACCTTGGTATATGTTTTTTGTGGATGATATTCTTATTGTTGATAAGACTAGAGTGGGTATTCAAGAAAAACTTGAATTATGGAGGTCAACCTTTGAGTCTAAAGGCTTTCGTTTGAGTAGATCTAAAACTGAATACATGGAGTGTAATTTTAGTAGTTCTAGTGGCAGACTAGTGATAATGAGTGAGCAAGTAATTAAAAAGAGTGAACGTTTTAGATATCTTTGGCCTATTGTTCAAAGTGATGATGATATAGATGGGGATGTTACAAGTAGAATTTGAGTTGGATGGTTGAAGTTGAGGAATGCATCGGGCCTGTTGTGTGATAGGAAAGTACCGCTTACACTCAATGGAAAATTTAATAAGATGGTGGTGAGACCTACAATGCTTTATGATGCAGAATGTTGGCCATTAAAAGAGAAGCATAAAATTAAGTGTTGCAGAAATGAGGATGTTTAGGTGGATAAGTGGCTTTACACTACATGATAAGATTGGAGTAGCTCTAGTGGTAGATAAGATTAGAGAGCCTCCTTATATGGTTGGATCACATTAAACATCGGCCATTTGATGACCCAGTTAGGAGAGTAGATGCATTAGATTTGACCTATGGTAAGAAAGGTAGATGTAGGCCTAAAAAGATTTGGTTAGGAAGTATAAAAAATGACCTTAATTTATTCGTATTATGAGAATATGACACTTAATAGGACACGTTGGAGAAAAAAGGATTCATGTTGCCGATCCAATGCAGTGTGATAAAGGTTTGTTGTTGTTGTTATGCTGCAAAAGATCACAGATGAACTCTAAGAATGGTGGAAGTATGAAACTCAACTTAAAGTTGCCTTAGGTATCTTTAAGGGAATGTTGATGTTAACTGTTTTGAATTATCCGAACAAACATTAGTAAACTTTTCTTCCCTGAATGATTTGCTGTGCATATTGTCATTGAACTGCCTGATCCTCATTCAAAAGTTGGACACCATATGGAAGTATTGTATTACATTTGGGCACTGAAGATATGAAGCGATGCATCTAAAATCAAATCATGCCTAATGTCACTTAGGGGGAACTTTGCAAATGATGATGTTAAACTTGTGTGTTAGATCTTGTACCTTTGCTTTTGATGAGTGTTCATCTGTATCAAGTAAAAAAAAATTGCATACATTGGCCTTTGTCTTTCTGTTCCTTCGTTTGGAGCGATCATCAATATAGAAGCCACTTAGCTACCTGTTTTTCAAACTGTTTTACATTTGTTATTATATTTTTGACTCCCTGTATTTGAAACTGTATCTCTTTTCTGCATGTGCTCAGTACATACACCACTTGAGGAAACTTGGCCATGTTGAGAAGCTTCGACTAGCAAGAGATTCTATGAATAAGTATTTTCCTTTAAGCCCAAAAATGTGGCAGGACTGGGCAAAAGATGAGGCCACTTTAAATCCAGAGTATGTTCTCTTCTAATTTGGTAATGTACTTACAATAACGTTCATATGCTTCTATTATCCTTATCTGAATCTCATTAAATGAATCTTATCTTTAATGAGTGCACAATGAGTTTTAAGAAACATCCTTGGGTTTATTCCTGATATGTTTTTGTTTTATATTATTTTCTGTAGCTTTTCTTCAAGGTTATACTGATCTAAAACCATGCAAACTGGTGTTGTTTGTGGCCAGTATAATACACATGAGTGTGTTGAAGATCAATGTTCTCTTGAAAACATATGGTCATTTTGTGTTTTGCCTTATTAGGAGAAGCTGGGCTAACTGCCTACTTGTAGTAAAGATGCCTCCAAGACATCAAAAAGTTTTTGTTTCACTATGGTTGCGTTTTTTACTATGGGCATTCACTATGTTTTCTTTTGTAAAATCTTTATTTATTTATTTTTATTTATAGTCAAATATGAAGCTGCTGTTCTTGTGACTTGTTTATATTTAATTGTTATCTTTCTCCTGGCATTTCTTTGCAGCTTACTGCTTTCAACCAGTTATCTTTCTGTTGGGCAAATTTGAAATGATCTGTTGTCTCCTGCCATCCTTAGGCAGTTTATGTTGGCTTATTATTCTAAACATTTCATAAAATTAAACTGTGGTTTGGTTTAGGTGCAATTACTGTAGAGTTATGAATATTACTGCAAAATTTTGTGAAGCATTTTTTTATAATTTGTTTTCCCATCCAATAGGTATGAAAATTTCGAGGAAGTTGAGAAGCTTTATGAACATGGGGTTCATGAATATTTGGTAGGTCTAATTTCTTATGCTGCTTTGACTATCCAAAATAAATGCTGCATTAATCATGCTTTTGGCGTTCTTTGCAATACAGTTTGTGCCTTTATGGTGTGATTATCTAGAATTTGTTCAAGAACATGATTCGTTGGTGTTAGAATGTGCACCGGCTGGTTTATCAAAGATGAGAACTTTATTCGAGCATGCGCTTACTGCTGCTGGATTGCATTTTTCTGAGGGCAGCAAAATTTGGGAAGCATACAGAGAATTTGAGCAGGCAGTCTTTCTAACAATTGATGGGAGTGATAATGAGGTTGAAATTTGTACTCTTGGAAAAAGAACACTGTTTTTACATATTGGGTCATCTGTACAATGTGAGCAATATTTTTATTTGTTCCTGCAGGATAAAGTAAAGCAGGCTCAACGCATTCGTGCTCTGTTCCATCGTCAGTTGTCTGTTCCTTTAATTAATATGAGATCAACTCTTACAGATTACAAACTTTGGGAGGCTGAACAAGGGAATGTAAACGATGTGAATGCTGAGTTTGATGGAATTCCAAGCAATATTGTCTCTGCGTACCAAAAAGCCCTGGAAATGGGCAATGCTCATACTTCATATGAGGAGCAGCTCTCTAATCATGATGCTACTGAGGTTGATAGGCTTCAGTATTTTATGGTATGATGATTTACTGAAAAATGCTTGACCTTTTTATTTATTATGATTATTTTAGTCTGCATAGAATCTTTCATTTTCCTATTTTAATTTCATGTGATTGATTTCTCCTGATTACCAAAGGCCCCCAAATAAACTTTTGCTTTTTTCTCTTTATTATTTTTTGCTGGTATGAGAGCACTACGAGAAGAGTTGGTTCCTGTTTTATAGACATGAATTATTTCTGATTGAGGGCATGTTGTTCCATATTTGCTTAACTCTTTTGTAAATCCTATTGGAAGTTTGATTTCTTTTGTGGAGAAAGTAATAGGCGATGACATTTTTTTTGTTTTTGTTCACCAGAACTTAAATTTAGCAGTGGCCGGATGATAGGTATATTTTCGGTGAAATAATGTATTATGTATTGATTCATTTTGTTATCCAGCTTTTTGATGACCCAATCGTTGCTATTCTAATTCGAGAACTCGCGTTGCTTTTACCATATTGAATACTGATAACTTCCTATTTTAAAGTAAAAAGGTTTGGCAAGGCAATTAATTTGAACAGAGAATCCACATACAAACCTTAATAATAAGTTTTCACAATGCATGCAAACAAGAGAAATAAATTTTTTAAGGTGAATTACGTTGTTAACCTTTGTCAAACTCTGATGAATATGCTACTTCTAGTATATTTACTTGTTGCATTTAATTATTTAATAATACGACCTCTCACGGAAAATTTAAATTATAATTAGATGGCAGGAACTTTGGCGGGCTTTTATCTTCCATTTGGCAATTGGATGTTTTACCATATTGAACATAACTTTTAAGGATAAATTAAAGAATAGTTACATTAGTGGGAGTGACTTTTTATCAAGATAATCTAACTAAAAAATAGATATAGCTAGTTTAAATATGTATGATGAAGGGTAGAAAATGTACTGTTAGACAAGAAGATAGAATTATGTTGGAACATTAAGAAGGAGCATGGTATATTCAAGGTTACAACAATAACAACAACAAGCCTTTATCCCACTTGGGGTCGAATTATATATGAATCCTTAGTCTGTGTCATTATGTATTCTCAATTTATCTTGGTCATTTTTTTACATCTTAACCAAGTCTTTTAGGTCTCTCGTTTTCTTAACGAGGCAAATCTAATGCATCCCTCTGTCATCTGACGGCCGACGCTTTATGTGGCCAAACCATCAGGCGACTCTCTAATCTTATCTCCAGACACTCCAACTTTTTCCACATACTATTTCGCATTTTATCTCTAAGAGTAAAGCGACTCATCCACTGAGCATCTCATCTCACTTAACTTAGTCTTATGCTTCTCTTTTATTGGCCAACTTCTGCACCATAAGTCATTACAGGTCTTATCACCATCTTATAAAATTTTTCCTTTAAGTTTAAGTGAAAATTTTCTATCACACAACAGGCCAGATGCATTCCTCCACTTCAACCATCCAACTTGAATTCTACTAATGACATGTCCATCTAGTTCATGATCATTTTGAACAATAGAGCCTAAATATCCAATCGCCACTCTTATTAATGACTTGTTACTAATGTCTATCTAACTTCTACAACTAAAATTACACTCCATATATTCGCTTTAGATCTACTTAAACGAAAACTTTTTGACTCTAATGTTGACCTCCATAATTCAAGTTTCTCTTGACTCCTAATCTTATCAACAAGAAGAATGTCATCAAAAAAAGCATCAAGGTACATCTTCCAGAAATGCTAAGAACATCCATAACTAAAAAAAAAGATAAGGGCTTAAAGTTGATCCTTGATGTAATCCAATTGAAATGGGAAAATATTTTGTCAATCCTCCTTGTGTTTGGACACAAGTACTCTAGTATACATATCCTTAATGACTTGAATATAACCAATATTAACTCCTTCGTTGAACTCTCCAAAGAACATCTCTTGAAACTTTATCATAAGCTTTCTCTAAATCAATAAATATCATATGTAAATCCTCCTTACTTTCTCTATACTTCTCCATCAAACCCCTGAACGAAGGTATAGCATCCATAGTAGATCTACCTGGCATGAAACCAAACTGATTGTGAGAAACTTGTGTATCACATCGTAACCTATGCTCAATTACTCTCTCCCATAATTTTAATGTATGACACATTAACTTAATTCTATAATTTGCACTCTTGTGCATCACCTTTATTCTTAAATATAGAACCAACAAACTTTCTCCACTCATCTTCTTTTAGTCTTGAAATAACATTAAAAGATTTGTAAGAGAAATTCTTAATCCTAAACATTTTCACACTTTCATTGGAATATCATCGGTTTCTTTATTTTTCTTTAAAGCTTCTAACTTCCGATTACTAATCTGACGATAAAATAAAATTCTATTTTTTGTTTAGGTATTAAGGTTGTTAAAATCAATCGCATTTTGATCCTTCATTGAAAAGTTTATCAAAATATCTCATTCACCTATTTTCAATATCCTTTTAAAAAGACTTTATTATCTTCTCATCCCTCACTTGTTATTTCTTTTATCTCTTTTGGTTGACTAATTTACATACATCTTTCACCTTCTTTGGTATCTATCAGTATAAATTACTAAAACTAAATTTTTTCAGATCATATATTCTTTCTTAGAATCTTATATCTCTTTCCCTCTCCAAGATTTTACATCTAAACCAAATTTTATAACAATGATTTTATTTCTTATCTTTTCTTTTACTCCACCACCAACTATTTTATTAAAAGGCTTTTCCTTGATTCTCCCAAGATATTTTAACAACTTGCTTAATTTCACTTCTACTTTTTCCACATAATATTAGTTCTTTTGAACATCTCAAATTCTAAACTCTGTAGCTTTCTTAAAAATATTTTTATTTGTATTCTCTTTTAAGATAATTGATTTATTTTTTTCTTTTCAATCTTTTCATCTTAAAATCTAAACCAATGATCGATGTTGAGTAAACTTTCACTTGGAATGGCCTTCAATCTTTTACAATCTAAACGATCTATTTTTCTCATTAAAATAATCAATCAGATTTTCTTAGATCCATTTTATAAGTAATAATATGTTCGTCTCTTTTTTTAAATAAAGTATTGGCAACTACAAAATCATAAGCAAAATCTAATATAGTCCTACCATTTTTATTACATCATAACCACTATAACACTTTTAAAATCTTCTACCACTCTACCAACACGTCATTTAAATCTCTCAAATAAATACTTTTTTTTCGAGGGATCTTTATTAATCCTTTTTCAAAATTTTTCTTAGCTTACATCCAAACCTACTGAGGGAGCGTAAACACGTATAACATTGATAATCTTAAGTATCAACAATAATCTTTAAAGTATAATTCTATCTCCACATCTATTAATATTTATAACATTATCCTTCAAACTTTATCTATAATCATACCTTCACCATTTCGTTGACCTACTCCAAAGTTTAAAACCTAAACTATCAATCTCCTTCTTCCCATTTAGTTTCATGAACACATAAAATATTTATTTTCTATGAACCATAATATTTATTAATTCCATTAATTTACGTAGAGTACCTATATTCCAAGATCCTAACCTAATTCTAGTTTCATGGACTAACTTCTTTTGCTCGATCCGTCATAATGGGAACCCTTGCTTATTTAACAGCACTGAAGCATCGTGACGCCTTATATTTTATTATATTCAAACCGTTGCTTAAGCAGGGATGATTCACAATGATTTAAAGGATTCATGTCATGATTATTTCGACAAGTTTTACTGTTGTTGACTTATCAACCCTCGACTTTTCACATCCGGACTTGGGACCGGCAATGGTATATTCAAGGTTACGTGGATAAAATTTGTGCGAAATGATTTATGAAAAATGTGTTTAATAAATTCAACGACGGTTATCAAGAATGAAGGAAAAAAATAATATTTATAAGTCTAACCCCTAATTGGTTAGGAAGTATTAACAATGACCTTATTTTATAGAATTAAATAAGAGTATGTCATTAATATGACACAATGAAGAAAAATGATTTATGTATCTGACCCTATGTAGTGGTATGAAGGCTTGTTGTTGTTGTTGACCCCAAAAAGTTGGGTCATGGCTAATAATGATGACAACAATATTGAACATAAATGTTCTTTAAATTTGGTTAGAAGGGTCTAGATGTAGACTGGCAATCACCATTTTCTACATCTCAACCCAAACATTATACTCTTAGAAAGATTTGATTGTCATCGTTTTGGTCGGGATGTTTTATACGATTCAATCTATTTGTGTTTAGATCTATATTGTCTTATTCTAGGAGTTGCTAGATATTATTTGTCTTTGCATGCGCTATGAGTTATTATATGCTCCTCTTAACATGTATGGCCTCTTAGGGAACGGAATGAAAGCTTTTGACGCAGGAAATAAATTCTTTCAAATATGTTTATGCACACTCTCATTTCCCTCACATGTTGAGATTGGTTCTTCTTTTTTTCTCCTTCAACTGTCATCCATTTCTCTTTCTCTCCATGTCAACACTTTCTATTCTAACAATTAATTGCCCAAAAGCCATCCTTCCCTCCTTAAAAAAATCAACTCTGTGCCTCTAGTCTGTTACAATACACACAACACTCTCCATTACATACAACATAGGAAACAACTGCTATCCTCCTTTGCTCCATCCAGCTTCATTAATACTAGTATTAGAGTGAGCATCCTATCATTCCCACAATCCACAATGTTTCTTTCCCTCCACTCCATTGTCCCCTTCATGAAAAGCCTCCTACTGTCACTGAGATTGCTTTTTCTTTCATTGAACATTGTTTAACGAATTACTAAAGAAAATACATCCTCAGCCATAGTTATTTGCAATTGACTGATGCTATACTTATTTCCATCCTTTTTGCAAGTCTTTCTCATTGTGGTCCATCTTCTTTTCCCTTTTCTTTTTTTCCATGCTGTCATGACTCAACCTGAGAGCTTGGAATTATCAATGTGGGAATGAATGATTGAATCGTGGAAATAAATTTACAATTATTATCGTTATTTAACAATTAATAAGGAAATCGAAAGAGCCATTAGTGGAAGTAATTAAAATAGTCTTAAATTTATCTTATTTCATATTGACCCAATCTTTTATAAACGTTTTCTCCTTTATTATTCATTTTTATTCCAAGCTTTCAATCTGCAAATATTAGATCGAAAATATAATAAGCTATCAATAGTTAGTGAATACTTCTACAGTAATAAACAGAAAAGAAATAATATGCATGCCAGTTAAGCATAATAAATTAGAATAAGAACAAATGATTGTTTATAAATATAATACAATAAAAAAATTAGCACATTCTATCGTACAATACACTATCTTATTTATATCATTTATATACATCATAAGAGCTACCCTCTAAAGTTGTACCATTTAAGTCACTTCTATATTAATAACTTTTTTCATATACATTATAAGGGGGATGAAACTCTATCATATTCAACATGCATGGGCAAGCACATCTATATTGTTCATGATATTCAAATGTTTTTATCTCATTCAATTTTATCTATTTCATTATGCATAAACTTAAGAAAATTAAACATGATAAAAGATTTGAAGCATTCATTTCAATATGACTAATATAAAAAGAACAAATAAATTAGGATAAAATCTTACATTTGAATTGAACAATATCTAGTACTGTCCATGCAATTTGTTTAGGAGAAGCAAAAATGCTATCACAAATTTGAAATAAGATTGCTCAGTTTCACTTTAGAAGTTTTTCTTTGCGACTTCATCCCTAAATATGGTCTTCTTTAATTACTTATAACAAATATTTAATTATAAATTCTATATTCATATTCATAAATTTCTAAAATTTTATCTTGTAATCATATTTCTTTTCCATTTAAACCTATACTTAAATATCATTTTAAATTAATCTGTGTTCTTATTAATTAAATACATTATCATTAATCTTTAAAATATTTAAATTATTATTTGGTACATCATAAAACATAATTTAATATTATAAAATTATAAACACTAGCCTAAAATTTATCGACCCCACGTAGTGGGTAAAGGCTTGTTGTTGTTGTTATTGTATCTAATTTCTCTTATTCCATTAATTTCATGAAACAATTAAAATAGAAATAAAATTCATATTCAATTTAAGTTCACTTTCAACTTATAAGAAAATATCAATAGTTTCTAAATTCTCCAAGCCTCAAATCTTTTCGTGCTCATTAATGCTTTTGAGTTCTGACATCTTCGACAACCTCGTCGAGCACTGATATTACTGCCTTCGCACACGAGTTCATCACTGGTCTGTAGATTTGAGTGCTAGGGCTGATTCAGTTCTTTCTTTCTTGTTCAATTCGCCACACCTGAGCATTACATGTCCGCCAAACCTGCACGCACAGCTTGCCGGCCTTCAATGGCTCGATTACACGTTGAGTTTGACATCGCTCATACCCTTGCCTCATGACGGCCTTGCCACCCTTGCTCCATCTCACCTACTCTCGCTCCCGTTCGACCTCTTCGCTCCACCCTGTTCTCACCTTTTAAAACAACGAATTGACTAACGATGGTTCAGTTTAACCAGCATTAGTCAGTTCAAATACAAGATTGCCATCACTTGCTGTTTGCTGAATTTTCTCGCAGGACCTTACTGTCTTCTTTTTTTGTGGTAGCTGTTGCATTGAACTTTTGCTTGTACTCCATGTTCTGTTGCTGAGATCTGTATTCATTTGCTCATTTGCTGTTCAAAACTGCAATTCCTAGCTGCTGAAAAACTGTCTTTTGCTGAAGAACTGTCCCGAATTCAGTCATCCCAAAATACAAAAAAAAAAAAAAAGAAGAAAAAAAACAAAGAAAAAGGGAAAAAAAAACACCCGTCATATCTAAAATGTTGCAGTGAAGAGAATGGGACATTATTCCCTTGGAATTTTACAAGTGCAGAGATTCAAATTTGTTCTGTAATTGAGGTTTCAATGTTTTATTGATTACTTGGACTACGTTTTTGCTGTGGTAGGTTTTGTATCATGCATAAAATTTATATTTAAAAATTCAATTATGGCACACCTGTTGTTACCCGAGTCTACTTAATCGAGTCTTCATACAAGCTTGAATTGGGTTCAACACTTAGTTGGCCTTAAATTGAAATGGTTTTCACTAAAGTTAAGGTCACTCAAAGTAATATTGCATCTGCCCAAAGCTACAAGCCATCCAAAGTCACATTTGTCAAAGTCACGAAGGGAGATCTCTACTTATTTCTAAAATTTGGCATAGTGAACTTGTCAACTTGTTAAGATCACTCGTTCATTTATTGAAATAAACTTGCTCGTCAATCAAGGGTACTCAGTTGTAAATCATAAAAACATGCCAAGGGAATTCATGGTTGCCATCAACATAGAATTAGATAGAAGTCACCTCTCATGGACAATTTTTAGTCAACTAGATTTGTGTACTTCACAATATGTTTTATTGAGCTTTTTATATAAATTTCTTTGTATTCCTTAATTGTAGTCATTTCTATAGCACTGAATTTTTGATCCAAACTTATAAATATGAGGTCAGAGGATGAGCTCAATACATGCTCATATCACATCAACTCATATGTACTATCTGATACCAAATCTAAATAGATTCTCAAAGCTTCTTTATACAGTCTCTTTTTCTCTCTCTTTAGGCTTGAACCTTGTCAGTAAGGGTATGGTACCACCTAAGGACAAGAAGTGTAAGTGATAGATAATGGTGTGCAATGAATGTGATTTCTTGCCTCATCCTAATTAGAGCTAATCTTAATATGAACCTCATCATAAGCCTTTCTAAGTTAGTTTGGTGAAATTCACTGTCTGACACTAGCAGGTGTCTTGTTTCTTATAGGATGAATTGTTATGTTGAGCAATTTTAGTGTGATGTCATTTTCGTGGATGGTGCTCACACCCTCTAAGGAATGCCTTGGCTTTATGAGACAAAATTATCCACTATGGAATGCTAACATTTGTATGTTTAAATTCAAAGGCAAGATCAACTAGCTTTTTCGAGTCAATCCTTTAGAAAAATCCTCTCCCCAATCTCCACACGAGGCCATTTCTCAATTGCAACCCAAACCTTCTTCATCCAAATTCGCCAAACTACAATTGTTAGTTCTTGGATTTCCTACTAATAAGGAGACCATTCATGGCTGATTTCTTTGATGAGGAGCCTGTTCTAGCTTTGATACAATTTGATCTTAGGGATTAACATGTTGGCCATTCTATTATGAGGATATTGTTTTCTGTTCTCACTTCCTTTCACATTCTTTATGTGAAGAAGTTAAAATTTAGATGTTATTGAGGCTCACATACTTACCATGTTTTCTGATTTATTATCTGATGTTCCACCCTGCAGAGCATTATGATGCTATTCCACCAATGATGGCTATTCAATCTGCAATTGGCTTAGTTCCAGGTTCATAGTTGCCAAATTTATCTTGTTAGAGGATGAACCCAATTGAACATACTAAATTGAGGAGACAATTAGATGAACTTCTTAAAGAAAGCATCCTTCAAGATAGTTTAAGCTCATGTGCTGTTCTTGTCTTGTTGATGCCAAGAAAGATGATTTTTAGAGAATGTGTTTTGGCAACATGGCCATAAATAAGATCACCATCCAACATATGCTTCATATGCCCAAACTTGATGACATGGTTGATTTGGTCTTTGGTTAGCACATTTTTTTATGATTGATAGTTGGAGTGAGTATAATTAGATTAGGAGGCTTGATGATGATTGAAAATCAATTTTTAAGGCATCAGATGGATTTTATGAGTGGTGGTGATGTACATTGGGTTAACCAATGCTTTGAGTACGTTCATAAGGTTTATGAATATTGCCCTTAAGCTCTTTAATGGAAAGCTCTTGGTTATTTATTTTGATGGCGTTTTGATCTTCAGTTTTGATGAGAGTTGGTGCCTTCATCATCTTAGATTAGTCTTAACTAAGCTTAAAGAAGAAAATTTATACATTAATCTTAAAAAATGTCTCTTTATTTCTGAAGCAGTCTTAGGTTTTGTTGCATCATTTTTTAGCCTCCATCCTGATTATGAGAAAATTAAGGTTATTATTGTTTAGTTAGTTCCTGCTAGTTTTATTAATGCGATGAATTCCCATAGGTTAGTTACTTTTTATAAGACATTTATTGGAAATTTTAGCGCCATTGTACTGATCTCCTCATGAAAGAGAAATTTACTTGGATCAGTAGTGCTCAAAAAGCTTTTAATTAGATTAAGGATTTGATGATTTCTTCTCTTTTGAAGCTCCTTGACTCTTGTAAAGTTTTTGAGGTAACTTGTGATTCTTCTAGCATAAGCATAGTTATCCTGAGTTAAAATAAGTGCTCTTATATATATTCTTTATTAAGAAATTGAATGATGCAAAATAGAGATATTTCATATATGATATGGAGTGCTATGTCATTGTTCAATCTTTTGAGATATTAAGGGCATTGTTTACTTCATAGGGCTCACTTGAAATATTGATTATAATGCTCTAAAATTCTTCAACTCTTAAAGGAAAGTAAATCAAAAGCATGCAAAATGGGCTGAGGTTTTGTTAAGACTTTTTCTTTATTTTAAATCATAAGCCATGTATGAAATGTAAAGTTGCAGATATTTCATTTAGGGTCTCATTTGTGATCACTTTCTTAGAACTTCAAATTCTATGTTTTGATAGACTTAAAGATAACTATATTTTATACTTGATTTTCATGTTATCTTTAATGACCATAAGGTTAAATTCTCTTCTTTTTTCGTTTATTTTTGTACACCTAAAGTCCGCAAAGGCACTTGCTAGAAGGGAAGAAGCTAGCAAGAATGATTTGCTAGTAGCAAGCCGTAAAGCTTGCTTGAATGACCAAGGTTTATTCACACTTGACTGCCATTCAAAGGGACTATATCTATCTAGACCATTTGCTTGGAGGTGTGCAAATGACCTTTGAAAAGAGGACTTGCCCCACACAGGTGCTTATTATAGTATCACTCATCTCACACGAGCGACTACTTACGAAGGGCTCGCCATTCGACATCATATACTCACCTAACATCTAGAGATAGGATGCGCATAATATCCCACAATAGTTATATCGGAAATGTTTGAATATAGATTATATAGTTGTTGTATTTATTGTAACTTTTATATTTGTAACTCACTTGTGATTTTCATGCATGTAACTGTTCCTCAAGCCTTACAAAATTGGGGGACCTTTTTTCGAGGTGGCTGGATCTTGGATAGTATTTTTTAAGCTTTTTGGGCATTACTCTTTATACTAGCATTCTTAAAGATATTTACCTCATTAGTGTTTTACTTTGGCATTTATTCCTATTGTTCTTCTTTTATACTTGCTGTATTTTTTACTTTGTCTCGCTTAGTCCTACTCTTAATGAGTTTCTAGTAAAGTCTGGCTTCATCTTCATTAACAGATTTAGATTCAGTAATTTTGTTGTGACTAATGGATATCTTTGTAAGGGCAAATGTTTATGCATTCCTAGAACTTCTCTAAAGTTTATTTATTTAAATTTTTGAGTTACATTTTGAAGGGATAGTTTGACATTTGAGGAGAGATATGACTATTCATTTTTTTTGGAGTAGGTTTATTGGCCATCTCTCGAAAGAGATGTTGACATATGTTTAGATCAGTGCCTTACTTGTAAGCAAGGCAAAACTACTAAAAAGAAAAATTTGGACAATACAACATTACTTTTTTCTTATGAGCTTAGAGAGGATTTGTTCAAGGATTTTATTTTAGGACTCCTTAAATCACCTATGATATATGATCGTTTTTTACGGTGGTTGATTGATTTTTTAAAATGGACACCTCTTTGCCTATAACAAAACAAATGATGCTTCACGCTTGGCCAAACTCCTCTTAAAAAATTGTGAGATTGCATTGATTATATGCTATTACTATTTCTTAGAGAGATGTATGATTTATCTCTTATTTTTAGAAGACATTGTTACTATTGATGGGTATAAAGTTTAAAATTTTATCCACTTTTTTCTCGTAAATAATAAGTTAAACTGAGGTTGTTGATAGTCATTTGGCAAGTTATTAAGATGTTTGATAGACAAACATTTTAGAACTTAAGTTTTACATCTTCCCAGTTTTGAATTTGCACATAATATAGTTTTCAAAACTACACACAAAAATAATATTTGAGATTGTATGTGATTATTATCCTAACAGGCCCATAGACCTTGCTTAAATTGTCATTTTTTTGCATTTTAGACTTACCATTTCTCTTTGCAAAAGATTTTTTTGGCTTGCATGAATGTGTTAGAGAACAAATTAGAATAACTCTAAATATGCTGAGGCAATAATATGTACATCTCTTGCATTTGACTTGAGTGATAGCCCTCTTCAAAGTACTGGAAGTTGCATGCACATGCATGTGGTCTCTTTAAAATCTTAAGAAAGCTTACGCATAATGTTTCTTTCTAACATTATCTTTCCTATAAAATTGCTATACAATCTAAGATTTGGAGACTAATTCTATTGCAGGTGAGCTTAATTTTTGTTGTCAGTTCCTTGTTAGTCCATCTTTTTGAGATGGATTTTATGTGCACAGACGGGCCTCCTATAAATGCAAATAGTTAGCACAAGTTTATTGTTGATCGTTTAGGAAAAACATCTTCAAAATCTCCACCATCTTTATAGGATATTTAAGGAGTTCATTCTTCATGAGACAGATTGATATATATATTCAACCAGATTTTTCCTAACATTGTGTTAGGGTTTATTTAGATCTAGGTTCTACTTCTTATGAATGTAACCATTCATAGTTAATTATTCTCTTACTACAGTAGGAGACACTCTCGATTAAGGTTGAAAATAAACGTAGATCTCTGGTATAAATCGGTGTTTAGTAGTGTGGTGTGAATGACTGTATAAAGGAAAAAAGGAAGGTAGTCCCGATCAAGATCCTATGGTTCTGTCGTTCCGGGACTACCATTATTCTAGTCTACTAACATCAGAGGGCTATTAGCTATAATATCCAGGGAGTCTTGATTAGTAATCATGGGTTGCCTCATCTTAGATATCTCGAGCAGATTAGAGTTTTAGTGTAGGTTTTATGGTATAGTTATTTATTGAAATAAGTCTAAACTTAATTTATAAGTTTATCCAATAATTCAATAGAATCTGCGTTGCAGACATATGCAAGGTTTATATCCATGCGAATACTAAAATTATAGGTGAGTTCGCATAGTGAACATATGGATTGGATTTACATCTCATTGAAATGCAGGTAGATTGGTGGTGCTTGCATTGTAAGTATAAGTCAAACTTACATCTATTAGAAAGCCGTTTAGATTGGATTTACATCCCTTTGGAATGTTAGATAGATTTAGATTAGACTTACATCCCTTTGGAATGCCATAATTATAGGTGAGTTCGCATAGCGATGGAATGGATTGGACTTACATCCCTTTAGAATGCCAGTAGGGTTTAGGTTGTGCTTGCATTACAAGCACAGGTCAGACTTACATCTATTAGAAAGTCGTTAGATTAGAGTTACGTTCCTTTGGAATGTCAGTTAGGTTGGTGTTGTAAGCATATGTCGGACTTACATTTATTAAAAAGTTGTATAGATTGGACTTACATCCCTTTGAAATGCCAGAATCATAAATGAGTTTACATAGCGAACAAATGGATTGGATTTACATCCCTTTGGAATGCCAGTAGAGTTTAGTATTGAAAGCACAGGTTGGACTTACATTTATTAGAAAGTTGTTTAGATTTGGCTTATGTTTTTTTGGAATGCAGAAATTATAGTTGAGTTTGCATAGTGAATGAATGGATTAGACTTTTGCAAGCACAGGTTGGACTTATATCTATTAGAAAGTTGTTTAGATTTGACTTACATACCTTTGGAATGCCAGACAGATTTAGAGCTTGCATAACGAACATATGTGTTTGACTTACGTCTCTTTGGAATGTCATAATTATAGATATTTGCAAGCGAACATATAGATTGAACTTATATCCCTTTGGAATGCCATGCAGATTTAGAGGTCACATAGTGAACATATAGGTTGGATTTACATCCCATTGGAATGTCATAACTATAGATGTTCGCATAGCGAACATATAGATTCGACTTACATCCCTTTGAAATATCAGATAGATTTAGATTTCGTATAGCGAACATATAGATTTAATGTTTGCATTTGCAAACGTATATTTTTGATTATTATCTTTGGCAAGCAGCACCTATGCGCTAATGGGGCAACGACTAGGCACTAAATGGGTAGCACCTCAGCGCTAGAAAATTAGCGCCACAGCGCCGTAAGGCAGAAATTTAGGCCTTAAGACCAGAGTGGGTAGCGCCTTTGCGCTGTGAAATCAGCGTCGTGGCATTGAGGCACCGTTGCAAAAAAAATCTGAATAATGCAATGTTCTAAATAAAAGAAAGCAGGTTGACTGATTGATCAGTGCCTAGGCGCCAGTCAAAAAGCCATTCAAAAAGACTAGCAGGTGGACATACACGTTTAACTTGCGGTGTTGTGTTAGAGCACTGAGGCGTTCCCTCAATGCCTGACACGTTTTAACGTACTATGTCGGTTTCATAATTAATGGTAATAAATATCATAAATGTATCTTTTTGATGGGCATAATAACTGCTTTGACCAATTGACCAGTGTTTAGGTGTTGCATGTTGAGCACTACGGTGCTGCACCCCACTTTTTAGAACCGAGAGACTAGCACTTAAGCATTGCAAAAGTAGCACCGTGGCGTTTGATCCAGTCTATAAATAAGACCATTATGCTACCTATTTTTTCAGTATAAAGGTTTTGTTCATTTAGGAATTATTACAACATTTTCTTCTTAGCCACCCATATCTAGGACAACAAATATGCAGGTCAAACACTTTCACGAGGGCAAGAAGAGGGCGGCTCTGAGCGGCACTAATCGATTTGTTAGCGTGGAGGTGGAGGAAAGATACCACCATGCTCTCATCAACAAGCATCTCATTTCAGAGAGGGTATTTTACAATCTGGGTGGGAGCGTGGAAATGATCATCAACGAGCGAGGCTGGGAGCATCTTGCTTATGACAACAAAGCTTTCGTTGTTCTTGTGGTGCGTGATACTTCGCCAACGTGAAGGAGCATCAAGATAATAAAGTACTTGTAAGGGGGAGATGAGTATGTTTTGGTAGTACTACCATTAGCACATATTACAATTTACAAAATTTTGTATATGATCAATATTTTTCTTATTATAATAATCATCCTAACTTTGATGAAATTTTTAGTTTTCTCACTGTTAGAAATGCAAATGTTCAGTTGAAACTACAGGAGAAAAATATTATCAATTTTCCTCTCACCAGCCTAACTACCGAGGCTAAGGCTTGACACTTTTATTTTTGCTAAGTTGATGCCCACTGGTAATATCAGTGACGTAACTAAGGACAAAGTCATTTTGGATTATGTAATTCAAAAGGGTTTTACTATAGATATAAGAAATATTATTTATAATTCAATCTGTAATATGATTAAGGATAGTACTACTCTAGGTTATGATCATCTTTCTCTTATTTATTCTTTGTGTGTTTCGGCTGGTGTGTCGGACGAGCCAGATGAAGTTTTTATGCAGAAGAGTTCCCCTGAATAAAAGAACAATTGAAAGGTTTGAATCAAAAATAAAAGTAGGAGAAAGCTCACGCACTCCTCAATCCAGGTTCAAATCCTCCAAAATTTTTAATGAGCGACTTCAAGAAATTGGAGAAGTCTCAAAATTAAGAAAAGGGTTGGTGAAAGCAGCCGGTGGCAACAGGAATTGGAAAGGAAATTCGATCATATAATTTAGGTCAGTAACAATAATTTTCTTATATAGCTGAATTCAACTCACCACTTGTTTAGATGCTTGAAAATTATAACTTTAATGTCGGCTCGTGTCAAGTTTCTTTTTATGTAGCGTCTCATTATCAATCCTGAACCTAGCCGGTGCTAGAAGAAGAAGAGGACTACGACTACTAGGATAGTTTTCTCCCTCTTCTTTGTATATTTTTGTGTAGTTTTTTTTTATGTATTTTGTAATAAAATTTTTTGTTTAATATTGATCATTTGGTTGGTCACTCTAGACTTTAATTATTATATCTCTTAAAATTGGTATAATTGTAACTTAAATCTTAGTATAAGTTAAAAATTTTAATTGAATAAAATTTTAATTTAATACTAGCTAAGCTAGGAAGTCACTGTCTCGGCGCTAGAAGATTAACGCCTTGGTGCTAGATTTTGGGCTTAAAAATTAGAAGCAACAACACTTAGGCATTAGAAAAGTAGTGTCATGGCGCTTCAAGCAATGTTTTATCGGGCATTTTTGGGGCGTGCCCCGGGGCGAAGCGGGAGTAATCCCGCCTCTATGTAATGCGTAAGACATTATGCGCATGGGGCGAACAGCCCATGCCTTCATGCGCATGCCTAGGGCACGAATTTTGCTCCCTAACATCAATTTTATGCCCCAAAGGGCATTTAAATAATTTTATGCCTTTAAAATTCTCGTAAATAGCCCTAATTAGCTCTGCCTGACGAGGTCGCCGCCTCCCTCACCGCTCTCACGCCCTGTCGTCGCCAAAGTCGCTTTGCTCATGGATGCCGCTACCGCCGCCAGAAGACGCCATCGTCGACGCTGCAGTGAACTAAAAGAGGTGAAGGAGGTATATTTAATGCTCAAGCACATACTTTTTTTTAGGTTGTGTTCATTCTTCAAATTGTTGGTTATTCCTTCAACCAATATATATATATATATATATATATATATATATATATATATATATATATATATTCATTCTGTAACTACTTCATTGTAGGAAATGCTACATTAACTTGTTAGCCAAGATACATAAGACATAAGAAATGAAAAGGTTGGCATTGCATACCTCAAGCACACTGTATTTCGACCATTTACTAGTTGTCGACTTCAAACTTTCTTTACAACTTTAAATTTAGTCATCAGCTTGATATCTTCTTCTCCAAGTCATCACTCTTTTAGGAATTCATGTGATAGCTGAAATGAAACTTTATCTATTCTCATTTTTTTTCTAACTAAATTGTTCATTGGCATGTAATACTTGCTGAATGTATCTTTTTACTTGTATGTAATACTTGCTGAATGAAACTTTATCACTCATTTATTATTAGATTAATTTATATTCAAAAGAGGAAAAAGTCATTAGAAGTAATTATATTTAAATACTTGTATGCTAGAAAAATAATTTCTCTTATTTCATTCCAAGTAAGATTCATTTTGTTAACTTCGATGTGCAGTGTTTGTGTGATACAAATAAATAGGATTAAGTGGTAAATTTAACATACCAAGAAGGATTTTGCAATGGAAGGATTGGATATTGCCATTAGTAGTTCTATTACAATGAAGGATTTTGCTTGGCAAGCAATACACAATAGGTGCACCTGATAAAAAATATTTCAAATGTAGGTTTTGCAATCAAGCGTGTAGTGGAACAATCAATAAGATAAAACAACTTCTTGCGGGCACTCAAAAAGGTATTAAACCTTGTTCCAAAGTCCCAATTGAAGTTCAAGAAAAATGCAATAAAGCATTAGAAGAAGCTGCAAAGGTTAAAGCACAACGTGAAAGTGTCCTTAATGACATTAGAAATAGTGCAACAAGTGCAAGTATTAGTGATGGTGGAAACTCGAGTTCTATTCCATTAATGGAATCTGCATAAAAGGCTCTAAGAGTTAGAGGTCCAATGGATTCTTTCACTACTCATCAAACTAGAACCTCTACTCTCAATTCCAAATGGAAGAAAGAAGAAAGAAAAGAGGCATGTAGAACAATTGGTAGATTTTTCTATTCAGTTGGATTGGTTTTTAATGTTGCCAATGACTCGTACTATGTGCTAATATTTGAAGCAGTTGCCAATTTTGAACCTAGTTTTGTGCCACCATCAATGCATGAGTTGAGAACTTGGATACTTAAAGATGAGGTGGCTTCTATGAATAAGATGTTAGAGGAACATAAGAAGACATGAAGAAAATATGGGTGTTCTATAATGTCAGATAGGTGGACAGATGGGAGAAATAAAACTTTAATTAATTTGCTTGTTAATTGCCTAACTTGTACACTATTTTTAAAATCCGTGGATGCTTTTGATGCTATAAAAGTGGTGAATTGTCTTGGATGCGGTGATTGAGCAAGTTGGGGAGGAAAATGTCGTGCAAATTATTATGAATAATGACTCAAATTATGTAAATGTCGGTAAAATATTGATGGAAAAAAGAAAGTATTTTTATTGGACACCATGTGCAACACATTGAATTAATCTCATTTTAGAAGATATTGGAAAGTTGAAGATCCACCAAAGCACACTCGTTAATGTTAAGCAAATAGTGAAGTTCATTTATGGGCACACTTTGGTTCTTGACTTGATGAGATCCTTTACAAAGGATCGAGAGCTCTTTTAACAACAACAACAACAAGCCTTAATCCCACTAGGTGGGGTCGGCTACATGAATCCTTCGTCTCCATTGTGTCTTATTATGTGTCAAATTCTCATTTAATTCAAGTATACTAAGATCATTCATTATACATCTTAACCAAGTCTTTTTAGGTCTATCTCTACCTTTCTTAACATAAAGAAATCTAATGCATCTACTCTCCTAATCGTCATCTGACACGCTTTATGTGGCCAAACTATCTAAGGCCCCTAATCTTATCTACCATTGGAGCTACTCCAACTTTTTCCTAACATACTCATTTTGCATTCTATCTCTTGGTAAAGCCACTCATCCACCGAGCATCCTCATCTCTCGTAACACTTAACTTAGTCTTATGTTTCTCTTTATTGGCCAACATTTTGCACCATAAGTCATTGCTCTTACCACCATCTTATAAAATTTTCCTTAAGTTTAAGTGGAACTTTTCTACATAATAGCCGATGCATTCCTCCACTTCAACCATCCAACTTGAATTATACTAATAACATCACCATCTATTTCACCATCATTTTGAACAATAGAGCCTAAATATCTGAATCGCTCACTTTTATTAATGACTTGATCACCTAAAGTCACAACACTACCACTAAAACTTCTACAATTAAAATTACACTCCATATCTGAATCGCTCACTCTTATTAATGACTTGATCGAGAGCTCTTTCGCCCAGCAATAATTTGGTTTGCTACTTTTTTGACGCTGCAAAGTATCTATGAACAAAGCAACCACTTCAATCCATGTTATCATCAGAAGCTTGGTGTTCTAGCAAGTGGGCTAAGAATACAAAAGGAATAAAAACTCGAGCTACTATCTTATTTGATCCACATTTTTGATGTCATCTTGCTTATTGCATAAAGAGTGTTGTTTCACTTGTGAATGTTCTAAGAGAAGTTGACTCTGAAGAAAGGCCTGCTATGGGTACATTTATGAGTTGATGGATTCTGCAAAATAAAAAATCACATTTAATTGCAGTCATAATGAGAGAAAGTATGACCTATTTGGAGAAAAAATTGATGAAAGATGGATAATTAATTATTTGTATGGAGAGAATGCTAGATTATGGAGATCATCTTAAAGTTGATATTCAATTAGATATTTATGACAACTTAGGCAACTTTGGAAGTAGAGTTGCTATGGATTCAAGGAAGTTGAGAAGTCCTGCTGATTGGTGGATGAGATTTGGTAGTAAAACACCAGAGCTGACGAAATTTGCTATTCGAGTTCTTAGCCTTACTTGTAGTTCATCAAGTTGTGAAAGAAATTGGAGCACTTTCGGTATGAAAATATAAATTTGCGAAGTTTTTTATTTTTCTTTTTATTTTAATGTTTATTTCTTTTTATAGATGATATTTTTATTTCATATCCATACTAAGAAGAGTAACATATTAGAGCACAAGATTGAGGGAGAGAAGCATAAAAAGAAAATAAAATTTTGATCCAATTTTAGTGGATGACAGATTCTGATGATGAATGGATTGTTAAAAAAGAAGATCCACTTCTTCCACAAGAACCTTCTTGGATGGATGAGGAAGAAAAATTATTTGATGTTGATGTAATTAGGAGTGTGCCTATTACTAATTTGAATGAGATTGAATTTCAGAATCCAACATAAGCAAGAAAGGATATCATCATTACACACTCTCTAAGAAAAAGAAAATTGACAGAAAAATCAAGTAAATTTCATATATTTTATTAATTTTAATGAGAATTATTAATATGATTGTTAATGTTATATTTTTGTTTTTTAAATTTGTAGGCAACAATAACAAGGAGAAAGAAACTGTGAACACACTAGACATTGAAGATGATGATGATTTCAATGAATCTAGATCTCTTGAAGGACTTAATTGTGATGTGGACACATTTATTAGAGATGAAGAATAAGATTTTGAGGATGAACTTGAAGAATGAATGATATTTGCAGATTGAGATTAAGAGTGTATGATTAGTTTATTTTTATGTATCAAACTGCCTACTTATTTTTTATATGTTTGTGATTTTATTTTTGATGATTGTGTTGAAGATTTTAATTTTGGAAGCTTAGAATTGAAATTTCAATGTTATAAATTTTAGTTTATATTTATTATTAATTATATAATTATATATATTTTTTAATGTCATATTTATTAATTATATCATGGGGTTTACACCTCACATCTCAGGCTTATGCCTTACATCTCGGGCTTACGCCCCTGCTCGATAACAGCTAAAACTCCCTGCTCAATGTCCCCGCCTTTTAAAATATTGGCTTCGGGACAATGTTACGATGTTGCAAGTGAGCATTTTGACCTTATAATTGAGTAAAGGTCACGCGGTGTTAGTTACAATGCGCGCCATTTGCGGGGCGATCTTCGCACTGCGAATGAATGATTCATAGGCAAAGAAATTGAGAGCTTAGTGCCTGGTGCTCAGTCTGCGAGAAGGAAGCTTAAAGTAGCGGTGCGGTGTCGGGCACCAGTTGGCATACTGAGTTGCGATGCTTCATTTTTGGGTCTTTTAGGCCATTTTTGTGCCGTTTTATTAAAATATTTTAAGTTCTATAATGTTTTATAAAATTTCGACAGCATAACAGCTTAATAGTGTTATATTCATAAATTTTTTAGTATCGTCTCCCTTGCTCCGGATCCAAGATCGATAGAGAGGTATTTTATCTCACACTAGACCCAAGATTAACGGTGGAAGTCTTCAAACTTTACTTGTGAAGTAATAATTTAATTATAAGAACTTTCTTTTTAAAAATTACCTAAAATCAGCACTTTAAAGGGTTTTTGCTTCAATCTGGACAATTTTTCCCTTCCTTGAGGCTTAGGAAGAAAGAGTCAAACTTGGAAAATAGGGCTTAATTATATGAGAGATGGCAAACGGGTTAGGTAGGGCAAATCTCGCGTGAAGGGGGTCGGCTCGGCTTTGACTATTTCACGCGGGGAAGAGCTCTTCACACGAGAAGAGGGCTCGACTGAGGGAACGACCACGGTGGCGGTAGTCAAGATTTTTTCTCTCGGTTTCTCTTCTTTTCTCTTGTTCAGTATGTGTCAAGAGTGAGTGTGTGTGTTGAAAATCTTTTCAGATTAGTCCTCCTTTTTTATAGGAGGCTGAGCCTTAACTGTAAGCCCTAACTACTCCCGCTCCTCTTGGGTGGTTTCGTTGATGGGGATTGCGGTTGTTGGGAACAGTTAGGGTTTCTAATTCCTCCTTTTTTTATTTTTCTTTCTTTTTTTTTTTAAAGTTTTTCGGTAGCCAATAGATGTAAAAACTCGGAGAATTGGGAAAGATATAAAATGACTTATAGAGATTCTAAGAAAGTAATATATGATTTTTTTTTAGTGATTTATACTGATAGATTAGATCAAAGAAGGTGAAAGATGTATGTATAAGTTAGCCAACCAAAAGATAGAGAAGTAAAGACATAGTTAGTGAGGGGTATTAAGGATGAAAATAATAAAGTCTTTTCTTAGAAAAGATATTGAAAATAGGTGGATGAGGTATTTTAATAAACTTTTCAATGAAGGATCGAAAGTACGATTGATTTTAGCAACCTTAATACCTAAACAAAAATAGAATTTCATTTTATCGTCAGTATTAGTAAATCGAAGTTAGTGAAGCTTTAAAGAAAATGAAATGTGGAAAAGCGATAGGACGAATAATATTCCAATAGAAGTGTAGAAATGTTTAGGAGATCATGGAATTTCTTGGCTTACAAATCTTTTTAATGTTATTTTAAAGACTAAAAGATGGGATGAGTGGAGAAAGAGTTTGTTGGTTTCTATATTTAAGAAAGGTGATGCACAAGAGTGTGCAAATTATAGGAATTAAGTTAATGTGCCATACATTAAAATTATGGGAGAGAATAATTGAGCATAGGTTACGATGTGATACAAGTTTCTCCTGTCAGTTTGGTTTCATGCCGGTAGATCTACTATGGATGCTATACATTTGTTAAGAGGTTTGATGGAGAAGCATAGAAAAATAAGAAGGATCTACATATGATATTTATTGATTTAGAAAGCATGATAAAGTCTCAAGAGATGTTCTTTGGAGAGTTCTAGAGCGAAGAAGTTAATATTGGTTATATTCAAGTCATTAAGGATATGTATACTAGAGTGTTACTTGTGTCCAAACACAAGGAGGATTGACAAAATATTTTCCTATTTGGTTGGATTACATCAAGGATCAACATTAAGCCCTTAACTTTTTTACTTTAATTATGGATGTTCTTACGAGGCATTTACAAGAAGATGTACCTTGGTGTATGCTTTTTTGTTGATGACATTCTTCTTGTTGATAAGACTAGAAAGGAGTCCAACAAACTTGAATTATGGAGGTCAACTTTAGAGTCTAAAGGTTTTCGTTTAAGTAGATCTAAAACTGAATATATGGAGTGTAATTTTAGTTGTAGAAGTTTTAGTGGTAGTGTTGTGACTTTAGGTGATCAAGTCATTAATAAGAGTGGCGATTGATATTTAGGCTCTATTATTCAAAATGATGGTGAAATAGATGGAGATGTTATTAGTAGAATTCAAGTTGGATGGTTGAAGTGGAGGAATGCATCGGCTATTATGTGATAGAAAAGTTCCACTTAAACTTAAGGAAAATTTTATAAGATGGTGGTAAGACGCACAATGACTTATAGTGCGAATGTTGGCCAATAAAGAGAAACATAAGACTAAGTTAAATATTCTGAGATGAGGATGCTCGTGGATGAGTGGCTTTACCCTTAGAGATAGAATGCAAAATGAGTATGTTTGGGAAAAGTTGGAGCTCAGTGGTAGATAAGATTAGGGAGTCGCCTTAGATGGTTTAGCCACATAAAGCGTCGGCGTCCGATGATTAGGAGAGTAGATGCATTAGATTTGCCTTATGTTAAGAAAGGTAGAGGTAGACCTAAAAGACTTGGTTAAGATGTATAAAAATGATCTTAGTATACTTGAATTAAATGAGAATTTGACACATAATAGGACACAATGGAGACGAAGGATTCATGTAGACGACGCCACCTAGTGGGATTAAGGCTTGTTGTTGTTGTTGTTGTAGTAGTAGTAGCCAATAGTTGTCAAATGGAAGTATCATCCTACTGAGGAGGATGTTTGTTTTTCTACATATTAGTTGGATACATGGTCTTTAGTTTGTAAGTGAATAGTTCTTTGGAGTTAAGAGGAGTTGATGCAGGATAGGTTAAACACAAGCCTGTTATAATATCTATGTCAAGAACTAATCATATCTAAATCATTATTTTATTATTTTAAACTTTAATTTTGAACTATTTTAATTTTAGTTTGTCATGAATTTGTGTGAGTTTGTGAGCTGGAATTCTAGTCTAAGTTAAATGCCATTACCACCCTAGCTTGACATGTCATCTTAAAGTCCAAGTTAAAACATGTATGACTGATTTTCTTCTTGAAGATTCAAGACTAATATTTTATCCCCCAGGAGCAGCAATTAAAAAAGTTATTGGCCTTTATAATTCCATTATAGAGTTACGATACCGAAATTAGTTTTTTAGTTTATTTATTAATAGTTTGACACCCTTTGGGATTTGATGTAATGTTTGTATTCTATTGATATAATGCTTTTAAATATCATGGATTATGTAAGAACTGAAGTTTATGTTGGATTGAAATCTGATTGTAGTAGTCATCTTCTTCTATTCGGACAGTTTTGTTGTTATTCCATTTGTTCATTAGTTTGGTGAATTGGGGCACCACCTCTTTGGTTAAAGGATTAGCATTTTCATTTCACTTTTATTTCGGGCTATCTTTTCTGTGATTTACTTCCTTACACCCCTTTTAAGTGATCAGAATCTTTTCTTTAAGTTCTGGTGCTTTTAACCCTTCTTTTCAAGTTAAAACAACTAGCTAAAATCTATCCCAATCTAGTCATTTTACATCTTTCAACTTCACACAAATATTCTATACCACAACCGCTAACTACTCTTGGAACTTTTTCTTAATATCCTAAGCTTTTCAAATAAAATCAACCTCTTGAAATTAACCTAAGACCAGCCATCCTTTTATTAGCAGTCGACCAACACTTGAAACCCACTGTGCCAATGTTTGCAAATCCTCAAATCATGTCTAGAGGTCCTTTTATATTCTCCATATCAAATAAAATTCGTTACATTAATCCCTCAACTCCTAAGCCATGCACCCTTTGTTATATCCCTTTGAAAAATGCCATTTGCATCCATGCATAATAGTGCTAACTATTTATATGAATCTCAAAAATAAATTGAATGGCTCTGCACACCCAAAACAAATTAACAAAAAAAAAAGGATTTTCTTGGTTCTTGTGTGATGTGGCTATAAGGTCTACTATAGGGTTTTAAACAAGTTGAGATGAACTTGAGCTAAGCTTAGTTCATGCTTGGATCGCTTGAATAAAAATGAGCTTGATTTTGACTCTCCAAAATTTCAAAACCCATCTAATGAGAGTTCGTCAAAGAAGGCAATGAAGGATCAATGGTGTTCTGGGAACTCAGTTGGAGTTGGCAGTGATAAGACTAGCGACATTTGGGAAGTTCTAATTAGAGCTCACTAGAGAAGGAAGCAATGAGACCAATGATATTTGAAGAAAACACAGAGGGTTCTCGTTGGAGAAGACAAGATGAGAATAATGATGGCTAGCATTCAAAGACCTTGTTTAAAATTGCACAATAAAAAATCCGCCTCGACATTTTTTTTTTGAAAAATCACAATGAGGCGTGTTATATGCGAGGCTTACGCCTCACATGATGTCCCTCAAGGCCCGTCTCGCCTTGGTATTTGTGAGGTGCGCACTTTTAGATCTAAGTTTTTAAAATCAAATATAAGTTTTAATTATCTAAATGATACATGCCTTAACACATACACAACTGATCTTAGGATAGAAATTACCCAAAAAACTCTCCTCTTGTGCTTTCTATGCTCCTTAAACATAGTACTGGCCATTGTCGTCACCATCATTACTTGAGATATTCTTACATTTATATTGAATAATTGAAGTGAAAGAGAAAACTTATTATATTAAATTAATTTTGAATCGTTTTGTTATTAGTTCTTATTTTAATATGTTATATTACTTTGATATTTGTATAATACTTCTTTCTTCATGATATGATGTCAAAATATTAATATGTTACTAATACTTTATGTAATTTATTACTTGTTATATTAGAATCTTAATGTGTTGCATTTTAATACATCAATAGGTTAGAGTATTGATATGTTACTTTTGCTTGTATTTTGATATGCTTATGATTTTTTAGTTTACGTAATTTGTTGGTTTTGAGGCTTACGCCTCGTTTCACAGATAAAAAATGCCTTAATACTCAATTGGGCAATTTTAAACTTTGTTTGAAGAAGAGAAGTGTGAGGTGTTTAGTCTTAATCGAATAGTTGGAAAATATAATGGCTATAGTTGGCTCTGTGAGCCAATGGGTTGAACCTAACTATGTTCGTGTGTTGACCCTCAGCTCCGTCTTCCTCAACCGCAAGCAACCGCTCCCTTCAGTTTCCTCAAGCGCAAGCAATCGCTCCCTCCAGTTTCTTCAACCACAAGCCAAAAAAAACTACTCCAGCTTGCGAGCCCCTCTTTTCTCCCTAAAAATTGCAAGCAATCGCTCCCTTTTGATTTCTCCCTCAACCCGCAAGTAAACTACTCGAGTTCTCTCTCTCTCATTCATTCGAGCCTACAACAATCTGAATTCCCTTCGTCCTCCCTCTCTCTCGTGATAACGAGCCGCACAGGTGAGCCATTTCCACCCTCTCGGCTTCCCCCTATCGTCCGTCTCCCTCATCCGCACGATTTCCCCCTTTTCATTTCTACCCCGCCCTCACTTCCCTCGTCCAAAACCGAATGGAGCTCTTCCTCCCCTCTCTGGTTTTTCTCTCCTCTCCAACCACAAGCAAGGTAGGTTTTCCGCCTTCTTCTTCTTCCCCCTTCTTCCTTCCCCTTCTTCTCCTCACAAAATCAAAACCGAAAATCTCTTCTCTTCCGCTCCTCATATTTCCGGTCGAAGCAAGCCACAAGGAAACCGGAGTTTGGCACAATCTCTTCCCTCTTCCTCTTTCTTCTTCTTCTTCCTCTTCTCCCACCAAAACTCCTCCAAACCAAAATATCCTTTGTCGAATCCACCCTTAACCGACCTTTTTTTTCACAAGCGAGGGTAGCCGAGAGACATCATCGTCATTAGGCGGGTTGCTCTCGATATACCTCTTCGCTTCCTCCTCTAATCAAGCGCACAGTCGCTGAAATACCCCATTCATTTTCCCTCATTTTCTCCCAATCCGAAATTCCCATTTTTCTTTGTCGCAACTGGAGAGGAACACCATCATTAGGCAGGATCTTCTCTCGGTTTCCGGCATCTCCCTTTCCATCTCCCTTTTCGACCTTTCCCTTTGCTGCAACCGGAGAGGAACATCATCATTAGGCGGGTTCTTCTCTCAGTTTCCGACATCTCCATCTCCGTCTCCTTACCGATCATTGCAACGCGCAAAAAAATAAATCTAAACATGTGATGTGATTGTGTATATGCATATGTTTGTCTCTTTCGGTTTGAAGGCTATGTCTTTATTGCGATGAGATGAAAAATCTCGACATCATAATTCATTCGCTAATTAGAGACCAAGAGAACATCGTTAGATGTTACTCCCCTGTCGAATGTTGTAAATTTACAAATCTTTTGACTTAGAAAAAATGGGAGAATAAAAGAATCGAACTTAAGCAATCAACTTAAAGCTAAATTCAAATAAAAAAGCATCAAACAAGAAGAAAAAGAAGGGAGACAAAAGAACAACAACAAATGCAAAAGCAAAACATAAAATCAAAGAAAAAAGAGAGGTGAAAAATACTTACAAAATTTATCTAAGCGGAGTTGAAAGCCCACTAAAAAAATTAACCCTTCTCTTTTAAACACTCTAACTCTTCAAACAAATGGAATGAAATGTAAGACCCCTCTTGGCTATTTATAAATTGGAGGGGTAATGAAGGACCCTCTCACAAAAGAAGTGAGTCTATGTTCTCGCAAATTTCTCAAACAAAGAAGGGAGGGAGAACTAAACAAATCTTAACTGAGATAGGGGGAGTTAAATGTTAAATTCATAAAGGAAATTATAATAAAACTCGAAGTCCAGTTGTTCTTTAAAATATGAAACCTAATGTGGAGTTAGAGATATTGGAGTTGATGCTTATTTATGTGAATAGAGCCTTTTAACGAATACTCGAAGTATTAAATTCATAGACAATATATCATAAGACTAATTGAACAATTGAAAATTAGATGATGTCAAAAGAAATAGGAATCTTGATTGAACATCATATCAAAGCATAAGAGAGCCTCTTGGAATTAAGATACACTCTTCAAATATACCCAAATAAATTGAAGAAAATCAAAGAATTCATAAGAGATTTTTCATGAGATCAAACGATTGTTAATAAGCATAAGCAATGAATCCCTAGAAAATGTTTGAAGTATAGTCGTCATCTTATTAAATACTCGAATTAGATCAAGGAGAAATTGAGTATAGTTGGTGATTGAGAATTATAAAGCGAGTATTGAATATTAATCAACTTAGAAAGTAATTCAATATTAATTCAAAAGATCTAATAAGATACTAGATTAATTCCATGCATATAGCTACGCCACTGGATTTTACACAGCATAAAGCGAACAAAGGTTAATTAAGACATTCTTAAATACACTCGCATGGCTCGACATTTATTGATTGTTTAGATTCAAGTGTCGAGGATCTTTGTGGATTAACTGCAGGTTTAGTCTTTGATTGAGTCAGTTACCAAAATCTATTATAAGAATTTCAACTTAGTAAATATCTAAGAAGTTAATTCTGTCATGTGATAGTAGATCTGATCCTCTGTTAGGAGCTAAATAGAGTTAACAGGATTTAAAGTTCTCAAATGTATTTGATTCAATCAATTAATCACCTCGATGATGGCTGCATTGAATGGTGATTTTAATCGGAGGAAATACTTCCATCAAAATGTGATTCTAATTTCAAATCAAATTAACTTAAGTATCAATCTAAAAAAAATTGCTTAAATAAAATTCAATCATTAAAAGCTTAAAGCTAAACTCAATCTATCCATCTTCTGCAATTATTTATCGGGGGTGACAAATTAAAAAAACTCTAGCTCACAAAGGAATTAATGTTAAATCAGTGTTATGTTATATTCACTTTCAATCTCTTAGTAAGGATGTGGCTGTGTCTCATTGCGTGACTTGGATAGTATCCAAGATGATGCGATTCGATCATAATCTTCGACGGGTGGTTTGGCTGAAATCCATTATATTACGATCACGAATACATATGCTCTCAATGACTCTACCTTTTGAGTTGTGATCATGATACTTTAGACAAACAACCCTAAATTTAAAATTGTCTCCTAGACAAACCCCCCAGTGCAAGGATTTCTTGCGCTTACGTATGTTCGATAAGGATCCTTCCATCAAGGTCGACCATCTCCTTTGACTAAGTAAATAGGGAGTGGCGGTGATGGAACCATGGAATATAGATCGGGCACGTCATCATTCCCCTACCATCTACTTTAAGCTAAAATGGTGAATTTCATAAATTCTAAGTTCTAAAACTCCACATTGCTGTTATTATACGCCACACATTAAACAATCTAATGATTAGCCTTAATCGAAAGTTCTCTCTCAATATTAGGAAGGGTAATTAACTATAGGTGCTTGCGCTTATAGGAAACCTGGTACTAGATTTAAAGTCCTCACCAAATGAGGACGAAATCTCTGGGTTGTGTCTTATCTACTATCTCATCTTCCTTCTGAAAATTACACCAACACATCTAAAATCATACTCTTCATTTGTCGAGAGGTCGGTGGCGAATTTTCGGAGTCCACATCGTGCTTGAGCTCGTATATTATATGAGATGTAATTTGAGCTTGAGCTTGTTACTTGATAAGCTTGACTTGTGAACTTATTAGTGAGTTGAGTTCAAGTCGGCTTACACCTCTAGCCTACTCTCTTAGATTGGGCCAAATAAATTATAAGCACAACAATCATGAAATTCTATTTAAGTGTGACTTTATTTGGGTAGAGTAGTGTTACTCAAAATACATAAGATGTAGAATCATGCTCTTATCTAGTGTCTTACTAACTGATTTTGATCACTCTTGGTTAGATCCAACCATTAGCTTCATTAAACCCATTCATTACTTATTTGAGGGTGACTCGAGCAAAAAAAAAATGATTCTATTTTTTGAGAGCTGTGATTTTAGCATTATTCATGGCCATAATTTAATTTTCTTAATCATATTTTTTATTAGCTTCAACTTGAATTCTACTTTGCTTTTCATGTTTGTTTAATGAAGTTTAAAAATTGTTTCACTCCTATTTTATGTTTTTCTTATTGGATAAAAATATCTATCCTAAATGCAGCATTATTTCCTTTATATTAACTTATGGCTTATTTCTTTTAATTGTCAAAATATAATATCAATGTGTCTTTCATGCAGAAGTATATCAAACTTGAGGAGTTGAGTGGTGATCCTGCACGTGTTCAAGTTCTTTATGAACGCGCTCTTGCTGATTTTCCCGTGTCAAGTGATTTGTGGCTGGGATATACTAGCTACCTTGACAGGACTTTGAAGGTTGGTTGAATTACTTCAGTATTGACTGATCAATTAGTCCTATCTCATGATGATTAATATTCTTCTGCAGGGTTCTAAATTTGTCATAGATGTTTATTCAAGAGCCACAAGGAACTGTACATGGGTAGTGGAGCTTTGGATCAATCATATGCTTGCATTGGAACGCTTGTCTTTTTCAGAGAAAGAGCTAAGCACTGTAGGATCCTCCATCTTCATTTCTATTTAAATTTAAATTCATTTTTGAGGGTAGCTTGGGTGTAAAGGATATATTTCTCGCATGGTAACACTTATATAAATTATGTGGACAACCTCTCTCCCATGGTAGGGATGGACACATGTAACACCCTCAACCTCTATCTACTCAAGAATAATTAATTTGGCTTATGTGATGATCTATTATGGCTGTGATTTCTGTGGTATGGCATTTAATGAAAAAATATTGAGAAAAAATAGTGAGAAAAAATTAATGAAAAAAAATCTCTAATTGATCATTATTGATCTTGAAAAGGCATGTTGGAGTCACAGTTATATCAAAGTGGAATTGGCCAACATCTTTTTTTCCTTGCTCTAGTCATAAATCTGTAAAGGGTGATGGAGGGGGCCATGGATTTCCATGGATGATGTCGATGCACTTGAGTTGGCTTGGGAAAGGTGAGGATGTGTTGGACTTGACTTGAATGAATGGCTGGAAGGCAAGGAGGTGGTGGCAAGGAGATGGAGAGGGAGGAGTGGTTTCCTGTTACTTGGAGAGGGAGGAGGGCTTTGTTGGCTATGGATGATGGAGGAGAAGATCGGTTAAATGCTTGGGAGAGAGAATAGAAGGAAATTAATTAATATTAAGGGGGCAGATGAAGTAGTAGAGGAGCTAGGAGGTGGAAAGGGGAGTGGAGTTGGCTAGAGGATGCGAGAGGGGGAGATTTGGAGGGTTAACTGCCATCATTAGCTTAATACATTCTCAGGCATCCCTCTGTATAAAATGACCCAATTACATAAATACTAAAACATATAAATAAATTAATACATGACCATCATGACCTTGGTGGAAGAAATAAAAGAAAATACAATATAAGTCAATCCATCCATGATTAGATTAGTTAACAGCCTATGGTGATCTTGCTGGATTGGAATTATTTTTGCTTTGAGGTTCGGGTTTTCCATAGGAGAAAATTCCTATGATTAATCATATCTTATTAATCTGATCATTAATAAAACTCTTGATTGTAGTCATGACTTATAATTTTGAATTTTCAATACTGGTTTTAAAAAGATTTAGCTTTACAAGATTATCAATACGGAAAGGCTCAATGTAAATGAAATAACATAATGGAAGCCAAAGGAAGATGCACTCAACATATGGCCCAGAAAATATCCAGATGCTCAATGGATGCTATTATATATTTTGGTTTGTTATCATTCTAATATGAATTTAGTTTATGGTCAATTTGATTCATTTATTGTAAGTGGGCCTTGCATTTCATGGTCAATTTAGACTCCATCATTAGGAAATAACCCAAGGTGAGGACTTCTAGCATCATAACTAATGACATATGCCTCAAACTGATATCTACATAGGGATTTTGTCCTTTCTCTTTGTCGATGTAGCATTAGAATGATGTGGATAGTCTAAAGATGAAGATATGGTCTTGTGGAGGTGATGTAATAACGTGTTTCCTTGGTTGGCTAAGAGTACCAAGGCGAGTCTTTAATTTTTTTGTTGTTTTTTAGAGAGTGATGAGGGCTCAGCCTAGGGCCTCTTGGAGTTGAGTGTATGTTTGTAGGAGTGTGAGAAAATGAGGAATTTAGTTGAGATAGAAATAGGGTGGATGTATGCATGCAAACCTAGAAGTTGCAAACTTCGATTGGAACTCAAAAACAAGGGCAATCTTCCTTAGATTTACTTGTATGTGGAGAAGGAGATGAGATGACTGGATGTGAGAGGCGTATGGGTGAATGGATACAATAATAAATATAAGAAAAACACAATCATGGTTAGTATCCAAGCCTTATAGTGGACAAAGTTCTCTAAAATTGAACACAAATTGGAGGGAGTTGATAAGGGGGTTGGAGGGGTTGATCATCAAGGGGTTCACAACAGCATGATTTGTGTCTCCATCTTCATCGCAACGTCAATTTTAAAACAACAGACAATCATCGTCCATGGAGATAGAAAATTGATGACTATTTTAGGATAATCATATATTGAACTCTTCAATTTCCTCTTTTCCTCTTGTTTATGCAATAGACTTCTTGGTAAGGGAGATAATGGTGCTTGAACTTAGGAAGTTGGATGGAGGGGCTGACCATCACTTCGTTTGTTTTTGTAATCACTATTTGCATTATGGTATGATTCCCTCTTGTTTTGGCAACTTACATTCAAATACGTAAAATTAAATTACAATACTAAGAATACAACCATGGCATCAACAAGACTTATCACTTACTACAGCCAAATTCAAAACGCCAATATTAATTAACATTTTATGTGATACAATTTCCACATGTGCTTTCGTGAAGTAGATGAGATCATGTATCATAAACTTATTTAAAAATTTGATTTTTTGTTTTATATCATATAATTCCCTTTACTTTTATCTAACATTGTAGGTGATAGTGATGAGACATACACAATTAAACTTCAAAGTAGTTAAAGAAGCTCGACCTTTGGTTTTATAATCTTGTCTAGAAGGGAATGCCAACTAGATCCACCTAATTATTTTGAAAATCATGCTATTATGATTTCAGTGAATGCAAGATGGATTATGTTATTTTAGTTTAGATTTAGGATGTAATGTAATTAATTCAATGAATGTAATATAATTAAGTCAATAAATTTTCATCAATCACTTAATGACTATAATTGCACTCAGGTGTACTTAAATACAATCTACATTTAAGCCAAAAGTGATATCTGGGCATGCTAATTTATTACCATTCAAATTCCATAATAACTATAGATGAAGGATCTAAAGAAAGTAAAATGAATAGTGGAGCTTTCATCCCTTGGTCCAAATATGTATAATTCTTGTTGTGGTTTTTCTTAGTGTACTGCATGTCTTTCCTTATTTAGAAATGCATACAACTTTGCATTCACATATTACAGTCACGCAAATGCAACAACAAACATTTAGATTTAAGTGCCATTAGGCACAACATTTAGCATTTGTAGCAATATGCCAATATAATGAGTTGCTAATACAAACAATCAATCATATCATAATGGGTTATGCTTAAAGTAAACGCTACAATCTTGGGGATGCCAAGGGTGCACTTATTACATCACCTAGTGTATGCTTAGTTTAGTGAAAACATCTAAATTACCCACAACCAACTAGGGTGTTATACTCTACCCACATATAGAGTTAAGTGTAGATCAATTCATTAGGATCTGTGGGTCAACTTTCCAAGTTTGGACACTTGAATTTACTAGATTTAGCTAATGATTTTGAGAAGTTCATTTTTAAGTGATTTGATTTTGCAATATTTGAATTAGTTTGAGTGAATTTTAATATTTTACTATATTTATTATATTTGTTTGATTTAACAAAGTCTTTGGGCATACTTAGGGGAGTCCAATATGAAGTCTAGTTGGTTTAGTTTGGTCTAGGCTACCTTTTGGTCCAATCCATATTTCAATGTAGGAGTGCTTATATCTAATTGAAGGTTAATTTAAGGGTTTAAACTCAATTTGTCCTAATTGGTTATTAGTGGGTGAATTGAGCTAGGTTTGGTTAGGGCTAAGCTAACCATCTAATTTAGGATTTAAGGTGTCCTTAGGTGCTAGTGAGTGTCTTAGTGATTAGGGTGAGGGCAATTTAAGGATTTAAGCTTTAATTTTAAATTTATTTTACTTGGGGGTTTGGGTCAAGTGGCTCGCTTACAATCAAGTGAGCTAGGATTGGAGTTTTGGTATATCTGATTATTAGGTTAGTGTTTAATTGATCACATTAAATGTTTATGGTAGCTTAGGTGTTAGGAGGTACAACTCCAAGTTTTCATAGGTTTAGGGGTCAAAATGGGTTAGGGGTTTTAAGGTTTAGTGTATGTGGTTTTAATCACTTATGGTTAGGCTATTTGGATTTCTAATGGGTCCTAAGGGTTTAAAAGAGTCCAAAGAAGAGGCCACCAAAAACTTGAGCTTTATTAGGTGTAATTTAAAGTTTAAGGAGCCACATGGGATCTACTTAGTTTGTTTGGTTCAATCTAAGAACTGAGGTTTTCCTAGGATTTGTTGGGTGACAAATGAGTCAATATAAGATATTAAACACAGAAGTCTAAGAAGTGCATGAGGAATGCATTAGTAGCTTAAGTTCTATTAGGGCCCATTAGGGTCAATTTAGCCTAGAAGTCTACCTAGGATTTGCTAGGGGACATTGAGCAAACATAAGTACAATTAGCTTAATGAGGTATAAAGGGGTATCTAAGGTACACTACTAGCAACCTAAGCTTTATTAGGTTTCACTAGGGTCAATTTATAATTTAGGGGTCTAGTTAGGATCTACAAGGTGACATCAAGTCAACGCAAATGGGATGAAATCAAAAAGATCTAAGGAGTGACGATGAGCTATTTAGGGGAAGTAGGACAATGAGAACTTAGGTCCTAAGCAAGCTAGAGTGTGGGCTTGGGATAATCTAGCTAAAATAAGGCTCATCTAAAAGTGAGGTTAACAATTACCATCCAACATATGCATTTATATAAAACTCATAAGCATGGGAAAACATGATAGCAGTAGTCTTATCTTGAGTTCAATATTATTGTCTTGAGGGATTGGATTAAATTGTCTCATTTTCAAGTGTCATTTATGGGATTGGAGAGGGTAGTTGGGTAGATGGAGTTTGTTGAGCTGGAGGTACTCAAAGTAGATGGAGTTTGTGGAATCGAATTGGTTGGGGATTTAGGTAGAGTTATTTAATTTCGATGTGGGCTCTGAAAATTCACCATCGACCTTTTCGATGAAAGGAGTGTTTAAGTGTCGGTGTAATTTTCAGAAGGCAGATGAAATAGTAGGTAAGACACTACATAGAGATTTTGCCCTCATTTTGTGTGGACCTTAGATCTGATTTCAAGTTTCTTATAGGTGCAAGCACCTATAGTTAATAACTCTCAATCGAGAGAACTTTTGATTAAAGGTCGTTAGATTGCTTGGCGATATAGATCATGTGGAGTTTTCAAGTTTTGAATTTATGAAATTCATCATTATTTAACTTAAAGCGGATGGTTGGGAGAATGATGACGTGCCCGATCTAGATCCCATAACGTCATCCGGTTGTCACGGTCACTGTCTACTTTCGGAGGAGGTAGTCGACCCACGGCCAGAAGGATCTGGTCGGTGAGTTCGTCGTCAGAAATCTTTGTAGACTTGAGATGATATTTGTCTAAGGAGATAAGCTTAAGTATACCTTAACTAATAGAGAGCTTTTTACCCTATCATGTATACCCTATGGTTCACAACTCAAAAGACAGAGCCATTGGGGAGTATACTGGCCGTGTGGATAGTAGTCATTTGTGAGAACTTACGTAAGACTTTGGTCATAAATCATGTTGCTCATACCATCATACCGCGGTGGAGGAAACGGATCACGCGTCTTTCTTTGGCGTAGATTGTTTGAGAGTAAATATAGTTGTATACTTGATTTGACTTTGTCTCCTTTGTGAGCTAGAGTTTTCTTAATTTGTCATTCAACAAACAATTGTGGAAGGTGGATTGAGTTTTAACTTTAAGTTCTTTAAAGATTGAATTTTATTTAAGTATTTAATACTTAATGTCATGTTAGATTTTACATTTAGATTGATACTAATTTGAGTTAATTTGATTTGAAATTATAATCACATTTTGATGAAAGTATCTCCTCCGGTTGAAATCTTTATTCAACGCAGCCATCTTCGGGGTGGTTTATTATTTTAGATCATGTCGACTCTATTAATTTAATAATAGATGAGATCTCTTGTCATATAATAATTAACTTCGAGATGTTTTATTAGGTTGAAAATATTATAATAAGATCATTAGATTTTTTAGGTTTTGTTAACCCGGTCTGCACTAGATCAACCACAAGAACCTAAGTTTAAGTATTGTGTAATTTGGGTCTGTCACGGTTATTTAATTCATCATTAATTTAAGTCTTAAGGAATTTGTAAAATATTATTTGTTTTGACTGAATTCTATTGTAAGTTTAAATTTTTAGATAAAATTTTGAGAGCATTTCAATAACCTCTCGGCGTTCGCTTATGGAGTGGGCACCAGCCAAAAAAATGTATTAGTGGTATAAACATCACGACCCAATGCGTCATCCCACCATGTCAAGAAATACATGTATGGGTCTCTGAAGTACATGTATGAAGCACAGGTTTCCTCGCCACTCTAAGAAAAGCGTGTACGGGTATTTACATACTTACAATGTCAGTTTAAAACATCAATTTTAGCTTTTTAGTTGATTTTTTATTAATTTGTTTATGCCTACTGTCAGTGTAGAAGTTTGACGGATTTTGACATCGTCCGTCCCGTATCGGTATCTTTGGGCGCCCACCACGAAATCCAGGTGTATGAGTGGTATAAATACGGCTGAATGTCTTCCCATGAAAGAAAGATATGTATGAGGCTCTAAAATACCTGTATGGAGCACAAATTTTCTCGTCATGCTAAGAAAAGCATGTACGGGTACTTATATACTTGAGTTGTCAGTTTAAAACATCAATTTTAGCTTTTTAGTTTATTTTTTATTAATTTGTTTATGCCTATTATCAATGTAGAAGTTTGGCAGCATCCTGGTATCGTCCTCATGCAGGGGGCTACTTTGGGTATGCTGGGTTTGTCCACAACGCCAAGAAAAGTGTGTATGGGTGGTATAAATTATGACCTGGATGCGCCTTCCCACCATGCCAAGAAAGGCATGTATGAGGCTTTAAAATATCTATATGAAGTACAGATTTCCCTGCCACGCTAAGAAAGGTGTGTGCGGGTACTTATACACCCGCAATGTTAGTTTAAATAATAATTTTATATTGTAGCATAGTTTTATGTCAAGTTGTGTAGGCCCCATATTGTAAAGTTTGATGGATTTTGGCGATCCCGGCGTCGTTCAGTATAGCCTTGAGTATGTTGCCGCACGCCAAGAAAAGGCGTGTATGGTTATAAATCACGGTCGAATCGCCCCACTATGCGAAAGGCATGTATGCTCAGGTATCTGGCAAAACATATTTCACGCCAGAAAGGTGTGCGCAGGTACTTATCGATTCAAACACAACTTTCTGCCGTCGAAAGATGTATGCGGTATTTATTCTAAATAACTTTAGTGAATTCGCATTCACATCTATGCTTCATATAAAATGCAATTGAAATTAAGAATAAAGCCGTGAATCTTGGAGAGAGATCGAACATAAATAGAAGGGTGGTTGATTTGAGAAATAGGATTGAATTAGGTTCGATCCAAACTTTATCAAGCAGTGAAGATGGACTCATTAGATTCCAGAAAATCTACCTCTCATCTATTATGTCTTATTCTAGTGATATGGTGATCGTTTGGTAGCGGGACATAAACAAGATTTAGGCTAATATAAATAAAAATCAGCACAACATAATTTTCAATCCTATAAGATTTAGTCTCCAATACGCCATTTAGTTCCAAATATTAATTGGGTTGGTAGAAAGGCTCTAATATGATTTGGCTTACACTGTCAAACAACAAGAATTATAACCTTAATTCCTATAGAATTATGCTTTATATCCTTCAAGCCTTAACCAAAATCCTGGATTAGATGGATTCAGGCAATGGGCTTAAATTAGCCTGGATTCCTAAGGCCCACTACACCTTTTTAAACCATAAGCCAAGCAGAATAAGATAACAACGGAAGGTGGGCTAAAAAGATTGTGTATAGATATTATTGTTGTGGGCTTTTGAAGGAAAATGAAGGTAGAAAGTTGGAGGAAGAGATGGCATAAGGGAAAGAGCAGCAGTCGGAGTGACGTGATGATGGTTTGGTTCGTTTGGCCAAAATTTTTTTTTGCAATCCTGGATGGGTTTCAGGTAGATGTAGTGCTGTTACTTGGATGTATCCAGTCTTCCTCAGCAAGAGATTGGAAGGGGAGGAGATTCGGGATTTGAGCAGGCGAGGTAAGAAGGTTGTGAATGGATGTTGAATAGGAATCGGGCTTGCTGATCTTGTACCGACTAGAGATGAGCGGAGGAGTTGCGGATTTCGATTTTGTGGATCAAAGCAGCGATAAGAGCCTATATAAAATCATGGTTGCTGTTCGGCTTTACTGTAGGGAGCAGGTTCATGGGATTTAGACAAGCTGAAGCGCATATAAAGCAACCGAGAGAACAAGCAAAGGTTACCTTCGCCACTTTTTTTTTCCTTCAATCGTTGAGGATAGAGAGGAAAGACGGGAGGGGCGAGGTGTGGAGGACATTCGCTTTGGCTTGGATTCTTACCCGAGAGGAGAACGAGAGATGAAGAGCTCGGTTGGCCTTCGATTGGGAGAGAGTGTCGAGTGGACGAGGGAGTTGTGGCGCAAACTGGGAGTATCGAGCTTTGAATAATAGCGTTATGATATTAGGGTTGGGTAATAGCAGTATTTATAAATGACACTTTTCATTTGAGCGATTAAATCAACGCTAATTCGACCTTGCACATAATGTACGTGCAATATATATGTCAATCTTGGGATTATTCGACGTTCTGACGAACGACAGAATAACCGCTTCGCGATCGGCGCCGCTTCGTCTCAAGTCTGAACGGTGAATTTCGCTCAAATTTGCGACGCCGTTGCTTCCGATCGCCGATATTTGCGTAGACTCGTCAATCGCCAATTTCATTTGATGCGGCCGTTTACACTAACGACACGATCAATTCCGCGAACTGAGATCGTTTGGACATCGCCACTTTCCGACCTCGATATGCGCGCCGCGATCGGCAGATTCCTTCTTGACGGCCGATCGAATTATGCAAGATGCGCATTCCGATCAATTTCCACGCTCAACGTGATGAGAGTCCGTCGATCGGAGATCATTTCGACCGATTTTCGGCCATCGAAATGCGATTTTAGTTCCGATTTGCATCCGAATTTCTCTCGAAATTCACCTGAGGACGACTTACTTACAGATGATGGCTCACATAGGCTATTGTTTGTGGCAATGGAGGGTTTAATGTGTAGATGGCATGAGATTGTGGAATTGAAGAGGCTAGTGGAGTAAGTGGAGTTTGTGGTATTGAAGGGGATGATTGAGGTTTGATTGGATTAATGATATATTTTAGGTATGTTATTAGTTGCTTAAGTGCTATTTGCATGTAACTTTTGTGCTGTTGATTGGACAAATGGGAGTGAGTTGTTAAGAGCATAGTCATAATATTAAGGGGTGAATTTATGTGAACGCTCAAGAAAAATCAACACCTTCCTCATGAGTCTTCTAACGTATAAAATGAGGATTTGAAATTATTTTTTTCTTGAAGTAAAGTAGACTTATTTTTATCATTTTTTTTATATTTATACTAAAATTTATTAGATATAGGGTTGAGATTTCATACGGGTGCAATCCCTTGTAGTTAATTTTCTATTCTTGTAATAATTGGATATAAAAAATAAAAAAAGTACCCATCTAACCGAGTAAGGCTGGTAACAACTCCGTATGAACTATGACACCTATTGACATAGGTGTCGTTACCTTAACCCTAATCAAGCGCTTATCATCTTAGCCTCCTTATTTATAGAGAGCATGAGGGTTAAAAAAAAGGGCGAGTAAGCATTCGATCGAGAGAGAGAGAGAGAGAGAGAGAGCGCGAAGAGGAATGAATTGAGGAAGAGTTGAGGAGGGTGCTTATTGAGCTAGATTGAGCGCCTAAGCTGATCCAAGTAGAAGCAATGACGTGCAAGTTAGTGGTGCCGACTAGGAGCCACACCCAACCAAACGCCGAGCACATACGCGTGAGCAAGAGCTATTGGATCTAGGACAAATTATGGAGAAGAAGAAATGTTAAGGATTTGTTATATATATATATGCATATATATAAAATAATAATAATAATAATAATAATAATAATAATAATAATAATAATTAAAAGATATTAAAGAAATTTAATTAAAAAAGTTAGGAAGAGAGAAATAAAGTGAGTAATGATATATGATGTTAATAAAAAATTGATAATCAGTAGTTTAAATTTATATTAAAGAGAAGAGAAAAATATATATATTGATGATAATGTTATAAGTAAATATGTATATATAGATATATTATAGAGGTTTAAAATAATTATAAATAGTTTATAGAGGATGGAAAATATTATAATAAATAATATTCTATATATATATATGTTAAAGTATTTAGATAAAAAAAGAGGAGTCAAATTAATTTTAATTAATCAATAGATTAAATTTAAATTAAAAATAAGAGAAATTATTTGAAATAACACTACCTTTGTCGGTCTCAAGTTTGAATGTGAAAGTGAAGGGTTGCGATAGGCAGTCGACAGCCAGTGTAACACTCGTCGAAATAATCATGACATGATCCTTTAAAACATTGTGTTATTGCTAGGGCATCTCCTGAAAGCAACGCGTAGTATGGCTTGAATAGAGTGAAAAGTGTGCTCGGTGCCCGAGTGCAGTGTTAAATAAGCAAGGGTTTCCACATTTTGGACAGATGCGGGCAAAGAAGTTAGTCCATGAAATTATAATTAAGTCAAGAATTTAGAATATAGGTACTCTTACAGGTAAATTAATGGAATTAATAGATATAATGGTTCATAAGAAGATAAATATTTTATGTATTCAAGAAACTAAATGGGTGGGGGAGAAGGCCGAAGAGATTAATAATTGAGGTTTTAAACTTTGGTATTCATGTAGAAGTGGAATTAGAAATGAAATATATATGATTATAGATAAAAGTTTGAAGGACAGTGTTATAAATATTAATAGATTTGGAGATATAATTATAGCTTTAAAGATTATTGTTGATATTAAGATTATCAATGTTATAATTGTTTATGCTGCTTAAGTAGGTTTGGATGCAGGTTTAAAAGAAAATTTTTGAAATGAATTAGAGGGATTAATATAAAAAATACCTCTTAAAGATTTATCGCGATTTAAATGAGTGGTAGAAGATTTTAATAAGATTCATAGATTATGGATTTGAATGAAGAAGAAGGTAATATTATATTAGATTTTGTTTTAGCCTATGATTTTGTAGTTGTTAATATTTCATTTAAGAAAAAAGCTGAACATATGATTACTTATAAAAATGGATATAATAAAACACATTGATTATTTTTTGATAAGAAAAAATAGATCATTTAGATTGTAAAGATTGTAAGGTCATTCCGGGTGAAAGTTTAAGTACTTAAAATCTACTGTTAGTTTTAGATTTTAAGATGAAAGATTGAAAGATGAAAAATAAATCAAATTATTGGCCTAAGACTAGATGAGAGCACTTAAAGAACACTAATAAAAATATTTTTAAGAGCAAACTACAAGAGTTTATAATTTGAGATGTTCATAAGGAAGCTAATGTTATGTGAAAAAAAATAGCAAGTGAAATTAAGTAAATTGTAAAAAATGTGCTTGGAGAATCAAAGGAAATTTTTTTTTTTTAATAAAAATAGTCGGTGGAGTCAGAATGTACAATGAAAGATAAGAAATAAGAAGTATTGTTTTAAAATTTGATTTATATATAAAAATTTGGATAATTGGGAAAGATATAAAGTGACCTGTAAAGATTTTAAGAAAGCAATATATAATGTAAAAAATTTAGCTTTTAATGATTTATGCAATAGATTGGATACTAAAAAAGGTGAAAGATGTATGTATAAGTTAGCCAACCAAAGAGATAGGAGAAATAAAGATCTAATTCAAGTAAGGTGTGTTAAGAATGAAAATCATAAAATATTTTTCTTAAAAAAGGATATTGAAAATATGTGGATGAGGTATTTTGATAAACTTTTCAATGAAGGATATGAAAATACGATTGTTTTAACAACCTTAATACCCTAAACAAAAATAGAGAATGTTGTTTTTAACGTCATATTTGTAAATTTGATTTTAGAGAAGTTTTAAAGAAATGAAATGTGGAAAACAAGAGACTATATGATAATAAAGTGTAGAAATGTTTAGGAGATCAATAAATTTTTTGACTTATAAATCTTTTTAATATTATTTTAAAGATTAAAAAGGTGTCAGATGAGTGGAGAAAGGGTTTGTTGGTTCATATATTTAAGAATAAAGGTGATGCACAAGAGTACAAATTATAGAAGAATTAAGTTAATGTGTCATTACATTAAAATTATAGGAGAGTAATAGAGCATAGGTTAGGATGTGATACAAAAGTTTCTCACAATCAGTTTGGTTTCATGCCAGATAGATCTACAATGATGCTATACATTTGTTAAGAGGTTTGATGGAGAAGTATAGAGAAAGTAAGGAGGATCTACATATGATATTTATTGATTTAGAGAAAGCTTATGATAAAGTTTCAAGAGATGTTCTTTGGAGAGTTCTAGAAAGTAATTGAGTTAATATTGGTTATTTTCAAGTTATTAAGAATATGTATACTGGAGCTGTTACTTGTGTCCAAACACAAGGAGGATTGAGAAAATATTTTCATTTTTCCGTTGGATTACTTGAAGGATAAGCTTTAAGCCCTTATATTTTTGCTTTAGTTATGGATGTTCTTACTAGGCCTTTACAAGAAGATCTAGCTTGGTGTATACTTTTTGCTAATGACATTCTTCTTGTTGATAATATTAGAGATAATGTCTAAGAGAAACTTGAATTATGGAGGTCAATCTTAGAGTCTAAAGGTTTTCGTTTAAGTAGATCTAAAACTGAATATATGGATTGTAATTTTAGTTGTAGAAGTTCTTTTGGTAATGTTGTGACATTGGGTGAGCAACTCATTAAAAAGAGTGAGCGATTCAGATATCTAAGTTCTATTGTTTAAAATGATGGTGAAATAGATGGAGATGTTCTTAGTTTGGATGGTTGAAGTGGAGGAATGCATCTGGCTTGTTGTGTGATTGAAAAATATCATTTAAACTTAAGGGAAAATTTTATAAGATGGTGGTAAGACCTGCAATGATTTATGGTGCAGAATGTTGACCAATAAAAGAGAAGCATAAGACTAAGTTAAGTGTTGTAGAGATGAGGATGCTCAGGTGGATGAGCGGCTTTACTCTTAAACATCTAAAATGAGTATGTTGGAAATGTTAAATGGCGATAAGATTAGAGAGAGCCTTAGGTTTTTGGCATAAAGCACCATTCGATGATTTTAGGAGAATAGATGCATTAGATTTTCCTTATATTAAGAAAGGTAGAGGTAGACCTAAAAAGACTTGATTAAGATGACTTTAGTATACTTGAATTAAATAAAAATTTGACACATAATATGACACAATGGAGAAGAAGGATTTATGTAGCCGACCCCACAGTGGGATAAAGGCTTGTTGTTGTTGTTGTTGTCATCATCATCTTATTAATTAAAATTCTATTTTCGAAAGTAATTTAATTTGCATTGAGAAATTAAATTTAAAGTTAAGAGGGCTATCATTTTAAGAGAGAATTTTAAATTAATCAAATTGTGTCTCTTATGCATAAAATATTTTTAAGAATTTTAAGTAGATCCTAAGGATTAAGCAATGAATAAGTTTTTAGAAGATAAATTGCGATTACATAATTAAACTTTGGATGATAAAGATAGAATTTGATAAATTTTTATACTTTAAAGAAGCTTTATTGGCCTAGGTATTATATTAGGAGAAGTGGCGATTAGAGGATAAGAGGCAAAGTAGTCTTCCAAATAAAGTGGGTGATGATATTCTTCTTTTATAATAATTATTTTAATTTGTCTATATCAAATTGCATTGATTTTTGTGTATGCTTTGCATGTGAATATTAAAATTATATTGCAAGTACTTTTTTACTTATGTCAAATTTCAATTTGACACCAAACAACTATTGTAAAATGATTCTCTCTTCTCAATTTATAAGCTCCTCATATTAATGTGATGATTACTCTATTATTTTTTGAACATTGAATATACTTTTCAATGATAAACCAAATATCTTACTAAATTTTATGATGAAAGGTATAAAAATAATTATGTTATAGAGTGATTGCTTGTATTAACTAATGAAATTTACCTCCTTATAGTACTTGCTAGGGACTCAATATTCACATACACGCAAATGAAAATGACAAAGGTTGTTTTTCAGAGTTTTGGGGTTAAGTTTTGAAAATGTTGCCTCCCTTCTGGTGTTTACTTGGAAAATGTTATGAGATGTTATGATTTTCAGCATCTAGATGTTGACTCGTATGATAAGTGTATTGTAAAATAAGAAAAATTAATATATGAAAATGAAAGAAAGGTAAACATTTGATCTTGTTTTTTTTAATGCTTTTTCTCATTGTTTCCATAAAAAAATTTGATATTATTATACTGATAGAAACTAGCATACATACTATTTTTTAGTTCTTGAATTACTATAGTTTAGATATATAATTATTTACAGAGTTGTTTAACTCACTTTTTAGTTGATTATTTTTCAAAAAAATCTTCAATAATTTAAATAAATGAAAAATAAGAGTATGTATATAGAAGAATGTTTACTCATGGTGTTAGATATTGTAATTGATATCGATAGTAGTATATGTGATGTATTACAATATGAAATATTTTATAAATTAAAACACTTGTCTAGTTAGCTCTTTTTTATTAATGATAATGTAAGAATGTTTTAAATATTTGTTCAACCATTCGTTCTTAATACAATACTCTAAGCTCCCCGACTAGGTCGTGATAACCCCACTTCGGAAGTATATATTATGGAGGTTGCTTATACTTGTATTTTAGGCTTAGATTTATTAGTTGATTGTCAATTTAATTGAGTTGTGAATGATTGGGTGATGGATGTGAACTTGATTAAGATCTCATGATTGTCATAGGTGTATTAATAGAGCTAGTTTTCCAATATTGAAAAATTTGGAGCCATAACATTTACTAGAGGACATAGTTTTTAAAGATTGAAGAGTTTTGAGCTATAACATCTAAGGGATTTGATTAACAATCATGTGCTACCTCCTTTCAGGCACCCGAGTATATCTAAGTGGAAATATAAGTTATCTTGAAGACATGATTTTGAGATTGATGTGGACTCTTTTATTTGCAATTGACAGGCGGTTAAAAGCATTAGTTTCACTCAGCAGTTTGTAGGCATGAAACATGTCCAATTAGGCTTACATCTATTCGAAGGTTTAAGGACTTACAACTTGAGGATGAGGAATTCCCAATATTTGTGATATAGATTATTGATTCATGTTTGATATTTGGAATTAATTCTATCTTCTTGGTTTTTGAAATACTTTTATGTAGACTTGATGACTCAATTACTAGAGTAAGCCCAATTTGGGTATATGTTAGCACTTTGTAGGGAATGTAACTTGAATTATTAATTTAGTTTAGGGGCTTATGTTGATTTTATTTGAACGTTGTTGATTAGGTTAGGGCTTATATCCATTGGAAGCCATAAATAGGACTTAAATAACATTGTGGAGAAGGAAATCTTAAAAACGGGCTTGGTGATCTTATCCTATTGATGCGGTTGAGATGATTCACCAACAATTTAATAAGGTCAAATCTCGCTCCTTGACTTATTTTCCCAATCAATCGAGTTGACATTATATGTATTTAAGTTGAGGCAATGGGGCATGATGGTGATGTGGTCGTTTGAGGAATATTTTTGTTATTTGGCCCTCAATGAGGCATTGTGGTCATTTAGGTTACTTAGAGGTCTATTGAACCATTTGACGTAAGTATTTTAACTATATGAAATTATGAATGCATTGCCATGCTTTTCCATATACTGGTATGCATATTGATGCACTAGAAATGAACCTAAGTTGTTGCATTCCATTTATAGACATTTAAAAAGTCTATTAAGATGCTTTATTTTCTCATGAATAAGTTTATGCATTTGGTGATTGGGCACAATTTATAAGATAATATATCGAGTCGACTTCGAGCTATAACCATGGACCATGTTGTTATGGGTTTGATCCCAACTAAATATGACATTATGGGAGTTTTTTATAATTTTTTTTATTTTACGCCTACAAATTAATAATTTTTTTATTTAATCTATAATTTTAAGCCTCCCATTCTAAACTCAACTTAGTATTTTATTTTCAACATGGATTTTATTTCGTATGAAATGCTACTTTGAGAAATTGTTTAATAAATGTTTTCAAGGAAACAATATTTTATAAAAATATGAAGAAAAAATAATGTGGTATTTCTTGAAGCTAAAATTTTAGGTATAGTGAATATGTCTATTAAAATTTAGAGAGTGATTGCTGATATTGAAATTGTTTTGTTAGTAAATATTTTTAATGGAGTTTGAAAGACTAATAGGATACTAAATATATGGAGAAGAAATCTTTTGGTATTAACATTAATGAACAAATGAGATGATGGAGATTGCGATAATTATATAATTTTTCTCTAGTGACATGGATAGAAATTTAGGAAGATCTGTGTGGAATAAGTTAAACACATCATGAAACACTTAATTTAAATCAATGAAAATTGGAATTCTTAAAGCCAACCCCAAGTACATTTTGAATTTATTTTATTTTATTTTTTTAATTTTTGGGTGGGTCTATGTTTTTATTCTTAACGTCATGTTTGTGCAAGGCATATGTTGGAATGATTTAATATTTCCTTTGGTTTTCTAGGTTTTTGAGCGGGCAGTTCAATGCTCATTCCCAGGTTTCAAAGAGGTAATTCTTTTGATTCTTTGCATCTTCAAGTACTAGTTTGACCTTACCCCTTTATTTTTCTGATGGAATGGAACACTTTACCCTGTAGTTGACATTCTACCTGTTCAATTTCTTCTCATATTGTCTATCAAGCAATATTTTGACCTGACAAATGAGTACAATTTATATAATATGCTTTATGATTTCACTTTTTTTACTAGTTGTTTCCCATGTTCCTGATAGTTATAATAGCTAAATAGTCAGACCATAAAGTCAATATCTTAAGCAGAAAATGCTATCGTCTCATTAATCTCCCAACAATTTCTCACTATCATCCTATGGATGGGTACAAATCTCAAAAACTCTTATTGCATGTTAAAGGCTAGCAATAGCTTTTTCGAAAACAACTGTATAAGACCAAAGAAGAATGATAAAATTGCAGCTCATATTACTTTTAAGCTACAAAATTTTAATTAAATTAATGGAAATCACTAAGCAAGGTATGCTATCTATAGACATAAATTGTTATGGTAGAATAATACCTCAATTTATATCAGTATTTACATTGGATTTGAATTATAGGGATATATTGAAGTTACAGGCTGATTCTGGACTGGTGGTAACCTTGATTAACAGTTTCTGCATCTTCATTAAAGATGACGTGAGCAGATCCCTTGCCAACTCCCCTTTAAGATGAATTAGTGTAAATTGTACTTGGCCTATTGCGTTTGTGCAAAAATATAGCTGCTAGGAAGCGTTGTTGTGTCTGTAAATCAGGAATCTGACAATAAAGATACAGAAATTGCCTATTGTTTAGACAGCAAATTTAATTTTAACAATAGACTTAAGACAAAAATAGGAAAATGGAGGGAAGAATTGGACTTCCTCCAATACATGAAACAATATTAGGAATTTCTGCATAATAATCATGAATACTTGGACAAGTCTACGTGCATAGATTCTACATGAGTATGCCATTATGGACGGGCATATGCTGATTTAAGTGCAGGCTTTTGTATGCTTGAAGGTTGTTACACATGCGTGGGCTTCATGAAATCAATGACACGAGTCTTGAGTTTGATACCGTGGATTTTTTGCTCCTGGGCACTTAATGCAACGTACAAAATGTTAAATCCAAACAGATTTTCCACTTCTTTTAATTATATTCATCTAAGAAAGCTTTTTGATGTATAATTGCGGACTGAACTCGAGCTGTTATGTTTCTGTAAAGGCATCTTAAAGCAACATAAATACTTTTGAACACACTTCCACATACAGAGCATCATAAACTCACACTACCCATGTTTGAATCATTGTAGATTATTAAGTGAATCAATTTAAGTTTATTAATTTTGAATCTGGAAAACCTTTGGTGAAAGCCATTCTATATTGACCAATCACTTGTTAAGCACTTTCATATGCAGTTCAACGTAAGCCACTTTTTATCATGTGGATGAGAGGGAATGAATTGTATGATACCCCAACTTTTTTCATTTATCTAATAGTTTCAAATTTTTTTTCAGCATTGTCAAGAGGAATATTGTGTTGCATGCTGCTTACATTGAGTGATGATAAACAAGTTGAAATTTATCAGTGTTATTATCTTACTTGAATAATAAATCCAGTAAATCTTCTCCTTTAGTCTTTGTTGTAGAATGCAAAAACTAGTTGGTTTTGTGATAGATATTTTTTTAAGCTTATTTAGCTATTTTCATGGTGAAATTTATTTTAATGTGCTTAAATAACTAAATGGTAGAAGAATAGATGTCAACATGCAAAAATCATGATGTGGGATAGGTAGTTCAAAATGGTGGATCTTCTGAGAATTGGAGGGAGGAGTCATTGGAAGAAGATAATGAAACCTCAAGTTATTTTATGCTGAATCGTCAAACCATCTAAACAGTGGAATCCTCAAAACAGGTTGTGTTGAACCCTTGAAGTACATGGGACATTTAAAATCCATTCAGCTATCCATTTGCAATTCTTCATTAGTCAAGAATACCTTTCATTCTGAAGTCGCTCAGTTACATAACACTATCTATAATTGTAAAGTTGTTTCAAATGACAAAACTGCTTATATCATGTCTTTTACTCCGAAACAAATAAGGAAATATCAAACTAATCTTGAAAGACAAACACTACATTAACCATTACATGAAGGATAATATCATATAAAACATGATATAAACGGGAACTTTATTCTGGAAAGTTGAAAGTGTTGCTTTAGAAAGAATTGAGTGACTTTATTCTTGAGCACAATTCATCTTGTTGGAAATTGATATTGATGGTTAGAGACAAATGGGAAATTTGTCCCCAAAGGTAGAAGCAAAGGGAAAATTCGTCTCGAGGATGAAGACATGGAGACCAAAGTCTCGTGAAGAAAATTATACTAAATAGATGAACGGCATGACATTTGGTAGTACTCCTAGTGGGATTTTAATAATCTAGGGGTCAGTAACACAATCATTTTGTTGAAACCTTTCGGTGGTAGATTATTAGACTCGAGGTCCAAGTGTCACACCCCAATGTTCTCTTTCATAAGATCGTTCATGTTTGTCATGTGTTATAATAACAAATTGTATCTTTTTATATGGAGTTTTCTTGGTCTCCAACATGAAAGGTTTTTCATTTTTTTTCTTCATTAAATCTTTCCCCTTTACTACCTTCAAGACTTTATGTACTTAGGCTGATATTATTTTTAGCTTTTTGTGATGGGCAGAGATTTCTAAACCCAAAATTATGGGCTTAATTCTTCAGTTGGATTGCTCTACTTCACCTAATTTAGGTTCGCAAATTTGTTATAAGTGGGTACAGTTGCTACTGGCTCTAGTGATTACTTTATAATTGGTTCTTCAAGTAGTAAGTGTTGAGCATTCAATTAAGCATTTCACTTCCTCCTTTGTCTTCTAGGTAACTTTATCTCAGGCGAAGGAGCTTTGGCTTCATTTCACCTTGTGCAAATGGTTCAGTAGGCAGAGTAGTAGAATTCATCAGCATTGATGATACTTTTTGTCCAAGGCATGAGTTTCTATGTACGTCAGTCTATCAAATATCGAAGCTTTCTTTCCAGAGACTTAATACACGAATCAAAGTTTCAACAACACCCTTTTGAAGATGAGTTGAGTAGGCTTGATGTTTAGGTGTTTCAACAGATTGAGGCTTACTAATATGGTCTTGAATAGTTACAACAAAGGCCTTAGTAGCAGACGTGAGAATTTCTATGCTTCAAACTGGATAGTAGCTATAGTATTTTTAGTGTTGATAATGGCATTAGCTAAGCTAATGTTGGTTCCACAACATAGCTTTACCTTGAGAGGAGTGTTTTGTAGATCTATTCTACACGAATGAAAGGTGGGGTTAATAATTAACTTTTGAAGTATCACCCAACACTTTCAAAATGCAGGGATATAACAAAATTTAAAGTTTAAAGAACGTGTTGCAGGCTTTACAAAATAATTATGAATGCTTAAGATCATACTAAGAGCAAAATTGAAGACATTTATTTCAAGGTTTTATATCTTAAATTTATCATATTTAGCTATCATTATAGTATGTATGCAACTAGCCAAAGATGAAAAGGGAAACATATCTCCAGTGAAGTTATTAGAAATCTATTGACTCTAAAAATTCATGCACAACCTCTCGATGAAGAGAGTTTTAATTTATGCCAGGTCAAATTTTTACAAGATAGATTAGATTTAAAATAAGGCACTGCCTAGAGATTTCACTCTCATTTTGTGAAGACTTTAGATTTGGCTTTCAATTTCCTATATGCGCAAACACTTATAGTTAATTACCCCTCTTAATGGCAAGAGAGAGCTTTCAATTAAGGCTAATCGTTAGGTTTATAAATACTTAACATATAGCAACAACAAATTATGCTTAAATTTTAAGAAATTTATCATTGATAACTTAAAATGAATGATTGGAAAAATTGTGAGGAGCTGATCAAGATCCATGATTTCGTCGTTTTGGGTTGTCATGGTCCTTGGTTTACTTAATCAGTGGAGGTAGTTGTCCCAATCTAATCAAAGTATCTTTATCAGTAGCCATGAGTTGCGTTGTCTAAGAAAATTTTATAAACTTGGGTGGGTGTTTGTCTAAGAGGATAATATTAAATTATTCTTAGCTAATATTAAGTACATCTTATGATTCATACCTCAAGGAATAAAGTCATTGGGAAGCTATGGGATATAGACGTGACCGTAATTTATTGATATTATTTTGTGTCAAACACTCTGGCCATAACCGTTACTTTCGTAGTGTCATTTTATGGTAAAATTATGCGGACAGAGGATACATGGTACTATTTTACTAGCATGAGATGTTTTAAGTGTGACCATAAACATACATTTAATATGAGTTCAACTCTTTGTGAGTTTAGGTTAATCCTAAATTTGTCACCTTCGATAAACTATTATGGAAAGTGGATTATTTTTTGTGCGCTTTAAGTTTAAAGTGATAAATTTCTTTAAGAGATTTAGTTTTTCAAGATTTTCAGTTCCATCTTCACTATGCTTGAGGTGATTTAAATGGGCGTATGACCATTTTTTATAACGATCCCTTTGTTTGAGATTAATTTTCAACACAACTATTATTGGAGTAATGATATCATCTTATTTATTTAAACCCTATCAACTTTACATACTTGCTTGTAAGGGTTTTTTATAACGATCCCTTTGTTTGAGATTAATTTTCAACACAACTATTATTGGAGTAATGATATCATCTTATTTATTTAAACCCTATCAACTTTACATACTTGCTTGTAAGGGACTAGACTTATAATTTGGATAACACTTTTATCTATTTTAATACTTGTACTACAAATCTTATCAACTCTCTCATATGTAGAGGATTGGGCCTATAATTAATGATAGTGTTTATAAACTCTAAATTAAATGTTTGCATTTAAATTTATGTTAAATCAGATTGTTATTCCAAAAGATCTTAACCTCATCAACATCAATACTTTTGGAAGAAAGGTTAGATTAAGTGAGACTTGTGATCATACTTTATAGACATGATATATTTTTCGAACATATGCATGATTTAAGCTAACCTTAAAAAAGTTTTACATTTTCAATATAATTTCAAGCATTTCAAAAAATGTATGTAATCCATAAAATAAGAGAAATTTAAATTAAAAATCTTATTTTACTTGGATAGCATTCTTAGTCCTTTCATTTAAATGCTTTAATATGTTTGTCAGAGCACATGCGGGTAATATTTATGTTTTGATATACTTATAGATCAATGTATAGACATAGTGCATTCATATGATAATACACTTGTGTGAGTTTGTATTCATTTATATAATATGTATGCAATGCATAACATATAAGTTTCAATGTATTTTATGATTCTCTAAACATTTGTTCAACTTATTCACAAATTCACTCTTTCAATCTTTGAAAAGTTTCCCTCCATCCTTTTGTTTCTATGCATTATGTATTTTGTGGCGATTAATTGTATTTTAAATTCTAACTATACATTTATAGTTGTACATTTTATAATTTTTATCTGGTCTTTATGAATGTTCAGTAAACTCTATCATACTACTTTGAAACCTCTCAATAAAACATTCTCATCTAGTCATTTTTCACAAAGGATTGTATATATGATTTGAGCACCAAATTGTCTTAATAATGTCTTCAATTTCATTAAAGTCCCACTCAGGTTTTTGACTTTTCTTAGTCCATTCAATGCAATATATATCATCTATCCGAATATTCAGTCCTGTTTTTATTTTGTTGACAAATTTGAAAGTTTTAATCTTCTCTATGAGCTTCAAAATTTATTGCAAGTCTTTTGTAATCTCATTTGAATTCAATTATGTCATTAGTTAAATACTTTAGATCACATTTATATAAAAACTTTATTCTTATTTTATAGATTTGCATTTATAAAGTTTAATTTGGGATATTATTCACATTAAATTATAATTTTTCTTTTTTACTTTATGCATGATGTTCTGACAGAATTTTGGCAACCTCTTGGTATCTTTTTCGCATATGGGGTGTCATCCAGAGTGCTAAGCCTTCCCACTTTGCTTATTCAAAGCATGCATAGTTGGTGTCGTGTGACACTATGGCCGGGGGTTGTCACATCTACTGCCCTTATGAGATGCATTGCATAAGCTTTTAATCATTTGCGTAAAAAAATAGAAAATTTTTTTTGTCATGTTGGAACAATGTTCATAAATACTTATTTTGATACATTTCCCCGCTGTATGGAATAATTTGAACGAGTACTTAATTTTTGGTATTTTAGCAATTTAATCTTCAAATGCAATAATCGATGTTGATTTTTAGTGGAATAAGAATGCATGATGTAGAGAGAGGGAGAATTTTCTCTATATATGTTTTTACTTCTTGGTTTTTTAGAGATAGAAAGTGAGAGACGTTAAGAGAGAAAGGGAAAAGCAGAAAGATTTTTTTTCTTGTATATCTTAGTCTTGAGAAGGAATAAGATTAGGTGGGCTCTGTTTGGGTGAGCTCGAGCTAGGGTAATTTAAGGAGTTGTCACAAAATGAGGAATAAATATGGTTCGGTGCTCGTGTGCGTGATAAAGAAGTTTGAGTGGGGTGGTGATCGAGAGCAGGTTGTCTAGATCGATTAGATTGCATGAGATGAGCAAGTCAAATGGAGAAAATTAAATAGTGACGAGGCAGCAGCTTGCTAGATCATGGAAGGTGGGATATGGCTGGGATGGGATGCTCGACAATGTGCGCAACAAAGGATATAGGAGCAAATTTTGCGATTATTGTTTGAATGTTTGAATGTTTGATATAATATTTTAACTTGTTATTGTCGTCCAAAGCGTGTAGTTTGCAGGTGATGGGAGATTGGGATTGCTAGCAGGAGGCTCGTGTTCGATTCCAGGAGAAGAACATGGAGGCAGAGTTGTTGGTTATCGCGTGAGAGGAGAGGAGAGCAATTAGGGGTTCAATTGGAGAAGATGGGGGAGCTTTAGTTAGGGGAAATTGAGAGAACAAGAGAAGGCCACGAGGACTGGGGTTTGAAATAATAAGAATGGGAAGTTCTATGGTTTTGGGAAGAGTTTGTGGTCATCGTGGTACAATGTGTGAGTGGGGAGCTACATGGGGGAAATCTCACATGCAGGTGATAAATTTTCTCTCTTTTTTATTAATAATGGGTCAACATCAATGAAAGCTAGCTCCAATGGAGCTAATGATAGAATTTAGCTTCCAATGGAGCTAATGATAGAATTTAGCTGGCTGGACAAAAGGACTAAGTTAAGGTTATAATTAACAACTCTAGTTGCACACAATATGACTTAGGTAACAAACTTTAGTATGCCATTGCCTAATCTTGATTATTTTTGAATAGTAGGCTAATTTATAAAGGCAATGCATTTTGGACTTGTAAATTATGTTATGTTGGCTATTTAATCACTTTTGGCATGATGTTGAACTGTTAATAGCTGAATTTTGTTTGAATGTTTGATATAATATTTTAACTTGTTACTGTTGATTATGGAAACAGCTAATGTTCCTAAGAATATATCTATTGTGCTCACAGTTACGGTAATTGCTTTTATCAAACTATGGTTAACATGTCCGCCAATTGCCACCTTGATCAACTTGAGATGGCATGGTCCTGATTTTAGTTTGTTTTGTTAACTAGTCCTTTTCCCTTTTCTTTTCAGCACATCCACGTTTCTAAATTCTTGTTTAATATTCAAGTAATTTATTTTACTCTATTTTGTTTGCAGTATCTAGATTTGTTTCTTACTCGATTAGATGGGTTAAGGCGGAGGATTTCTTCGACGGTTGTAAAAGAGGATGGCTTGGATTACTCTTTGATAAGAGAAACGTTCCAGGTTTACTTGGATATTTTCTGATTATGTTTTCACTGGTCTTCACTTGTATGTGTAGTTTTGGTGGCATTGGTGATTTTGTACTCTTGTCGCTACTTTTACCGGTAGCCCCAAATAGCCATGCAATTTAATAGGTACTACTTCAGATAAGAGCAATGTCATTCTGTTTGCATAGTGACTTGCTAAGATGACAAATTAACTGGTATTTTTCTTTGTTAGTGCTAATTCTCATTTTCTTATATATCTGGCATGGTTCTGACATTTGAATGATGTTGGGTACAAAGTAGATATGGTTTGCATGGTGAACTTGGCTGGTTAATCTTGGATGATAATAGAACAGTATTGCAAATGGTTAAATTTAATTTTTGCATTAAGAAATTCTTGTAGATACTTGATTTACATGATTGATTTCTTACATGTGAGACAAAAATCTTGGAGGCATTTTGATATGCTTGATTGACTTTTTATGCAAGAGATTTTCATTCAATATTTAGTTAAAAATGACCTCATTAACATGCTATACAATAGGAATCAAGAACTTGGTTTTCTATTTGTGATTAGAAGTTATAATACATTATTTTTGGGTAAATTTTTTAGGTTTGGTTTTGAATTAGGATTATATTTGACACCAATCTTATATTTTTTTCCATGTTAAGTCAACAAGTTTGTATTTGATTAGTTGAATGATGAATTGAAAGTTGAATTCGTATCTCTCACATCCCTTGGATCTCTCTTTTAATACCTGGTTCTTCTTCTCAATGCCCTACTTCTATATAAATGATATCAAGTCATATCCACTCATGTTAATTGGGTGTCAATTCGGGTTAGTAAGTTGGGTTCGGGTCTAACCCAAATTTGACTTGACCTGAATAAGTTTGACTTGAACTCAATATGTTTATTAAACGGGTACAAAAACCTCAACGAGAACCCGACCCACCTTTAACTCAATTCACCTGAAGACGATCAAAATGATATATTTAGACATACATTCTAGATTAAAATTGGGTCAAGATCAAGTCAAATTCTAGTTTACATGTCAAACAATTGGGTTAGTTTCGGGTTCACACATCAAATTCGAATTGACATGTCAAAATTGGGTAAATTTTGAGTTGGTGGGTCAACCCAAACTTGACTCAAAATATTAAATGAGTCAATTTCTTAGATTTGAACCCAACTCGAAAATTAATCGGATCAACCTAAACCTTGATTTTCCAAGTCAAATTTGTGTTCGGTTGTCGTGTCGGATCAATTTTTGACATCCCTATATAATATTATGTTTTCATGCCCATGTCTTTGTGTAAAATCTATTACTAGCCACTTTTTCTTTGTTATTCTCATTTTTATTCATATTCATTGACTACAATTACATAGCTATTGATTTTCTTTCCAGTGTAATAACTTGTATTTCTTAGCATCTACATGGGATCTTCTTGTCATGGTCTCTACTTACCATGTGATGTTGCCATCTCCCTCTACCTCCCTGCATTTCCATCATGGCGTTTAGTCTTCAAGCACACTTGTATCATGTCCTGAGCTGACTATTGCTTACCACACGACTCTTTTATTGCAATCCTTTGCCTACAGCATTCTGTCACCTCCAAATTGCATCTCATTGAAGATTTCTGATTCCTTACTTTGTTTGTTGCCGCCTTTTAACATCCTAACACTACTTCTCAATTCTCGAACAAAATTAATGAAAAGATAGAAATCAATGCTTTCATCAAATTGAGTTGAAAATCTTGAATGAATTGCTATGGGATCATTAAATATTTGTACTATGAAGACTGCGATACTTATGCTTGGGAAGATATATTGGGCAAATTTAAGCTCTCACCTGAGGAAGTATAAAAATCTCTGACCTTAATTTGGAACTAATGTATTAAAATATCCTACCTTAACTTGGACCAAGGTAAACTATCATAAGCTTTGCCAAATTCATTAGTGAAGAAAAATCTTGAGTGTCATTCATAAGATTCTTGATTTCCTTATGATAGCAGTCTATCATAACTCTTATTGTTATAAGAGTTATAAAAAGTCATATTACTATTTTTGCTGCCATGTTGATCATCTCTTGCCCCACCACCTTAAAATTTGTGAAGGTATAGGGAAATGAGTATAAATGTTGGGTAAATATAGAACTTGCAAATTCCCATACTCTGCACACGAGGGGTGGAGTTGATAGAGATTGCATTTCAATAGTTATTTAAACTGTAAGATAATTATTGTAATTTTCTCACCCCATTCAAACTAGTGTTTTTTTATCATGGACTAGGGCCTACAATTTAGTCATAGGTTTCCCCAAGATATTTGATAATGCATTTATATAAGGCCTTCAAAGAATTTTATATGAAGGTTTCATCTTATAAGAAAACTCAGCTGATGTCTTTGTTTATAGGGTAGGGCCGTCAGTCTTTGAACTTCTTTATTGTAGTTGTAAATGCCACTTTAAGGCATAATCCTTTACATACAAAGATTAGTGTCAGCAAGGCTCATAACTCGTATTGATCAAGTCCCGATCATCTATATATGAAAGGTAAAGCTGACAAGGATCATAGCCTGACAGCTTTGAAGCGACCCGATCCTTTATGATAAGTGTAGAGTCGATAAGGTCCATAGCTTGATTGTTTTTTAAGGCCTATTTTTCTATATAGGATGAAGATGCATCCCAAATAGTGGAAGCATTTTTTATCTTGATTTGTGTATCAACACATTTAACTTTTGAGATCAAGGAGTCCATGCCTTAAACTTTTACTAATATATCAAGATAATCATGCTCAATACTTCGGCTTATATTCTTCAAGTCAATTATCCACAAATCAAATTTTGCTTATTGTGAACTTGATATCAATAACCAAATGTTATTTTGCCAGCACCTCTTTTTCAATGACTACCAAGACTATTAGAAGAAAAAAGCTTGGTAAGAATATTAAGTTCGAAGGTCAAATTCTCAACAAGCTGAGCTAAAATAATGAAAGAATGGCTAATTCACAAACTTAGGCCTGAGAGGGACAAAAATGGTTGAGCTTTTGAGCCATTGATGATCTTTCTTCCTAGGAAGCTAAAGGACTGTCATTCAGTGTAATTCAGCACGCCTATTAGTTGAGATGGAATTCCAAAGCATTTGTAGTTAGATAGGTTCAACAATGCAATACTAAAAAGACTCTTGGTAGTTCATGAAGCCTTTGATTGGACTATAGATATCAAGTTCGTAGGGTTTTAACTTTGATTTTGAAAATTTTCTTATGCTGGATTCGATCATCATCATATCATAATAGAGGAGTTCATAATTAAAATCAAGTTTCTACCACAAAAAAGAAAAAAAAAATCAGACAATAGTTCCCTATGGTGTAGTCACTACTTGTCATAGTTGGAGGGGATCCTCATAAAAAAGCTTAGTTTTAAAAGAAAAATGCATTTTAGGTTTTCTTTTACTGATGGTGATGATCATAGTTAAAGTATAATCATAATCAAGGAAAACGTTATGTTAATGTAACTCATGTATAATAATATAAATTTCAATAAAAGGCAAAAAGTTCAACGATGATTGGTAGCTTCACGTTTAATGGTGCATCTATCCATCATCCATATAAATTTTCTAATGATAACAAAATCATGTTTTGACCAATTCCTATAAAGAACCAATATTATATCTCAATTATAGCCATGTGATTGTGTTAAAAAAATAGCATGTCAGTAAGGACTTTACAAGTGCCCCCTTCAAATCACGTGATTATGCGTAAACATATTCCCCTAAATTGTGTAATCTGAAAATCCATGATTGGCTCTCTTGAGAGTTTTATTTGGTTCTAGGTCAATTTTTTAGAAGACATATTAGATTGCAGATAAGACATCACCTAGAGATTTCACTCTCATTTTGCACGGACCTTGAATCTAGTCTTAGGTTTTTCATAGCGGCAATCACTAATGATTAGTTAACTCTCTTAGTAATGAGAGAACTTTCAATTAAAGTTATTTAGCACTAATTGTTTAGCATATAGTAGCAACATTTTATTTTTAAGATTAATCAAATTTTCCAACTTTATCTTAAGAGCATATGGTTGGGGGGAATTATGAAGCCGATTGAGATCCCATAATTTTGTCATCTTGTATTATGGTGGTCTCTAGTTTACTTAGAAGAGGTAGTTGACCCAACTTGATCGAAATATTCTTATTGATAGTCATGAGTTATTTTGTGCAAGAGAACTTTGTAAACTAGAGATGGATGTTTGTTTAAGGGAATAATTTTAAGTTGTTCTTTGCTAATAAAGATTTTGTGCTTTATCAAATATACATTATCATTCACAATTCAAAGGGGTTGAGCTATAGGGGGAACATATGAGCTGGTACTGTGATTGTAATATAGTGGTATATTTGAGGGGCAAATCTCTTGGTCAAAGAATTTTGGTTATGGTCACTATTTTTTGTGGTGAAATCAGCCGAATAGAGGACATATGCCACATTTTTATTAATATGAGATTATTCGAGAGTGATCTTAAGAGTGCTTGTTATGACATTGGCTTTTTGGGAGTTTAAATTAATCTTAGAATTAGATTTAAAAATTATTATTGATGTAAGATTATTAATGTTATAAGTGTTATGCTCCTCAAGTAAGTTCGGATGTATGTTAAAATAAAATTTTGGAATAATCTAAAAGAATTAATACAAAGTATATCTCTTCAAGAAAGAGTATTGACCACTCAGGAAAAATATTTGAAAATCTCCATCATCTTATGATATTAGGTTTTCGTTCTTCATGAGTTAGACTAAATTTTATTTAACTAGATTTCTCTTGTGATCTATACTTCCTATGGGCGCAAGCATCTATAATTAATTATCCTTCTTACCTAGTAAGAGAGCACTCTTGATTAATGTTGGATTTAAGTATTGACATCTGGTGTAAATCAATGCTTATGATATTGTGTGAAATGACTATCTAGGATAAAGGAAAGTAATCCCAATCAAGATCACATGATTTCATCGTCTCGTGATTACTGTTTTTTCTAGTCTGCCAACATCAGAGGGCTACTACCCGTAATGTTCAGAGAACTTGATTAGCACCCATGGGTTGCCTTATCCCAGGAATCCCGAGTAGACTAAGGTTGTTGTGCATGTGTTCATTAGGTTACATAACTTAATTCATAAGTTTGTCTAACCATTTAGTCTTCTAATTTCGTCTTTTAGATGAGATTTGAGAATTTTATAAGATTGGTAGAATTTTTATCCATCGTAAAGCCAATGTTAAATGAAGCTTGCTTTGCAAATATAAATTGGGCTTATATCTATTAGAATGCTTAAATATATTGGATTTACATCCATTAAAATATCAATTACTAAGTGTGAATCTCAGTGAAGTATGCTTTACAGGTACACATTGTGCTTACATCCATTGGAAGACCAAAGAGGTAAGTAATGTTTGCCTTACCAACATAAATTGGACTTAAATTACTTTAAAAAGCCAATGTTTAATATGAATTATGTTTTTTTGAACATGAGTTATTCTAATATTCATTGAAATATTTAGACTAAGTGTAGGGTTTGCTTTGCGAACAATATCTAGGCTTTACATCCTTTGGAATGCCATAAATATGAGTGAAGTCTTCCTTGCACACACACTTTGGGCTTACATCTATTGGAATGCCTAGTTTAAATGTAGAGTATGTTTTTATGAAAATAAGTTGGGCTAACATCCATTGGAATGTCATATTTAAGTATGGAGTCTGCATTGTGGACAATAATTGGGTGCCAATGTTTATGTAGTTTAATCTAGTTTTATATTTAAGATGAAGTTTGATTTTATTAGGATTGATTGTGATGCACTTAGGCTTTCACTATGTTATTCCTAGTTAATTTGAGCAATCAATAATTGTTCGCGATTATGTTTATGCGAGCATTTCCTTTTGAAAGTAAAAAAAATTACATTTTTATGGATTTTATGGAATCCTCTTGTGAATAAGATTACTTTCGATTTTTAGATAAAGGGTTGAAAGTTGAAAAATAAAATAAAACATTATTCTAAGATTAGATGGGGTACTTAAAGAATGCAAATAAAAATATTTTTAAGAATACGCTAATGTTTATGTGGAAGCTAATGTTATGTGAGAAAAAATATTAAGAGATATTAAGCAAGTTACAGAAAATGCGTTTGGAGAATTAAAAGGAAAAGTTCTTATTAGTAAATAAAAGTTGATGGGGGTCAAAATGAACAAAAAAAAAGATAAAAAAACAAAAAACTTTGCTATAAAAATTAATTTAGATGTAAAAGCTGAGAGAATTGAGAATGATATCTCGTGGCCTATAGTGATTCTAGGAAACCAATATGTGATGCGAAAAATTTAGAATTTAGTGATTTATATAATGAATTTGATATTAAAAAGGGTGAAAGATGCTTGTATAACTTATCCAAATAAATAGATAGTAAATATTTAATTCAAGTGAAGTGCATTAAAGATAAAAATCAATAGCGTTTTTCTTAGAAGAAGATATTTAATATAGATGGATGAGATGTTTTGATAAATTTTTGAATAAAGGTTGTGAGAATATGATTGACTTTGGAGATCTTAATATCTTAAATGAATATAAAGATTTTTATAGTAGAATTCAAGTAGGATGGTTGAAGTGGTGGAATGCATTGGGTCTATTATGTGATAATATATAAGTAATGCTTAGACTTAAGGGAAAATTTTATAAGATGGTGATACTTGCAATGTTTTATGGCATAGAATGTTGGCTGGTAAAATAGAAGCATAAAATTAAGTGTTGCATAAATGAGGATGCTCAAGTGGATGATTGACTTTAAACTTAGAGACAAAATACGAAACAAATATATACGTGAAAAAGTTGTTGTTGCTCCAATGACATAAGATTAGAGAGAGTCGTCTCTAATGGTTTGGTCATATAAAATGTCGGTCATCTGGTGACTTAGTTTGGAGAGTAGATGTAGTAGATTTGATCTATGTTAAGAAAGATAGAGGTAGACCTAAAAAGAATTAATTAGGAAGTATAAAAAATAACTTTATTTTATTAAAATAAAATGAGAATGTGACATTTAATATGGCATAATAGAGAAAAAGCATTCATGTAGTTGACCCTATGTAGTGGGATAAAGGCTTACTATTGTTGCTTGTTCATTTTTTGTGTTCACATTTGGCAGGTCAGTTTAATCGTGTTCCTTGTAATTTTGTTTTCTATAAATTTTAGTAATCTCCCGACATCTTTCTCACGTAAGGGACATCTATAAGAGCACTAGGTCTTTCTATCATGCTTAAAAAATAGCTTGTATGGTTAATGTCTTGAGACACTATTATTGGGGGTCTTCATACCAACAACATTTAAGAGAATGTAAGTAGGCCTTTCTTACCTAGATGAGAAAATGTGTTAACATAGATTTCCTCATCATGTTGTAATGTGTACGGGTACTTATTTTTTAGTTTGCCTTCTTATATCATTTTATTATTTATTTATCATCATTTTCATTATGTTTGTGTTTATCATTTAGTTGAAATTCCATCCGTTTAAATTTCGACAACCTCTTAGTGAATTTTCCACGTAAGGGGCATCATTGGGGTGCTAAGTCTTCTAACCTAGCTTCAAAAAGTATACATGGATGGTGTCATGAGAGACACTGGGGTCCGAGGATCTGTATTTAAAAAAAATACACTTTAGTCTTTAATGGTACTTGCACGAGAAAAATATGAGCACATGATTTTCTTGCTGCACACAAGAACTTATTTTGCACACTGGCCTTGCCACATTGAAAAAATGTGCATGGTACTTAAAATTTTATGCATTTCATATATTTTAGCTTTGTGCATGAGGTGATGAATGATGATATGCGGAGACGATGAGATTAGCAAAATTTGCAAGGCATATATATATATATATATATATATATATATATATATATATATATATATATATATATATATATATATATATATATATATATATATATATATATATTATATATACATATTATATATATATATATATATATATATATATATATACATATATATATATATATCTTCTTGTCTCTTTTCTTTTCCTTTTCATACTTTTTTTTTTTTTTGGTTTTTGCTCATTCAATATTTTTTATCTTATTAGAGGGAGATTTTCTTTCTTTGTTATAGTGAGAAAGATGTAGAGAGAGATGGAGAGGTAGGGAGAGCTGGAAAGAAAGTAGAGAGTGTCTCTCTTTGTTTAGAGAGAGAAAGGGAGGGTAGGGATGGTTGTGGTAGTTTGAGGATGTCAATGAGATTGATGATGTGAAAAGTTGGGAGGGAGGCATTGTTTTGCATGGGTGGTTGCTTGGATCAGAGAGTAAGTTGGCAGCTTGCTTAGGTGTCATGGTCGCTAGATTTTGGTGGAGAAAATTTCACCGGAGAGGCTAATGGAAGATTGATGGGAGGTGGAGTTTGAAAGTTTTAGGAGTTTGTCATTGAGGGCAAGATGAGCAGGTATTAGTAGAATTTGATATTTTGTCTTATATTTGTGCAGGGGACTCAGATAATATGGTTATTTCTCTAGAATATTTTTGATATTACGGGTGTGTTGACACTATTCATTTTGAGAATGGAGGAGTTTGAGCAATTTTGATGGGGATCAAGGCAATTCAAGTCCAATTCATGTGGTGTGTTTGCAATTCATTGTTTTCATTGCACTTGATCAAATCATTCATGGAAGATCTCTCTTAGGATATTTTGATGCTTTAGATGCATTAGTTTGATTCATTTTTTCAAATGGTTGTTGTTTAGATTAATGTTGGGTAGAATTTTCACCTTTTCTCATTGTACATTTTGAAAGACAATGTGTGTGAAATGAGGAGAATTAGTTGGTTTCAATTAGTGTGATGCATCTTGACCTCGGTTTGTGCGTTGCTTCAAATGTTGTCAATCATTCTGTCATCTTCCATGTATTTGATTATATTGTAAAGTGGAATAGGTACAAAGATAAACGTAATCCACTAGACCATATAGATGATCATGTTCAAATTTTCCTAATTGCTAAACTTACGAGTTGTGAGCTATAAGTTGTTCTTGATTGTGTATGAAGCCCTATGTCGACCAAGGTTGGCTTTAAAATCTGCTCTTGACTTGATTGTAGGTTAATTGGATTTGCTTGGATGATGTAATCTTTGGTTGTTAACAAGTATCATTCAGTCAAGTTGGGCAAGAAGCCAAACAATAAAATCTTTAGCTTTGTAAGACTTTTTTTTTAGCCAAGCTTGTAAGGTTCAAGTGCCTTATAACTCAAAGTTTAAGACCCCAGGGTATAAAAATAAGCTTCAACATACCTAAATATTGGTATTGTTGACAACCTTTCTTACACATGAAGCTACACAAATAACCATAGTAACATGTTGCCAACTTGGTAAGTTTGATGATGAGCCAAGAAGTCATGAACTTTTTAGTTTTACAATTTAAAATAGTCTAAAGCAATTTGATCTTTATAACAAATTCAAGAACACACAATAGAATTGAAAAAATTATGCTTAGTAATTATTTTGAGAATATAATTTTTTAAAAGTAAAAAAAGTTAAATTAACACATGCATGCTTTTCCATAGGTTGTTGCATTTGTATGGTGGAGTTGTATGCCCTATTTGATCAATTCTATCATCTTCCTTTTAGTATGCCCTGATTAATCAATTCTATCATCTTCCTTTTAGTATGCCCTGATTAATCAATTCTATCATCTTCCTTTTAGTATGCCCTGTTTAATCAATTCTATCATCTTCCTTAAAAGGTTTGGAGTCAACGAATTTATTGTTTTTAACAATGCCTCAAGTGATAAATGTCAATTAAGACAAATGAAAAATTATTTAACTCATATGCCTAACCTTGTTTCACTGATTTTGTCTTTCATTTGCATACAGTTTCAACAATCTTAATGAAGAAATTTTAAACTCTCAATTTTAACGTTATAAAGTATAATTATAAGTTCTAACATACAGTCTTGATCCTCTGCTTGCCAAGGTAGAGTTCACAAGACCTGTGATATAATGAATTTTCAAAATTAACTTAAAGTTCACAAAAAGTAGTAGTTACGATTTGAATCCTTTAATCATGTGGTTTTTTTTTTTGTGGAATGACATCATTAAATTATAGTGATGGCTATAGCTCGCAAGCTTCTCAATGACTATTTCTTGGATCATGAATTATAGAGTGTATTTGATATGAAACAATGCCCTCTATTAGCTATTATATACTTAAAATTATTGGTTTATGCCAACATCCTCCTCGGGCTTATAAAGTCTTATGGCTATTGAAAGAGATCCTTTGGCCAAGTTGGATCGACCATCTCCTCAGATTATGTAGACTAGGGACCCATTAACCCAGGATAATGGAACTGTGGGATCTTGATCAAATTCGTCGTCATTTCTTTAAGAATTCTAAAATATAAACTGCTGCTATTATATGTTGAGTTCCAAGTGCTTAACAACTAGCCTTAATCAAAAGTTATCTCTAGTTGCTTGGAGAGATAATTAACCATAGCTGCTTGCATCTATGAAAACTTGAAACTAGATATAAGCTCCTCACAAAATGAGGGCGAAACCAAATTTGCCTTTTGAAAGTTTGACCCAAAACACCAAAACTCTCTTGCGAGAGGGGGGATGTGGGAGAAAATAAAATAAAATAAAGCTCATGATCACCTGCACTCACATGATCTTCTTGCATGTTTTGTATGATCTCCCACTCTTCTTCAATCTCACGTGACAGACCCTAGACCGAAGATCATTTCCTCTCACACAAGAACTCCCATTCCTAATATCCCTCTTCTCACGCATCCCTGCTCACTCTCCTCATTCTCCTCTCCCACCTCCTTTCTCAACTTTTTCTTGTTTCGAACTACCTATAGGAAGCTGCAGGCCCTCCCATCTCCCTATACCAATGCGGGACAAAATAAAATAAAATAAAATAAAGTTCAAGATCACCTACTGTTGACCTACAACTATGTGTCATTTAAAATTAAGTAAATGACAAAGAGGTTAAATGCCCTAATCACGGTCGAAATTAATTAAATTCGATTTGATTTTAAAATTCGGCTTCATAATGCGTCGAAAGCATCAAAAATAATTAAATAGAAAATATCGAATCAATTAATGATCGATCCAAAAATTAAAATTAATTCTTAATGAAATTATGCGCATATCAAACTTGAGAAGCCTCGACGATGTCTAAACGACTCGCTTAGAAAATTGATCTCGCCGTCGCCAAACGCCGAGACCTATCAAACGACACCTTCCGAGACCCATTCGAAAGCAGCGAATGTCGATCAATTCAATGCGATGCGACAAATTGTAAACCTAATTTCATCCCGACCGCCGCCGACGCGACGACCTCCGACACGAATTGATCGCGTATGCTCGCGACAACAAACACCTAAAATTGACACCCATATTGCTAGAGTTTAGTGCATAAATTAATATCATATAAAATAATATTAAATTATAATTAAAGGGATTAATGGATGTTTAATCACTTAATCCCGCTCAATCCCTACCTAACCTCTTGCCACGCGCTTATTATCGTCGCGGGCAACCAATGAAAGAGCCGGCCCTAAAGGCCGAAAGGAAGGCGTTGACTCCATTTTTCACGATCCCCTCTCGCTTGCCTCTCCGCTTCGGAAGCTCACGATTCCCTCTCACGATCTCGTTCTCTTCCCCATGCTTCTACTCAGGCTTCTCCTCTCCCGCTGATTCGACTCTCCCTCTTGTCGCCTCGAGAACCCACCCACAGGGCTCTTTCCTCTCTAGCTCTCTCAGCAGTTAGCTGCTCCTCTCTGCTCGAGGAATCAACCCTAGCAGCAACTCTGATCCTTCGATTCCTCTTCCAACCTAAACCCCTGTGTTGTTTGTTTCAATCTGAGTCAGATTTTGCTATGTGGGTTTTCTTGAAGGAAATGTAGATTGCTTTCCCTCTTCCATTGGTGTTTTATGGTTGGATTTGTTTTGGGTTTGCAATAGCATGAAATTAAGGTGGTTGGATTTATGCTACAAGCTTTCACCTGTTTTCTCCTCCTCCGGTCGCTTCCTCTCCCTCTCTCGTTTTTTTTTTTCTTTCAGTTCCGTGAAACCCAAAGCCCTTCTCCTCCTTTTCCTTTAGCAATCGACACTTCCATGGGTCTTTTCAAATAGGGAATTTCAGGGAGAGGAGCTTATACTTAAAGATCAGATACTTTTGCTTAGCATACTCTAAGCCAAGGAGTTTTGGAAGTTTCTTGATGCTGAACTTCTCTTTCCTCTCATGTTTTAGGTCGACTGTTTTGTATGTAGCTCTTGTTTTCGGTTCATTGGTTCAGTGGAACTTCAGATTGGCCAAAAATTATATTAGGAAGTTTGGGGTTGTCTGATAAGGAGTGTGATCACCAGGGCAAAGTTCTTGTGGTGAAAATTCTATCTCAAAGGGTGTTTTGGAGTTGCCGATGAATGGCAAACTGTCTTTACCTTTCTCAAATCAAATTTTTTTTTTTTTACCTCCTATCGTTCCTTGTCCTGGTGGTTGTGAAGAGGAGCATTATTGCAAAGAAAAATATGTGACTTGACTAGAGTCCATTCATTTTTTTTACTATGCACTGGGAAGAGCTCAGGCTCCTTGCGGCAAGCCGCAATTGTCACGTTTACCTTTACATGCTTGCTGAAAATATTTTTTTCTCTAAGGGGGAATCAATCATTTTGTTACTTAATGGATAAGATGCTTGCTAAAAATATTTTTTTTTTATCTAAGGGGAAATCAGCTTATATGTTATTTGATGAGTATAAGGCTTGCTAAATTTTCTTATCTAAAGAAAAATCAATTAGTTTGCTGTTTGATGAGATATGATGCTGTTCTCCTATGAATTTCATGCTTCTACTTTGTTTCAATTTGTTTCCTATATGAATGGAATTATATACATCATGCCTCTCTCATATGCAAGTTGAAATTTGAAATTGAAAGGAAGAAGGTTGATTGACTTTGTTAGCAATGTACTTGTTTTCCTCTCTATTGCATCTTTTATCTTGCATACATATGAAAATGTTGAGAATTGAAGATATAGGAAATGCAAAGTTTTCTTTATGATTATCTGTCAGCAGAAGATGAAATATATGATATCTCTTCACCTTTAATCACATGCTACTTGTGAGCTTTAAGAAAGATATGTCTTCTTTTATATTCAAAATGAGAAGAATGCTTACATGATTAAAAGCTTATGTTACAAACTTGCTATTTGAATGTTTCAAATGCAAAATTAAGGTGAAATAGTGATGAAAATGCAATGCTCAGCAAATGCTGTCTTGTTTAAGTATATATGCAAACATGTTCATATGTAAATCGCTTTAAATTTATGATATAAGATACCATGTTCTCCATAGTGGAAATGCTATGCTATCAAAATTTCGTACTGGTGTCTCAGACATACACTTATACATGTCTTTCGACATGGTGCGTCTCAAGAACCCCCACATGTGGGGGGGAGAAATTTTATAATGAGAATTTTAATGTCTAATCAAATGTATATGCAGCCTTTCTTTTATTTATATAAACGAGCTTTAAATTTATGATATACCTACCATGTTCTCCAACATGAGGAAATGTTATGCTTATCAAAATTTCGCGTGTCTCACGACATACACCAATACATGTCTTTCGACGGTATTTGCTCAGCTAAGAACCCTCACACGTGGGGAGAGTCGGAGATCGAAATTTTGATTATTATGCTCTAATCAAAATACATGCAAACAGCCTTTCTTTTATTTATATGCAAAGAGCTTTAAATTTGTGATATAAGTCTACCATGTTCTCCAACATGGTAGGAAATGCTTATGCTATCAAAATTTCGGCCACCTGTCTGACATACACCTATACATGCCTTTCGCATGGCCGCCTCACAAGAACCCCACTCATGGAGAGCCGGGAGGCTATTGTAAATTTTGATTATTTTGTTCTACACCTATGCAAATTTATTGCTCTATGCTATAAGTACCCGTTCACATTGTTCCAATGCGGCGGGAAACTCAATGATAAGACTGCTCACGCTTGTTCCAACGGGCGTGGAAATCATAGATGCCACCAACGCGACAAGGAATGTCATAAGAACCCAGCACTTTCTTTGGGCAAATAAATTTCGTCATGTCCCACGACATCTACCATACACCTTTTTCTTGCTGGTGGGAAGACCTACCTGGCACCCTATGCGGATGACGAAGTTCGCCGAAATTTTCAAAATAAAAGAAGGAAATATGTCATATATAAATGCTTATACTTTAATTTCATATATACGCTGAATGCAAATTTATCGTTTCTTTATAAGCCCGCTCACATTGTTCTATCGCGGGAAACTGGATAATTGCTCACGCTTGTTCCAACGTGGCGGAAATCTGTCTATAAGTGCTACACGCTTGTTAACGCGCAGCGAAATCTGGTTGTGAACCCATACACGCCTTTCTTGGCGTGGTGGGTAAAATTTTGGTCAGCGGTGTCTCACACTACCATACACGCCTTTCCGTGGTGGAAGACCTAATCTCAAGTAGCTCTGGGGACGACGGAGGTCACCAAATTTTCTTTAAAAAAAATAGATAAAAGAAAAGATGAAATGCTTGGTTAACATGGCTTAAAATGCTTCTTTAGTCATATATATGAATACTGCTTCAATCTCTATATAATGAAGTTTATCTTATTTCAGTATGACATTAAGTGGATTCTATCTAAATTGACATTTATGGAATACATTGACATATGCTCAAACTTAAATGCCTCCCCTACTTTTACTTATTCACACAATGATTTACATACACCATAGTGAAGACTTGAAGAAACACATATGGAATAAATTAAATCTATCATACGACATGATATATATCAAGAGGGTATCAAAAAAAAAATGGTTGAGTTAAAAGAAACTCACAAGTATGACATAACTTAACCCTTTATGCAAGATTGAAAGAACCTAAACTTGTGGTAGGAGAAAAGGAGAGTAAAATGTAGCATGAAAGGAAAATCCTCTTATTTATGGCTTCCTTAGCCCTCTCCTTTGCCACCTATTCTTATGGCATCGACACGCGCTCGTCATAAATCATGCTGAAACCATCTAGAATGCCATTTGTCATATCATGCACATGCATGGACATGTGGCACTCGCAGCCTTATCTCTTTTTTTTTTCAAGAGAGGAAAATAAAGTTCGCCATATCTTCTTAATAAATTTAACGTGATTGTCCCCACTTGTCATGAAGCCAGATACAAGGAGGTGGATTTTAATTAATCCACTTGCCTCTTTTAAATGAAATATGACATCTACTCATATTTTTATATTCTCCTCTCCCTTATCAAGAGAAATAAATGGGTTATGGGTGATTGGTCATATGGGTCTTCAAAATGATTTATTTCAACCCTCTTCTTTGCTGATTTGCTACATAAAGAGAGGGTATTTAGCCCAAACCAAGTGTCTAAATTCATTCTAGGCCCATCACTTTATATTTGATCATATGGGCTTTCAAAAATGATTATTTCAAACTCTTCTTTTCACTGATTTGCTACATAGAGAGGGTTTTAGCTCAAACCAAATGCCTAAACTCTTCAGCTACATCGCTTTATATTTGATCAACAGCTCAAAATAATTTATTTCAGCCCCATACCTGATTTGTGACATAAAAGTTTTGGCCAAAAATAATACGTGATATCATATTTTCCAAAGAATCGACGTTATCCTTCCTCTTCTGACTGATCCGTTAACAAAACCCAAAATGCCTATATCAAACCTAAACTTACAACAGCCTACATTTCAACTACATTCAATGTCCATACAATATTTTAAAAAAGAATACATCAGATGATGCCAAGTTGCTCAAACACAGTGACATGCAAGCAGATAAAACAAAAGAATCAGATGCTTATCCTTCCCTGGCTTCTGACCGTCCCGTTAACAAAACCCAAAATGTCATATCACCCACCTGATTTGTGACATAAAAGGGGTTTTACCAAAATAATACGTGATATCATATTTTTCAAAGAATCGATGCTATACTTCCTGCTGGCTTTCTGACCGTCCCGTTAACAAAACCCAAAATGTCATATCAAACCTAAACTCAAATTAAACCTACATTTCAACTGGGACATTTAATGTATACAACATTTTAAAAGAATGATACTCAGATATATCAGTCAAAACACAGACATGTGCAAGTATATAAAACAAAAGAACGATATACATCTTCCTTGGTCTTCTGACCGTCCGGCTAACAAAACTCAAAATCAAAATTGACATCGTTCAACATTGACATCTTAATGTCCATGCAATTTTCAAAGAAGATATCCGATGCATGTCGGAGTAAATACTAAGTCAAATACAAAAGAACAGATGCTACATCTTCCCGATTGGTCTTCTGTCCCTTAACAAAACCTAAAAATTTGATATTATAAGAATTTCAAATTAATATCCGAGCAAGTAATTCATATAATATAAGATATTTAATCAACCGATATACTTTCTAAAATTCAAACTCGAAGAAAAGTCCCAAACCCGATCCTCTATATTCAAACTAGAGACGCAAGGATTATACTTTCAGAGATAATTAATTGATCCTCTCAGAAATCGACGAGTACGCCTATCAATCGATATTAATCCTGTGATCGAATTAATTATAATTAAAATTTCAATGATAAATGATCATATTCAAATCTAAAATCAATCATAAACGATCAAAATTCAAAGAAAATAACAAAATATAAATAAAAAAATGAAATGAATTATTTAAATTAAAACTAAAAAAATAAATAAAATCAATCCACCCTTCCGCAATTGTCTGACAAATTAAGAAAATTTTGCTCACAAAGAGCCAATGTCAAATTAAATACATAACTACCTTCATACTCAAATATTCCTAAAGTTCTCAGAAGACGCTGTCTCCTTCGTCCAGATTGATTGGCACACATAAATGGCACGAAGCTCTCTGACCGGGTTCACGGAGCATTGCCACTAAATTACCACGCACTCAGATGTTCCCCAACGCTGCTTTTGAGTGAAATGTAGAATGATCTGAAAAGTCCCATGTTAATAAGGCTGACTTATATTCCCCTGACAACTCCACCCTGCGCCTAGCGACACCTTGGACGACGAACCCATGTTCAAAAGATCCTTCTGGCCGTGGTCGACTACCTCCTGACTGACCGACCGGACCGCCGGACGACGGAACCATGGATCTTGACAAGGCCATCATCGCCCCACAAAAGTTTTAAATTAAAATAATAAATTTTATAAGTTCTAACTCCACTCGAATTATATATTCGTTTTAACGATTCATTAACTACCTTAATCGAAAGAGATTTCAAGATTGAGGTAATCTATAGCCATGCTTATAGAAACCTCAAACTAGATAAAAGTTCTCACCAAATGAGAACGAAATCTCTAGGTCTTATCTACTATTCATCTACCTTTCAAATTATCACCGACATTCTAAACAACTCTTTCCTTTTTCCGAAAGAGGTCGATGGCGAATTTTCGGATCCCACACCTACACTCACATGATCTTCTTGCATATTTTGCATATTTTGCATGATCTCCCACTCTTCCTTAATCTCACGTAACAAACTCTAGACCGAAGACCATTTCCTCTCACACACTGCGAATCTCTAGATCCCAATATCTCTTTGCTCATCCATCCCAGCTCGTTCTCCCCATTCTCCTCTCCCACCTCCTTTCTCAACCTACTCTTGTTCCGAACTACCCACAGGAAGCTGCAAGTCCTCCCATCTCCCTGTGTCATAGCTCCTCAATCACACCCCTATCTACTGTCAGCTCTAACACTGTGGATCTTTGCACACACCTTCAACTGCACTTCTGTCGTCCTATTCACACAAGACAAAATCACCCCATAATCTTCTTGCATGGGGGAGAAAATAAAATAAAATAAAGCTCATGATCACCTGAACTCACATGATCTTCTTGCATGTTTTGCACGATCTTCCACTCTTTTTTAATCTCACGTAACAAACCCTAGTCTGAAGACCATTTCCTCTCACACAGCAACTCTCTATCCCAATATCCCTCTTCTCATGCATCCCAACTCGCTCTCCCCATTCTCCTCTCCCCATTCTCCTCTCCCACCTCCATTCTCAACATTCTCTTGTTTCGAATTACCTATAGGAAGTTGCAAGCCCTCCCATCTCTCTATGCTGATGCGGGAGAAAATAAAATAAAATAAAGCTCACGATCACCTACACTCACATGATCTTCTTGCATATTTTGCACAATCTCCCACTCTTCCTTAATCTCATTGTAACAGACCCCAGACCGAAGACCATTTCCCCTCACACGACAAATCTCTCGATCCCAATATCCCTCTGCTCATGCGTCCCAGCTCCTTCACCCCATTCTCCTCTCCCACCTCCTTTCTCAACCTTCTCTTATTCTGAACTACCTACAGGAAGCTGCAAGCTGTCCCATCTCCCTGTGTTGTAGCTCCTCAATCACGTCCCTATCTACTGTTAGCTCTAATATTGTGGATCCTTGCACACACCTTCAACCGTGCATCTGTTGTCCTGTTCACACAAGACAAAACCACCCCGACCTTCTTTCTGCATCTACGACCAAACTGCTTACTCCCTCTCCATGCTCTCTATTGCACACACTACAACAACTTTACATTTGAAACTCGAAACCCTTGCCCCTTTTTTCCATTGCCCAACCCATTTCTCTTCTTCTTCTTTTTTTTTTTTTTTGGCCTTAGCTGAACTTTTGCTCTTGCCCACCAAACCGAGCCCCATTACAACCCTCTTTCAAAACAATAAAAAAAGTTCTCTTTCTCATTTTTTTCTCTATAGAAAATCAGTTAAGTAAAAAAAATAATAGAGAGAGACCCTCTCTCTACATTGTGCATTCCCATTCACTTCAAATTGATTCCGATTATCATGTGAAGGTAAAATGTTAGAAAATCCTAAAATTGCTATACATTCACATTGTTCCAATGCAATAGAGAAATTTGTCAAAATTAAGTACTTGCATGTGCCGATGCTCAACATTGTTTGGAAATACGTTGTTATTGGAGCAAATATTGAAGACCCCATTATACTTAATAGAATGTTATGGGTCTAAACCCGTTGCTCTTTAGGGCATGATTGGTTTGAATACCTGGTTGCGGTTCCCCAAAAACACCTACCATCACGCCTAAGTTGTCATGGCGGGCAACCCTTTAACATCCTGATGTAGATGCCTTTGCGGGGGAGGAGATGGGAGGCTACCATAATTTTGCTTGGATATTATAAGAAAAGAACAAAAAATGATGATTGAACTTGAATAAAACAAACTAATTCAATTCTAAAAATGTTGGTTTATAAGACAAAAAATGAAGAATAATAAATATTCAAATGTGATATGAACTAAAAAATGAATGTTAATATAATTAAGTTAAAGTAAAACAATGAATTTTGAAGTTTATAGAGAAAGTTAGAATTTCCAAATTTGTTAACAAACTCAAATAAGACTTTTTAGTGAGCACTTCGATGCTATTGTGTTTTGGATTGGAAGAATGGAATAGGATCAAGATGAACATGAATGAGGCTTATAATGAAATTGAAGGACATTATCAGGGAAATTTGATAATTAAATCATATATACAATCCAACATCATATATATACAAGATTAAATAGAAATGAAAAAAAATGCACAACTATAAAGTTATAATTAGAATTTAAATTATAATTAATCACCACCTGATCTGCAATATTTTATGTATGCAAACAAAAGACAACCTCTCAAAATCATAAAATGAAATGTGATATACATTCCAACAATAAAATATTTGTGGAATTAATAATGAGATAGTTCTAAATCATATGTTTTATGAAGCATGCTCCAAGTCCAACAAATTATCTCAAATACGTATATTATAAAAAAAATGCACAAATATATTCTATAATTATGCCAAGAAGTTTGTGCAAACAAGATTTGTAAATATATTGACATTAATATAAATGCAGTGTACATATCATAGAGAAGAGCATGTAAGCATATTGTATAAATGAATTAAGAAATTATACTAAGCATCAAAAAGCTTACAAGTGTAGCGCATAGATACGTTGAAAGTCATGTAAGTATATCACATAAGCAAGTCAAAACTAATATAGATATACTATGAAATTGAAAACCTATATGTACTCTTACCAATATATATTAAAGCATTCAAATGAAAGGCTATGCATGTTGTGCGGGTTAAAACAAGAATTTAAAATTTTCTTGTTCTATAGACATTGTTCCAATGCTATATATTCATATTTTGAAATACTTGAAATTATGTTGAAAATGTAAACCTTTTAACAATAAGTTTAAAAATCTATCAAATTGTACATATTCTTGAGCAAGGTATCATGTCTATAAAGTATGACCACAAGTCTCACTTAATTTGATCTTTCTTCCTAAAGAGTTGAAGCTGATGAGATTAAGACCTTTTGAAATAACAATCCAATTAACGTACGTTTAAATGCAAACATTTAATTTGAAGTTTCTAAACACTATCATTAATTATAGGCCCATTCCTTTAAATATGAGATGGAGTTGACAAGGTCTATAATGTAATGAGTATTAAAACAAATTAAAGTGTTATGCAAGTTATAAGCTCAATCCTTTGCATTGGAAATGTTAAAGCTATAAGAAAATCTAAAAAAACAAAATGTCTTAAAGAAATTTATTATCTAAAGCTTAAAACAAAAGTCAATTTACCTTCTATAATAGTTTGTTAAGGGTGATAAATTTGGGCTTAACCTAAGCTCACAAAGAATCGTAGTCATATCAAGTGCATGATTATGGTCATACTCAAACCACCTCATGCTAGTAAGGATGTGGTCGTGAACTCTGTCTACTTAATTTTACTGCTAAATGACACTATAAAAGTACTGGTTATAACCAAAACCCTTTTACTCGGTTGTTCGCTGCCAAATGATACCATTAAATCACATTCATTACTGTATCCCCCCCCCAATAAGCTTCTTAATGACTTTATTCCTTGAACTATGAATCTTAAGGTGTATTTGATAAAACATTAAGCCTTATGTTATCTAAGATTGATTTATGATTGCCCCCTCTGATAAACACCACCCTAATTCTACAAAATCTTCTTGGACAATGCAACCCATGGCTATTGTACTTTGGCTAGGTTAGGTCGGCTACCTCCTCTGATTAAGTAGATCAGGGACCTTGACAGCTTGGGACGGCAGAGCTATGAGATCTTGATCCGACTCATCACCATTGTCTCCATCATTTATTTTAAGCTATTGATGATAAAGTTTTTAAAATTTAAACCTAATTTGTTGCTACTATATGTTAAGTATTTACCGACCTAATGATTAGCTTTAATCAAAAGTTATTTCTCATCCCCACAAGAGGTAATTAACTATAGGTGCTTGCACTTATAAGGAACTTGGAATCATATCTAAAGTCCTCGTAAAATGAGGATAAAATCTTTAGGTAATGTCTTATTTTAAATTTAATCTACCTTTTGATAATTTGACCTAACATAAATTAAAACTCTCTTCATGGAAAGGTCAGGCGTGAATTTTCGAAGCCCACGTGAATTTTCGAAGCCCTCATTAGGTATAAATACTCGAATCCATAATTATAATAAATAAATAAATATGATATATAAAAATAATTAAAATATTAATATTTAAGTTAATAATGATTTTAATAATATGGGTTAACAATAAATTTTATTATACAAACGTATATTCTATATATAGCGAATTTAAAAATTGTGCATATTGCCCCCTCTTTACTTTGACACATACAAGAATTGGCTCTTAGCCACCCCATTATTTTTTTTATAATTTTTAGGGTGGCAATCATTTATGGTGGTGGTGGATGGGGAGGGTGAGAGATGGGCGGTGGTGGCAATTAGTTAGTTGTATTGTAAAGTATGCAATATAAGCTTTTATGCAAGAATAATGCCATTATTTACTTTAAAAGTGTGTGAGCTAATCTTCCAATTTAAATATTTGTTTATGTTGATATCAAACTAGATCATATTATACTGTTGTTGATCTCCGTATATATTTCGTAAGTCGAATCGAGTAAACATGAGAGCCTGCCATCATGTAGACTAAGCTCAAAATGGCTTGATAGCGATCAAAATTGCTCGAAACATTGCACGATTGCATAGCATACTCCATCAATTAATTCAAAATATTGAAATCATAAGGGAGGACTCCCTCAATCAATTCGATGAAAGGCAACGATCCACTTATGTAACTTCGCATGAACTTGATTCAAATTACCTCGATTGCAGTCAAAATTACCCAAACATTGGTCGTTCGATAAATGGATCATAATGTCACGTCCAAAATATTGAAATTACTAAGAATAGGCTTCTTGCATTGCCAAATAGCCACTTTATGGGTGTCACATTGTTCAAATCGAAGACGGAGAGCCTCAATGCAGTTTAAATGCACTTTGTTTGCATAGCAGATTATGTCAATGATTTGAAATGTTGAAATCATTTAAGAGGACTTTACGTTTAATTCGAGTGAGCATGATATATATGGCAAGCTACGGATGTAGCATCTTTCGAATCAGAGCTGAAACGCCCCGACTATCGCTAAAATTGCTCAAACGAATATCTTTCATAAAACTGACAACGTTATTCGTAACATTAAAATTATTTAGAGTAGACACATATTGCTCAAGGCCGCCATGCAAGAGAAATTCGCAAAATTTATGACTTGTAAGTAATGAAATTTTTATGAGATAAATTAATAGACATTAATGTATGTATATATACTAAAAATAATTTGTTAAAATTATATTATTTTTCTCAATCAAAAGAAAAAAAAATTTAAAAATACTTTTTCACTACAAATATGATCTTTTATCATATAAATAGGTATGCCTTCTAATTTATAAACTTTTGGATCGACTTTAGAAACAAATAGGGACTAAAAATTTTCATATCATTTCAATACATCCAAACTTGAATTATTATATATATATATATATATATATATATTTGCTTATCATTCATCTATGCCTCTCTCTCATCTGTTCTGGCTAGACATTTGTGCCTCCGACCCAGCAACACCCCTCATGTGATTGCAATAGCCCTTCTCCTTCTCTCTCCTTCATCTCCCTTTTTGCTCATCCACACAACCTCGCATCGTGTGTGACCTAGATTTCGAGCTCTCTTGCTCTTGTGGGACCACTCAGCCAAAGCCTTCGCCTACTGCCTTCACTCACACCGCTTATGGCACATTAGTTTTGAGATTCATCCACACACCCATCGCAGTCACACAAATTGAAACCTCTAGCCCACGCTCTTCTTTTAGAGTAAGCACAACTAACAAGCCCACATAGAGTTCCTCATCTCTTTATCTCCCTCTCCTTTCTCCTTCTACAAATAAAAATAATAATAATTTATCCCTGATACATTTTGTTTGTCTCTAAATAGAGAGAAAACACCAAAATTCTTCCCCTAATCTCGTTCTAACACATTGAGTCAAAATCTCTCTATCATTTTTTTTAAAAAAAAAAAAATTCTATTTCCTTTTCCTCTAAATCAAGAAAATTTTTTGTATTTAAACTGGCTGACATCTCGTTTGCTCATTATCTCATTGTTGTTGACATCGCCTAGTGCATTAAGGTAGAGAAACATGCAACTTTAGAAGAATTCCTAAATTTCCTTTTGCGATGCATTCGACGTTATGTGTATAATCTGTGCACGTTTTTCTTAATGTGGCAGGAAAAACTTATAGGCGACACTCGTGATGTGAGCCTAATGTATGTTTTTTTTAGCAGGCAAGGAAAAGTAGAAGTATCGATGCATGTTGTTCCAATGCGATAAGAAAATCTCTGTGCAGATCTTTAAAAAGGTATTCAAAGACCATACATGCTTTTCTTAGCGTGGTGCGAAAAAAGATAACACTATAGTTCATAGCACTCATAAGTGTTTTTCTTAGCGTTGTGAGTAAGCTTAGCACTCTTGAAGAAACCCCTCATGTGGGAGAATGCTAGGATGCTACTAAAATTTTGCCAACATGGACATTGAACATATGATAAAGAATAAGACCTAGAAGAATCATTATGATAATAAACACAAACTAATGATAAAATAAAATATGAGTTATAAATACGTGTGCATTGTTCCAACATCACAAGGAAATTTCTATTGACATTTTCAAGCAGGTACCCCAAGACTGATGTGTGGCTTTCTTGGTATGGTGAGGTAGAAGATCATTATGTTGTGATGTTTCATGATACAGATCATGCATGTTTTTCTTAACATGATGATTCCAGACTCTTAGTAGATATCCCCTAAGTGGGGACATGTTGGGAGATTACTGAAATTTTCATCGAATTGAGCCTGCCATACACTTTTATTTGACATAATAAAAATGGACTCTCGAGCGTTATGCTGCACAAAATAAAGATGAATTAAGAAAAACTTAAAAAATAATGAATATTTAACATTGAAATAAGTGTTGCATCAAATGACTTGCAAGGATTTGTATAGGAAATATTGAATCACAATGGATTTGATAGCTCAGCTATGAACAAGAATAGGACTCAGTAACTCGCCAATCAGCATAAACCAGACTTCTTAATGGATAATTGGATTGTGTCATAGTTCACATTATGTGGTTGAACATGATTAAATGGACTTGAATGAAGCTTGTAATGAACTTGACAGCTTGTCAATAAGTATGTATCAAGTCTGATTGAAACTTAAAAATTTATTGAACCATGTATTAAATGTACCTTGGTGTATGCTTTTTGCTGATGACATTCTTCTTGTTGATAAAACTAGAGAGGGAGTCCAACAGAAACTTGAATTATGGAGGTCAACTTTAGAGTCTAAAGGTTTTCGTTTAAGCAGATCTAAGCGAATATATGAAGTGTAATTTTAGTTGTAGAAGTTTTAGTGATAGTTGTGACTTTAGGTGATCAAGTCATTAATAAGAGTATTTATCTATATTTAAGCTCTATTGTTCAAAATGATGGTGAAATAGATGGAGATATTATTAGTAGAATTCAAGTTGGATGGTTAAAGTGGATAACGATCCTATATTATGTGATAGAAAAGTTCCACTTAAACTTAAGGAAAATTTTATAAGATGGTGGTAAGACTGAATGACTTATGGTGAATGTTGGCCAATATAGAGAAACATAAGACTAAGTTAAGTGTTAGATGAGGATGCTCGTGGATGAGTGGCTTTACCCTTAGAGATAGAATGCAAAATGCATATATTCGAGAAAAAGTTGGAGTAGCTCCAGTGGTAGATAAGATTAGGGAGAGTCGCCTTAGATGGTTTGGCCACATAAAGCGATCCGTCCATAATGATTAGGAGAGTAGATGCATTAGATTTGTCTTATGTTAAAGAAAAGTAGAGGTAGACCTAAAAAAGACTTGTAAGATGTAAAAAATGATCTTAGATACTTGAATTAAAATGAGAATTTGACACATAGACACAAAGGAGACGATGATTTAAATTTACCCCACCTGGGATTAAGGCTTGTTGTTGTTGCATGTATTAAATGCAAACAAATTAGTATCACTTTAAATGATTCAAATAGAATCTAAAATGCCTTTATACCACCTTATTTGCAACACACCCATACGAGCGGATAGAAGGCGATCTTTTAAATCTCAAAAAATAAGATACTCGTGCGTCTCTTAATATCCAAATGAGAAAATTCAAATATCTTGAATTCTTACACAGTTTTAGGAGGCAATTTATGATTTAAATATTATGCCTTGAAAGTCATTTAAGCACATTAAAATCGTGTAAATGAATCACACAAATACATAAGAAATTGTCCAGGTGCACCATGCAAATACATTGTAAAGTGTAATTTGTGCAAATGAACAATGCAGGTGCACTATTGATCATGTATGAAACTTAAATATACCCTCATGTATTTTGATTAACATGTTGAATACTCGATCACATGATCTGAGAATGCTACACAAACTAAATATAACATCAACTCTAATTACTTATTCGTGCAAATATTTATAGAAAGTAATCATTGCTTTTTGAAAAAAATACATGACTCCTAAAATCCAAATTTTAAAAACAATATTTGTGCATGCTATCAAGCGAATTGTCTTTTCAATAGGGAGAGATCATTACTCTCCCATGGCCAATTTGATCCCCTCTCTTACAAGGATTGGAGTTGACAAGATTAAGCTTTACTTAGACTATTCGATCCTCCTCCCCATTGGGATTGGAGTTGACAAGGTTGATGTTGTGATAATATTTAAATGCTAAACTTAAACTAAATTGCTATTATGATTGATCAAATAATCTTCAATCTGATGATAGTTGTGGTAATTGAAAATTTGGAGATCTATTTATCATATTTTAAATATTGATGCAAATCATCTCATGTTTAAACTCAAATAGAATATGAAATTTTTAAAAAGTATAAAAATATAAAGTTATTTTAACAAATTTCATTAGAGTAATGCTTAAAGAAAAATTTCATCTACTATCTCTAACCATTTATTGAGGGTGACAAATTTGAAAAACTCTAACTTATAAAGGAGCTAATGTCAAATCAAATGTATCACTATACTTACTCTTAAATAATATCAACAATAAAAAATTGATCCCAATTCAATCCTTGAGAGGCCATTTTGGAATAATTTTGTATAGCCAGGGACTAAATTAGAGAAATGTGATACTCTAGGATTAAATTGATTATATGCAAATGAACGAGGGACCATTTTAGGATATAGTCCTATATATATCTAATAAGAATATTTATGGGATCACCTTATCTATAGGATAGGGTTACAAATCCCATATTTTTATTATTAGATTTATAAGTTTGACTTAAAGGGTTGATCCTTTACATATGAAAGGTAAAGTCAATACTAACCAATGCTATATTTACAAAGTGTAGCATTAACGAGGCTATAGCCCAATGATATTTGAACTCTTTATTCTTAAAATGAGAAGGGTATAGTCAACTAGGCTTTGATTGCTTAGGAAAAATGATCGAAACCTCTATCATCTAGGATGTTGGATGTTCATTCTTCGTGAGGTAGATTGATTTTTATTCAATCAGATTTTCCCTATATTATGTTAGGATTTATTTAGATTTGGATTCTACTTTCTTTCGATGCAAGCATCTATAGTTAATCACCTCTCTTACTGTTGCAGGAGGGCACTCTTGATTAAGGTTAGATGCTGATATTAACCTCTAGTTTGAATAAATGATTAATGATATGGTATGGGTGACTATCTGGATAAAAGAAAGTAGCCTCAATCAAAATCTTATGGTTCTGTTATCCCGAGATTATTGCTACTCTTAGTCTACCAACATTAGAAGGGTATTTGTCATAATGTGCAGAGAGTCTGATTAATAGCTATGGGTTGCCTTATCCCAAGAATCTCGAATATACTAGTTATTATGTATTTATTTATTAAATCATTTAACTTAGTTTATAAGTTTGCCCGCTCATTTAGTCTTATGATTTCATCATTTAGACTAAATGATTTAAGAATTTTATGAGATGGGTAGGATTTGCATACGTTGTAGGGTCAATGTTAAATAAAGGCTACATTGCAAACCTAAATTGGGCTTACATCCATTGGAATGCCTTTTGTTAAATGTGAAGTCTACCCGACGAACAATTGGCTAGGCTTACTTCTATTGGAAGGTATAATACTGTTGATTGGATCATTAAATTAAAGTTGAGTCATAGTGAAACTATTCTTTTGAAGTACGTTGTTGATCATCTCAGTTAAGTGACCTAGATATACTTCAGTCAGGGATATACCCTAAACCCTTTTGACATCAAACCAAGCTAGCCTTGGAGTTGTGGTCAGGGATGAATGGGGTGAGCCAATTATTGCTATAGGCGGACAATTCAAGCACTGAGATTCAACAATGGTTGAAATGGAGGTTGTCATTGCCATCAAGGAGATTTTAGAGCTTTGGATTATGGAGACTAGTGGTGTTATCATTGATGGTGACAACATGAATGTCATGAAGTTCTTCAAGCAGAAACTCCAAGAGGTTAAAGAGGGTATACAACCACAAATTGTGATTGTCCTTGACTTACTCTAGCAATTCAAATAGGTCATTTTTCACTTTACTCATAGAGAGAGTAATATGGATGTTGATTTTTGTATGCACATTACTCTCGAGCATACTTTTGTTTGGAGAAACACTCATCATGCAAACATTTTATCTCCTAAATTTTTTTTTTAGTTTGGGTGATACTATCTTAAATAGGGAATATAGTTTTGATTTTGTTCGGGTCCTCAAAGAGGACTTAGCTCATATAATTCACCCATAGTTTTGTACTCCTCTTCGTACTTTTGATTCTCTTATATTAATGTAAATGCATACTTTCAAGGATGTACTTCAGTTGACTGTAGACATTGTTTCTCCTGCAGGTGTTTTTTTTAGTTTTTGAGCTATCATATGTTGCATCATGAGAAAGAGGATTAGAGCCCTAAGTCTGTGTTTGGTATTCCACTCTCAGTTATCAATGGATATTTACATTGGGCACATCACACTTTATAGGTGCATCGTCATGTTCTTAGAATGACTAGTATTTACTATGCAGTTTGTGCATCACTCTTTAATTTGAAGCATCTTTTTTTCTTGGATTTATGGTATGATGGAGCATTGAGATAGAGCTACTAATACTTGTTGGATCAGTCCCCATGTGATGACAATCACATTGGCTGATATATATGACATTTCTGGTCTCCTTATGATGGGCATTCCCTATGAGGAATGTTTTCCTCCTAATGGCGAACTCTTTTAGCGTCAGGTAGCTGGTCAGTAGAGGAGGGGGGAGTATATATATATTCTTTTAGCCTTTATTGTGTCTTAGCTCATTATCAAAGGTTTTTTAAAGTGAGGAGATCAGGTTGTGGTCACCGCGGGACTATTACCAATAATACATGGTCAAAGAGTTTTCTTTTACGAGAGACGCCCATCATATTTTGCTCGCCTTGACGATTCGTTTGGGACTGATTTGCAATCATCCGAGGAGGCTTTTAGAGCTAGATTTAAGACTAATGCAGAGGTTGGTTTTCGACGCATCTTGGCTGGAGGCATTGATGAGGAGTTATCTTTTTTTCGCTTTTATTGTCATATGGTTATGCTATTTTGTGATTTTTGGGCGCAGTGAACTTTTCCATCATTTTACCCTCTTGATGGCTTAGCTTATTTGTTTGTGGTGAGAGGATTTCATGAGCTCCTGCTATGTTGCCATGTTGTCTAGTTTATATCATCGATTAGACAAATTGACTACTATGCCTAACTCACTTTCTTATAATGCGGAGGCCTCTTGATATTATTTACATGGTTGGATTGATATTCATGTTTGTGGTGCTTTCAGTTATTGTGATACACCTTTCTATTTCAAAGACCAACACTTTCCTTTGATTATGTAGTTGAATAGGACCACAACTACTATAGATCGAGATAAAATTTGGATGTTTATGTTTGCTTATTTTCGTATGACCGATCGATTTATGTCCAGAGCTTGGGTTTGACATTTACAAATTTTCTCACTAAAAGAGGCATTTTAAATTTAAGGATAGACTACAAGTGCATTGTAGAGTTTTTCTTTAGGTTGAGACTTAGCTTTTTCGTAAATTGTTGATCATACTTCATGCTCAAATTTCTACATCTGGTAATCTATTTTGTAAAACTTTAGTTTTTTCTTTTTCTTTCTATAGCAAAATCTATTATAATTACTTTCTTGGTTGTACCAACAAATTTGTTGACGAAAAGTGTTTTCAACTAAGCAAAATTTTTTACTGAGTCGTTTGATAACTCAACATACTACTTAAAGGCTGTGTTGTTGAGGTTGCTAATGAATTGTTGTAGCAATAAAGCATTATTTTCTCCAGTATTTTTACAAGTAGTTTTGACTTGAGCTACGTGATGATTGGATTTTTTGTACCAAAAAATCCGTTGAATATTAGTACAACATACCCTTTAGAGTATTGTAGTTGATCACATTTAGCTGGATATTGTTGCCCTTTTCCAACCAATTGTTTAGTAGTCTTCGAGGTAATGACTATTTTGACTTTCTAGTTAATGAGATCTTCAACTTGCTACTTAGTGATAATATCAATTTCTTGATATACACCTTGTATAGCTTTCCACCAAAGACTCCTGTCTTTATATCAATACTATTGGCAAGCCAAGTGAGACATTTTGAATATCTACAGTTCAGCTGTTGAGTTGACTGTCTCTGGAGAATTCCTCGAAGGCAGCTATTGAGTTGTAATCACTATTAAGCTGAGTTGACCAAACAGGTCTTTCATCAGTCCACTCATCTCATTGAGATGATTGTTGAGTTGATTGATTTCTTGATTTTTTTTTTTAGCTGAGAATTCATCTGTCGTTGTGATTTTACTACAACATCAGTCATTTCTTCAGTTTCCTCAAGCTCCGCTCGAGTCTCATCTTCAGACACCTAGTGCTTTGACCTTCTTGGTGCTGCTCCTCATCTCGAGGTTCAAGTGCTACGCTCCTATTTGGTGAGCGTGTATATTCATAATGAATAGGTGGGTCAAAAGTTTGATTCACCATGCAGATAACTTCAACTTCCATGTGATTATCATCTTCGTCATCCAACTCAAGGTTTTGTTGTTTTTCATTAAATGGAGATTTTTCATTCCCCAAAAGAGTTGATCTTTTGCTTCATCAACTATTGACTTATCCTCCGTAAGTCAGCATTTCTAGTTTATGATGGTAGATTCATCCCTTTCTCATTCATTTGACTTTGTTTGAATTCTTTCACCTTCCATGATTTGGGACTCTTTAGGGAGTCAAATTGATCGGGACTCTCCTGTGATGAATTTTCGATAATATACCTGAATGTCATACCCTAGTGTTTACCGCCAGAACTAGGACGGGAATGTTGAGATTGTTTCTTTTGGAGTGGTTGTTGGGACCTTCCAACTATTAGCCACTTAGTATTTTTATACTGAAGGGCTCATTGGCAGTACTCATTGAGCGTAAACTCCTAGCCTTGAGCTTTGCTCAAACCTTGCATGGTATTTCTCAATACTTTTGTCGCCTTTTGGACAAGATAAGTTGATTTGGTTACTTATTTCATCAACTTGTTTTTTCTTTGAAGATTTTTGTTTATAATAGTTTTTAGAATCTTATAAATTTTAGAAGAGATAGTCTTCTCTTTTCTTGACCGTTCCATTGAAATTGGTTGTTTAGATTTATCTAAGAAAGATATCTTTATAGCTCTATTGTTCCTTTTGATCCTTCTCAACAACTCAAAGTTGTTGGTAGTGGGTATATTTGTTTCCGCTAATGGTGCACAGTTCTGTTCAAAGGGTATAAGCAATCCTGTAGCGAACATTTTGCTTTCTTCTAGCCCTTCCAGGCATTTTGGTGCTTGAGAAAGATGTTTCATGTTCATGCTTGCTTGGAGCAACGGCTAAGTCTTGTGGAATTGTAGGTTCTTCTAGCAGTTTGTTGAGTGGATCCACAATGATAGATTTCAGTTTGGGCTCGCAAGCCTTCTTCTTATTAGCAAACGCTACTAGGGCTACCATTGACAATCTGTTAAAGATCGAGCTTCTTTTAGGAGCTGGTTTCCTTCCCTCCTTCGAGAAAACTTTAGCATTCTGCTACTTAGGCTTGTTGAAGATGATTACATTTGGTCTTCTCTGGACTGTAGTGCTTTTTGTGATGGTTCTCTTAGCTAATACATCATTGGCCATAGATTTGGCAGGTATAAATTGCACGACTCAAGAAATTATTTCAAATTGGAGGGTACCCCCAGTAGAATTAGCATTGATCACAATCTGAAGGAATCTAATAGTAGATCCCTCCCCCAGCTTAATTGTCATTATTGCATTCTTCATACTCTTCATTTGGACATCTACAACAACAACAACAACAACAAGCCTTAATCCCACTAGGTGGGGTCGACTACATGAATCCTTCGTCTCCATTGTGTCCTATTATGTGTCAAATTCTCATTTAATTCGAGTATACTAAGATCATTTTTTATACATCTTAACCAAGTCTTCATTTGGACATCTAAATAGAAATTTAAAAGTTATGGTTTATTTTATTTCAAAAACACAAACTTTTGAAATAAAAACAGCTCAACAAATTAGTGAGCTTTCTTTAGGTGGATGGAATCATATAGTTATTTTATCTGCCATAAATATCACATTGGTTTAATTTTTTTAACTAGAGGTTCTATGGAAAATATTTTGATTTTTCAACCAAAAATGAAAAGAGAAGTATACCCCAGAGAAGTCACCAAAATTATGATTGTTCAAGAAAAAGCGACTTAAACCTCCGTCATCTAGGATGTTGGGTGTTCGTTCTTCGTGAGGTAGATTGATTTTTATTCAACTAAAATTTTCTATTATTATGTTAGGGTTTATTTAGATCTAACTGCTTCCTATAGACACAAGCATTCATAGTTAATCACCTCTCTTATCATAACAAAAAAGCACTCTCAATTAAGGTTGGATGTAGGTATTAACCTCTAGTGTAAATGGGTGCTTAATGATATTGTATGGATGACTATTTGGGATAAAGGAATGTAGTCTTGATCAAAATCCCATGGTTCCATCGTCTCGAGACTACTGTTATTCCTAGTCTACCAACATCAAAGGGATATTAGCCGTAATTTCCAGGGATTGGTTAGTAATCATGGGTTGCCTCATCCCTAGTATCTCAAATAGATTAGAGTTGTTGTCCATGTGCTTATGGAAGTATTTAAGATAAACTTAGTTTATAAGTTTGCCCGATCATTTAGTCTTATGATTTCATCCTTAAAAATAAAGATTTAAGAATTTTGTGAGATAGGTGGGATTTGCATTCATTGTAGGGCCAATGTTAAATGAAGCTTGCCTTGTAGACATAAATTGAGCTTACATCCATTATAATACCTTTTGTTAAATGTGAAGTATGTCTAACGGACAATTGATTGAGCTGACATCCATTGGAAGCCCAATTATTAAGTATAAAGTCCCTCTACAAATATGAATTGGGCCTACATCCATTGGAATGCCATTTATTACAAGTGAAGTTTGTCTTATAGACCTTAGGTTAGACTTATGTTTATTATAAGACTAATGTTAGGCATGTGATCCATCTTCTAGACATAATGCGGGCTTATCTCATTGGGAAGTTAAATTTTAAATGTGGAGTCTGCTTTATGGACAATGATTGAACTTACATCTATTAAAATGCCAAATTTTAAATGTGTGATCTACTTTGTCGATAATGGTTTGGCTTACATCTTTTGGAATGTCATAAATGTGGAATTTCATTATATGTAGATATATTGGGCTTATATTCATTGAAATGCTAATGTTTTTAAGTGGAACTTGTTTTACAAGTATAGGTTGGACTTGCATCCCTTGGAATGCCAATAGATGTGAGTAGAGTTTACCTTGCAATTGCATATTGAATTTACATCTTTTAAAAAGCCTTGCAAATAATGATTGGGCTTACATCCTTTGAAATGCCAATTATTGGTGTGGTTTGATTTCATTTTACATTTGAGATAAACTTTAAGTTGATTGGGATTGATTGCAATGTACTTAAGCTTTCAACATATTATTGCTTAATCAATCGAGCAATTGATAATTATTCGTGATTGTATTTGTATGAATGCTTTTTCCCAAAGGTTAAATTTTTTTATATTTTATGAAATCCTCATGTGAGTTAGATAATTTTTAATTTATCCATATATTTAAATTTCCTAAAAAATTAAATGATTTAAGTCCTCAGTCTATAATTCTGGTTAAATTGTAATATTTTGTTATGTTAAGGGAAGGAAGTTGAGTGTTTGCAAATAATTTGACTCAAGTTATTAGAGGTTATAGATCAGCTTCATTTAATAATACAATTTGACCCTTTTAATTTTGATTTTGATTTCATATGAATGATTTTATCACATCATAGAATTCCATATCTTTAATCTTATGATTTTTATAAAAAGGATTAAGTTCAATAATTTTAACAAAATTTTGGTGGCATAATTGCCAAGCAGTACTGTATTTCATGAAATTTAGTATGTTTATGCACTCTCTTCCCTTGCTCCGGACCCAAGATCGATGGATGGAGTATTTCATCTCTTTGTCAGATCCAAGATCATCGATAGATATCTTCAAACTATTATCCCAATTGGACCCATAGGTCTTCAAATTTTTGGACCTGCAAATAAGTTTTATCAAAATTTAGAGAGATTAATTGGCTATTATCAGCTAAAATTCGCAAGATTTTTCAAAACCCCTCAAAAGTTTCTCTTAAAATCTCAGCTCTCTTCCCTCTCATGTGTTGACTAGGACTCAGCCTCTCCCAATTTTGTGTATAGCACGTCGGTGTCTCTCTCTCTCTTTTCTCACACGTCGACTAAGGCTCAACTTTTTCTCCTCTCATTTCTCTCTCTTTCTCACTAACTTTCGATCTTTCGCACACACGCAATAGATGTCGTAAATGGCCAATCAATCAACCTTTTAAAGGCATCGAACCTATCAAGCCCACCAAGTAGAGATTGTGGAGGTATCGAGTTCGCCAAGTGGAGATCATGAAGGTTGTGCGTGGGATGTGGCCAAATCTAGGGCTCATGGGGTTTGCTGAGGTACGATATTTTCCCCTCTTTTTGTTTTATTTTATTTGCAAATAGGTTTATAGCCCAATGGTTTTTTAAAGCATGATTTTCTTCGTGTGGAGGGTACAATCGACAAGGTTCATATCCCAACAACTTTGTAATTCTCGTTGATCTTAATATAATGAGTGGAGTCGACAAGGTCTATTAATATCACAACTTCCAAAGCTTGAACCTTTGTTCTTGAGTGACAATATCGTTTAAGGGTACACCAAAAGGCGAGGGTAAATTGGGTGTTCAATGAATCTTTAGAGTGTTGTTGAAATCCACCAAAACCCTCAACAAAGAATACACTAAGAAATGCAATTAATATTGCAATTAAATACTCAAACCAAATATACAAGCTATAGTATAAGACTAGATATGTTACACAATGTGAATAAGCTAATATAAATGATTTTGCAAGAATTTGGAACGATTGAATAATTACACTTAAACCTCATGATTAAATAATATAATCCTATAGCTATGACCCCACACAATTTAATGCATAGTTTAACTTATAATTAATAAATATTACGCATTATTAGTGTATACATTGTTTTTAATAAATATATATAGTTTTAATTGCATATTTAAATATACATGTATATTCCTTTGTTCAAATGTATTATACATCACTTGCTCAAATGGGTATATTATACATTGCTTGCTCATGCATTCATATTGTAAATTTTTTATTTTGATATAGATATAAAGCTTATATTTATTTAACTCAAATAAATATTTTATCTATTATTTTTTTCCTTAAATTTCAATAACATTGGGGATTTAGCAAGGGTGATTGTTTGTTTGCTCGCATTCGCTCGTAGGGTGTCTACATGGAGGGCTTAAGATCGAGTCAATTAACTAGGATTGTGCTTTGTTTCGATGTTGAATCTATAGTGTAGATATTATAAGCACACTTACGTGAACCATATTGTGTTCATATGCTCCATATATGTTTTCCTTTGTTGCCTTACGATATTGGTGTACCCTAATTGTCAACAACAATCAATGCACTATGGAGCAAAGATTCTTTAGAGGAATAGTACACTACATGGCAAGCATTATTATCGAAAAGATGACCAAAATGCTTAAAAATAAACAATATCCTTATAATTTAAGATTTAAGCTATAAATCTAACATAATACCATCTAAATCAAAGAATGTTAATGGTAAATGTTACAAGCAAGTGAATGACATACAAATACATAATTAGCTTGTAAGTTCTAAAAACAACAGATAAGATATAGTTCATTCTAGATAGAGCGATACAAATATCTTTTTGGTTTTTTTAGCTTGTTTTTATTTTTGTTAAAATTTGGACAATATGTATTTTGTAAGTATTTTCAATTTTAAAAATAAATTATGTTATTTTAAAAAATACTTAAAATAACTTTTAGTTGTTTTTATTATTTTCAAAACACTACCTTTGCAGGTCCCGTCTGGATGTGAAAAGTGGAGGGTTGTGATAGGTAGTTGACAACCACTGTAAAACTTGTCGAAATAATTATGACATGAATCTTTTAAAATATTATGTTATGCCAGGGCGTCCCCTTGAAGCGACATGCTGTATGGTTTGAATATAGTGAAAAGTGCATTGGCGCCCGGGTGCAATGTTAAATAAGCAAGGGTTCCCATATTATGAATGGATGCGGGCAAATAAGTTAGTCCATGAAACTAGAATTAGGTTAGGAACTTGGAATATAGGTATTATTGCAAGTAAATTAATGAAATTAATAGATATTATGGTTCATGGGAAGATAAATATTTTGTATTCAAGAAACTAAATGGGTTGGGGAGAATGCTAAGGAGATTGATAGTTTAGGTTTTAAACTTTATTATTCAAGTAAAAGTCGAATTAGAAATGCCATAGGTGTGATTATAGATAAAAGTTTGAAGGATAATGTTATAAATATTAATAGATGTGGAGATATAATTTAAAGATTGTTATTTAAGATTATCAAATGTTATAAGTGTTTATGCTTCTCAAGTAGGTTTCGATGTAGGCTCATAAGAAAAATTTTGGAATGAATTAAAGGGAATAATATAAAAATACCTCTTGAAGAAAAAATATTTATTGGAGATTTAAATGGATATATTGGTAGAGTGGTAGAAGATTTTGAAAGTATTCATGATGCTATGGATTTGGAGTGACTAATAAATAAGGTAGGACATATTAGATTTTCTTTTATTTTTATAGTTCTAATACTTTATTTAAGAAAAGAGATAAGCATATTATTACTTATAAAATGAATCTAGTAAAACACATTATTTTCTCGATAAGAAAAATAGATCGTTTAGATTGTAAAGATTGTAGTCATTCAAGTGAAAGTTTAAGAAGACATCATATTAGTTTTAGATTTTAAAATGAAAAGTTGGAAAATGAAAAATAGATCAAAGTATTATCCTAGGATTAGATGAGAATTCTTATAGAACATTAATAAAAATATTTTTAAGAGTAAGCTACAAAAGATTAAAATTTGAGATGTTCATAAGGAAGTTAATGTTATGTGAGAAAAGGTAGCAAGTGAAATTAAGTTCTGAAAAATATCTTGGAATCAAAAAAAAGCTTTTAATAAAAAATAGTTAGTAGTGGAATGAATGTAGAAAAGATAAAAATAAAGAACATATAAAACTTGGTTTAGATGTAAAAATTCGGAGAATTGGAAAAGATATAAAGTGGCCTGTCAATTCTAAAAAAGTAATATATGATCCAAAAAAATTAGTTTTTAGTGATTTATATAATAGATTGGATACCAAAGAAAGATGTATGTATAAGTTAACCAACCAAAGAGATAGGGGAAGTAAATGTCTAGTGTAAGTGAGGTGTATTAAGGATGAAAATTATAAAGTGTTTTTTTTAGAAAAAGATATTGAAAATAGGTGGATGAGGTATTTTGATAAACTTTTTAATGAAGGATCGAAGTCGATTGATTTTAGCGTTACAAACAAAATAGAGAATTTTGTTTTTATCATCATATTAGTAAATTTGAAGTTAGTGAAGCTTTAAAGAAAATGAAATGTGAAAAACAGTAGGACCTGATGATATTCCAATAAAAGTGTAAAAATGTTTAGGAGATTAAGAAATTTCTTGGCTTACAATTTTTTTTAATGTTATTTTAAAGACTAAAAAGATGTCAGATGAGTGGAGAAAGAGTTTGTTGGTTTTTATATTTAAAAATAAAGGTGGTGCACAAGAGTGCAAATTATAGAGGAATTAAGTTAATGTGTCATACATTAAAATTATGGGAGAGAGTAATTGAGCATAGGTTAAGATGTGATACAAAAGTTTCACAATCTGATTTCATGCCAGATAGATCTACTATGGATGCTATACATTTTTAAGAGATTTGATGGAGGAGAGAAAGAAAGGAGGATCTACATATGATATTTATTGATTTAGACAAAGCTTATGATAAAGTTTCAAGAGATGTTCTTTGGAGAGTTCTAGAAAAGAAAGGAGTTAATATTGGTTATATTCAAGTTATTAAGAATATGTATACTAGAGCTGTTACTTGTGTCCAAACACAAGGAGGATTGATAAAATATTTTCTTATTTCAATTGGATTACATCAAGGATAAGCTTTCAACCATTATCTTTTTGCTTTAGTTATGGATGTTCTTACTAGGCCTTTACAAGAAGATGTACCTTGGTGTATGCTTTTTGTTGATGACATTCTTCTTGTTGATAAGATTAGAGACGGAGTCCAAAAGAAACTTGAATTATGGAGGTCAACCTTAGAGTCTAAAGGTTATCATTTAAGTAGATCTAAAACTGAATATATGGAGTGTAATTTTAGTTGTACAAGTTATAGTGGTAGTGTTGTGACATTAGGTGAACAAATCATTAAAAAGAGTGAGCAATTCAGATTTCTAGGCTCTATTATTCAAAATGATGGTGAAATAGATGGAGATGTTATTAGTAGAATTCAAGTTGGATGGTTGAAGTGGAGGAATGCATCTGGCCTATTGTGTGATAGAAAAGTATGGCTTAAACTTAAGGGAAAATTTTATAAGATGGTGGTAAGACCTGCAATGATTTATGGTGTAGAATGTTGACCAATAAAAGGGAAGCATAAGACTAAGTTAAGTGTTGTAGAGATGAGAATGCTCAGGTGGATGAGTGGCTTTACTCTTAAAGATAAAATGTGAAATGAGTATATTTGGAAAAAAATTGGAGTAGCTCCAATGGCAAATAAGATTAGAGAGAGTCGCCTTAGATGGTTTGGCGACATAAAGCGTCGGTCGTTCGATGACATGGTTAGGAGATGCATTAGATTTGCCTTCTGTTAAGAAAGGTAGAGATAGACCTAAAACGACTCGGTTAAGATGTATAAAAAATAACCTTAATATACTTGAATTAAATGAGAATTTGACACATAATATACGTAATGGAGACGAAGGACTTATGTAGACGATCCTACATAGTAGGATAAAGGCTTATTGTTGTTGTTATTATTTTCAAAATATGAACTTTTAGTTACTCAACCTTGTGCACGAAATCGATTATGCTTGTACCCAACATTGGTCTTTGGGTTGACCTTGTTGTGTTTAAGACTAGTGAATTACCATTGTAAATGTGACTTTGGGATTGGTAGGGCGAAGATATAGAGGTGTAGTTGAGGTTTGAGGTCTATTTCTCAAACTTTTGACAACTACCTCAAGTTTAGGCATTCTTATTTTCAAGGTTTTTTAAGCTAATGCCATTTACTTTTTTAGGTAGAGATGGAATCTTAAGGAAATCCAAGATTTGTATTTGTGCATAATACCAAACATACTCATATATATTTTATAATTTGCACATATTCTTACCCTTTTTCATTGCCTCCATCATCATCGTTATTACCTCATTTGCTATTGTAGATGCTCCACCACCACATGGACTTCACCATCACATGGAGACTCATTGTTTATTGTTGCATAAAGGAGGCAACATTGAGTAGTTCATTTTCGCCATTGACATTACACATAGGAAACATGTCATTTGTTGTATTGTTCCATGGAGTTCATTATCACTATCATTGTCATATGGAGGAAACCCACCATCACCGCTTGGAGGATGTAGTTACTAAAATTTTGGATGAGACTTTTCTTATGGTTGAACCTCTTGTAAATAGATTTGTATGCCTTTAGTTATTTATAAGTTTAATATGATTTGAATATGATTACTAGGCACATTTTGTTATTTAAGCATTATATAGCTAAGGAGGATCTGTTTATTCAAAATTTGAACAAGGTTACAATTTTGGTTGATTTTCTTGTTAGGTTCAGGGTGTTTGAATTTGGCTATTCATAAGTTCATTTTGGTTTCTCTAGCTATTAGAAATGGCATAATAGGAAGAGATATTTCTTTTTGGAGAGAAATGAAAAAAGTATTAGGGAATAAATATGGAGCATAGAAATGAGTAAAATGCAATAGTAAAAAGTATAGGTTAACACATGGAACTCTAGTTGATTTTCTCTTTGGTTTAGTCTTGTTCTATAACCAACGACCTACCTTTTAAGGGTCATACATAACAAATAATACTGTTTTAGTCTTATTAAATAAAATATATCAAATCAAAAGTTTTAAGGTAACAAATATTGCATGCCCTATGTGCTTGGTACTATGACTCACATTAGACACAGATGGCGCATGAAATTTCATTCATTTGCACCTTGTCATACTAAAGGTGTTGAGGGTGTGACTAATTGCATCATGGGCCATAGTGTGTCATCACAACACCGTAATGCACTATCGGTGATTATATACAATCTATTGTGTATATAAAGAGCATGCACACTAGTATGGAATTTCATGCAATTTCTTTATTGTTGTGGGACTTTTTTTCTCTATTTATTGGTGGAAAAGTTTAACATTTATTTAATAGTTTTGTTGGAAATCACAGCGTGCTGTTGATTACTTCTCTCCACAACTAGTAAGCATTGATGATCTATTGCACTTGTATGCATATTGGGCCCATTTGGAGGCTACTCTTGGAAAAGATTTTATTGCTGCTCGAGGTGTCTGGGAAAGCTTGATTAAGAAAAGGTATGCTTATTTGTTATCTTTTAGAACTTTGTTTCTAAAAAAAGATCATTTTAGCTTGCAGTGGTATGGAAACGAATATGGTGCTTCCATAATAATAATTAAGCATCTAAGTAAGTTGTCTTTTATAGTAGTTGCTCATTGTTCTCACGGATTAACTGGGCAGTTCATGATATGCGTGTATCATTGACAAGTATTATAAGTTCAACTGTCTGTTACTTACATTGACTGTGCATGCCACTCTATTCAGTGGCTCGTTGCTAGAAGTGTGGCAAGGTTACATTGCAATGGAAGTCAGAATGGGCCATATTAATGAGGCAAGGTCCATTTATAAGAGATGCTATAGTAAGAGGTTTCAAGGAACAGGTTCTGAGGTATTGAACTTATGCTTTGTGTTTCTCTTTTACTATTTTTTTCCTTGTATCAGCAAACCAAGTTGTTTTATAAATATATATATATATCATAGTAAGTAATTGCTTGTAGATTTTTATTGGATTATTAGAAGTAGCACTGCTTTTACTGTCGCTGTCTTTAGACTTCTTGGGTGATTTTATTTTTCTTAGTGCACTGTTCATGCAAAATGCTTGCTGCTTAAGAAGTGGGCCCTGTTAATACAGATTTATTGTTTCATGCAGCATATTGTTAATTTCATCGTTTCCTGCATCATTGTCCAGGCCACCGTTTTGTATGTTTCATTTGCCGGTGAAAGTAGATATTAATTGACACCAGACTGAAAGAACTTGGCTTGATATCAAACTTAAAAAAAAATTATGCAGTTTTGAAAATACCATCAAATCCTTACAATATGATTCAAAACTACAAGCTTTCAATACAATATAAATCAACACTAAATTTACACCCAAAACTAATCAGACAACTACTAATCTGTACAAGGGAATTCTAAAATCAGTTAGGATAAACAACAAACAAGTGAAAAGAAAAAAAAACACTGCTGAACACCCATGAATCTGCAGACTAATTTAGGCTATTGTTCCTGATAAAGAAGAGTCTAGATCCGCCTAGGAAAGACAGCTCCTATTCACCCACAGAAAAGATTCTGGTTTGGACGGATTCTCAAATCAAATTTCAGCTTTGTCCGTGCCTTGAAATTCCCTGCCAGCAAGAAATGTGACATTAGGTAGCTATTGTTCAAAATAACAATGCCATAAACGAATACCATACACTGGAAACAGAAAACCTGAGAATAACTCTCAATTTAAAGGTCTCTTGCTCTTATTTAAAGGTTTCTTGCTCCAAAAACCAGGCTTTCTATCTTTTCTCACCTCACTCACCTAGGGAAATCCATCTTAGAAGACTCGAGATATCCTGAAACTAAAACAAAACAAAAGGGCCCCTCTTTCTTCTAATATGATGGTATTTATAGACTTCTTAAAGCTAGACCCCCTCTAATATTACAAACATACCCCCAAATTATCAATTAATAATTGAAGCTGAAATAAAATAGAATAAACACATTGGGCACTTTGTGTCAAACTTCCAAGGTAGGAGAAGACTCGAAAGCAATTCCCAGGTAGGAGAAGACTCGAAAGCAGACTCAAAAGCAATGAGTGTTAAATCTAATGGGGTAATGGGATTTTGTCCATTTACTATCTCAAATGGATTCCACCTCATCATTTGGCTAATAGACCGATTGTAAGCAAACTCAGCCTCAAGTAAAGTGAGATCCTATTATTTGATATTTTTCCCAACGAAGCATTGTAACAAATTTTTTAAGCTACAATTGACAACCTCTATTTGGCCATCAATTTGTAGATGGGCAATAGAAATAAATTAAAGTTTGGTGTTTGATTTTCTCCATAATGTTCTTCAAAAATGATAGAAAATGCACGTCACAATTAAAAGTAATCATTTTGAGAATACCATGCAAACAAATTATCTCTTTGAAATAAAGATCAACTATGAAAAGATATCATACGTTTTATGGCATGGAATAAAATGAGACATCTTTGAAAAACAATCAATGACCACTATGATAAAATCTTTATAGCATTGGGTATTACGAAGCTCAACCATAAAGTCCATGCTCACATCAATCCATGGCACATTATGGATTGGTAAAGACATGTACAATCCAGTTTTTTTATTCCATGTTTTGGCCATATGGCATACTTTACAATGCTTAAAATAGCAATCTACATCTCATTGTAAAGATGGCCAATAAAAAATTTCTTTAATTAGGGAAGTGGTTTTATCCTGAACAAAATATCTTTCTGTTATAACATTCTGATAGAATGAATTCTCTTAAAGAACACTTGGAAATACAAACTAGGTTGTAGAAAAATAAGTATCTATTTTGTATATAGAAGAATTAGTAAGCTTCATGTTGGCATAACTTCCAAATTTCTTTGAAATCTATATCTGAAAGATACAAATTTTATAAAGTTTTGAAGTTAATGGCTTTTGATTAAAACAGATTAAGTAGTGTATATTGTGGACTTGGAGCATTCGTGACTCTATTTTGTATACTCAAATTATGTTTTAATGTGTAATTCAAATCAAAAAGGAACTCAACCCATTTAGCTTTGTCTTTTTTTGAGTTTATTTTGAATGTATAAATATTTTAATGCTTAATGATCAAAGTATAAAACAAACTCCTTAGATAATAAGTAATAATTCTAATGTTCTAAAGTTCGGACAATTACGTAAAATTTCTTATCATAAGTAGGGTATTTACATTGCGTTTCATTTAACTTTTCACTATAGATAACTAGATGCTCCTTCTGATTTAATATTACATTGGTACTCACATTTGAAGCATCACAATCCACATCAAAAACTATATTAAAACTAGGTAGACAATGTATTGGCATGTTACTATTTGTTTTAATTTGGTAAACTAGATTAGGCGATGGTGGATTAGGTAAATTTTTCACCTTTAAGAATTTTAACCAATGAAACTACTATATGAACTGACAATAAAAAATACTAACCCATGAAAAGCTCCATACATCTATGAAAAGTTGTGTTGTAGATCAATCTAAGGTGGTTTGAATATTTTCAGGATCTATTTCTATTCTAGTTCTAAAAATGACTTAGAAAGTTTTTTTTTTTTGACACAAAATTTACATTTATCAGGATTAGCAAACAATCTTATCTTAAAATTGCAAATAGTTATTATAAATGTTGTAAGTGCCCTTCTAATATACTGTTGTATGCTACAATATTATCAAAATAAATCACTTTAAATTTTCTGAATAAAGGGTTTGCAAACTTGCATCATCAAACACATAAAGATGGTGGGTGCATTGGATAACCCCAAAGTCATTACTAGTTATTCATATAATACATTTAAAAGCCATCTTTAATTCATCACCATGTTTTATTCTGATTTGACGATAGTCACTATGCAAATTGATCATAGAGAAAATGGAGGCGCCATGTAACTAATTAAATAATTCGTTGAGTCTTCGAATGGAAAATTGATATTTAATTGTAATTTTATTAACTACTCAACTATCAATATATATTTCTCAGGTGGTATCCTTGTTGGGAACTTATACGGTAGGGATTGTACAAGGGTTGACACTCTCGAATCACACTGTTGCAAGGAGATTTTCTATCTAACATTGTAATTCTTCATACTTCTTTGGTCTCATTCAATATGCAAGTCGATATGGAATAATCTTTTCAAAGATAAAATCAATCGTGTGTTGTACGTCTCTTAAAGGTGGTAAATCTAACGGTGACTTAGGAGGGAAATTTCTTGGAATTGTTTTAATAATGGTTTAATTTTGCTAGGAATGTCTTTTTTTGGTATATACTATAGGGACTTCTCGTATTGTTTTAAGAAACATAGATTTGGCAACAATAAAGTCAGATTCTGATTTTTTTTTTTTTTTGAAGATGTTTTCAAAGGCATTTGAACAACTTTCTTCCCTTCCTAATCTACTATATGTGTTTTTAAATCTCTCATGAATAGCATGCCGATTATATTGTCAAAGTTGACCTAATAAGAAATGACAAGCATCCATAGAAACAAAGTTGCACCATATTTTTTCTTGTAATGTATTTCCGATGAAAAAGTGCACTAGACATGGCTTACTTTAATTTCGTTGCCTTTTCTATGCCAGGGGTATAGGATGTTCTTGAAGTGATAGTTTTAATTTTTCAACCATAAGATTGGATGCGACATTTTCACAATTACTACTACTGATAAAAAAAATCATGTTGCATACTTTCTCTTGCACTATACAATGAGCATGAAAATTATCGTGGTGATGCTAATTAGACTCTGGATTAGTAGAGGTATTTAAAATCCTTAGAACCACTGACAACACACCTCATCAGCATAAAACAATTATTCACCCTCATTCAGATATAGGGTGTCCTCAACTTCATTTTCTTTTTTAGGTGGGATCTCTTCTACTAAGGATACAACTCTTTTATTTGGGCAATTTGAGGTAATATGTCGGAATCTTAAGCATCGAAAACATTTGATTAATGAATTTTTCAAATTTTCTATGTTAGCCTTGTTGCTTCTTGAGATAGATGGACTAGTAAGAAGAAAATTTCATTTTATGCTATAATAAAAGATTCTTTGCTGAACCCATTAGCATCCCTCCCTTCCTCACACCTCAAGCCACTCTCCCTATCTTCAAACACCAGCCATGCCATTGTTCTCTATTGCATTAGGGAACTACATTTCAATAATTTCATCATGACTATTGCTTCTTGTTTAAATAGAAGATTAAGATGAAGGGATGGAGTGCATGAAGAAATACAAAATGAAGGAGGTAAGTGTCGAGAATTGAAGATGAAGAGAATTTGACCATTAAGTTAAATATTTATTCTTTTCTACTCTTTTGCTTGATAACATAATTCTTTTTCCATATTTGATAAATTTATCTACGTTAATATGTTTTGTGATGCTTTATAGACACATAAAACATCCAATTTTGTATGTTCAGTTTAGACATTTTCTATTGAATGAATAAATTTGTGGTCTTTTTTTTTCTCATCCTGTTTATAGATCTAGCTGGGGTATTTAGTCTTCACTTAGATTCTGTTTGGTGGTTCTCATACACTATGCTGCAATGTTTCATATTCTCCAACCCGTTTTTCTCAATTCTGCTTTGTTAGAATAGTTATCTTGTGGTATAATGTTTTAATATTACTGGATAGTTCTTTTCCTAATTCAGAATAATTCAGGACATTTGCCACTCTTGGTTGCGATTTGAACGGGAATACGGATCCTTGGATGATCTTGATCTTACTGTCAAAAAGGTTTGTTTCTTCTGTAAATATGGCTTATTTCTTGTTTTAAGCTGCAAACCATTGATTTGTCCTTTTAACATGTATGTAGTAGACATTTGTTAATATTTTTTGTATTTGAAGTGACATTTCTTTGTTTTCTGGCTTATAGAAATTGAATGATGAATACATAGGAAGAATTTGTTGATGATTTCTAATCTATTTTCAAAAGTATGTTTGCATGTGAAAGGTAACTTAGCATCAAAAACTATTCTTCTTTCATATAGAAGTGGACCTTTCAAATTTCTTAAGACTTCGTTTCCCTTATTTTTAGTTGTTGTTAGGGTATAATTGATGTTATGCTTTGACATTTAAGATAATTGTATGTTCTTCCTTTGGAGCCAAGTTTACCTCTTTAGAGAGTTATTGTCAAATATCATTTTTACTCTCTCCAAGAGGTGTAATAAAGGCGGAAAATTCTATTAGACATATTTCCTACCAGCTTTCAACTTGACTTTACCAATTAGAATCAAGTAGCTGAAATTTTAATTTGATTAGTTTGTTACAAGACAGTTTTTATACTCTCATAACCATCTTAAAAGATTCATCAGTCATTAATATGGAAATATGTATATTTTAAATCATCAAAATAGATTATAAAGCTTTTAATAAAATTGATAGAAAGTTATATATTATCAAAAGTAGTCTTTAGTTTATATTATTAATATTTTTTTATTATATATCCTAAACTTTATATCAAATTTTATGATACAAGACAATTTGAGACACCTAACTATGGCCCAACTTGCTCCTTTTTTGCGTAAAATAATAATTATTGTAACATCTAATGAGCTAAATGCTCCATGGGATAGCCAAATTTAGTACATGATTTAAATTACAAGAACAAAAAGGAATAACATGCATGTTGATCTTTTGAGCTTATATAAAATAGCATATGCATGATTAATGTAGTATATTAATCTTGCAAAAATAAAAGTCTCGTGAGTAAAAAAATCATAAATAATATTACAAGAGCAACTTATCAAAGGATGGTGGACAAAGTATTTAAAAAGCAAAAAGAAAGAAATGTGAACGACTTTCTAGTCAGAAGCAAGTTGCCCCGGCAACACATCAAAGACTTGAAGGAGACATTTGCTACCTTGAGGAAGTATATATGCACCTCAACTAACTTTTCCTATGCAACCACCCATCGGCACTACAAAAAGGAAGATTTTTGAGGAAGGACCATTCGACTCTTTTCTGATTTTCAATACTTTTGTATTTTTACCGATTCTTGTACTATTTATAAATAAGGAAAGGGAAATGGAGAGATCCTTATACTTTGATCTGTTGACATAGTAGAATTTCTCATATTTCATGTACTGTTCTACGTTATTCTTCATTTACTCTGTCCCATTCAACTTCGCCTTACTTCCTAGGAGCCTAAGAGATTCTGCTTCACTCCACGAACTAATTTGGATTCAACAGGATGCCCCTTGATGTGTGCTTTTTGTTGATGATATTTTTTTGTTGATAAGATTAAAGAGGGAGTTCGAAAAAAACTAAATTATGGAGGTCAACCTTAGAGTCCAAAGATTTTCATTTGAGTAGATTACATGGAGTGTTAATGATCTAATTTGTTTGGATTCAATTGATGAAAATTATAAGTGGTTAATTGGAGCAATGGAGGATGATGGTGAGCAACATTTTGGTGATGAAGCTTTCACTTGGAGATAAATTGAAGAAGCTTTAAGAGAAGTTAATTGAAGGTGATTTATAAGATTTAATAAGTTAAAATAAAAAGGAGTTCGTATACAATGAGGTCTCGTTCATCTCAACCTATATTCACTCTTATAGTACAAGAAAAAGAAGATGAATCATAAGAAAAGGAGAAGAAGAAAATTTTGAAGCTGAAGAAATTCTACTTGAAGGAGAAAGATTATGTGAATGAAAAAAAATGAGAATGATTAATAAATTCGTTTAGCTCATTTTATGAAACTGAGACTTTTTTAGCATATTATTGTTCTGATGGTATGGATTTTTTTCACTTTGTTGGCTTACTTCTTCGAAGATTCTCCATTCAATTCTAGTCCCTCTTTTATGATAATTGAAGCGTTCTTATTTATAATCATTGTAGGTGACACCTCGCTTACAAGAGTTGATAGCTTACAAAACGCAGCAGGATGCCAAAGGCTCTTTGTCTACTCAGAAAGACGTCTCAGTTACTGCAGTTGCATCACAGAAACGGAAAGCAAATAAAACTGATAAGCAGCCTCCAGCTAAGAAAAGAAAAGATGATGCAATTGAACGATCTGAGGCATCTCTAGCTGTTCCTACTGGTACTTCTGGCATTATGGATACCGTTAAAGCATATAATCAGCAAGAAGAAACTTTGCAAGATGCTGGTGAACATGAACTTACTGTCAAAGATGTTGGAGATTCAAAGTCTAACAGAACAAAGCTATTTTACGCTGATAAGTGTACTGCATTTATAACGAACCTTAGTCTTGAGGCAAGTTCTCCATAATTTGCAGGCTAGATTTTCTTTTCTTGTACTTAACTTTTATTTATGGTTTGACCGAAGTAGGGTTAGTGGCCTTCATTATACCCGGAGGTCATGAGTTATAGGATGTTTCTTTGCAATGTAGGAGTTAGATTGAATACATCAATCCTTTCTTAAATATTGTATTAACAGAAATTAATATCTCAGCAGCTGTTCTTTACAGGCAAATGAGAACCATTTGCATGGATTCTTCATGAATTCTGGAGGAGTGACTGCTATACGCTTGCTTCGGGACAAATTCAATGGAAGATCAAGGGTGTGCTCTTTGTTTCCCTGATCTCTCTCTCTCTCTCTCTCTCTCTCTCTCTCTCTCTCTATATATATATATATATATATATATATATATTTCTTTTTCTCTCTTAATTCTCACTGGTTAAAAACATGCTGTGATTGGAAGTTGGAAGCATTTCATCATCTTTATTTAGTACTTTATGGCTAAAGAACAGAAGATGTTACATCTTTACATATAAAGAACATGGATCATGTACGCATCGTGATCCGTCCAAATTCAATTATCATGATCGTTGCTCTTATACCCTGCATTTTTTGGATCAGCTTCTAATATAATGGTTGATATTCATTCTAGAATTCTGTACGAAGTGTAGGAGAAAACTAAACTGTCATCGCACCTACTTGCACAGACAACTAGTTATGGGTTAATCTACATTTCATCTTTGCTCATATAATCCAATCATATCAAAATGGCATGTAACACTTGAAAGTATGTTCTTTCTTGTTAACTTTTAGGGTTTGTGCTTGACAAGTGAAGATTCTCTTACCCATCATTAGTTTTCTGCAGGGGTTGGCCTATGTAGATTTTTCAGATGAGGAACATCTTGCAGCTGCTATTGCAAAGAATAAGCATAAGTTGCTTGGGAAGAGATTAAGCATTGCTCGTTCAGATCCCAAACAAAGCCGAAATAAATCTTCCAGCACGAATTATAATAATCGTGGTATGCTCATAAATCTTTCGGTGTTTTATAAACAATATCTGTATAGTCGCTGTCTTTTTACTGTTTCTTGTTCACAAATGAACCAAATTGCACGCCATTGGTCTGTAGTATAAAGCATCTTCAACACTCTTCACTCAGACTAGGTCCGATTCCGTGCAACTGGATGTGAGATTGAATCAATTGATAATACTGCAGGAATACACTTAGTAATCTGCAATTTAATCTGGTTTGTGAGAAGGGAAGAAGACAGCGCAGGATAAGTGAGATTTGGATTGCTTAGCATTGGCTTAGATTTTCTTGTGGTGGAGAATATCAGGTAACCGAAGCTTGTTAATTGACCTAATGGTTCAACATTTGACTAAAATGGAATTCAACTTACCCAAAAAATTGTTTGATGGAGTTAACTGAACCATATCACTTTGTTGAAAGTTCCAACATTTATACAAGCATATGAACTCAATTAAATCATCAATATTTAAGTTTCCCAAATGAAGAAGTTCAAATCCTAAATTGTCCATTATTTTTTCTTAGGGCATTTACAAAAGTACTATATAATTCTTGTATATTTATAAACCGAACACCTAAATTATGACATTTACGTGCATAATACTCTAATTTTTAGCATCACATTAAAAATATCACTATTATTATATTTTTTTAAAATGAACACATCTTTTCATACATAGGTAAAGTGTTAGAAATTTTTAAGTCTTAGATATATAAATACATAGGAATTGTGTGGTATATATGTCAAGAAATCGAATCTCAAGTAGTCCCAGAAAACCAACTTTTACAATGAAGTCCTTATCAAATCCCTATTCACTGAGAATTCCCTGGATTCCATCAATGAAAGATTTTTATTGTCATCCAATTACATCTTTCTCTTGTTCCTTTGCAGGTAGAGGAAACTTAAGAAGTGACCAAAAGGGCACCGGAGCTCCTCCAAGAGAAGAGAGTCTTAACACTGCAAAACCTGCGCAGAAAATTACCTTTGCAATGCCAAGAGCACTAGCGAAGCCATTAGGTTGGTCGAGAAGAGAAGAATTACAAACTGATGAAACAGCAGAGAAGCCCAAATCAAATGATGAGTTCAGAGAAATGTTTCTAAGAAAATGAAGATTCAGGTCATTTATGTCCTCTAAATAGGATTTAATTTAATTTTAACTCTGTGTTTTAGTTTTTTCAATCTCTCCTTCTGTGCCTCGCACAAATTGAATGCATAGTTGATGTGATTTGTTGATCCTGTAGCACATATGCGAGATTTTTACCAGCTTATGCAGAGGATTGCTTGTTGAATTGTCTTTCAACCTGCCGGTCAGTACTCCATTCTTGAACTTTTTTCATATTTTCGTGACTCAATATATATATATATATATATATATATATATATAACAAGCGATAAAATGAAATAATTTACTTCTATGATGTAATTTGTTGATTTAGTTTTTTTTTTAATTATCTGGTTAAGTATGTTTCTTCTAGAAGACTAAGTTTAGGGCTTTAGGAAGAGTGATGTTACATAACTCTTAGCACAAAAAAATTTATATTGTGTTGGTATATATTCGTTAATACAAGAGTTAGTTTTAAGATATAAATATTTATATGAGGTAAATTAAGTTCTCTTTCTCTACTCCATCTATCAGTCTCGGTTAAATGTAATATATTATGATATTATCTACCCGTTGTCTAATGGTTTCCTTAGATTGAAAATAAACATATGAGCTAAATTAGAAATCCACGCTTAGAATATTTTGAAGAATTTCATAGCCTTCAACCTTTGTTGGTCTTTCTTTGCTCTAAAATAATGAGAAAATTAGCAAAAGCTATGATGGTATGGAATGGCTTTTATTTTTTATATTTGGTTTCAGTATTGTCTTGTGCACATTTTTCTTTAGAAGCTTTAGTGTTGCAAAATGCTATCGAATGATGAGTGGGATTGTTTATGAAGATGAGGGATCATGAAAGATTGGAGAAGTGGGGAAGACAAAGATCAATTTGATATTCATTTTGAGATGGATCTTTGATTTCTAAGTTATGCACTAGTTACCTATGGAGTACTTAGGCTTTAGGGTAATACCCACTATTTCTTGTGGGAGTATCATTAAATGCAAGTTGAGCATTAAATTGACATTGTTATGAATGTATATTGTGCATTATTTTAAAATTTAATAATACAATAATAAGTTTTTATTCCACTGTGAGGTTGGATATATGAATCTTTTTTCTCCCTTGTCTATTATATGTTAAATTTTTATTTAATTCTAATAAATTAAGATCAATTTTTATATATCTTAATTATTTTTTAAAAATATATTTCTACTTTTATTAATTTAAGTTAAATCTAATATATCTATTCTTTTGACTGGATCATTAGATGAATGATGCTTTGTGGTCAAATCATCTAAGAAAATACTATTTAATCTTATTTGTTATTGGAGCTATGTCAATTTTTTTGAACATATTCAATTCATATTTTATCTTTAAAGTAAAGTCACTCCTCTACTTGAGCGTCCTCATCTTTGTAATGCATAACTTAGTTTTATGCTTTTTTTTTATTGGTTAATATTTTGCATTATAAATCATTGCAAATTTATTATCATTTTAGAAAATTTTTTTTTTTTAATTTAAGCTGTATTTTTCTATCATACATTAGATTAGATGCATTCTTCTACTTCAATCATCCAATTTGAATTTAACTAAATAACATCTTCATTTATTTCACAATCATTTTAATAACTAGATCACCTCATATTATAACACCATCACTAGAATTTTTATATCTAAAATTATACTTCAAATGTTCAATTTTAGATCTACTCTAATGAAAATTTTTAGATTTTAAAGTTGACCTTAATAATTCAAGTTTTTCTTGGATTCCCTCTCTAATCTTATCAACAAGAAGAATGTCATCAGCAAAAAGAAGACACCAAGGTAAATGCCCAGTAATAACATCCATAATTAAAGCAAAATGATAGGGCTTAAAGCCGATCCTTGATGTAATTCATGAGAAAAAATTGTCAATCTTCTTTATGTTTTAACATAAATAACAACTCTAGTATACATATCTTTTATGATTTAATCAGTATTAACTCTTTTCTTTTCTAGAATTCTTCAAATGACTTCTTTTGAAATTTTATCATAAACTTTCTCTAAATCAATAAATATCATATAAAAATTCTCATTATGTCTCTATACTTCTACATCAAATCTCTCAACAAATGTATAGCATCTATAGTAGATCTATCTGGCATGAAATCAAATTAATTTTGAGAGATTTTTATATCACATCTTATCTTATGCTCAATTATTCTCTCTCATAATTTTAATGTGACACATTAACTTAATTTCTCTATAATTTGTATACTTTTGTGCATCACCTTTATTCTTAAGTTTATGAGCCAACAAATTCTTTCTTAACTTATTTAACATCTTTTGTCTTTAAAATAATATTAAAAAAATTTGTAAGCTAAAAAATTTTATTATCTCTTAAGTATTTTCACACTTCTATTGAAATATTATCAGGTTTTATTATTTTTTACGCTTTATTTTTTTAAAATTACTCCAACTTCAAATATATTAACACGATGTTAAAAATAAAAAATTTATTTTAATTTAATGTATTAAGATTGCTAAAATCAATCGTATTCTCAGATCGTTCATTGAAAAGTTTATCAAAATAATTTATCCACTTATTTTTAATATATTTTTTTAAGAAAAGTATATTATGATTTTCATTATTAATACACCTTGCTTAAATTAGATCTTTACTTCTCTTATCGCATGCATCTTTCACCTTCTTTGGTATAAAATCTATTATATAAATCATTAAAAGTTAAAAAAATTTGTATTTTATATTATTTTTTTAGAATCTTTTTGGATCACTATATACATTTTGTAATTCTTAAAGTTTTTTCAATTAAATTAAATTTTATAGCAGTATTTTTTTATCTCTACTTTCACATTTTGATTCCATCATCAACTATTTTTATTAAAAGAAATTTTTTCTTTTAATTTTGAAGCACATTTTTTCACAACATGCTTAATTTCATTTAATACTTTTTTTCACATAACATTAGTTTCCTTATGACATCTCAATTTCTAAGCTCTTATAATTTGCTCTTAAAAATATTTTTATTAATATTTTTTAAATGCTCTCATCTAATCATAGGATAATAATTTGATTTATTTTTCATCTTCAAATCTTTCATCATAAGATCAAAAATGTTAGTTTTTTTTTTTTAGTTTTTAAACTTTCACTCAGAATGATTCTATAACATTTATAATCTAAATGATTTATTTTTTTTATTAGAAATAATTAATTTATTTTACTAGATTCATTCTAATAAGTAATAATATGCTCATCTTTTTTTTTAAATAAAGTATTAGCAATTATAAAATCATAAGCTGAAATAAAATTTAATTTAGTCCTATATTCTTTATTAGTCACTCTAAATTCATAATTATCATGAATATTTTTAAAATCTTTTATCACTCTACTAACATGTTCATTTAAATATCTTCTAATAAATGCATTTTCTTAAAGAGATTTTTTTTGTATTAATCCTTCTAAGTCATTCAAAAAATTTTCGTTTTAGCCTACATTCAAACATTAATTGAGCATAATCATTTATAACATTGATAATCTTAGTATCAACAACAATCTTTAAAGCTTACTTTTATCTCCAATCATATTAATATTTATAACAATATCTTTCAAACTTTTATATGTAATTACACCTACGTTATTTCTAATTTGACTCTTAGCTATATACCAAACTTTAAAATCTAAATTATCAATCTCCTTGGCATTCTTCTCAACCCATTTAGTTTCCTAAATATATAAAAAAAAATTATCTTCTTATGAATTATTATATCTATTAATTTTATTAATTTGTCTATAAGAGTACATATATTCTAAATTTTTGATCTAATTCTAATTTCATGGACCAACTTCTTTCCATGCATCCATCCATAATGTAAGAATCCTTGCTTATTTAACACTGCACCTAGGCATTCATGCAACGATCTTTGCACAGTTTTCATTATATTCAACTCATACAGCACGTCGTTACCAAGGGACTCCCTAGCATTAACATAATATTTTAAATGATTCATGTCATAATTATTTTGATAAATTTTACGATGTTTGCCAACTGTCTATCGCAATCCTCCATTTCGACATATATAGATTTTTAGTTATATAAAAAAATAAATTTAGTTAATTATCTTTTCATGATAAATAAAAAGTTAAAGCATAATGATTGATATGTAATTTGATAAACATGATATTACATTAGTTTTATAAGGTGCATGTTATCTAGTATTAAGTGTTGATGAAATACTTCTGAATATAAGGTAGTTCTTAGTTGTGAAGAAGTAATTATTCAGATTTATCTAATTTGTAATAATTGGATGAAAAAATAATGACTCATGAATATATTTCATTATTAAATTAAAGGGGGTTAATAAGTTTGAAAGGGAATTTCATGTTTGTCTTTGATTGGCATTAATAGTAGTATATCTATTAATAGAATTTTAAGAGGCACAACATGAAGTTTGTACTCATTGCATTATAATGATTATCATGTCAAAGTTCCAAATAGATAGTTTCATGCAAAATATTGTTGTAATATAAATTTAGTTTATTGTGTTGTGGGTAATTAATATGTAATGTGGTATACTAAATGGTGCATTGAACCTGCAATGATCTGTAAATCTAATTTGAACCCTTGTTCCAAAGTTCATGATCAAATTATATATTTGAAAAATAAATAGTTGGATTCTAATCAATTTGCATCATAAATTCAATCATAATTTGAATTAAATGTTGAATCTCTCTATTATAAAGCAAAGAGTCAAACTCTAGGTTTGAAAAATTAAATTTGAATTAAATTCAACCAAAATCTAAATTCAAAATATTAGGTTTGCACCACCATTCCTAGAGGTAGGGGTGTGCGTTTGGTTGATTTGAATGAATTGGATGATAAATTTTTAAAAATGTTTGGTTTTGAATTCCTAAAAATATTGAATCAAATCGATCAAATAAAATACAAAATCAAACAAATCAACTAATAATTTAGTTCAGTTATTTTGGTTTGATTTTGGATAAACCAAAGTTGGATATATTTAAAAATTATTTATATAATTTTTTATTATATAATAAACAGCAAAAAAAAATAATATAAATATAATAAAGACAACTATTTTATGCACTAAAAAAATATTTAAAACTAATTTTTACTTTCTTAAACGATATTTTAAACTTAGAAGTTGATGAAACCATATTACTATATCATGAGACTAAAATATTTTAAAAAATTAAATAATGATCCTCTAAAAAAATACCTATCAAATATTCAAATAGAAATAAAAATAAATATATAATAGATAAATCTATTATACATAAATTAATAATACCACATTACATATAATTATTTTAATTTATTTAATTCCATCCAAAATTTTATTTAACAAACCGAACCATAAACTTTAATTCGGTTTAATTTTTTTTTGGTTAAAATCAAATAATGCACACTCCTACCTAGAGGTATGAAAATAGTTCAAACTAGGTTCTAATATACACTTCAATTCAACTAAAATTTTTTACACTTGTTTGATGTTTATTTTAAAATTTATTAAACTTGCTCAAAGTTTACTTCGGAACCTGAAGTTTTAACCTAATACCCAAATCCCCTATTCAAATGTTCTCATCAATATAAGCTGTCCCTCATACTACTACAATATAAGAACATTTTTATCAAAGACTTAAGATATATATATTTCTCTAAATAAAAATAATGAATAAACTTGCTCAAATCCATACATTAACAGAGATAACAGTCAAATTGCCCTTTTGCTTTAATGCAGTATTACCTATGACAGAAGCCACTAAGATAATTTTTTACAATCCCATGGCTGTAGAAGCAGCCTTCGATTGGTTTTTCACTTCACCTTCCAACCTATCAGCATTTGCCTGCAGAAAGAAAAACCTTATGGGATAAAATTTAAAACTATTTAAAAAACGCCTAGTGGCTTAATCATTCAAGATATTTCAATTATACTTAATATATAAATTCTTCCGAACATATATTTGCTTAGTATATTTTTATTTATTTTTAAAATTACTCTAGACAATTTTTAGTTATTTCTAGTGTTTTCAAAAATAACTATCACCGCCAGAAAGATTTTATCTTGAATCAAAATATAAATAAAATATAAAATAAAAAGTGATCCGATATGGCTCCTAAATTTTTACATATTTTTACCTCGGCATCTTTGATCCTACACATGCGGAGATAGCTTTTCAGTGCACCATCACCATGGAGAATTTTAGCTCCGCAGCCAGGTTTGTCAAGAGAGCCTACAGCTTCCTCATCCACCACTACTGCATCTACACGCTCATTGCCAGGCTTGGCATCTGGAATCTGAAAGTATTTGCATTAGAAATAAGATGAGAGAGAGAGAGAGAGAGAAGGGGGGGCAAGGGGGATAGCACAAATTAGATAGGGAGGAAGGATATGTTAGTTGGGAGGCCTTTTTTACCCAGATTTAGATTTATCTTAACCAGTTTTAATCTAAGAATTTGCATCGTGATCTTGGTTATTTAATGTTTTCAAAATCATAAATTGGCTTCTATAAGGTGATGTAAGGTGGGCATTGAAACTAGGTAAAATTTATTAGGTGCGGACAACGGATATAGCTTAACAACCTTAAATCAGGAGTATATAAATACGTACTCACACACTCTATAGTATACAATTGTGTATTACAGATGAGAGAGAATACAACCACTTTATGAAAGAAGGGACCCAAGGGAAGATGAGAAAAAGAATAAGACGTAAAAGGCAAAAATAACATAAGAAGAGAGAGAATAGACAAAGAGTAGATATTCAATTAATTATCAACATCAAGGTTGTCTTGTCCCTAACAGAAGACTTAGGACCTTTATAAAGCTTAAGCTCATAATATTTGTCTAAGCTGTTTAAACATCAATATTATGTGCTCTTTATTACATATCAAAATTCATATTCATAAACTAAAATAAAAAAGAAGCTGATGACCGTGCTTGTTCTCAATCAATAGGCATATGCTCTAGTTTCAATGAGGAATATCAGAACCTAATTACAATTTGGGCATAATCAAAGGATCGGGCTGCACTGGAGATGTTATGAATAGACCTACATTTTCACCTCGTACGACCTATCATTGCATTAGACAATGGAACTACGACCAGTCCTCAATGATTCATGGTTTCAATTGGACTAAAGAGCTTTCTTCCTCCATATGTATGATAGAGCCAGGTCTCACAAAATCTATCACTTTGAGCGAAACATAAGGTAGCATTCTCCCCATGAACTAAAGGGGAAGAAGTGTAAAGATATTACTACACAAAAACCAAAGGCAGTTTCATCAAGATTGGAGGAAATCAGATCGAGAGCCCAAGGGCATTGAATCGAACATACAAAAATGAGGTTAATTTCATACCATCCCAAACTCGAAGTTGACCTTAAAACTTAAACGGGGTTGAAATTCGATCCAGCATTGCTCGCCTTACAATTTAAGATTTATTTTACAATTTCTAATCCATTGACTGCGTCAAGAACACCAAAGCAGAAAATCTTTCATGTGTTCATAGGATTCATGTCTTACGCTTGGTCTAATTTCTCACTAAGGATAGTTCCATTCTCAAAATAATTACCACACACTCACATGATCAGTTTATGACATTTCCACAATAACATGAATATAACACAAATTTAAGAAGCAATCAACAGGATTCAGAGTACCTAGCCAGTTCAAAAGAAAAGATTGTTGTTCAAATTTGAGAAAATAACGATGTAATTAACAAACCTCATACATTGCATCCGACAAAATGCTTTCCAAAATTGCTCGTAGACCTCGTGCACCTGTACTTTTAGCCATAGCCTTTGCTGCAATCAGCCTAAGCGCTGTTTCAGAAAAGTGTAACTTAACCTAAAAGGAAAAGTAAGATTAGCTGATAACTTTGAATTGGTATTTTAGATTAAAAATTTATGTTAATGCATACTCACATTGTTCATATCGAACATTCTCCGGAACTGTTTACAAAGAGCATTTTTTGGCTCTGTTAAGACCTGAAGCACATAAAATATATAAAGCTTGCCAACTTATCTGAAAATAAAAACAAAAAATATACACTCTTATAGTCGACGCACTTAATAGTCAACTTTAAGTAAGACTACCCAACATAATCAATTATGATAATATCTCACGTGTTTTGTTTAAAATAAATAATTGGTTTTTCCTTTTAAGGTCAAACATATATAAAGGGTGGGCCGGAAAGTGATTTAAATTAGCTCTATTGTGACTACAGATCATATATGGCGAGTAATGGGACTTTTTGCAAGGTAACTTTGAGACTATGGGTCCGTTTGATTGGACTTTTGCTTTATCAAAATTTTGTTTTAAAACAGTTTTTAAAAAGCTGTGTCAAAAAACAGCATAGAGATCACGGTTCATATTAGAGTAAAAACGGAGTTACGATGAAAATGCTTATAAAAAAGTTGTATAATCAAACAGTCTTTCAAAAAGTATAACAACGTTTTAAAAAATGTGTAGTAGTTAAAAATCCCTCCCAAACGAAGCCTATATGTCATCCCCTCTACAGACCTTGCATTGGCAGGAGATTTATGTGCTAGGTTACAATTTATTTGACCCAAATACCTGAGCTAAGGCTAGTGATTATGAATGATGATGATTATGCCAAGTGGTATATTAAACATAGTATTATAAAGTTTTTTAGTGTACCCAATCATCCAAAAATATCACATCTAGAATTATTTGTGTATCATAACTATCACCAAAATAATTAGCTTTTGATACTCTACAATATCTATATATTACTCCTTAAAGAATGTATTCATCCTCAGAATTACCTGAACAAGCTGGTCTTCTGTCAGCCCTGACAAACTAACCATTATTGGAAACCGGCCAACAAATTCTGGGATGAGGCCATATGTTATGAGATCACCACTTTCAACCTGTGAAAATGCTCCAATATTGTAACTCCAAAAAAAAAAACAGAAAAAACAAGAAAATAACATTCACATACTGATCCATCTAGTTCAAATATTTTTACTACTTACAGATTCCATTAATGATGAAGTCACTGCTGCATTTACTAATGAACCAGTCCTCATATTTGCACAAACTGGTGCTCCAAAACCAATTGAAGAATCTTGTCGTCTGATGTACAACAAAATGTTAACCTCTCTTTCTTCATCAAAGCTACACAGTAGTCAAGATGTCTTCTGCACATTTATTTAGCAACATGACAATGAGTTACCTTTCAGAAATAGTCTTTTCCAAATCAACAAAGGCACCACCACAAATAAAAAGGATATCCTTTGTATCAATCTGCAAGTGAAAACAAGATCCATTAACCATGCAGAACTAATGGATCTTGCATCATATATCCTTAGGTTCTTCCACATGATTCCAAATTTACAAAGTACACCAATTCACACACAGATTGAAAGAAAGGACCTATAAAAGGTTAGATGCTATGGTGCAACAAAATTGTTGAATAAAGTGGGACCGAAACTGATCCACACTAGATCAAAGTACAAAGAGAAGTTAATGACAGTAGAATTCAAGTCAATTATAACAACAACAATAACAACAACAACAACAAGCCTTAATCCCACTAGGTGGGGTCGGCTACATGAATCCTTCGTCTCCATTGTGTCCTATTATGTGTCAAATTCTCATTTAATTCAAGTCAATTATAAAAACAAAAATATATATAAGTTCAAATGGTCAATCAGATCATCATCATCAAGCAAAAAAGACTTATCCCCTTCATCACCCTGATCAGCTCCTAAATCATAATTTTCTTCATCAACATCAACATCTTCAAAATCAGCTGTAATAATGTTAAGTCTAGATGAACGTTAAAATACTCCTCACCAATAACTAATTCATTATCTTCATTTGACTCATCGTGCATTCTTTATTAATCACTCATTTGCATCTTCTTTGCTATGAAGCACAATAAAAAATAATAAATTAATCAAATTTTAAAATCTCATAATAAAAACTGATGTTAAAAATCATTGCATACTTACATGTTCAAACATACTTCAATTGTGCTCACAACTAAATAAACAACAAGTTAGGCTAAGGAATTTAATTTCAAAACTTTATATGGAGGTCTATAGTCATGCTAACCACCAATCAGCTGAAAATAATAAAGTATTAGCAGAACTTGTAGTTACTCAAATATTTAAATATTACTCAATAATCAATACTAATTATAGCTATTGAAATCATGGTACCTGATACTCTAGTGGTTCTTTCTCTTATCACTTAAGAAATACCAAAAAGGCCTTCACCCCTAATATATACACTAAATTTATTTATAATTTGATCCTCTTCATGAGCATCCTTAGTAATCTTACAATGCATGCATATAATCCATCAATTACTTATCTGTCTTTTACAATTTATGGATTACTAAAAAAATATTCTATATTTAAGAAATATGCAGCCGCATGTAAAGGTTGGTGTAAGTGCATCTCCCATCTTCTATCAATAATTTCAAATATTTGCTCATATTTTTCAATATTAGTAAAACTTGCCGTAATTGCTTCTGTCACTCTATCAATTGCTTCATATAAATAACCCATTGGGGGCCTCTTCTCTCCATCAATTAATTTAAGAACCTTCAATAAAGAGCCTCAAACTTTGAAGGAATACACAATGGGATTACAAAAAAATTGCTTCAAGATAATTTGTTGCGCCTATTTTGTCTTTGCTTCTTTTGCATAAAGACCTAATACAAATTCCTCACATATGAATATTTTTTTAAATGTAGCTATTGTTGATGGAAACATTATAAATTTAAAAAGCAATGGCAAATCAAATCTTGGGAGGCTTGACTAGTAATCTAGATTTATACCTCTCCTCATTAAGTCAAGCTTGAATAAATGATACCTTCTCAAAGCACTTTCATAGTCTTTGAATTTTAAAAATATTTTCCATCATTAAAACTAAACAATGCACGGCACATGGAGTCCAAAATATATGTGGATATCTCTCCAGTAATAACTTCATGTAATAATGTAAATATATATTATAAATTATTAAACAAAAACTTATAAAAAAAGATATAATGTGTCACTAACCTATAAGACTATTTTATGAAGCATTATCAATGATTGCTTGGACAACACATTGTGATTCAATCTCCTCAATGTACTTAGTCAAAAGTTCAAATTTTTTAACCGCATTTTTTTAGTAAAAGCTGGTATCAACTAACTCTATAAATGCAATTCCTCTTAGACAATTAACCAAAAAAATCCACTAAGCTTTTTTATTCTAGGATGTCCAACTATCGCCTATAATAGAACAATCATATTTAAGACAATCTTCTCTATGTCACTACAAGAGTTGATGCAAATAATCCATCTCCTTTTCCAAAAATGACACTCACACCTCATGATAACTAAATGATTTCATTCCATGCCGAAATTACACAAAATCCTCAACCACGAATGGAAAACTATCATACTTAACATGGTTAAATAAAATCCCAGCATTATGCATCCATTGACAAAAGACATCGCTCTTTCACATATCTCCTTCCTAGCAGCACAAATTTCTCTTTGCATTATGCCTTTTTTTTTTCTTCGATAAAATCAAGTACAAAAAATATATCCAAAGAACCTTTATTATCCAAGTCCACATCTAGCACCTAAAATAGTATCATCTAACATTAAATCAGATTCATCATCTTCACCCATATCAACATGTGACAATTCATCAATTTTATGTTTCAATTTATTTTTCTAATTATAGAAGATTGAATTTTTTCTTTCACATACTGAGGGCATTTGACATAAGTCGTATCATTCCTAAAAGCCCCAACTAAATGTTGTTTATGATAAGTGATTCCAACTTATGTCACTTTACCACAAGATACACATGTCACTGAGTTAGTCTCATTGGCATTGGCCAAGAATCCATATTTCCATGCTAGATCCTTATTTGCAGCTTGAGGCAAATTCATATAATTTTAAGCTTAATGATTTAAACAAATGAAAACACAATGAAAAAAATAAATATAATAACTTGAATCACAATTGCACCAAAACATGTGCAAGCCTCTTATTTAACAAAAATTAATTGTATTGTATTTTAAAAATCAACCAACAACTGTTCTACACCATGGTACCATTCGAGATCAAGATAGCTGGCTGCAGTTGGATCAAGCTCGCTACTTGCTCATTGGCTACTATCGAAGATGTTGCCAAATAGTGGAGCAAGAGATTTAGATGTCAATCTCAAAGATGTCATGACTCTCGCGATCTTCTCGATGTTGACATCGCGACTCACTGCCAACTGTTGAAGATGTCGTCGAAATCCAAACAGAGTAGCAGGATCTCAAAGACTCACGACTCGTGAGGCTAACACTAGAGCTTTGAACGTCGTAACTCATGAGGCTTGTTGGCCACTACTTTCGAAGACGCCGCCGAACAGAGGAGTAGGAAGGCATCTCGCGAGTCTGTGTTCGATGCCAAGTTCGAGGAAGCGAGGATGAGGAACCAAGGTAGGTAGATGTTAGACGAAGCTAGAGCTATGACGATTCACTAGGATGAACAAGCTATTAACTCTAAATTATAATAATTAGAAAATTAAATTAAGTTAGATTAAAATATATTGATATAATTTAATTTTTCAAATATGTTTTATCATATTTAAAATAGCATGCGCTTTTGCACCATGTGCCATAGCACAAGCGTGGCACATAGCGCGCACTGTTTTGAAGCGCCCCACCTTACCACGAAAATGGCGCCGAAAGGGCGCCGCATCATGCCATGCACCATGACATGTACCATTTTGTGCAATTGACAAATACGATTCTTATCCACTTGACTAATTTGTTTGCCCAACCTAATATTTCAAACGCCAAAATTTAGTAACTAAACATCACCTCTCAATATGTTGCATGCTCGATACAAAGAAAATTGGGAGTTTTCTTGCAGACAAACTCTGATCAGAAACCCAATCTAAAATGAACCCTAGGTTGGATCTAAGTCAAGCTTGATATAATCTGAATTTCAATATGATCTGAAGGTTATTCAGATCTGATCAGATTCAGGGCTGACCTGATCTAAAGTAAGCCCATTGATAGATCTAGACTCTGTATGGCCTGTCCAAAATCAGATTCTTGAAGTAAGCACTATAAGCTGAGAGCCAGCAAAACACTAGAACAGTAACTCATTTACTGAACGAGCTTACTCCCACTCACACTCATCCTGTGAGAACAACTCTACATTGGAATCAGGTTAATAAGCCAAGTGAGTTTCAACTTCAACCACTAACAAGAGCGCAAAAAGGGCGTGGTGTAGCAAAGATGGTAATATTGAGGATATGATCACTCAAGAAAAACACCTAGAAACTTCCGCCATCTTTAAGAATGTTAGCGAGTTTGTTCTTCACAAATTGATTATATTCAACCAAATTTCTCCCAACATTATGTTAGGATTTATTTTGATCTGGGTCACACAAGCATCCATAGTTAATTACCCCACTTACCGCAATAGAAGAGCACTATCAATTATGGTTGAAAATAAACGTGAATATCTAGCATAAATTGATACTTAGTGGTATGGTATGAATGACTGTCTAAAAGAAAAATCTAAGGATAATCTCGATCAAGATCTCATGGTTTCATCACCTCAGAACTGTCATTATTATAGTTTACCAACATTAGAAGGCGATTAGTCATAATGTCCAGGAAATCTAATTAGCAACTATGAGTTGCATCCTCCTAGAAATCCCGAGTAAACTAGAGCTATTATGCAGGTGTTATTGTGAGTGCAATTTGCTTTGCAAATGTGCCTTTGGAAAGCCAAATTGTGTGATTGAAGTTTGCCTTGCAGACAAACATTAGGCTTACATCCATTAAAAGGACGGTTTGGATAATATAATGTTTGCATGGCAAACATAGATTGGACTTACATCTATTGGAATGTCACTAAATTTGACTTACATCCCTTTGGAATGTCATAATTTTAAAGAACTTTGCATAGCGAACAAGTGATTGGGCTTATATCCATTAGAATGTCAATTTGGATAATGTGATTTTGCATGGCAAACATAGATTGGACTTATATCTATTAGAATATCGGTTTAGGTTGAACTTACATCCCTTTAGAATGCCATAATTTTAAGAAATTTCGCATGCCGAATAAGTGACTAAGCTTACATCCACTGGAATGCTAGTTTGAATGAGGTTCACATTGTGAACAAGTAACAAGACTTACATCCCTTTGGAATGCCAATTTGGGTGAGGTTTGCATTGCAGACAAATAACTGAACTTATACCCATTTAGAATGCCAATTTGGGTGAGGTTCGCATTGCAAACAAATTACTAGACTTACATCACTTTGGAATGTCAATTTGGTTCGCATTGTGAACAAATGACTAGACTTACATCCTTTTGAAATGCCATAATCTAAATGAGATTCACATTGCGAAGAAATGCCTGAACTTACATCCTTTGGGAATGCAACAAATGACTGAACTTACATCCCTTTAGAATTGCAATAATTTAGGTGAAGTTCACATTTCGAACAAATGATTAGATTTACATCCCTTTGGAATGCCAATGTTTAATATTAATGTTTGCTTTATAAGTGTTTATATTTGAATTAAACTTTTGTCTATTCAAAATCTCATGTTAAGTCTGGAAGTCTGTCTTACAAACATGATAAAACTTGACTTATATTCATCAGAATATCCAATTGATTTTGAGATCACTTCATAATTAGAATAACCTAATATTGTTAGGTTATTTTTTTATATTTGGATACTCGATATGTTATATTCAGTCGATTTAAATGATCGATAATTATGGAGTTTCATTGAATAATAAGTGGTCATTAATTTCACAGGATTTACCACATGAAAGAATTAATCTGAACTCATTAGTGTGTTAAATTCATTTAGAGAATTAATCACTTAAGTTTAAATCTTTAAGTACTTAAGTTTCTCACTTATACTTTATTGTTTTAATGCCAAAGTAATAGAAATTAAATGATTGTGCGTAATTTTAATTTTAGAAATTATAGGTTATTTTATTCAATAATTCAATATTCTATGATTTTCTATGTTGATCTCAATTTTATATGAAATTTTAAGATTTTAAGTCCAATAATATTTTTTTTCAAAATTTTCATGAAATTTAGACAACATAACTTAGCAGTGCTACATTTCACAAATTTTAGTGTGATGTGCACTCTTCTCCCATGCTCTGGACCGAACAGAGAGAGAGATATTCATCTCGTACCAGATCCAAGATCAGTGTTGAAGGTCTTCTTAAAATTTTCGGCCGTACCCAAGATCAATAGATATAGGTCTTCGAATTTTAAAACTTATTATTTAATTAATTTTAAATAATTTAAATCTTGGGTTAATTATTTAAAATTCTGGTGGAATGACAGTTTGTTAATGTTGCATTTGTGAAATAGCGCACTAGCGCCTTATCTTTCGCATCGGATCCAAGATCAACATAGAGAAATAATTTCATTTCACACCAAACCCAAAATCGACGGTGGAAACCTTCAATTTGATTTGTGAAGCAAGAAATTAATTGTAATAAATATTATTTTGAAATTTACCTGAAATTGACACTTTAAAAGTCATTTTTCTTAAATTTGGACAAAATTTCCCTTAATTGATCCTTCCTTGAGACTTAAAAAGAGGAGGGGCAATATGAGAATTTGGGTCCATTACACTTGAAATAGACCAAAAAGGGGGCTCAACTTCAATCAAGCCCTATCTCATGTGCCCCACGGAGCTAGGGCTTTGATCAGTAGCTTCACGTGAGAGAAGGGGAGGTGTGATGGCTTCAGTCAAACTTGGGAGGACAACTAGGGCTTTAGTCGGCCAAGGAAAGCTGACTACAGCTTCGATCAAATGTGCGGAGAAGGTCGACTAGTAAGGTAAGATCGAAAGAAAAAACTCCTCAACAAACAGATCCCCTCCTCTTATAGATGCTCGGCACTTAACCATTCCCACTTTCTTTTTCTTTTTTTTTTTAACCGGCAACAGGATAGCCTGAATTCCAACTATGCTTTCATCCCATCCAATACCCATTCACCAACATTCAACATAAAATTAAAAGCAGAAAGAATCCCAAATCCAATAAAGCTGCTTGTCTAATTTCCTCCCATGTCCTTTTTTACCAACAGAAGAAACCACTATAAACGGACTAAATCAGCACAAAAAACTTTGATTTTTACCTATACTTCATATAGCATTGTAGAAAGCATGTTAACTAAAACCAAGGTACATTTGAAAAAAATTAAAAAAATTGTAACAAATTAACCGTGCATAACATTGCATAATAAAGTGCATCTTTACATAAGTACCTTGGTCAGCAGCTTCACGTGAGAGAAGGGGAGGTGCGATGGCTTCAGTCAAACTTGGGAGGACAACTAGGGCTTTAGTCGGCCAAGGAAAGCTGACTACAGCTTCGATCAAATGTGCGGAGAAGGTCGACTAGTAAGGTAAGATCGAAAGAAAAAACTCCTCTCAACAAACAGATCCCCTCCTCTTATAGATGCCCAGCACTTAACCATTCCCACTTTCTTTTTCTTTTTTTTTTTAACCGGCAACAGGATAGCCTGAATTCCAACTATGCTTTCATCCCATCCAATACCCATTCACCAACATTCGAGATAAAATTAAAAGCAGAAAGAATCCCAAATCCAATAAAGCTGCTTGTCTAATTTACTCCCATGTCCTTTTTTACCAACAGAAGAAACCACTATAAACGGACTAAATCAGCACAAAAAACTTTGATTTTTACCTATACTTCATATAGCATTGTAGAAAGCATGTTAACTAAAACCAAGGTACATTTGAAAAAAATTAAAAAAATTGTAACAAATTAACCGTGCATAACATTGCATAATAAAGTGCATCTTTACATAAGTTTCTCAAATGAGATTTGAAATCCTAAGCCATCTCTGATCACAAAATAGTGCTAAAAAACCTGTGGAAGGTACCAGAACAGTCTCTCCTCGAGGATGCATCCTAGATGACTTCTCAGGAACATTGACAGCCTGCACAATAAATCTTGGAGATTATTTAATAATCAATTCTAAAAAAAATAGTCCATCTACTTGATTACTTTGGATCAGATTTGAGAACCAAGGACTAAATTAAACACATTAGATAGTTTGAGACTAAAACAAACCCTCATAAATAATTCAAGGACCACATTGACTTTTTTTTCTCGAAAATAATGATTCAAACATTGCAAAAATATGACCATCAAACTCAAAAAATGGCCACAAAGACAAACCATTTTCTATGTGAATATGACTAAGGAAACATTTTTAAAACATCTAGAACATGGAGGCAAGCATGAAGCAGCTTCCACTTAAGTGTCAGATATTACTTCTGTAGCTGATGAAACCTCAATAAAAACATGGAGTGACTCGATGCAATAAACAAATAGAATATAGGAATGCTATTAATAAAACTAAGGATGCAGGTCGTCTTAAAGTTTAGGTTTTCCTGATACAAATTTAAAATATGATGCACAAGAATACACGTAAAAGGACAAGAATTCATACTCCAATTCCTAGACAAAAAAGTCTCTTTTGATGCAAATCATAAAATTCACAAAATTTGCACAAACAGTAATATTTAAGGTCCACTAAATTGTGAAATTTTGAAAGAAATCTGAGAAAAAAAATATTTTCAAGCAATGAATTCCCAAATAAAAAACCAATGAAAAAATATTTAGATGAAAAGAACTAGAATAGAAGTACAACAACAACAAGCCTTAATCCCACTAGGTGGGGTCAGCTACATGAATCCTTCTTCTCCATTGTGTCCTATTATGTGTCAAATTCTCATTTAATTCAAGTATACTAAGATCATTTTTATACATCTTAACCAAGTCTTTTAGGTCTACTCTACCTTTCTTAACATAAGGCAAATCTAATGCATCTACTCTCCTAATCGGTCATGGACGTGACGCTTTATGTGGCCAAACCATCTAAGCGACTCTCCCTAATCTTATCTACCTGAGCTACTCCAACTTTTTCCCAACATACTCATTTTGCATTCTATCTCTAAGGGTAAAGCCACTCATCCACCGAGCATCCTCATCTCACTTAACTTAGTCTTATGTTTCTCTTTATTGGCCAACATTCGCTAAGTCATTGTCTTACCACCATCTTATAGAATTTTCCTTTAAGTTTAAGTGGAACTTTCCTATCACACAATAGGCAAGATGAATTCCTCCACTTCAACCATCCAACTTGAATTCTACTAATAATATCTCCATCAATTTCACCATCATTTCAAACAATAGAGCCTAAATATCGAATTTCACTATTAATGAAGATCACCTAAAGTCACAACTACTAAAACTTCTACAACTAAAATTACACTCCATATATTCGCTTTAGATCTCTTAAACGAAAACCTTTAGACTCTAAAGTTGACCTCCATAATTCAAGTTTCGTTGGACTCCCTCTAGTCTTATCAACAAGAAGAATGTCATCGACAAAAGCATACACCAAGGTACATCTTCTTGTAAATACCTCGTAAGAACATCCATAACTAAAGTAAAAGATAAGGGCTTAATGTTGATCCTTGATGTAATCCAACTGAAATAGGAAAATATTTTGTCAATCCTCCTTGTGTTTGGACACAAGTGATGCTCTAGTATACATATCCTTAATGACTTGAATATAACCAATATTAACTTCTTCTCGTCTAGAACTCTCCAAAGAACATCTCTTGAGACTTTATCATAAGCTTTCTCTAAATCAATAAATATCATATGTAGATCCTTCTTATTTTCTCTATGCTTCTCCATCAAACCTCTTAACAAATGTATAGCATCCATAGTAAATCTACCTGGCATGAAACCAAACTGATTGTGAGAAACTTCTGTATCACATCGTAACCTATGCTCAATTACTCTCTCCCATAATTTTAATGTATGGCACATTAACTTAATTCTCTATAATTTACTCTTGTGCATCACCTTTATTCTTAAATATAGAACCAACAAACTCTTTCTCCACTCATATCTTTTAGTCTTTAAAATAACATTAAAAGATTTGTAAGCCAAGAAATTCCTTGATCTCCTAAATATTTCCACACTATTGGAATATTATCAGGTCCTCTTTTCCACATTTCATTTTCTTTAAAACTTCACTAACTTATTTACTAATCTGACGATAAAATGAAATTCTATTTTGTTTAGGTATTAAGGTTGCTAAAATCAATCGTCTTTCGGATCCTTCATGAAAAGTTTATTAAAATACCTCATCCACCTATTTTCAATATCTTTTCTAAGAAAAGCATTTTATTATTTTCTATCCTTTCTCACTTGAACTATGTCTTTACTTCTCTATCTCTTTGGTTGGCTAACATATATCTTTCACCTTCTTTGGTATCTAATATTGTAAATCACTAAAAACTAAATTTTTTTCATCATATATTCTTTCTTAGAATCTCTTACATTTTATATCTTTCTCAATTCTCCAGTTTTACATCTAAACCAAGTTTTATAACTTCTTTATTTCTTATCTTTTCGCACTCATCCACCAACTATTCTTATTAAAGAAGTTTTCCTTTTGATTCAAGACATCTTTATGAACTTGTTTAATAGACTTGATACTTTTTTCCCATAACGCGTTAGCTTCCTTATGAACATCCCAAACTTTAATTTCTTGTAGCTTTCTTAAAATATTTTTATTCTTTAAATTTATAATCCCATGATAATTAAGTTTATTTTTCTCTTCCTTTCATCTTAAAATCTAAAACTAAAAGTCGATGTTGGATCTTAAAATTTCACTTGAATGGCTTACAATCTTTAATCTAAACGATCTATTTTTCTTATCAAAAATAATCAATCGTGTTTTACTAGATCCATTTTATAAGTAATAATATGTTCATCTCTTTTCTTAAATAAAGTATTAAGAACACAAAATCATAAGCAAAAAATCTAATATAGTCACTACCTCCCATTAGTCAAAATCCATAAACCATATAATCTTCTAAAACCACTCTATCAACATGTCCATTTAAATCTCCCCAATAAATACTTTTCTTCTTGAGTATCTTTTGTATTAATCCCTAATTCATTCCAAAATTTTTCTTTTGAACCTCCAAACTACTTGAGAGCGTACTTATAACATTGATAATCTTAAGATCAATGATAATCTTTAAAGCTATAATTCTATCTCCACATCTATTAATACTTATAACATTATCCTTCAAACTTTATCTATAATCACGCTTTCATTTAGTTCGACTTTTACCAATAACAAAGTTTAAAACCTAAACTATCAATCTCCTCTCACCTAACCCATTTAGTTTCAACACATAAAATATTTATCTTTCTATGAACCATAATATCTATTAATTCCATTAATTTACTTGTAAGAGTATATTCAAGATCTAACCTAATTTAGTTTCATGAACTAACTTCTTTTGATCCGTCCATAATGTGGGAACTGCTTTAACAGAGCCGTCTGACGACTCTAGCACATTTTTCACATTATTCATACTGCGTCGCTTGGGGCCTAAGTGTCACAATGATTTTCAAGCAATGAATTCCCAAATAAAAAACCAATGAAAAAATATTTAGATGAAAAGAACTAGAATAGAAGTAGCCAAATAAAAAAATATCAACCTCACGCCTATAAAAAAGAAGCGTCCATCAATAGTTATCGTCAAGATTTGCACAACTTGAAGAATTCACAACCAACGATACACACAAAATTTAGAGAAAATATGAAATGGTTTTAAGCATGAACTAAATTATGCATGCATTAATAATGTTATAAGTCTGCAAGTTAGTAAATAATTTTTGAGATATATTCAACAAAATGGTAGCTCCAAATAATAATTTTTTACATCAAAAAAACAAGTACAAACTTCAATTTTTAAGCAAACATGATTTAGTATAATTATAAATTTATGCTACTAGAATTTATATATGACTTAGATATCGATATAAATAATTAATAGTGTATATTATGTACAATAATAATAACAACAACCCTTTATCCCACTATGTGGGGTCAGCTACATGAAACTTTTTCTCCATTTTGTCCTATTAAATATCACAATCACATTTGATTCTAATAAATAAGCTCATTTTTCATATTTTCTAACTAAGTTATTTTAGATCTACCTCTGTCTTTCTTAACATAAATCGAATCTAATACATTTACTCTCTTAACTAGGTCAACGGATAGCCAATATTTGAATAATGTGTATAATATAAAATAAAAAAATATGTTGAGACATCATTTGTGAATTTCATGAGAAGTCTATCTCTAACAAAGGAGTAGCCTATAATGTCTTATTACAACGACAAAAAATTTAACATAATTCAGTTATTAATGTCAAAAAATCTTCAAGAATCTTTAATTCAATCCATTAAAAATGTAGTGGTTGTTTGGTTGGAATCAAAAGTAAAGTACATGCAGGGGTTTCAAATTTTTTGGCGTTTGGCACAATGTAAAGTAAAATTTCGAAGTGATGTAATGCATTTGAAATTCACCAGATAGTTATACACCCGCCAATGTAAAGTGTTGCGGCCGCGCATACGCCACCACCTTCGCCATACCATCGCCTTTCACTACTTCTTCACAAAATACTTTACATTACATTTTTTTAACCAAAAAGAAAAAAAGAAACTCATGAATTTATAAAATTCTCAACCAAACAACCTAAAGTAATTCAAATATATTGCATTCCTTTTACACTGCATTCTTTTTCAGACAACCAAACAACCCCTTAGAGAAATATAAAGCCTATTTCGTTGAATAGCACATGATTGAACTACTTCAATCACTTAATACCACAACCATTACGTCCTCTAAAGAAGATAATATGCTTCAAACGTCGGAGAGCACAATCACCCTATGAATGTTACAGCAGAGAGTGATGGCATCATGATGTGTCAAATCCTAATTAACCTAGAATTTCTAATAAATCTTATGAACTTACCAATGAAATCAAGAGTGCACACTGAAGAGTGCTTTTTGCCCGAAGCAAAGCGAAGGACATAAGCCACTTTGCTTCACAGTCGCACATCGACATGATAGGGGCAACAACAAGATCAAATCAAATCTTTAGCGATATCAAATCGGGTTGATTTCATGGTAAATAATGATTAGGGGATGCAATATACCTCATCTCAACCCCAAGCGACTAGAGACGCCAAACTACCGAAGAAGAATCTTATCATAACTCACGTCGTCTAGACATGGCTCGTTTCGACCGCGCACTTTTGTTGACCCGGAGGGAGATCCTCAGCTGGCGCCTTCTAGCGCAGCCCTTCATAGCCCACGCCATGGCGCCGGGGCCTCGCGGCGCCGTGGTCACGCTCTTTCATAAGTGTCCAACGGATCCATAACCTCAAAATATCACACTCACATACTTATGTGCATTTACTACCACATCGCCTTCCAAAGTTCTGATATTGTCTGTATGAAGATTTGTTCTCAAAATCGCTGATGACTCTTAATTTTCATTTCTATTTTAAGTATTTGGTATATTTTTGGATGGCGAGATAATGTCACCCAAAAATAGAGCCGATATCGTCTAAAATTAATCCGATAACGAATCTCAGGCATTTTGAACGCGATCAAGCCGATTTCATAAAACTCATGCCCGTCAGAAGACGAACATCACAACATCAAGCATAGTCGATCCGAGCTCGAATCGACTCGAGATCGCTATCGAACAAATGGATCCCGATCCGCCAAATGGTCACAAAATGGACTATTTATAGTCGGTCGGCGCTGTCGAATCCAACGAATCCAAGATCACCCACTCGACATCATTAAGGCACCGGATCATCAAAATATACCGGTCATGAGGATCGCTCGGGTCAGATGGAGTGGTTGGAGTTTTCCACGAATTTACAAGCCTGCCACTCCCTTCGTACTATTCATGTAAAATTAGGCTGCAACAAACGTGCACAATTTCAAGTTATTTAGGATGTCTATGTAGTTGTTTGTGAGACTAAGAGGAGAATTCTGAAACTTACTTGAGAGGGCAGTGTACAAAAATTCAGTTTTATTATTTTAAATTTCATTATAGAATTTACTAATTCTAGTTTCTAAGTTGGTGAAATATTAATGGCAACACTTGATCTCACGGACTCTTTAATATTGTGATATGATTATAGTTGCAATTTCTTCTTTTTACATTCTAGATATTTGTCATGTGTATATTTTTTATAAATATTCTGCTCACAAATCATAAAATAGAGTAGTCTAATGATGTGAATAGACTCATCTAATCTGATAAATACAGTGGAACAAATCTTAGCTAAGGAGGGCATAAGCTGCCAGTTTCTCTGGCTAGGTAATCCCCAATTTTAAGACACAACATATAATACATATCAATCATATAAATCTCTAAATATTAAAAAAGAACAAACATATTAGTCAATTATAAGTTATTGGAATTATAAAAATTCGTTATGATCAAATATGATTTTCATGTAAAATGTGAATATTGACATAAGCAGGAAAAAATTAAAATGTTAATTGATTTGATAGGGTTAAGAAATATAATGTAAATTAAATATATTTTTTATGGCAAGAAAACCTCTAGACAAGATTTTTTATTGCCAAATATACCGCTTATAAACCTTTTTTTTTCCCTTTCTATGTTTATCTCATCCTTCTCTTCTAGACTAATTCCTATAAAAACTTATTCGCAGAAGTTAAAGAGATCCATTCAAAAAAAATATAGGAGAGTTGGTAAAGAAGTTTAAGATGCATGAATACATTAATAATAAGAAAATATATATTTTACATTAAAACAAGGATGATAATCATTATAAAATAAAATATATAAATTAAAATTAGCCTTCTATAAATATTTGGATTATGCGTCCCTTTATGATGGTAGCTAAAAGCAAGATGTTATTATATTTATTAGCATAAAACTTGATATATAAATTATTATACAATTTTTGGAATATATATAACATATCATTGTGTTAAACAAGATCTTAGTATATTCTATAATACATTATGAATGCATGATAATTATGGTATAATACACGAAACTTGAAAAATAATTATGTAAATTAAATGTAGAAATTGTGCCGAAGCACTAACGTTAAAAGGCATGCATTAGCTATACAAAATACTAATTAAGAAGGAAATATCATGTAAAGCTAAGATGAAATATATTGATTGTAAAGTTGATGTTAGTTTCTATTTTGTAATGCTGATTGAGTTTGTTCAGTGGTGCATATTAGGATACATAATTTATTAATTAAGTTACTTTAGATTTGTCCTTTTTTTTATTTAATTTTTTGATGGTCTGTCCGTTTCAATTTTTACATTAAATTAATTACATAAGCATAGCCAATTCAAACATGAGGAAAAAAACCAACTTAGAAGTATACGAAGTTAAAATTGGAGTCAAGCACTCTATCATTTGAACATTTATTGTGATAAAAAGACAAATGAAGATAACTCTCGAACCAAGAAGTATCCTTTGTGCCTTCAAATGCATCAAAAAGAAATAACTTTAGGAAGTACCATCAGATGTAAGAGATAAGCTACTTACTTATCAAGAAGTGAAAAAATTTAAACAAAGTTTATATATGAAAAATAATGAAAGGTTGATATTACTAAAGAATCAAAAATTCAACCGCTAGTAAACTGTGATAAGAGAGCATTTGAATCAAGTTCTAAATCAGGCAGTACTAATCTATCTAAAATGAAAGGATCAATAGATCATTTCATATTTAAATTATCAGAAAAAAAAAAGTTGCAGAAGGAAACAAATGAGACAAATGAGAATCAAAGAAAATGTAGATAAAGGGATTCAAAATAGAACTATACAACACATAATTAAATGATTCCATCAAGCAGGAATCCCTTTCAATGCAATAAAGCTAAAAAAATTTGATCATACAGCAGAGGCAATTGCACAATATGAACCAAGACTTCAACCACTATCATATCATGACTTTTAAAGTTCCTCTACTTGAAAAAAAATTCAAGCAACTATGAAGGATGTAGAAGATCATAACAAAATTTGGAAAGAAAAGAGGTGCATTCTTAAATCTAATGGGTGGGTGGACTAATTCTAGAGGCTGATTTATAATGAATTTTTTAGTTAATTCACCATCGCACACTACATTTTTAGAGTCATTAGATGCTTCTAAATATACAAAAAATACATGAAGCTCTTTGAACTGTTGTTAATTCACAACAATATCAAAAAGTAAAAAATTTAAACAAAGTTTATATATGAAAAATAATGAGAGGGTGGTTGATTTTATTGAGGAATCATAAATTCAATAGCCAGTGAACTATGATAAGAGAGCATTTGAATCAAGTTCTAGATCAGTTAGTACTAATCTATCTAAAATGAAAGGGTCCATAGATCATTTCATATGTAAGAAACAAAAAAAAAGTTGTGGAAGAAATGAGACAAACGAGAATCAAAGAAAATGTAGATAAAGGGATTAAAGATAAAACTACACAACACAGCTAAAAGATTCTATCAAGCAAGAATCCCTTTCAATATAGTGAAGCTAGAGAGTTTAATCATATAGTTAAAGCAATTACACAATAGGGATTAGATCTTCGACTACTATCATATCATGGCTTAATAGTTCCTCTACTCGAAAAAATTACATGCAACTATAAAAGATGTAGAATATCATAAAAAAATTTGTCAAGAGAAGCTGCACTCTTATATATAAGCGGTGGAACAATTGTTGAAGCCAATCTATAATTAATTTTTTAGTTAATTCATTATCAAACATTGTATTCTTAGAGTCATTAGAAGCTTCTGAACCAGTACCAAAAAAGAGTGAAGTCCATCAACCAATATGCACAAGCAATCATTTTATAAAATTTCCATTTCATCACTTTCATGACATATTTTAATAGTATTTTTGCATATCATTAGAAAGATCGTTTAATATTCAATCATAAAATGACAACATTAATGAATATTTCATATCTCAAAGAGAATCATTTTTGTAATAATAGTTTGGTGTCAAATAGAAACTTTGTTTAATACACATATGAAAGTATAATAACATTTGCAATATTATTTAAACATTCACATACAAATCACACAATAGTAATCAATGCATTATGATGTAGAGAAAAAAAAATTACAATAACTAAGAAAATAAAATTATTCACCTTATTTAGAAGGTTACTTTTCCACTTATCCCTTGATTCTTACTTGTCCTGGTATAATACATATGTCAATAAAACTTTTTACACAAAAAAGTAACAAACTCTCCCTTTATCATCTCAAATTTTAAATTACATTTAATATTAAATTCTCAATCCCAATTTATTTTCAAAAAACTTGTCGTTTTTCTCATGCACTGCTTAAAAACTCAATCCAATTTGATTCAAATATCCAAAAGCATTTTATACATAAAAACATAATTTAATTATTTAAAAATTCATTCTGAAATTATAGCTCTACAACAAACAACACCAACAATGACAAACAGGTCTTTATCCCACTACGCTGAGTCAGCTACATGAATCCTTCTCCATTATGCTGTCAAATTCTCATTTAATTTTAATAAAATAAAATCATTTTTACATTACCTAACCAAGTCTTCTTAGGCCTACCTCTACCTTTCTTGACATAGGTCAAATCTAACACATCTACTCTCCTAACTAAGACATCAGACAACCGACGTTTTATGTGACCAAACCATCTAAGGCAGCTCTCTCTAATCTTATTTGTCACTGGAGCAACTTCAACCTTATCACACATATATTCGTTTTGCATTTCTCCTCTAAGTGTAAAGCAACTCATCCACTTGAGCGTCTTCAACTCCGCAACACTTAACTTCATTTTATACGTCTATTTTATTAGCCAACATTCTATGCTATAAATCATTGCAAGTCTTACCACCATCTTATAAAACTTTTCCTTAAGTCTAAGCGATACTTCTCTGTCACATGACAAGCTAGATGCATTCTTCCACTTCAACCATTCATCTTGAATTCTGCTAATAACATCCCCATCTATTTCACTATCATTTTGAACAATCGACTCGAGATAGCTAAACCGTTCACTCTTTTTAATGACTTGATCACCCAATGTCACAACCCCACTACTAAATCTTTTACACTAAAATTACACTCCATATATTCGATTTTAGATCTACTTAAATGAAAGCTTTTGGACACTAAGATTGACCTCCATAATTCAAGTTTCTCTTGAACTCCCTCTCTATCTTTTCAACAAGAAGAATATCATCAGTGAAAAGAGTACACCAAGGAACATCCTCCTGTAAATGACTAATAAGAGCATCCACAATTAAAGCAAAAATATATAGGCTTAAAGTTGATCCTTAATGTATTCCAAACATAAATACAACTCTCTTGACTTAAATTTATTTTCTAGATATATGTATATTAAATCATTTCTAGAAATAAAATTTTAATTATTAAAAAATTATGACATTTATATAAAATAATTTTATCCTATTTTTAATTTAAATTTAATCTATTAATTATCAATAATTGAATCATAAATTAAAATATAATTTAATTTAAGTTATTATTTCAATGCTTCCTTTTTCTCCAAATACCTTGCATCACTATTCTCTCTTTTTTTAATATACATAAGTATTTTAATTTCTTTTAATTATTATATTATAAACATCTAACTAATTTAACTTTATTATTATTTTCTATTAAAAGTAATATTAAATTGCATTATTATGTTATTATTTTTATGTTATTTTATATATTTATTTTTTTTCCTTCATTTATCTTCCTCCATCTCCCTCTTTCTCACTCACCTAGTCTGATTAGGGCTCAATCTTCCTCTACCTCTATTTAGCCTCACTCAAATCTATCTACTCCCCATTCAGCTCTGCCATCGCAAATGAGCACTTGGCTCCGTTTGCATCGCCACCTAATTCTTCCTTTTCTCAGTCTAGCTGTCTTCCCTTTTCCTCTCTCCCTCTCTCGGCATCTTCATTCTCTAGCTCACACCCTCCCTTTATACCAAGAGTAAGGCAGTGGATGCTCGACTTAAGCCACGACACATGTTTCGATAGGTTTCACAATCCGTACTGAGGTCATTACTAGCTTAATATCAGCTATTACAATTTTCTTTTTCTTACATTGGTCACTATAGATGGATCAAGTTCAGGTATGACTCAAGTTGACCTAACCCAAATACTCTTTAATCTAAATCCAACCCATTTATTAAATGGGCCAAAATATATGACCCAAACTAGACTTCAACTCAAACCCAAACCAAATAGCATGCTTATTGTATGGAACATGCAATTTTCTTGGATAATCACCTAATTAATAGAAATATGTCTCGTTTAACCCAATTACCTAACCTAAATATGCCTAACTCAAACCCAAATAATATTCTAGTCAATTTTTATTCGAGCTAACATGAATCTGACATAAACAATAAATGGATCTAGATTTGAATTGAACCTTATCCAGATAATAATGGAGTCAACCTCAATATGAATTTTTTTTAGCAGGGTTCAAGTCAGAAAATTGAGGAATTTAAGTTTCTTGCACACGGAGAGAGAGATAAGCAGGGTGGGTCGACAGGAGCATTTAACCAAAATTCTAGAGGACAGAAATATTGGCCCAGAAAATAATCCCATTGTTTCTAAATTCATTCACATGTTAAAACCTTTATTTATAGAAAAGTCAATTCATATTTATCCACAATTTCAACTAAGTAAACTAAATTAGGAATCATTCTCTTAAATTTCCTACGTCTATTTAGGTTACAGTTAATCATCCCTTAAAAATAACTAACTCCTTGATTCACTTGTTAAAAAGCGGTCAACTAATTAAAATAAGAGAGGATGATTTGTGTAGTGAATTTAGAAAAACTTTTGTTTGATTCCCTATTTTCAAATCAATCCTTCCAAAATTAATTATGCAAATATTTGATAGTCTCCTGGATCAACGAAGAAGAAATAATTTAAAGTGATATAAATTCTTAAAAATTGGAATCAAATTAAATGACAGCACAGAAATAGTTTAAATCTCATCTAACACCATGTCACAGTTCCAACAAGCACTTTCAAAAATGGTAGATAAAAAAAATGATTCTCTCTCATCAGTTAAACACTGCCCGAATGAACGTCAAAAGCTTGAGGTGATATAAATGTTAAACCTTCAAAATCAAGTAAAATGCAAAGACCGCACTGAAAAATATAAGGAAAGATCATCCATTACAGTGCCACTTACAGTTCCTTCTAACATTTTCAATAATGCCTGTTGTACACCTTCACCAGATACATCTCGACTAATGTTAAGGCTCTCACCCTGCAGCATGCAGAAGAAAATGGGATTTTTTCCTGATTAAAAAAAAAAACTAACTCAATAACATAATTTCTAGAACCTTCTTTGATATTTTATCAACTTCATCAATGTACACAATGCCTCGTTGAGCAGCTTGTACGTTGAACTCAGCAACCTAAATTCAGCAAAAGAAAACTTTTTTTGGGAGACCTAAGAAATAAGCAAACGGAAGGAGCAGATAACCCACGTAAACAAAATAAAGTAGCACATTGATACTGAAATTTCTCAAATGCATGTCTTCAATAGACAGTAAGCATGCAAGTAACAACAACGACTCAATTGCAATAACATATTATGAAAAAATAATGAAAAAATAAATGAGAAGCACTGAACGGAGGAATGTCTATTAGAAACATCACTATTAAATGGTTTTGAAGAGACAGCAGCAGTGTAACATAAGGATAAAAATCAGCAGCAAACCTCCCCACATCCAACTCATCAACTATAACATAGAATGGCACATCGTATCAACAATCATCGAGAACAATTTAGTCAGAATTCAAACAAGCTTATGTATTTTAATATAGTAGTGTAATTTGAATGCACTAATTTTATTATACTTCGGTATGTGTGGATGGTTTGTGCAAGGTAATATAGCTGCAACAACTTCCAATCAAATACCACAAAACACATCAAGTGATATAAACTAAATGCAGCCAATCTTGTAATATCCCATTTAATTAATTCCTAATTAAGTTTTTTTTTAAGTTAATTAACCTGTTTACTGTAGCACTTACTGTAGCATCCACTTTCCTTCGCATGCATCGGCCGGATTTAGCCACTCGACGCGTGTTCGGCCGGGATCGATCGAAGGTAATTCTATTTCCTTCCTTAAGCCGCAGCCTAATTCATTTCCTTCGGCACGCTGCGAGATCGACGACCGCTCCCGTGACCAGCATCGACGGATTTCCTCCTCCCTTCCCTCGGCATCAGCTTCGACGGACCGATCCCGTGGCGCCGACTGCGCCGTTCGAACCGTAACGACTTCCCCTGGTCTCGCCGCACTCGGTGGAAGCCGATTTTCCCTTCGCGTGGAAAGCGCCCAACAAAGTAACCGCTCAAAACCCGTGTCGCTTCGGTTTTGTAAATCCGTGAACCGACGGGTTGGAAAGTCCGTCGCTCGGTTTGGGGAAATTCCGTGAACCGTCGGCCCGCTGAATTCTTCGCCGATCGGAAACTTAGGAAATCGTCATTCTTAATTCTTTTTCCTTTTCTTAGTGGCCTTCTACGGCGTTGAAATCGTGATTGAGGAGTTCGCTTTGTTGCTAGGTGAGTGGTAGAGATTATTGAGGGGATTTAGATTGGCGGTGTTTGTTAATTTTAGTTTATTGATTGATAATTAATAGTGGCGTTAGGAGATTTCTTTGGAGATTACTTTGGAGTGTCGGTGTTTTAAACATGAGGAGACATCGGTTGGTAAGATTGATTTGAGTTAAGTTACTTATGAGTTTTCATTAGAAGTCTTAGAAGAGTTATTTTATTATAGGTTGTGTACTTCGAGGAGGATCGAGGTGCATCGCGTGCAAACTTGAGTGAGACATTATTCTAATGTAAATTCATATCTTTTTGTATCGCATTTACTTGTATGCTTATATAATATGAATGAATAGATTTACATGCGTAGAATATTGTCGTATTGAATGTAAATCTGAAATGTTTAGTATTTGGCCTGCGTAGATTGCGTAGATTAATGATTCTGATGATTACAAGGCAGTTAGTTTGTAGCATATGATTTCATTGGCGTATAGAAATGTTTTACATGTTAAATCTGATAATGTGATAAGCGAGGAAATGTCGGGAAAATTGTGATAGGAAGTATCTGACGGATCTGCTTGAGATAGGCAAAGTTCGAGATGGCGATTAGGGATCTTAGTATCCCACTTCACATTTGAGGTTGGTGTCGTTAGAAATTTTATCCGGGTGTCGAATTAGGTATAGAGTATGGTTCAGCCTGCGCTTACCTGACTTGTTTTAGTGACGGTAGTGGCGACCCTTATGAATGAAAGTCAGCAGCGATTATGAATGGCATTTTAGAAAATGAAAATGATTTGATATAGAATTGGCGAAATGAAAATCATTTGTTCGCGGCGTTGATTGATCTGTATGACGGCGTATTGGTCGTTGTTACATTTACGACACTACGCGTATTGTTCGATTCTGATACATTCTTTGCGGTATAGTTTCTTTTACAGTTTTGACTTGCAAATTTACACATGTCGCGTTTCTGCATGAGCTTGTTTTAGCATTCTTGTCTCATTAACTTTTAGCTTATGAATCTTGGTTGAAATTTTTGGGAAAAGGCATTTGGGTAGAACATGTTTTGTTGAATTGTATAGTTTTGAAGCTTAAAGGATTTTTTGAGTGCGTCTGAATTAAATGTCTTTTCTGTATTTATTTAAAGATTTCGCTTGATTTGTGATATGAATTAAGTTAAGTAGTATATGAATTGCGAAAATAGTTTGTGATGATTTGATTAGATACACGCTTTCACGTTCATGTAGCACTGGAGCGTGTTGGAAATCTGTCATCAGTCGGTCATCTGTCCAGTGAGCGGCGTAAGAGTCATGGGTGTGAAAGTATCGAGCGATAAGGTTGATAACATAGCAAAAGATTGATAGTATGGAAGCATGATTTGGATTTAGGGATAAGTGTTAAATTGATCAATATAGGGCGTTTAATGTTGGGTTAGGAATTATATGTTCTTAATTTCATGCATGTATGATATTGAATAAATGTATCATATAAATACTTTTGTTAATTTGAATTAATTTGAAGAAATGCGAGAAAGGTTAGAATTGATCCTACAGACATCTGAAACGGCCTGCGAAGATAATTACAGGTGAAATCTGACACAAGCAGTGGTGAAGGTAGATCGATGAATTCGAGGGTAGTTCGTTAATTTCAGGTTGTTGATAAGTAGCCTACATGGAAAAATCTACGGGCCGAGTAAGTATGGTTGAAGTGGACCAACATTTGAGGATCTTTCGTTCAAACCACATTCAAGGGAGCGGTGATCTATAGTGGCGGATGATTGGCTGCTTAAGATTGGAAAAATTTTGGATGGAATGATTTGCCCCGAAAACAGAAGAGTAGTATTACTTTTTTTGTGTTAGAAGGGGGAAGCGAAAAAATGGTGGCGAGAGCCAGGAAAGATTTGACGATACATTACTCGAGATCAAATGGGATGAATTTGTCAAAGTATTCAAAGAATGGTTCATTCCTCCATCGCGGGCCCGCTTTACAAGATAAATTTTCAATTTAACTCAAGGCTCAAAAGCGATAATGCTGATGAATTCACTTCTCTTTCTCGATGCTCCACATTATGTTCTGGGAAGAGAAATGTCATAGATTTGCTCGAGATCAATTGAGATTAGCCAAGACTTTGATATCGTGAATTCTCAGTCTTAGTTGAAAATTTAGAAGAATTGAGAATGAGTTGAATTTTTCCAAACAGTGGGATTCTGGTGAACAAGCAAAACTTTGAAAAGGCGATTTCTCTAGCAATTCAGTTACTTGAAAGTTAAGTTTGATGACGACAAAAATTGATTAGAAACTATTTGTGATAAGTGTGGAAAAGACATTTTTTAATTGATGTATGGTGGATCGGGGAGATCTTGATGTGGTCGGTGGACATGCACTGGATTGAGAGAAGAAGAAGGATGTAAAGCCACAATTATCGAGGGGAGGGCAAAGAAAATTTTTGGAAGCGAAGCCGTAACACACAATTTTGGGAAGACCTTCAATTGAAAAAGGAGCTTGAGCGTAAAAACCCCTCCGTAAAAGCGAGTTTTCTATCACTCCTCAGCGAAGGAATCAAATGAAGTGGTGTCGGTATGCTTAAAATTTGATCATTTGGGTTGATTACATTTGATTGCTTAGCATTCGTTCATTTCGATTCCTTTTTTGATTTATCGGTTGATCTTTTTATTTCATACATTGAATGTGGTAATGCCTTACGATAGTTTGAATCTGAAATAGGAAATGTGTTGTTGACATTAACATTATAAACACTTTCCTGCTAATTATCTTACCAATCGGACATTTTGGCGTTATCTTAGGTATGGATTGGTTGATCAAATATTTTGCAACAATTGAATGTTGGAAGAGGAGAGTGACATTTTGCACAGTGAAAAATCATTTTATTTCTCTTGTGATAAGAATCGTTTCTTCTTTGATTAGTGCGGTGAAGTTGAGTAAATATTTAGAAGCGGTGAAATCGTATTTCTAGCAAATTAGATGTGTTAAATAAGGAGGTGTTTGGCGAAAAAACATTCCGTTGTTTGAATTTTCGATGTGTTTCGAGGAATTACGGGTTTATACCACTTCGAAGTAGAGTTTGGGATTGATGTCTGTGCAGTCGACTTATACATAAATCTCGCTACGGGATGGCTCTAAATTGCGAGGTGAAGTGTCATTGCGAAGCAGAAAAGATTTATTGACGGCAACTCACCGAGTCTGTAGGTATTATTGTTAAGAAAAGGATGGGTCTATGCGATTATGTGTTGATTACAGGAGTTAAATAAAGTAACAATCGAAACAAGTATCCATTCTAGGATTGATGATTTATTTGATCGGTTGGAGGGAAGCTTTGTATTTTCAGAATTGATTTGAGATCGGATATCATCGAGTTAGAGTTAAAGATCGATATTTTAAAAGCGGCGTTTGGAACGTATGGACATTATGAATTTCTTGTTATCATTTGGTTTAACTTTTTGATCTTTATGGATTTAATGAAGCGTGTTTTCAAGCCCTTGGTGGGCCAGGTTTGTTATCATCTTTATTGATGATATTACGATTTATTCTAAAGCGATGAAAGCGTCTGAAATCATTTGAGGATTGTTTTAGAATTCTTAAGACAAAATCATTATATATTGTTAATGTGAATTGGATCGTATCGCATTTAGGTCGCATTATCGATTGGTGAAGGAGTTTACGTTGATCCTCAAAAGTAAAAGCAATTTTAGAATGGTCACAAAGAATATTCTGAAGTTCGCGGTTTACGGGCTTAGCGGTTCGGAAGTTTGTCGAGATTTTCCATATTCAATCACCATCAATTTATTGAAAGGATGTCAAATTCCAATGGACGTGAATCACGGAGTTTTCAATTGAAAAGCGTTTGACCGCTATTTATTTTGTTCCATCGAGGCGAGGATTCAAATATTTAGTGATCTCTTTAAAAGGTTTGGGGTGTGTCTTGCTGAGCGAAGGGTAATTCTTATCTTGAGAATTAAAACCAGAAATTATCCGTCGTGATTTAGAATTAGCGGTTGTGGTTTTTCTCTTAAAATTTGGAGGCATTACTTGTATGGGTGAAATGCGAAATTTTCTTGACCGTGAGTCTTAAGTATATCTTTACACGGCGAATCTAAGACAAAGAAGGTGGCTTGAGTTTATTAAGGATTATGATTTAGACATTCAGTATTGTGCGGTAATGTGGATGCATTAAGTCGCAGTCATGGGAAATGCAGGTTGGGTTATTACTCAAGTCGAGTTAATCAGATTTGAGCTCTACAATTTGGAAGTTCAAAATTGATGATCTTGGGCATTTATCTCGATTCGGTCTGATCGACTTTATTTGTGAGTCAAAATTTTACAGCTGGATCGTGGATATCGAAATTCCTTGAACAAATCAGATTAAGCAGATTTTCTTGTAGATCGAGGGTATTATTCGGAAGAATTCCAATTATGGATACGGTGATGCGGAGTTGCGACATGAAATTTCTGAGGAAGCTCATCGGCGGATATCTCATCATAGTTCAAAAATGTATAAAGATTTAAAAGCAATATTTTGGTGGTGGTATGAAGAAAACATCGAATATCTCTAAATGTCGCTTGTCGGATTGTTGGCATCAGGCGGTGGATTGTTATCATTACATCTGGAGTGGAAATGGGAAGAAATTGCAATGGATTTTGTTATGGATTTCCAGATCAAAGGTCGTGATAGTATCACGGGTTGTTGTGGATAGATTGACCAAAGTCATTTCATTTCTTACCATGAAACAGGCAATTCATTGATAAATTGTCAGATTATATGTTAAGAAATTGTAAGACATGGTATGCAAAGTGATCGTCTCGCGAGATGGTAGATTACTTCAGATTATGGAAAAGGAAGAGAGCTTGGCTGATTACACTTAAATGACTTTTCATCCGACGAATGTCGAAAAGAACAATTCAAGTCACAGAAGATTTGTTGAGGTTATGTGTTAGATTTTGGAGGTATTTGGGAAGATCATATTCTATGATCAGTTTTCTACAATAATACTACCGTCTAGTATTCAAATATCCGTGAAGCATTGTATGGTGAAAGTCTAGAACTCCATTAAGTTGGGTGAAGTGGGAGAAAGGCATTTCTTAGTCGAGTTGGTTGATCAATTCTGAGAGAAAATCGGTAATCGAGATAGATTGAAAACTTCGGATCGTCGTGAAATATTACGATTTAAAAGCAATGTAGAATTTCAAGTTGGAGAATTTGTATTTTTGAAAGTCAAACTATGAAAGGAATTAGTAGATTTGGTGGGAGGTAAATTGAGACTGATACATGGGGCCTTTTGAAATCACTGAAAGGATCAATAGAACTACAGCTCTTACTGGAGCATTCACGTGTTTCACATTTCAATGTTGAAAATGGATCCTGAATCTGAGAAGATTCCATATACCAAGTTTGAAATCAATGAGTCGACTTATGCATTGGAGAAAAGATTTTAGAATTTGATGTCGAGATTACGAAATGACAAATCTATGTTAAAATTAAATGGAAATGACCAATTAAAGAAGTACATGGGAGGTTGAGCGAGAGATGAGGCTTCCTTTGAATGATTGAAGAAATTTGGGCGAAATTTTGTTAAGAGGAAATTGTAATATCCCATTTAATTAATTCTAATTAAGTTTTTTAAGTTAATTAACACATTTCTTGTAGCACTTGTAGCATCCACTTTCCTTCGCGTACATCGGTAGGATTTAGCCACTCGGCGTGTTGGTAGGGATCGATCGAAGGTAATTTATTTCCTTCCAGCGCGGCTAATTCATTTCCTTAGTTGCGAGATCGACGGCGCTCGTGACCAGATCGACGGATTTCCTCCTCCCTTCCACCGGCATCGGCCGACCCGATCCGTGGTACCATTGCCGTTCGAGCGTAACGACTTCCCCGGTCTGCTCGGTGGAAGCCGATTTTCCGCCGTTCTGCGAAGCGCCATACCGCCAAAATAAGTCCGTCAGCTCAAAACCCGTATCGCTTCGGTTTGTAAATCCGTGAACGGCGGGTTGGAAAGTCCGTGCTTCGGTTTGGAAATTCCGTGAACCGTCGGCTGGAATTCCATTCGTCGAGGAAACTTAGGAAGTATCGTCGATTCTTAATTTCTTTCCCTATCCTTTTCTTTCGGTAGTGGCCTTCTGGCGTTGAAATCGTGATTGAGGAGTTAACGCTTTTATGTAGGTGAGTGGTAGAATTATTGAGGGGGATTTAGATTGGCAGTGTTTGCTAATTTTAGTTTATTGATTAGCAGATAATTAATAGTGACGTTAGGAGATTTCTTTGGAGATTACTTTGGAGTAAATCGGTGTTTAAAACGAGAATCGGTTTAGGGTAAGATTGCGAATTTCGGGTTAAGTTACTTATGAGTTTTCACGATTAGAAGTCTTAGAAGAGTTATTTTATTATAGGTTGTGTACTCGAGGAGGGATCGAATCCGCGACAAACTTAGACACGATGTGAGGCATTATTCTTAATGTAAATTCGTTTATCATGTATGCCATTTTCTCTTGCTTTATAAATTGTATGAATGACAGATTTACATCATATTGAATGTATTGTCGTATTGAATGTATCTGAATGTTTAGTATTTGGCCGCGTAGATTGCGTAGATTAATGATTCTGATGATTACGAAGCATTAGTTTGTAGCGTATGATTTCATTGGCGTATAGAAATGTTTTACATGTTAAATCGATAATGTGATAAGCGAAATGTCGGAAAATGATAGGAAGGCTCTGACGGATCTGCGAGATAAAGTTCGACGAGATGGCGCTTGATTAGGGGATCTTAGTATCCCGGCTCAGCATTGAGGTTGGTGTCGTTAGTCATCCAGTGTCAGTAAGATACGTAAGTATAATTCGGCCGCCTACCTACTGTTTTAGGCGTAGGGTGGCGACTTATGAATGAAAGTCAAAACCAAGATTATGAATGACATTTCTAGAAAATGAAAATGATTTGATATAAATTGGCGAAATGAAAATCATTGTTCGACATTGATTGATCTGATTATGACTTACGTATTATTGGTCGTTATTCTTTTAACTACGGCGTATTGTTGATTCTGATGTACATTCTTTACTATAGTTTACTACAGTTTGCCAAATTCATGTTTGCGTTCTCTCTTGTCTTGTCTTGAGCTTGTTTTAGCTCTCTTGTCTCATAACTTTTATATGATCTTCTGGTTGAAATTTCGGAAAAGGCATTTGGGTAAATTTAGTCTTTTGTTGGTGTATAGTTTTAGGAAGCCTTAAAGGATTTTGAGTGCATTAAATTAAATGTCTTTTATTTCTGTATTTATTTAAAGATTTCGTCTTAGTATTTGTGATATGAATTAAGTTAAGTAGTATATAGCGAAAATAGTTTGTGATGATTTGATTAGATACACTTTCATTTGCTCGTTAGCGGTAGTGAGCGATGATTGGAATCTGTGTCAATCAGTCGTCTGATATTAGTGACAGCATAAGCGTAAGGGGTCATCGTGTGACAAATCTGGAATCATTTAACTTTATCGTTTAGAAAGAGTATACTTCAAATTCTAATAGCCAAAAAGATATATTTCGACTCTACAAGATCAAGTGCAAAAGCATACTTGGACCTTCCTTGCCTATTTCATGTCTCAATTCGATCAAATGTGATGAAAGCAAACAAACAATAGGTGCAATGCTCGCACCACCAAGTAGAAATGCATTGCATACAACTAAAAATCACACAAAATGATGCCCAATCACAAAATATATTGCATCGATATATACGGAGCATCTAAAATATCAAAAAAAGACCTTTGAGATCAATTTGACCAAACACTACAAATATGGTGAACAATAGATGTGATGTCATGCAAATCAGGGTCAAAATACCTTGATCATAACCAAAATCACTCAAATGCTATCCATTCACAAAATGGACTGCGCTAACGAGTTTGAAACATCAAAAATAGGTAGAAAACAACACAGCATAAGTCATCACACAGAAAAATCAGAGAATTTGCCCTCAAGCGAAACAAGAATGAAACTTTTCATGCATGAATAATGAGAAAATTTGAAAAAAAAATCAATACATATGTTAATTCAATAATTTTTTGGTTATTAAAGAAAATCAAAAATATCATATCCGTATCAAATCTCACGGTCAAAGAAAAACCAGAATTTTTGCATTATCACTCAGTATCACAGTCCTCCAGTACTTTGCACTGATTTGTTTTTATCTCATCTCGATTACTAAAAACCAAATGAAAGAAAGCGACCTTAACCCCTCTCTCCCAACTCACAATAATCTTATGTCCTAAGCTCACAAAACGAAATCCTCTTCTCCACTCCAGATCGAGTGAGCTCCCTCCATCTTTCCTTCTATTTTTTGTGCCTACCTAAACACGTTGCCTGTCCCTACAAATCCCCTACTAAGTGTCGTCTTCTCCCTTCCACTCTTACAAAAGTTTTGAAACCCACAACACCAAAGAAGAGGCGAGGAAGTCACTCTAGGTGTTCACTAAAGAAGGCTCAACTGGAGCAACAGTGTGTGTGCCAAAAGAGAGTTTGCTGCCTCTCCCTTCTCTATCCCGACATCACCTACTCCTTCAAACTTAAACCATCATAGCTGCATGCCTTCAATCCCACAGTTGCCTCTGACAATGACCTTATGACCTCAATGTTTTGCAGGTGATCTAACCACCCAACCACCACGTGCCTTCAATGTTGTCAAGCTCATCAACCCATCAACCAGCCACCACAATCATCTTTGAACTCCACACCATAAAGGTTGTATATGATTCAATATATTTAAGCATGTTGAGTGCAACTTTTAAACCCACTCAAGTCACAGACTTCAGCATTGAGAGACTTGTGATTTGTTAACCAGGTTGAAGTTTGTGGACATTGACATACTCTCTGTTAGCATTCATAACCTCAGAGTTTATAAAATTTGGAAATCCTATTTTGTAATTGCATATATGTCATTTAAATAAGAATTATTTAACTTTTCCTTAACTTATTGATGAAAAAGAAGATCCCCTGAAGGTTGTATATGACTTGATATATTTAAGCATGTTGAGTGCAACTTTTAAACCCACTCAAGTCACAGACTTCAGCATTGAGAGACTTGTAGCTTTTTAACTTGGTTGAAGTTTGTGGACTTTGACTTATTCTTTCATAGCATTCATAAACTTAGAGTTTATAAAATTTAAAAATCATAAACTTCAAACTTGGTAGCTCTTCTCCTCAAACTTATGAAGCAATGGCCCTCTTTGTAATACCCAAAATTTTCAGAACAAAAAATTAAAAAAGAGAGGTAAATTTTGCATTTTATGCATTTAAAATATACCCCACTTTTTTTCAAATCCTGAAAATTTGCATATGCATTTTTATAAAATTCTACCTTTAATTTGGTTCATCTTTTTTATATACAAGTACATATAAATTACTAAAATATAAATATTTATGAATTAATCTAAATATTAATAAATTTTTTAAGTTTCCATTTAAATTTACTATTCACCTAATTCCCTAATTATCTAATGCACTACACTGTAGTAATTAAATCCCTCCACTTTATTAGGCATGCATTTGTTCGATTAAAGTAATAGATACGTGTATGGCTTGGATCAAAGGAAAAACCAATAAATGCATATATCCGTTTCTTTATTATCCCATTTCCTCCAGCCAGTAACTTCTTTTCTTCTCCCCGCCTTTGGCTTTGCATGGAGCAGCAGCCTTCCTTGATGCAAAACGCACGTGATTAGGAGTCCCGTGAATTGCTAGAGGGTATTTTTCTTGTGGTTGTTAGGTGAGTATAAGGAGTTTCTTCCATGGAATTATTGGTATTTATATTTAAGTATACTAGTTATATATGTTGATATATAATTGAATTATAAGCATAATTCCATACCATAATTAAAGTATTTTGCTTTTAACCGAGTGTTGTAGGGATTTATAGAAAAATATAAAAGTGTTCATATTTTCTAATAGGACTGAAATTGGATTGTGAATCAGAATTAGGGGAATTTGAGTTGGCTTCTTAATATATGAGTAGATTACTTTATGATTTTCTATTTAATCCATGCGATGTACGAAAAGATTAGTGAATTGTAATAATTTTGCTACAAAAGATTAATTGGATGTATAGTAACATTAAAATGAAACTTAGGAACATGAAGTGTAGGTTTAGGAAAATTTAACGTGAAGGGTTCTTTGGGAAATGTATGACTAAACAACTAGAGGAATCTCAAGTACATACATGAACGTGATATTTGTATGAATCTGTGAGGGAGATAAGTTAAAACTTCTATTAAAAATATTAAAATATTAGATGAATGTTAATTATAGTTATATTAAGTATAGTTATGTAAAAATATTACATTTTGTTAACTTTATTATGCTAATTTAATCGTAAAACAAGATTGATATTAGTTAAAGATTCTGCCGTAATTCAAATTATTATATGAGACATCAACCCGCAGTAAGAATGAAGTTTAAGCTTGTGGCATTAAGTTAAATTAATTTATGAATTTCATGTATTCAGAAGAATTATTTAATTATAGGTTATGTATTCAAGGAAGCGTCGAGCATATCACAACACCGGTCTGTACACTGAGGTGAGACATGTAATTGCTAATTTAAATTTAGTTTTTCTAGTACTAGTATATGTCACTGTTCCTACTGATTCATACTACTTTTATGAATGTTGTATGCATGACACAGATATTTCTATCATATTTTATGCAATTACAAATGCCTTGATGTCATATGATATTGTTGTGCATATTGAAATATTTTAACACATGTATTATTAATTGTTAAATGAAATATAATGTGATAAACAGAAAAATATTAAAAAATTATGATAGAAAAACTATGTTATAAAAATCGAAGGTAAAAAAGTTCGATAAGCTTTGACAAGAGATCAAGATTCCTCGTTAAGATTGGTTAGGGGCCAATTGGTCAAGAGATTAAATAAGAGAGACTACCTACTTTATCTTCTATCTTGACTTTAGAGCTGGTGATGACCCTTATGTTATGAAAGTTAAAACCTATGTCATTATAAATGACATTTCTAGGGAAAGGATTCGATACATAACTGAACTTGATTTCATTAAATAACTGATTCATATGTTTAGATGGTTTTATTATAAATTATTTACACATTCTTGTTTTACGACATGATTCTTTTTAAACCGCAAAGATATTTTATAATTCTTACCTTCCGCAAATTTCAAATTTACATACGCATTATTTCTAATGCCTTTGTCAGATTATTTTAGATTATTTGTCTTACCATTTGAAATTTTAAAACACACGATAATTTCAAAAGAGAAGGGAAGAAGCTAGTTGTGTTGATTTGGGTGTAGTATAATTTTAGAAGATCAGAAAGGCTTTTGGATACGTACAAATTTTAAAATTGATGTTTTTAGTTGCTCTGTATTTGTGTACAAACTGAAAGATTCTCACGCTTCCAATTATGTGATCTAAATTAATTATTAGAAGAATTTGAAACGTAAGAATTTGCTTGTGATGATTTGGTGAGATATTAAATTTCACTTGTTCCAAACTCATTCATATTAGAACTTGTTGGTGGAATCTGCGTTTAATCAAGTCATCCTATTCTGTTACACCTCAGACTGAGCCTAGAATATGGGATCATTTGGGGTGTGACACTCTTACTATGATAATTTTTATGGTTTATTAAGTAAAAAAAATTATGAGCAACTCGATCATATTTGAGCATGTTGAGTCAAAGCTTTAAACTTGGAATCCTCTTTTGGTTGATTTGTTGAAGCTCGTAAACTTGGAAATCTTCTTTGTTTGCCTTTCAGAATTATAGTGTGTCAAATAGACAAACCTCTGAAATTTCAAAATGACTTTGTCTATGTTTTGTTCAAAGATCAATCTTTTTTTTATTCAATCAAATGAAATTTTGAAATTAATCATTTTATTTATCGATATTGGGATTTCATCATGAATTATGATGACAATAGCCTAAGTAAATATAAAAGAATTATCCCAAGTCTTGTAGGGAGAATTTTAGTATGATTTAGATATTAATTTTTTTTAAATGCTCTTCAAAAGAAAACCTTAGTATGACTAGATACAAAAGTTATAAAAATGTCTCATTTTGCGGGGGATTTCCAACATAACTTAATGAATATTATCTTGTGTTACAAGATAGTTTCAAGAAGTTAAAATATATGAAAATATCCAATGTATTACAAGGAGATTTTTAATACAACACAATTTGATTAAGCCATGTAATATTTTTTTTCAAATATGATGGCCTTGATCGTTGACCAATCAAATTGATGAAAACTCGGACCCATCAATATATTTTCTCAATGATAAAAGAGTCTTCCCAATTAGAGTCAAACTTACCACGAACTTCTCAATGGGAAATAATCGGTCACATAGCATCAAGACTAATTTTCCTTCTTGGAATATTTGAGCACGCATCATGTGATCAAAGGAACTCAAAATCCTTGCCCAAAAAATTCTTAAATTGTCGTGAGCTTAAAATCTAAATCCATTAAGTGCATTAAGTTTTCAATTTGCAAACGAGCATTTTACTATGGTGAGATTGTTCTAGACCACACTTGAAGCGATGCCAACTATACTTAAAGTAATAGGATTGCTTCAACTCTAAATGCCAAGGTATAAGGAGTAGCTTTAATCAGCATTTTATAGGTAACATGAGATTCCATAATGCTTATATCATTTTAATATGTAATTCTTTTTATTCTTCATAAGAATCTTTATAGGATGTTTGATCAATGTCTTGATAAAATTTTCACAAAATCTTTTGCCATTGAATTATAAATTAATGGATATTGCGAATTAATTTTGTGTCAATCGATGAATTTGTCAATTTTAGTACTTTTAAAAGTTGGCCATTATCAAAAATGATATGAAATGGTACACTAAATTGATAAACAATATTATGAGCAAACAAGATAATCACTTGTTTGGAAGTGACTTCTTTAAATAGAGAAACTTCAACCCATTTAAAAAGCTAATTAATATTTACTAGTATGAAACAATATCCACTAAATGATAATGGATCAATAATTCCCATTACATTCATGTCCTAAATTTTAAATAGTCATAATGTTTTCATCGGATGTAAAGAATTTGGAAGTTAATGTATTTGTCTTGCCGTAAGTTTGACATTCATGACACTTTTTAATATGATCAACACAATCTTTTACCATTGATGGTTAGTAACAATTAGGGGTGTGCGTTATTTGGTTAAAACAAAAAAAAATCAACCCAAATTGAATTTCTTTTGATGGATCGATTCAATTTTAAAATTAGTGGTCCGAATATTACTTTTAATTATTTAGTTTTTTATTATTAGATATTTTATAAAATTTAGAATTAAATTAATTCACATTGGTTAAATCCTTTTCTGCAGTTTAGCCTGCTATTTCCCATTATTCTTCTGTTCAACTAAAGCAAATGTTGAATGTATCTGCCTAGCAATAGGAACCCTAGAACACATTCATTCATGCAATATAAGTGCAATGTGAAGAATTACATCATCATTAACTAGGGAATCGAAGATACACGTTGAATTTGCACTCCAAAGCACTAAAAACCTCAAATACAACCCTATTCTAAGTTCACTAAACCTTCAATTCCAATTCCTCTTCCTAGTGTAATTGCACCATATCTTATTTCTCAACGGTCTCATAGCTGATTGTTCAAAATTAGAAGTGAGAACTTGAGGGATCATCAAACCCTATGAGTAGCTTGGCATTCAACTGTTCACATTCCTTGAGGTTTCAGAAAACTTTATTTTAATTTCTCATTTAAAACTTTTATTTAGTTCTTGTTTGAATCAATGTTTATTTCATTCGCTATTTGAATCAGTTTCTCATTCAAACAACTTCTATTCTAGTACTAAACCCAAAAACACATATAATATGCATTTAAAATAATATAAAATTCAAAAAAACACAAAAATCATTTACTTGATTCCATGACTGAACAACAAATGAACATCCTGATTTGGAATATGGTTTAATTGAGTGCTTACTTTTGTAATGAAAAGATTTTAATTGTGTTTATCGCTTATAAAAAATATAATCAATATAGGCTCATCATTCATATTTGTTATTTTTTTAACTAATTTAGTTAGAGAACTGGTTGTTCTAAGCTCAAAAGACTGAAGATACAGTAACATAGTAAAGTTATTTCATGAGCTTAAGAACTTGCTTGTGATATAAAATCAACTCTGATTTATTAATTTTGCATATGTTGAATAGTTGGTTTATGGCGAATTGAGAATCACAAAATTTTCGAAAGCTTCAAATCCTTAATTTAAAGACTAACTCATTTAAAACTTTTATTCAATTCTTGTTTGAATCATCGTTTATTTCATTTGTTATTTTAATCAACGTCTCATTCAATCAACTTCTATTCTAGTACTAAACCCAAAAACACATATAATATGCACTTAAAATAATAAAAAATTCAAAAAAATACAAAAATCATTTACTTGTTTCCATGATTGAACAACAAATGAATTTCCTGACCTGGAATATTGTTTAATTAAGTGCTTGCTTTTGTAATCATAAGATTTTAATTATGCTTATCACTTATCAATTATATAATCAATATAGGCTCATCATTCATATTTATTATTTTTATAGCTAATTTAGTGAGAGAGCTGGTTGTTCTAAGCTCAAAAGACTTAAGATATAGTAACATAGTAAAGTTATTACATCAGTTCAAGAACTCGCTTGTGATAATAAATCAACTCTGATTTGTTAATTTTGCATATGGTGAATACTTGGTTTATGGCCAATTGAGAATCACCAAATTTTGAAGGCTTCAAATCCCTATTTTAAAGGCTGGTTTAAGGCCTACTACCAATGTCTCGAACTCAACACCTCCTTTAGACATTATGGAGACTGATATTAGCTCATAGCTTCCAAAGATTTGGAGTTTGAGTGACAATACTCCATCAAAATATAAATTCTAGATTTGCAACTTTTCTTTAAATAAGCAAAATTTGTTAATCAAGAATGTCACCATTAAGAGAATAGTCTATGAGGATAGGATGTGTGGTTAAGGAATCTGTTAAGATTTGTACTTGCACCATCTTCCAAGGAACATGTATGATGTTAAATTATAAAAACATAACTGCTCTTCTATCCAAACAACCAAGCTATGTCAATCTAATCATCAAGACTTCTAAAAAATAGATTCTTGGGATTAAAGTAACTTATGAGAGAGCATATAAGATTCTAGATAGTAAAAGTTAGCGACATGTAAATCTTCTCAATTAGAGCATATTTCTACTTGAATTAGTCTTTTATTCATAAAACAAAGAGCATGTTTTTCACCCTCATTAGTATTTAATATTAGAATTTCTCCAAAGGACTTTTCTAGTATTGTTATATACAACATAAGAGGAATCCACAAAATTGATGCTGCCAAAATAGGTGAACTACTAGATATTTTTTATGTCATCAAAAGCTACTTAGCATTCTTTATCTCATTTGAGGTGAACATTCTATCTCATTTGAAGCAAACATTCTTTTTCATTAGCTTTACAACATCTCGAAATTTATTGAATAAATTTCATATAAATCATCAAATAAACGCAAGCTATCCTTACAATGAATGAAACTAGCAAAGACATTTCAACAAAGGCATCTCAACAATAGCAATGATTTTATTAGGAACTATTCCAATTCTACTAGTGTATGATCTATCTAAGAGTTTCATCTATGGATACCACAAAAGCACATTTAAGAAGGTCAATTTTGAGATCAAACTTCCTAATCCTCTCAAAAACAATCCTAAGATCATCAAGATGATTTTTATAATCCTTATTTTTTACGACAAGAACTTCAACATAGTAGTCAACGTTTTGGTGAATAAAATTATCAAACAATGCATCATAACCTTTGATATGTAACCTAGCATCTTGAAGTGAAGTGCATGCTTGTATAACAGAATATGCCGATAAACATCCTAAATGATGCATACTTTTAATCTTCTTAAGTCATTTTAATATGATTTTACTTAGATGATCCATCCAAAAATGAAAGCATGCCATAGTTTGAGATATTATCAACTAATAAACATGAAATTATCAAACAATGCATCATAACCTTTGATATGTAACCTAGCATCTTGAAGTGAAGTGCTTCTATACGTAATATGCCGATAAACATCCTAAATGATGCATACTTTTAATCTTCTTAAGTCATTTTAATATGATTTTACTTAGATGATCCATCCAAAAATGAAAGCATGCCATAGTTTGAGATATTATCAACTAATAAACATGATACAAGAAGATATAAGTCATCGTCAGAATACACTTTATTAATATCTCAGAAGTTGATACAAATGCGAATATGATTGACTTTCTTTTTCTTGAAGTTTGCATCTGCATTAAATTAAAAGAGTTCAAAATACATCAAAATAAAGGCAAAAATAAGAGCCAAGTCTCTTGTGCATGTGCAAAAGATAAAGATCAACTGCAAACTACATGGAATCAAAAAGAAGCTAACAGAAAAGCCTAATTCACTAAGATCAACTGCAAGAGATAAGTCTCCTAGTGATCCTAAATTGAGCCCAAAGATGTCCCTTGTCACACCCCAGATGACCCCCTACCCTTACGCGGTTAATCGATAGAATAACGATGACGATTAGATTAACCAACACGCTCCAACCCGCTGCTAAACGAAGCAGTGAAATATGTATCTAATCAAATCATCACAAATATTTAGAATTCATATACTAATTAACTCATATCACAATTACCTAAAGATAAAATCTTTAAGTTTGTAAATAAATACGTAACAACTAAAGACATCGATAAAATTTCATGCACTCAAAAGTTTAATCTTCCCAAAACTATACACCCAATGTATAATCAACAAAAGCTACCCAAATTGCCTTTTTCCGAAATTATCCAGAAGATCGTAAGTTCAAAGTTTTCATGAGACAAGAACGCTAAAATAAGCGTAAAAACAATAGGAATAATCGCGATGTATATTTAAATTTGCAGAACCGGTGAATGTAACAATGTAATCAACAATACGCCTTGCAGAACGTAATAATATAACCGAACAATACGCTCGAAATGTAATATAATCAACATAGTATGCTCATATCAATATCATCATATCATCGCTGGAGGCTATTATTTAAAATCATTTCGTATAGAATCATGTTTAAAATGTCATTTATAATCGATGGTTTTGACTTCATAACAAAGCGTCACCCGTTTGGCTTTAAGAGCGGTAACCATAATTTAACAAATTGACACTAGACAATTAACGGCTCCAACCTCAAAAAATGAGTCGGGATACTAAGATCCCCGCCATCCATCTCACAACTTTTTTATCTAGAGATTTATAACATAGCCTTCCAATCACAATTTTCCGACATTTTCTTGTTATCACATTCTTGTCTTTACAACATGTTTTAAAACATTTCTATATAATGACATCTTATGCTAATAAAAAAATGCACTAACGACTTATAATCATTGATAGAATTATACATACAATAACAGAATATATGTATGTTTCATACAATTTATAAACTCGTAGAAACAAATGGCATTCATGTGACTAAACCGAATTTACATTAAGAATTATGTCACCTCCTTCATACCAATTGTCGACGCTCGATTCCTCCTCGAGTACACAACCTATAAAGAAATAACTCGAAATAACTCTTCTAAATACTTCTAATACATGAAACTCATAAATGAAACTCATAATTAACACTAATCTTACCTGAAATTGATATCTCCTCATATATCTTTCGAAATACTGGAGCACGACTCCAAAGTAATCTCCTAACGCCAGTATTAATTACCTGATTAAATTAACAAACTAAAATTAACAAAAATATCAATCCTAAATCCCCATTTTAATACACAATAATTCTGCAACTTACCTAACAGCCAAAGAAGATCTCTAAACTCCCCAATCACGCATTTCAACACCGCGTCATGAAAGAAAAAAGGAATAGGAAAGAAATTCAAGAACTCACCAAGCTCCTGGGTTACTCGACGCCAGAAGTGAAGTCCTAGAGCCGACGGTTCACGGATTTCACGAAGGGACTTACAGCGCGGCTTCCAATGACGAAGGCAGCTGAAGTCCAGCGAAGATCTCGAACGCGGCGCGCATCGCAGGCGCCCTATCGGCCGATGACGGCGCGCGAGCGGATCCCGACGGCGGCGAGATTGGCCCGTATGCTCGTGGTCACGGATGCCGGCGCGAGAGGAAGGGAAAGGAGGAGACGAACTCGATCAGCGGGAATGAACTGAGGCTGCGGCGATGGAAGGAATGAAATAGATGAACTCGATCCTGCCCATACGGCGTCGGGCTTTAATCCACCACGATGCTTAACACCTGCAAGAATTGCTACAAGAACGAAAATTAATTAGTTTAGAAATAAGCTAATTGGATTAATTGGATATTACATCCCTATCTTGATCACAAAATTACTAAGAAAAAAGGTGATGGGAGTCCCAAGTACGAAAGGGGCTCATGTGACCTCCCGAACAAATGCACCCCTGACATTCAAAAGGTCATAAAGATACTTCTTGCACTTCCTTAGCATTAGCTCTACCAGTCCAAGCTAAGAAAGTTCATTGTCAAAATGTGCCTTAGAAACTTTGTTGTCCTGCTTTGCTTCTACTCTAGTGTTCAATTTTGTCTTTTTTTTTGTGAATGTATGCTTTGAACCAAAAGATCGAGGTCTACTAAGGAACAGGACTCTGGCTCCTGGCTGCATTAGCCTCCATGGCATTCCCCAATTCTTCACAAATTGAGGGTTCTTCCTAGCTTGGTTCTGCTTAAGGCACTTTATGGGGGTGTCCTTCTCCTTGATGCTTGTGAGCAATGGCCTCCCCTTATGACTTTTTATCTTTCATCTATTTACAAGAATATAGGAACTGCACCATTCCTCTTTAGCTGTATTCAAGCTCCTCTAGTCAAAAGCATCAATCTACATGCTATGTGGTTGCTCCTTGGGCTGTGCACAACTCTCACTCCTATCTTCCCTCCCAAGTGTCAAACAAGTATCTCTTTCAATCCATGCTTTTCTTTTTCACATGAACTATATTGTCAATCTAATTGACATAGTCTTTTCTTGAATAAAACCCATTTTAATGAGCAACTTGATTCCTATCGTTACTTGTTCTTCAATTTCAACTATCATATATCATACATATTGCTTGACAGGCGATACATTGATTGATAGCTAGGGTGTTAATAGTTACAGAAAAAAAAAAAAACTAAGCATCTCAATATACGTCAAAAAAAAATAGTCTACAACAACAACAACAACAACATGTCTTTATCCCACTAAGTGGGGTCAGCTACATGAATCCTTCGTCTTCATTGTGACATATTATGTGTCAAATTCTCATTTCATTCAAGTATACTAAGATCATTATTTATACATCTTAACCATGTCTTTTTAGGTCTACCTCTACCTTTCTTAACATAAGGCAAATCTAATGCATATACTCTCCTAATCGGATCATTGGACGGCCGACGTTTTATATGGCCAAACCATGTTAGGCGACTCTCTCTAATCTTATCTGTCACTGGAGCTACTGCAACTTTATCCCAAACATACTCATTTCGCATTTTATCTCTAAGAATAAAGCCACTCATCCACCTTAGCATCCTCATCTCTGCAACACTTAACTTAGTCTCATGCTTCTCTTTTATTAGCGAACATTCTACACCATAAATCATTACAGGTCTTACCACCATCTTATAAATTTTTTTTCCTTAGGTTTAAGCAGTACTTTTCTATCACACAACAGGCCAGATGCATTCCTCCACTTCAACGATCCAACTTGAATTCTACTAATAACATCTCCATCTATTTCACCATCATTTTGAACAATAGAGCCTAAATATCTAAATCGCTCACTCGTTTTAATGACTTGTGCACCTAATGTCACAACACTACTACTATAACTTCTACAACTAAAATTATACTCTATATATTCAGTTTAGAATCTATTTAAATGAAAACCTTTAGACTCTAAGGTTGACCTCCATAATTCAAGTTTCTCTTGGACTCCCTCTCTAGTCTTATCAACAAGAAGAATGTCATCAAAGAAAGCATACACCAAGGTACATCTTCCTGTAAATGCCTAGTAAGAACATCCATAACTAAAGCAAAAAGATAAGGGCTTAAAGCTGATCCTTGATAAATAGGAAAATATTTCGTCAATCCTCCTTGTGTTTGAACACAAGTAATAGCTCTAGTATACATATCCTTAATGACTTGAATATAACCAATATTAACTCTTTTCTTTTCTTAAACTCTCCAAAGAACATCTCTTGAAACTTTATCATAAGCTTTCTCTAAATCAATAAATATCATATGTAGATCCTCCTTGCTTTCTGTATACTTACTCTAGCAAATCTCTTAACAAACGCAAGATCCATAGTAGATCTACGGCATGAAACCAAACTGACAGAGAAACTTTTGTATCACATCGGAACCTATGCTCAATTACTCTCTCCCATAATTTTAATGTATGACACATTAACTTAATTCCTCTATAATTTACACACTCTTGTGCATCACCTTTATTCTTAAATATAGGAACTAACAAACTCTTTCTCCACTCATCTAGCATCTTTTTAGTCTTTAAAATAACATTAAAAAGATTTATAAGCCAAGAAATTCCTTGATCTCCTAAACATTTCTACACTTCTATTGGAATATCATCAGGTTTTACTGTTTTTTCACATTTCATTTTCTTTAAAGCTTCTCTAACTTCAGATTTACTAATACGACGATAAAAATAAAATTCTCTATTTTTGTTTAGGGTATTAAGGTTGCTAAAATCAATCATATTTTTAGATCCTTCATTAAAAATTTTATCAAAATATCAAAAAATAGTCCCAAAATTCATAATATTGTGCATTCATCAATTCATTTTTATCCCCAAAGAGAACAACATTGATGAAAGTAGGTGAGAATCTTTCTTAGTTCCAAATTAAATTTTTTTTTAATACATATATTATAGCAGTTTTCCACCATCTTCAATTCTTCAACTGCAGGTTTAAATTCTACACAAAGATCATTTGAAAAGTTAAGCTCATAAGATCAGCATCCTCATATTCAACCTTTTTTTCTATTATTGCATAACATACCTTCAATCGAAGATAATTATATCGAGAAAATTTGAAGCCTTTAGTGATATAATTATCACTTCTTTATGATGAATGCAGACTTTTCTTAAAAATATCAAGTTTGTTGGCCACATCATTCTTCAAATTCTTGAAAGATAACATGTAGGTATTTTTATAGGCACTATCTTTTTAGATTCAAAGTACTGAGTAAACTGGTTTAACTTTTGACATAATACTTCTTAGAGTTGTATAATAAACTTCATAATCTACTAGTTCCACATAAAGGAGATACATAAAATGTTTTTAACTTTTCTATATTATAAACCTTGCATAGAGTAGCCTCTTTACAATGTTGAAGATGGATAGCAATAACCATGAATAAATTTTCTAAAATTGATAAATCAATTATTCTCCTTGAAAGAGCACATTGTGCCTTGCTTTCATAATCAAACAAAACTATAATCTAAATCTAAATAATCTGTGTTATATTTTTTTCACTCACTTAAAGGCATAGATGTATCCTTGGGGCTAACTTTTTCTTCAACTTAGATGGAGAGCTAACCAATTTTAGAAAGAGCCGGCATTGTCTTCTTTTTTTTCACTTTACTTTTTATCATTATTTTGAGAATTTGACACTTAATAAAACACAATGGAGATAAAAGATTCATGTAGCCGACCCCACGTACTGGGATAAAGGCTTGTTGTTGTTGTTGTTGCTGTTGCTTTTTATCATCAATCTTTTTAGGTTGCTTTGAAATCCTTAAGATTGATGTCGATGCTTAAGGAGGTTGTGTTGGTTTAGGTTCTTTTAAAATGAAGTATTTGGCATCTTCATAAATATGTATTTCAAGATCTGCAATGAGATATATATCTACATTAATCCTAAATTCTTCTCCGTTATTCAAATATTTCATAAACTAGCACAAAGTAGATAGAACCATGCCATATTCATGAAGCTATGGAGGACCTAAGAAAGCTTTCAATAAAGTATTAGAATTGACCACATAAAAGTTAGCTTTTATATGAAACTTTACAAATCTAAAGAGTAGACTCTATTTTATTGAATCCATGAATTATACTTTGTCTCACCCAAGTTGTAAAAATATAAGAGATAACCACTTTAACGACCACAAGCTCCTGAGATTCACCAAGATCTAAGATCAATTAGTACTCAACTTTTCTTAATACAATTACTCTCTACTATAAAATATAGATGATTATTCTTTAATGCCCGAAGTAAAAAATCTTCTTCACAAAATGTGATAACTAGGATATTCTAGGAGGGAAAAACTTTTGCCATATATCACTCAATGAAATATTCTTCATATTCCTCCAAATTCTAAAGAGCTTGAATTAAAGTTTCTCAAGGATCTCTCAACATTAAGATAACTTCATATACACTATGCAGTGAATAAGAGTATTTTGAAAGTCCATTAAGCAAAAAATGAAAGATGGTGTTTATAAATCAATAATTGATAATCACCGCACTCTTCAAAATACTAAAATACAATAGAACATGATATCAAAATAAATGAGCGGGTTCAATGTAATTATTATAACAATCCAAAACTACTCATAGAAGAAATTCAAAGCTCACAACGAATCGCATTTAGGAAGGATTTTAGCTTTAAATTTTGATGTTATTCACCAACTATCATAGCATATGCAACTAGTAAAGATGTAAAAAGAAGTCTTCCCTAATAGAGACGTCAAAAGTCTATGGACTCTAAAAATTCATGCTCGACCATCCTATGAGAGCTATTTTAAGGGTTAGAGGTTTTGAAGGCAAATTAGATATCATATAAGAAACTATTTAGATACCCCTTCCTCATTTTATGCTGACTTATGATGTGATTCAAGGTTTCTCATGAACACATGCCTATTATTAATTATGTTGCTTAGCCACAAGAGAGAACTTTTATTTACTAATAGTTAGTATGTGATAAATGCTCAACTTATAGTAACGATATTTTGGATTTAGGAAAAAAATTAATCATAATTAAATTAGAATGGATGATGGAAAAATGATAATAAACCAATCACGATCCCATGATTCTAACAACCCTAGTTGTCATGGATCATAGTCAACTTAACCACTGAAATTAGTTGACCCAACCTAACTCAAAGAACCTTATAGTAATTATAAATTGCGTTGACCAAATGAATCCTATAAAACTAGGGAATATGCGCCTAAATAGACAACTTTATGTTGGCTTTAACTAATAGAGGGATTCGTACTCTCTCAAGTGCGCCTATGTATGATTCAATATCTCAAAAGTTGAGCCACTACAGACCCACGAGTTTTAGCTATGATTATAATTTAATATTGTCATTTTGCGAGGAACCATTGAATTAGAGGATCTTGATTGTAACCATAATGTAATAGCATCATTTTAGAGCAAAATCACCCAATCTGAGGACACATGCCACATTTTTAATAGCATGAGCTTTATGAGAGTGATCACAAAAATATGCTTAATATAAAATTAGCTCTTTATGAAATTAGGTTATCTTAAATTTACCCCTTGACAAACTAGTGTAAATGATGGATCTAAAATTGCTTTAAGGTTGGAGCAATAGATTTTACTTAAATGTTTTCATATTTTAGATTTTTGTTTTTGAATTTTTGAATTTTTATGGGGATTTGAGCTTGAAAATTTTACTTATGAGGCTTGAAAGAATTTCATAGTTGAGGATTTCTCTAGTTGAAATTTGTTATCAATGCAACCATCATTAAGATATTTAATTGAACCTTGATAGCTTTGCCCACATGCATACAAAGATTTAGGTCATGATTTACATTTACATTTCATTTGAATGTTCAATGTGTCACAAACCATGTCAATTTTACACTGCATAAAGGATGGGGGGTTTGTGAAATGGGATTTGGAGCTTGTTATACAGATTAGATAACCTTAAGAGTTTGCATTTTGAAAATAAATTTTCCTTATCGAATATTTAGAAGGCCTTCTGCAAATGGAAAATAAAATATTAGGAAAATTTTAAAAAAGAGTATTTGGCCCTCAATGCATGGCAATATGAACTTGTTCGACTAGACTGATTAGATAATTTTTTTTAAAAAAATCATTCTTTGATTGCAACTATTATAAATACATTGCACAAATGTCTTTCACAAGATTCAAGTCTTACATATAATCTTCGGAACATGGAAATCATACTTGAAAGGTGAATCTAATAGTCCTACCCTATTGATAAAGAGGCCCGCTCAATAACGTGCATGAAACTTTATGAGTTTGAATTTCTTTAAAGAGAGATTTTGTAAACTTTGAAATGATTAAAAGGTTTTCGAATATCCTATTGTAGTGCATGAATCATTTTTGGGTTTAAGTATTTTCACATTTGTCAAAGAATATGCACATATTTAATTTTTGACAATTTGATGTATCTTTTAGAGGCCATGCATGCCTAAAAATATACTTGTCTGCTTTATAAAATATTGTAAATGAGTTGGAAGTTGTTTTGTAATATGCTAAAAAGACTTTAAAATTTTCAAATTTAATTATTTAAGTAAATATTTTGTCATTAAAAATATGAGCCAACATTACATTTAGAGTTCATTATTACATGCATTATGTCCACTACTAAATGTTGATTTGCAAATCCGATTGTGAATGTTTGTGAATTAAAGTTTTGTTGCACATTTAAAAGCACTATGATTTACTTGAACTCAATCGACATTTGTTATGATAGAGTTTAACGGATGTAGCAAAGAAGTTTTATCATTGCTTTATCATTGCTCATTGGTGAGCTTCTGCAATTTCCTAGTTTTGTTTATGTTAGCTCTACACCAGATTTCACATATTTGTGCATTTATTTTATTCTTATCATGTATGTTTGAAAATTTTTTTTTAATTTCATCGTAATCACAATACTATCCAAAAGATTCTTCTCACTCTAGCATTTCTAAATTTTATCATTAAAACTTTTGATAGCAAGCCATTGTCACCCTTGTGCAAGGGGTACTTAAGAGAATATTGGGTCTTCTAACCATGCCAAGAAATATGTATATATATAGTGTAAAGCATTACGGCTAAGTCTTTTACCCCACTATGTCAAACAAGACGTGTATGATATTCATATTTATACAAGAATTTGCAGCATAAGATTTTCACGTCATGCTAAAAAAATGCATTAGTACTTAAAATTGACAACTTCGATCTTTTATTCCACCATGTCAAGAAAAGCAATATAGATTTTCATCTACACTAGAAAATACACAAATATAATAGGTTTTTCTTTGCCATGCTAAGAAAAGAACATACAGTAGCTACCCTCCGAATCGCAAGTGTTACTTATGAGTTTTCCCTGTCATAATAACAACAACAAACCTTTATCCCACTATGTGGGGTTGCTACATGAATCCTTCTTCTCCATTGTGTCCTATTATGTATCAAATTCTCATTTAATTCTAGTAAACTAAAGTCATTTTGTATGCATCTTAACCAAGTCTTTTTAAGTCTACCTCTACCCTTCTTAACATAAGGGAAATCTAATACAACTACCCTCACAATCGGGTCATCGGACGGCCGACGCTTTATGTGGCCAAACCATCTAAGGCAATTCTCTCTAATCTTATCTGCCACTAGAGCTACTCCTACTTTTCCCCGAATATACTCATTTTGCATTTTATCTCTAAGAGTAAATCCACTCATCCACCTAAGCATCATCTCTGCAATACTCAAGTTTGTCTTATGCTTCTCTTTTATTAGCCAACATTTTGCACTATAAATCATTGCAGGTCTTCCCACCATCTTATAAAATTTTCCCTTAAGTCTAAGCGGTACTTTTTTATCACGTAACAGGCCAGATGCATTCCTCCATTTCAACCATCCAACTTGAATTCTACTAATAACATCCCCATCTATTTCACCATCATTTTGAACAATAGATTCTAGATATCTGAATCACTCACTCTTTTCAATGACTTGATCACCCAATATCACAACACCACCACTAAAACTTCTACAACTAAAATTAAACTCCATATATTCAGTTTTAGATCTACTCAAATGAAAACCTTTAGACTCTAAGGTTGACCTCCATAATTCAAGTTTCTCTTAGACTCTCTCTCTAGTCTTATCAACAAGAAGAATGTCATCAGCAAAAAGTATACACCAAGGTACATCTTCCTATAAATGCCTAATAAGAACATGCATAACTAAAGCAAAAGGATAAGGGCTTAAAGTTGATCCTTGATATAATCCAACTGAAATAAAAAAATATTTTGCCAACCCTCCTTGTATTTGGACACAAGTAACAAATCTAGTATACATATCCTTAATGACTTGAATATAACCAATATTAACTCCTTTCTTTTCTAGAACTCTCCAAAAAACATCTCTTGAAACTTTATCATAAGCTTTCTCTAAATCAACAAATATCATATGTAGATCCTCCTTATTTTCTCTATACTTCTCCATCAAATCTCTCAACAAATGTATAGCATCCATAGTAGATCTACCTGGCATGAAACCAATTTGATTTTGAAAATTTTTTGTATCACATCATAACATATACTCAATTACTCTCTCTCATAATTTTAATGTATGACATATTAACTTAATTCCTCTATAATTTTCACACTCTTGTGCATCACCAATATTCTTAAATATAAGAATCAACAAACTTTTTCTCCACTCATCTAGCATCTTTTTAGTCTTTAAAATAACATTAAAAAGATTTGTAAGTCAAGAAATTCATTGATCTCCTAAACATTCTCACACTTATATTGGAATATCACAAGGTCCTATTATTTTTCCACACTTTTTTTCTTTAAATCTTCTCCAACTTCAAATTTACTAATACGACGATAAAAATAAAATTCTCTATTTTTGTTTAGGGTATTAAAGTCGAAAATCAATCATATTTTCAAATCCTTCTTTGAAAAATTTATAAAAATATCTCATCCATCTATTTTCAATATCCTTTTCTAAGAAAAACACCTTATGATTTTCATCTTTAATACACCTCACTAGAACTGGATCTTTACTTCTCCTATCTCTTTAGTTGGCTAACTTATGCATATATTTTTCACCTTTTTTGGTATTCAATCTGTTATATAAATCACTAAAAGCTAAATTTTTAGCATCATATATTGCTTTCTTAGAATCTTTACGGGTCACTTTATATCTTTCTCAATTCTCCGAGCTTTTATTTATAAATCAAGTTTTATAACAATACTCATTATTTCTTATCTTTTCTTGCACATTTTGAGTCCACCACCAACTAATTTTCTTATGTTTTCCCTATCATGTTACAAAAAATACATACGGGTTTCACTCGTAGGGCTAAATGCATTGCAAATATAATTTCAGAGATTTTAAGAGGTTGCATTTTATAACTTCAGGTGAAACAATTGTTAGCAATGATTTGAGGCGAGGTGATGAGATTGCGGCAATCCCATAACACATACATTTTTCCTTAACTTTTTTTTCTTTCTCTATTTGGTTTTCATTTTTTAGCTTTTTATTTTTATAAATATAAATATATAGAGAGAGAGACAGAGAGAGTGAAGGAGATACACAGAAAATGAGAGAAAAAGAAAGAGTGAGAGACAGAGATAAAGAAAAAGAAACAAAGAGAGGGAAATTAAAAGAGAAAGAGAAAGAAATAGAGAGTGTGCTTGATGAAGTTTGGTTAATGGCGGCATTCAGACAAATAAGGTGGATGTAAGACTTCAAGTTAGTCATATAAGTTGAGGGTGAAGGCAACTAGGTGGTTGAGGCAAAATGCTCAATTTAAGAGAGCTGTGAGTAGCAAGGGACAAGGTCAACTGAGGTTAGGATAAGGGATTTGACAACAATGCAGCTGTAAAAGATTGCAGCAGGTAACCTTTAAAGTGAGAGGAGATCGGTTGAGGAAGATCCATCAAGTCATTTGCATAAGGCAACGATGGGGCAGCAATTTTGAGGATTAAGAGGTGATGGCATGCATGACTTGAGATGACGTAAGCTGAGGGGGAACAGGTTGATAGTTATCATCAAAATAGATGGGTTTAATCACGGGTTTAGTAGAATGGGGGAATTTAACTTAAATCAACAAATCATATGGACTCCTTTGCTCTTTTAAAGGCCTTTGGCTTTCTAAAAGCCTTCTCCAATGAGCTCCAATCCCAACTTTCTCCTTATAGCATTGTCATGGGTTTAGAAGATTTTGATAAGAATAGAAGTAGAGGCAAGAGAGATACACTGATGGAGAGAGAGAGAGAGAGAGAGAGAGAGAGAGAAGACAAGTTGAAAGTTTGGGAAACGTAAGTGTTAAAGAGAAGCTGAGTAAATGTTACGGTGGGTTTTAAAAAATGAGAGACAATGGGTAAGGGAATAATTCCAGATTTCAATGTTTTTACAACCAAACCTGAGAGAAGGCACGAAGCAACATTGGACGAGAAATGACGAGTGGGAAGGTACAAGGGAGAACAGAAGATGGACTTTGGTTTCCATTTTTTTTAAATCAATTACATAATCATAATAATAATTGGATAATATATGTTTAATCCATTATTAATTTAAATAATTAACAAAGTTTTTTTATAATATTTATTTTGAAAATTATATACATATATAAATAAAAATCATTTAATATTATTATACATATAATTTATTTAACACTTCTTTATAGGATTTAGGACCAAATTGGTCCCTCAACTATTTATGAAAGACTAATTTAGTCCCAGACTAAATAGGAGAACCAATTTAGTCCCTTGACTATTTGAACAGGAATGAAGTTGATCCTTCCGTTTGGAATTTAACAGAAAATTGTAGAGAAATAATGAATATTATAGGACATTTTCGAAATAACAAAAAATAAAAAAAAGTAGATAACTAATAAACCCTACTATCTTCTCATTTTCATTCACGATCAGATCAAGGACCAACTTAGTCGATCAATAGCACCAAATTGGTCCTCCTATTTAGTTTGGGACTAAATTGGTCCTTCATAAATAGTTGAGGGATCAATTTGGTCTTAAACCCCTTCTTTATATTTGACATTTTAAAATATGTGCCTTGGCCACCTTTTCTGCATATTTAGTCACTAGCATCTGTCAATTTATATGTCTGCATCTCGCATGCAAGTAAAACTTCTCTTTTCTTATGCAACAAATACGATTACATAGGGATTGATTGTGCATAATTTCAATATTTTAGACATAACGACGCATTCCATTACAAAATGAGTGGTGACAGAATACTTTCAATGCAAATAGATATTTTCAAATGGCTGCAAGTATCATTGCTTCTGTTGTCAATCCTCATTGTCATATTCAATATAGTTGAACTTTGAATACATATGATCAACATAAGCAACCCTTCAAACATGTGCACAGCATGAATTCCAAAGAGCAAAAAATAGTGCATTGCCAAGGAGAAGATTAACCATACTTCTAGAAAGGCATCTCAATTACGCACTAATTTAAACTGGAGATCGTTATTACTAGCTGATGCATTATGGTGTGCAAAATAGATATATGATAGTGTCATCATAAGAAGCTTCTTTAAAAGTGGGAAACCGCACAAGAAAATGCTGGATGCCATAAACAATGTGCAGATAAAAAGTTATGCTTCAAAAAAAAATGATGCAAATAACAAGACAAGAACTAGCAAGTCCACAGCAAATATTTAAGCAATAGAGCAAGACAACAATGCCATTAAATATGATCAATACATGCATTAGAGAAGTTTAGTACATACCACTAACAATTTATGTAATATTGACTCAACATCTTCACCAACATATCCTGCCTGTCAAATACAATAAAAAATTCAATTTTAGAAAATTATTCCGCATCAGATATCAGAAAGAAGAGGATGCATATCAATACTAACGTACCATTCAAGCAAAAAATTCTGAGAAACTCTATTCTAAATATTATATTTTATTAATCTAGAGGGAGGGGGAATGAAGAAAATGATAAAAAAACAAGAAGTTGGATTAGCAATTGACAAACATAATGCCTAAAAGCTTTTTAATGCAAATGTTTAATATCAAAAAAAAAAGGGATAAAACAAGGAAATGACACGACCTAGAATTACTACAAGTACTTTTAGTAATGGCTTAGATTCACTTAGGAGGAGGGGAGAAGGCTGCTTCTTTCTTGGTGACATCAATGAACATTAAATTCATGCAATTCACCAAAAATATTATGAAGTTTCAAATGATTGTATAGATATGGAATGTTGACCTCCATATATGTGTCATAAGTCGAGTCAAGCCTACAAGTCGAATTCGACAGACTTCAGAAGTGACAATGCGCAAATCGGGGCTCAAAATGCACTGGACGTAACCGAAAATGATTGAAACGACCTCTGATCGATGAACGGACTTCGCCATCGCATTTAGAACGTCGAGATTGATCGAATAAATATTGCACAATCTAACGATCAACCAATCGAACGATCGAGCTATCAATATGTTGATGTGCATATCGGAGAAGAGAAGCTATGACGATGTCCAAACCAATTTCGCTCATAAATTGACGTTAACTTTAAACATTGAAAACTATCAAACGACCGCCCACACTCACTGACCCGCCCGCGAAATGTAGAATGATTGGTAACGGCGTAAATCGAGACCAAGATAGACGCCGCCAAAATCGCCTAAATGACCTCGATCGACGAACGACTTCGCCATTACGTCGAAGGCCGAAACCTATAAGATATAAATAACTTGAAAATCAACCGACGCGCGATCGAGCGCCAACGTGCAGACGGATATCGAGGTCAGGAGGTGCCGACGCAAACCAAACGACCTCCGTTAGTAAAATTGATTACGTTGTTAGCTTCGGAACGTCAAAAACTATCAAATAAGATTGTTTGCACTCAATTCGGACAAGTCTGTGCGAAAATCAAGCGGTCGGAAATGATATCGGGCATTTTGAGCTGAAATTGACTCAATTTGACGCCAATGCAAACCAAACGGTCGTCACCGTTGTATTCAGAACATCGAAATAACCTTCAATTGATATATATTTTGATTACCTAATCGTGTCAGCATAAAGTTCATATCAGGCTTAATTAAACGCATAAGAAATTAATTTCAAATTCCTATTTAACCTTAATAATCAAGTTTAATGTCTCATTGGTCTTCAACCTCCTTTCACGACGAGTCCATCTCCACACAAGTTTCTTTTTCACACACTGGAGGAGTGTCCTCCCATTCGAACGAGTCCGCTTCCAACCACTTGACTTCTTCACGCGCACTCCACCCTCCACAACCATTCCCTCCTCAAGCAAACCACAAGGTAAGAAGGCTTCCTCTCCACTTCTTTTCTAAAAGACGCACTTCCTTCCTCTCCATTTTCCTCTCATGAAAAGAAAAGTTCTTCCTCCCTTTCTTCTTCTTCCTTCTTCCTTCTTTCCTCTTCTTCCTTCTTCATTTTCTCTCAAAATCAAACCAGAATTATCCCTCTTGTCTTTCTTCCCTTTCTTCTTCTTTCTTTTCCATTTCATTTTCCCCTCATTCCTCCAATCTGAAAATATTTTCTCTATTTCTTCCCTCATTTCCATAAAACCGAAAATCAATTTTTCTTCTCTCATTTTCCACCAAAACCGAAAATCCATTTTTTCTTCCCTCATTCCACCAAAACCAAAAATCCACTTTCAAATTCCTTTATTTCCTCAATCTGAAAATTCCCCCATTTCCTTAATCTAAATTTCCAAATTTGTTTTTGCAGAACTGAGAAGAACATCGATTAGGGTTCTTCTTTCTTCTGATCACCCTTTCATTACCTTTCCACTTTTTTCACAGAACAAGAGGAACATCACATTAGTTCTTCCTAGTGTCTCCTTTATCTCCCTCTCGACTCTTCCCTTTGTCAAGAGAAACATCATTAGGTTCTCTCTTGGTTTCGATATCCAACTCGTCTCTTTGTCATCAGAACGCTGCAAGAAATAAGAATACGTAAATATGGATGTATATATACTTGTGTTTCGGTTCGGGGATCATTTATTAGGAGCGACTAGATAAAATCGCGGTCGCAAAACACCGCTGCACGCTTAATGTACAGATCGAGTAAGCCAACATCTTTTAGATGTCGCTCCCCCTAGTTGAATGCTGCCGAAATTTTGTCAAATTTCTGGACTTAGAAAAAAAAAAGAAATTAATATATATACATTGTATTGCATTTATTTTCTTTCAGGTTTAAAGGCCTCGTCATGCTCATTATGGCGTGATGAGATGGAAATCGATTGTGGTATCGCAAGACACCACTCGCTATGCTCATTAGAGCGTACCGAGAAAGCCAAAACACTCCCGATGCAGCCCCTATGCGGGAATGACGTCGGGAGTAGGGGTGTGCATTAGACGGTTCAAACCGAACCGATGTTAATTGGTCGGTTTGGTTCGATTTTTATGTTCATTATTTGGTTTTTGATTGAAATTATGGGTTAATACGGTTTTATGGTTTTTGGTTCGGTTTTAAGTTATTAAATTTCGCTTACTGCTAAACCGATTATTTCGATTATAGATTAGAGTGCCTTCGACTGAGCCTATTTCGCCTCGTCTCGTCTCGAGTCCGTGGAGTCACGGATGAGTTGAGTCGCAATGAGTCGAATAATCGATTTACTTAGACGCCGAGTTCTGAGTGTTCATTCCTCGACTGATTCGAGCGCGCCAAATGTCATACACTTCTTCGAGGATGGAGAGTCTCGAGTCTCACTAGGGCATAAGGCATTCTACAAGATTCCAGTGGTTTCGCCTTCCGGACCCGAATCGACTTTCGCCCACTTTCCTATTTATGACGACTTCTCCTTCCTTTTTATTTTTTTTCTAGCGATGATTTGATACCGGAGATAGCCTACATCTACGCCTCTACTGTGTTCTGTGACTTATGTCTTCACTCTTCACGTTCACTCTTCCCATCTGATTTAAGTCTCTTTGATTCTTTCAGAGGTAATGTACCAACTAAAGAACTAAATCACATTATCTCAACTCCTCTCTCTCTCTCTCTCTCTCTCCTTCCTTTGTTGAAATTTTGTTGATGGTTTGAATGTTTGATTCAACCCGGGTGAGCCGGGTGGTCGATTTGGTTTATTGTGAGTGTGAATTGTGATTGGTCGTCCACCGCCGTTGTGGACTTTATTCTTTGAGAGAATGCGTAAGAACTAAATCACATTATCTCAACTCTCTCTCTCTCTCTCTCTGTATTCCTTCCTTTTGAAATTTTGATGGTTTGAATGTTTGATTGTTGGAAAGCAGTGGCTCCAGAACGTTGCTTGATTTATTGTGATTTGTGAGCCGTGAGCGGATTGGCCACCGTGGACTTTATTCTTTGAGAGGTATAACAAGTAAGAACTAAATCACATTATCTCAACTCCTCTCTCTCTCTCTCTCTCTCTCTCTCTCTCTCTCTCTCTCTACTCCTTCCTTTGTTGAAATTTTGTTGATGGTTTGAATGTTTGATTGATGTGAGCAGTGGTCGGTTTGATTTATTGTGGTGTGAGCTGTGAATTGTGATTGTGTCGTTATTGGACTTTATTGGTTTTGGGTTTTATGCTATCTATCATGTTATTACGGAAGTCCGGAAGAGCCCTTTTGGAAGAAGTTTCGAATTTTTTTTCTTATTGATAAAGAAAAAAACAAGGCTATGAAGTTTGTGTTGTCGCGTACTTAAGGCCTATGAAGTATGAACATGCTAACCGCTAAGTCTAACGCGGAAATTACATGCTCTTTAGTTACATCATTGGCTCATTCATCGCGATTATAAGTATAACATATGATTTGAACTTATCACCATCTCTATGCTCAACTCGGATAATCTGGTTTTACGCTTCATTCTAATATAAATAGATGTAGATCGTAGATGCATGTCTTGGAAAAATAAAGTCTTATTTATTTTTTTATCTTAGTATTTTTAAATGCAACTATGCAAGTAATACAAATTGATTTATTGGGATGGCTTTAATAAAAACAATATTGAACGGTAATGCTGAGAAATGTGATATTATATTATAACATTTGGGATACATTGCTAAATGTGATAATCTGGTTTTTATGCTTCATTCTAATATGACATGTAGTATGTAGATCAGTAGAAGCATGTCTTGGAAAAATAAAGTAAGCCTTATGATATTTTTTTTTTATCTTAGTATTTTTTAAATGCAACTATGCAAGTAATACAAATTGATTTATTGGGATGGCTTTAATAAAACAATCCAGAAGCCGGTAAAATGTGATATTATATTATAACATTTGGGATACATTCAGATGGATGATTTCGATTGAGCATTACAATTTGTTAACATGATTCAATGAATTAATATTGTTCAATTATACGATTCATGTCTTTTTTTCTTCTCAATATTGTAGATCCAAGCTTTTAATCAAAGTAAGTTTTGTTGATGTAATTTATTAAAGCATGCTTTTTTTTAATTCTTTTTAATTTATTTAATTTTTTTATTCTGTAGAAACATGTCACAAGTTGGAGATAGTTCAAACACCGTTAGAGCTATGACCGATTCAAAGAAGTTCAACTTACGAGATGCTTCGATGAGAAACCACCAATTTCAAAAAAAAGAAAAGCTCCTGACCTGGGATCCAAGTTTGGGATCACTTTGTGAGGTATACTAATGAGGAAGGAGAAAAATGAGTAAGTGTAATTATTGTGGAAATCATATCACATGATCCAAAGATTAATGGCACTTCAAACTTACTACGATCTTTCTTTCAGGGAAGAATCCTATTAAAATGAACCAAATCAAACTAAACTTGCATTTCAATTTAGTAAAGGAGGAGCATTCTCGCAAGTCTTAAGCATGGAGATTTGACCAAGAAAATGTAAGGGAAAACTTTAAAGAATTTATTGCTATGATGAAATTACCTTCAAGCACGTAGAAGGTTGGGGTTTTAAACATTTCATGCTCAAATATATCCAATATTTCAAATACATTCACGCGACATCGACACGCGATCGCTTTAAATTTTATCGGATGAGAAAATTTTAAAAATCCTTTCAAAAGCCCCGCCAGAGTTTGTCTTACTATCGATACTGGACATCAATTCAACAATTAACTATACGTGTCACGCATTTTTATTGATGATGACAAAAAACTCAATAAAAGAGTTATAAACTTTGTCAATCTATACCATGTGAGAATGGATCAACAAGTTGAGAAGTCTTTGTAGATTGGGATTGAAGCAATTTTACCGCGTATGATAATGCAAGTTCTAATAATGGCATCATCACGCACCAAAATTTTCTAAACTGGTAGAAGGTTAATGCACCAAGATTTCCTATTCTCTCACATGGCTGGATGTTTTAAATTGCTCCAATTTCAATTGCGCCGTAATCAATTTTCGCATGCGTATCGATGCATTTAGAAGTTCATTATCCCCAAAGATACAATTCTAATACGCACATTGGATCGATGCGAGCAAAATGGATCAGAATCCAAAGAAATGTAAGAAAATATTAATGACATCGAGATGAAGGTATTTATATGAAATTTACAATGATTTTTTTTAATCGTAATTAGAAATTTAGAATAAATGAATAATTAATGATTTATTTGTTTTATAGATTTAGCAAACTTAACAAGTGAAACTCAAACTTCTGGATTATGATGAGGATCATGAATCCGATTGCCGATTCCAATATGGGATATAGTCCTGAGACTTATAGATTTCAAATTTTCATTGGTCTAATGGTCTCCTTCGCTTTATCTTATGTTTTGCTTTTTTTTTGCTTACATTTCTTATATCCGTTGTTGGATTGTAATTTTGGTACTGTAATTTTATCTTAAGCCAATACAAATAGGCTTTTTTTTAGGGTTTAGGGGCAATAATAACAATGATGAAATGATCAATGATACACGCTACTTTGACTTTTGGTGTTATTGCCTCTTAAGTCTTAAAGGCTGAGTCGATTTTCAAAATTATCACGCCTGTATATATATATGGTGATCATATTTTTCGATATTACACTCAATCTGATAATAAAAGATATTTTTATACTGAGCTGACCCCAAAATCCAAATTACAAATATACGTAAAGTATATATTATTCTAGTTGGTTGAAGGATATTTGGTGGCTATTAGTTGCTAGGAAACTAGTTTTGGCGCTGGTGCCTTTACGATGTTATTCTTGGCTTGTAGTTTGTCTTCTCGCGCTTTGTATCTTTTTTTTTGTCTTTTGGCTATTCTATTAACCCTGGATCGATTTCATTTTGCCTTTAGTTGGGTTTACCGCTTTACACTTTCCCCATATCTAATGATTTTGGCTTGATGACTGATGTTGGTCTTTACACTAACTTTAGTTTTCTACTACTATGGTGGTTGGTTAGGAGGAAATGTTGGCTGACTAGTTTGGTTGGTTGTATTGGCTAGCTAGGTTGGTTGGAGGGATGGCTATTTTGGCTGGTTTTTCCTGCTCCTTTGGTGACTCTTTGGGAACCTACTGTTTCTTTTGTGACCTATATTTCTGATTTCCTCTTGCTTTATTTTTTTTTGGTTATGGTTTTAACCTCCTCCTATATGGCTATATTGGATTTCATCTTTCTGCCAATGGTTTTTTGGTTTTTCTGCTACAAGTAAGCTCTACGATCTCAGACGATAATCAAGGTGATTTGGTGTTGATTTTCTTCTTGCTTTAAATAGTTTGGTGTTTGAGATTTGTTGGGATGTGGATCTTATTTTTTTAAAAAAATTAGTTAGATTGTGTGATTGCTATAGATTCTGCTGAAGCGTGCACTATTGGAATGGCTAGATATGATTTGGGATCTGAAGAAAAGTTTGATTTTTGTTTGTTCCTGGGTAGAAAGGTTTTACCTTTTTTCCCGACCAATTAAATCTGTTTTAGAGTCTGGATTCCAAGATTCATGGGTTGCCTTTAACCTGTAATAAAGTAGAAAAAAAATTGCACAAATGAAGTAGACAAATATGTTTGATGGTATATTTTGCTTTGCTGTTGTAAGTATGGATTTAGTTTTGGAAATTTATACTTTATGGTATATTAACCTAGGATCTACCACATTTTCATAATCTCTGGGTTTGTTTTTTTTTTTTTTTAATGTAATCATTTTTTAGTGAGAACTCGCAACATTACGGTTGGCGCTTACAATTGGTCGACCATGTATTTATTTTTTTGTGGTCGAAGTTAGTTCAAATTTATGAGGTCATGATTAGCAAAGCTTTTCATGTTCTGATTTCTTTGGAGTTAGGAGGAAGACTTGAGGCCGGTGGGAAGCGAACACTTGGTGTTGGTCACCCAGAAATTTTGAAACATCTGGTGTTGAAGTCACAACTGCTTTGCTTCAAACTACATTTAGTTATCATTGTCGTAGGCTCGTAGCACACAGGATTTTTGTTGAGCAATTAATAATCTCTGTAAATTTTTTTTTTCTTTTTCTTTTTTATGGATAGGTCCTCTGGCCTCTGGGTCAGGGAATTGCCAATACTGTTGCCTATTGGATTGGCACTTGATGAGAGACATCTAGCAGCTCATTTCAATAAACCTGATAATGAGATTGTCGACCACTATACGTAATATTATTCATCATTCTTCAATCATTAGGTTCATATTATATAATTCTTTGTAGAATGTACTGATATCTCATTAACATGAATAATGTTTTTTTTTTCTAGATATGTTATTCTTGGAGATGGTTGTCAAATGGAGGGCATTTTGAATGAAGTTTGCTCTCAGCACCGGGTCTTGGAAAGTTGATAGCTTTCTATGACGATAATCACATTTCAATTGATGGGGACACCGAGATTGCGTAGGATACAATTGAATTATGTTGCTATTTTTTTCTCTTTGTTAATTGTTTATAATTTTTATTTGTACATTACATTCATAAATTGTATATTTGTATCAGATATGAAAACTATTTACAATATTACATCAGATCAATATGTATACGTAGTTTAACTTTAGTTAATAAAATTTCTATTATTTATTTGTTAACTTTAAAATTCTTTTTTTAATCTCTCTATAATTCGTAGGAAAAAAAATAAACCGAACTCTAATTCTGCTTATTTAGTTCTGGTTTATAGTACTTTGGTGGTTTTTTTTTTAGGTTAATAGCGGTTTATTCAAACAAAACCAAACCTAATAAACCAAACCAACCGACGTCTCTAAATAGGTTGCCAAAATTTGACTGAAATTTGAAACTTGAACAAATTCAAACTGAAATCGTCAAAACTTAAATTAAATAAGAAAATACACGATAAATGTTAAAACGAATATCAAACCAAAAAAAAATAGGAAAAGCATTTACAAAATTTATTTAAGCAAGTTGAAAGATTTAAAATTAACTTCTTAATAAAGCTCTTTTCTTGTAAATTCCTCAAAATTAAACAAGTTTTAATTAGAACTTGGGAAGGCTAATATTAAACTCACAAGCTTTAAATTGCAATTCTCTATGGCTTAAATTGAAGTGGTAAAGTGAGTTTTCTTCTCTTGTAAACTTCTCAAATCATACAAACTTTGATTGAAATTAGGGGAGGCAAATGCCAAGCTCATAAGGACTTAGAATAAGTTTGAAGATTGACTTGTAAATAAACATAAAATTTGATGTAGAATTTAAAATAAAGTCAAATCAGGTTTGATCACATTTATATGAAGACTGAATCATTCTCATAAGTGCAAGAATATTATTCAAAAACTTACTCGAAAGCATAACTTGTTGGCTTGGTGATAGTCATGAATGCTATATTTCAAGTTTACTTGAATTTGTATCTCAATACAAAACAAAATCATAAGAAATTTGTTGAGTGTCATGCTTATATATATAATAAAAAGAGGAAAGTCAAATGAAATTTATGACAAAGCTATGAAGAAGTGAAATAACATGTTGGCAAGCATAGTTAAAGCTCCTTAATGAATAATTGAAAGATTCATACAAGAGTTGTTAATAGTTTGTTTCAAACTAATTGGAAAATAAATTCTTAAATATGAAAGAATTGAACACGCTCCAAAATTTGAAAACTTGGAGAATTGAAAAATTCAACAAATACTAAGTATAGCAATATTTTAAACTACAATCTAAATCAAAGCGTCTGGTTAATACACTTTTACAACGACGATCGTTAATTAAAATTCTTAAATACACGCATGAGCCCTCGACATCTTTGAATGTTTAGATTCAAGTGTCGAGGATCTTTGCGGGTTCTTCGGTTTAATCTAGGGAGTGCAGGTTAACAAAACCTAAAAATCTATTATAAAATTTCAACTTATTGAAATATTTGAGAAAATTTTAATGTGGTAGATCGATATTCATATGAGCGAGTTGAGAGGATCTAAAATTCTCAAATATATTCGAGTCAATCAATTAACTACCCCAATAATGACTGTGTTGAATGGTGATTTCAACCGGAGGGGGTATTTCCATCAAAATGTGATTTTATTTTCAAATCAAATTAACTCAAATTAAATATCAATCTAAAAACTATTTAAATGAAACTCTATCATTAAAAGCTTAAATCAAAACTCAATCTATCCACCTTATTTGTTTGTGTGACAAATTAAAATTCTAACTCACAAAAGCCGATGTCAGCGAGTGTTCACTGTTTTCAATCAATCTCACGCCAAGAAAGGCGTGGCGTGTCCTCCTACGTAGCTTGGCCAAGAGGCTCCGGATGATGCGATTCTGGAGTCCTCTCGGGTGGTTTGGCCAATCGTGCCTATTATATTATCACTGTAGCCGTATGCTCCCATCTCGCCCTTTGAGTTGAATCATAGGGTATCTCGATAGAATAAACTTAGATGCTAGATAAAACTCTTTAGAAAAACATCATCCCAGATCTACAAAGATTTCTTGGATGACGTAACGATTCTTGATAAAGTTCTTGGTCGGGTTGACTACCTCCTCAATTAAGTATCTTAGGGGCCATGGTCCGGATGTGAAAATAATGGGATCTGATCGAACGCCATCATTCCTCCAACCATCCGATTTAAGCTGAAATGATGAATTTCATAATTTTAAATTTTAAACTCCATATGTTGTTACTATTCGCTACGCATTCAGTGATCTAATGACTAGTCTTAATCGAAAGGTCTCTCTCACTTGAGAGGAGATTATTATAGGGGTTGCCTTTGTGAAAAAACTATATCTAAAGTCCTCACCAAATGAGGACAAAATCTCTGAGTAGTGTTTTATCTACTATCTCATCTGCCTTGTGAAAATTACACTGATACTTAAATCATACTCTCTTCAATTCAATTTATCGAGAGGTCGGTAGTGAATTTTCGGAGCCCACATGGAATAATTTCAGGTCTTCGAGATAACTGTCATGATGGGAAATAAAAAGTGAAGTAGTTTTAACTCAAATTTTTAGCTGTGGCCAAACTAGAAAAAGATTCCATACAAGATGTTGCTTCAATTGCTTAAGAGTTATTTTGGTTTTCATTGCTTTGCTTCAATAACCCTTCAAATCATAACTAAAAAATAGGATACCATACACCGTTAATGTGACACTGAAAGCCTTGAACTCTTCCACGTCTCACAGAAATTTTCCATTTACATTAATATTGATCTGCTTGTTGTCCAGACCTATCAGGTCCACGTAAATTATCCTTTCAAGGTTTCAAAACTTGATCCCTAATCTCAGTAGCAATCCCCTCGATGGATTTTGTTGGCCTCACTAGAATAGAGCATCATTAGTGCCTATGAGCGCCTATATACCACTGTAAACAGTGGGAAACAATTATCAATACTATGATCAATGATGTTCAGAATTCCAATGATCAATCACATTAATAATACTACTACAAAACACATAAACAAGAGAAACCTAGAGCCTAGAGACAATACCCGTTGGTTGCAGATTTAGCTCCAAGGATTTGAGGCAGAGAGAATAATTTAATCAACCCTATGGAGACATTTAAGTTTAATATAGCGGACAAACCTATGGTCAGATTGCCTCCACTTGACTTGGACAATGTTGAATAATTCACAGAAATTGCTTTACTAAAATAAGAAATAAATATTTTCATTCCTCCTATGGACTTGCAAGAATAGAAGGCAGGTACTAGCAAGTCAATTCAGAGTGGAAATCTTGAAATTCCTATAGACAATAAATAGTGAATTGCCATGTTAGCGAGTATGCAACTGCAATAAGGCTTGGATCACTGACAGGGCTATTTCTCCACCCCTGGATACGATCCTATAGCCTGTGTTGCTGTAGATTTTGTAGGCATCTATAATTTTGTTTCCTAGAGATTCTATCATTCATTGTTAATAGCTTTTTAAGTGCAATTACTATGATATTATTTCTTTTCTTTTATAGTCTATTACTTCCTAAATTTACCCATCATAGAACAATATAAATAGAACCACATTCTAGCCAAATAAAACATAGAGCATTCCACCTTTCTTTCTCTCTAGTTCTCTTCTTCTTCTTTCTTTCTTGCATGATATCAGTTAAATGATGGTTGATAACTACAAGAGGGTCACAACTAAGTTAGCAAAGAAGGAAAGAAAATCAATTCTCCTTCCACCTGAAAGGTGATACCATCATTCCAGGAGTCTCCATACTCACCAATTCAAATCACTTCCTACAAATTAAATTGGAAGAACTTCTTCCAATTGCCTTGCTCGATTTAGGTAGAGATCTAAAGAAGAAGAAAGATCAGAGAGCTAAATGGTGCAATCCGTTAACCTAAAATAGTCGACCCTTCCTTTCTATCATGAGAAACTATAAATGCCCTAATAATGTCTTAGCTTATCAATTCCATGGAAGAATACATTATCTCATTGTAATTGGTCTACAACACCACACAAGCAAAATGGGAGAAAGTCAGTATGCCTTATGCAGATTTTAAAAATTTTGCTCAATTATGTGAATTACAAAATCAAGTTTGCGTCCTAAAGCAGAAGAGCAAGAATGTCACAGAATACTTCACCGCTCTCATAAAAATTTGGAAAAAACTATATCTTCAAGCCAAATGATTGATACAAGGAGAATGCAGGTAAATACATCAACTCATGGAAAAAATAGAACCTATGATTTCCTTTTAGACCTCAATAAAGACAAATGAGGCGTGTGGAAAAACCCTAAGGATTCAACTTCCCAAAACTGAAAAAGCATGCGCTAGAGTCCAAAGGGAAGAAAGCAAATAAAGAGTAATACTTGGAGATTCTAAAAACACTCTCATGAATGAAGAATCTACTTTTACCATAAAAAATCTAGAGCAAAACCTAAGACATGACTCAAGGCATACAAAGAGACATAATCTTCAGTGTGATATTTGTAAAAACACTAATCTCACATTAGAAAAATTATTGAAAACTTCATGACAAACAAATATATTAGAATTATCCCCAAAATTATCATAAAAGGCACTCATGCTTATTAAACTAAAAGTGATGGAGTAAAGATTAAAAGCAGCGAACACCTTCATGATATTTCCTTAAACAAGGAGCCAATTAAAACTTAAATACAAAGTACTTGCTATCGAAAAAGTTGCAATTTCTCCCTTTTAGCCTAAAAAGGTATCATATTTCTTGCCCCTAATTGACTAAAGAGCATCAAATCACATTATGGGTGCTCATCCATTCTCCTTTTATACTCCCTGAATTGAAAATCTCAAAGTGAAAATTGTTGATAGATTGGTCATCTATATTGCTGAAATAAGAACCATTAGAATAAACTATAAGCTTTATCTATATTTAGTCTTACTTATTCCAAATCTTCATTGTAAACTCTTGTCCGTTTACAAGATGCTAAAATCTCAACTGTAAAATCCCAATCTTGTCAAAATATTATGAATTTTAAGACCACAGAACAAAAAATATGATTCACAATGCTAGCGAGATTAATGGTTTGTATTACTTCGATGAAAATTTCAAATAGAGTGACCATGTCGATGTTATCAAAAAAACATTTCTACTCTTACAAAAGGGGATCAAATTGTATTATAACAGTATAAGGTAGGCCATCCCAACTTACCTTACAAATTAATCTTCTTCTTTGTTTGATAATAAAGATATTTTTAATACAAAATTTATAAACTTACCAAACACCAAAGAGCTACATCAAATCTAAGCTACATGAAGCCATCAAACCTTTTTTCATTTACGGATAATTACATATGGGGCCCATCCATATCTTTAAACTTTAACTCAAAACAATAGTTCATTACTTTTATTGAAGACTGCACTTGTATGTGTTATTTATACTTTGCTAAAATAGATACTGAATAAACAATTTAAAACTTTCACAATATAATTAAAACCCATTACTCTACCAAAATTCAAATCCCCCACTCTAAGAAAGATAAAGAGTATTTTAATTACATTCTAAAAAGTTAACTAAATAAAAATGGCATTATCCATCAAATTTCGTACTAAACACTTCCCCAACAAGATGGTATTATTGAATGAAAGAATAGGCATCTCTTAGATGTATAGAGAGCTATGACATTCACCACTAATACTCCTAAATCTTATTAGGATGATACCATTCTCACTATTGTTATCTTATAAATCAGTTCCTTACGAATGAATTTCACATCAAAAATTACAATGATGTGCTTTCAAAATGCATTCATAATGTTCATACCATTTATAATCTTCCGCTTAAATGTTTTGGGTACATTAAAGTTATCCACAATCATGAATCCAATAGAAATAAACTTGATTCCAAAACCTTCAAATATATCATTCTCGAGCATAGGGTAAATCAAATGGGGTACACATTATTCCCATAATAAAATAAACATATTTGCATACATGGATGTCAACTTCTTTCAAAAAAAATTTCTTTATGGGTAGATAGAAGAGGAAGGAAATTTTAATATTATTTTCTCTAAAATTATTCAACGGACTAATACCATCAACCTTCTTAGACTCAATAACTTTGAGCACGTCAAACTCTTCTGCAATCAATCCCACAAGATCCCATTAAACTAGATATTGGGTTTCCTCTCAAAAAGAAGTAAAACCATCTACCTATTAAAGCTTGTCATGAACCTTACCTAAACATGATAAATTTTCATGCTCCTCTTCCTTGTGATAATACCCAACATTCTCTAGTAGCTATAGTGAGAAATGATCATCTATTCTCCTCAAAAAGAAAATCTCTAACATTGCAATAATTGAGATACCGAAGGCGATTGAAGAGGCCATCAATAATCCAACATGAAGAGAGGCCATTGAAAAGGAGATGAAAGCACTTGAGAAAAAAATTGGGGAATTTACTCAAATACCCAAGAATGCCATTCATACGAGTTGGAAATAAGCCTTCATTGTTATATGTCAATCATAAGAATCCATCTAAAGATATAAAGCAAGACTTATTGCAAAAAGATTCACCAAATTTATGGGATCAACTATTATAAAATCTTTGCTCTTGTGGATAAACTTAACACTATTAGTGTCACAACTCGACCCAATACAAACTATCATATTAAAGTGAAGTGCACCATGTTGATGTCTTAACAATCAACAGATTTCCCAAGATATATTTAAAAGAATTTTTTTATTCAGTATTCACAAATACAGAGCAACTTTTATATCATTAAATATATAATAATTTGAAATAACAATATCTTTTAATTTATCTCACTAAACTATATAACAAAAGAGATATACACAACAATCATGATACAATCTTTTCCAACAAAATATATAACATGATTATCAAAAGAATGGATATGTAATCATATACATATCTAAGATCAAGATTTTAATTGTAACGAACGACTTCTACTAAAGTTGAGCCTTACCTTTCCTTGAAAATGATAACACTTATCTTCAAAAATGTTAACAAACAATGGGGCATACCTAACAAGAGCGATAAATTCAATCTCATACAGCATCACTATCCTACTCTCCTAGACCAATCTCAGAAAAGACTCCTGCATCCACTGTCAGGCTAACAGAGATAAAAATCAATCTCTAAAAATACCAGAAAATTACTTCCAAGTGATCTCAATATTTAGCCAACTTGGAAACTTCTCCCTCTACTGGCCCAACCACTAGCGCTCAACCTCACCATCAAATAGGAACACCGACAGGAGTATCATATGGTTTTTTGGCAATGCATGCTATCAAAAGACTTATCTAATATCAACAACAAATCATTGGCCACTTAATGTGTCATTGCTCCCTTGAAAGAAGTGATTTCAATCTCAACAATAATTAATAAGTGCTTATCTCTTTCCTCCACTCCCAAAGTAGATATTCTACTCTAAGCAACACTCATCAGTTCAACTACCAAACTACAAACAGTGTTTTCAAATAACTCCAAAAATTTAATTGATTGCAATAAGATTAATTTCAACCTATAAAAATTCTCATTAAACTATAATCACGAAAATTTGATGATTAAACTAAGCATAAAATCAACAATAAAAAGTCATAGAAAATCAATAAATATAAAATAAATATGCAACTTACTAAATCTAAATTAGATCTATATAACTAGATCCAAATACTATAGAAGCAATTATTACAATCAGGATCCTTTCGATGACAGTCACCTTTAATTGTCCACCTGAATGAGGAAGTCTACATAGATCCTTCTCCAAATATCAATGACTCTAAAAAGGTAAAGTTAGCATGTAAATTGAAAAAATCTATTTTGAGATCAAATAATCACCTCCGAGTAGGTGTACAACACTCACAAAAAGCTATGAATCAACATCAGTTCAAACATGCTCAACCCACTCATTCCTTCAATAAACACAAGGATAGTAAATCTACCATACTAATTATGTATACAAATGACATCATTCTTACAGGAGATTCTAGCTAAAGATAAGTTTTGTGGAAAAATAACTACTAAATGAGTTTGAAATCAAAGAACAATTATCTAAAGTATATTCTCAAAATGAAATTATCTAGAAAAAAAATTTGGCAATATTATCTTTCAAATAAAGTTGTAGATCTCTTAAAAGAAAATAGCTTAATCGGAAGCAAATTAGTTGGCACTCTAACTAATCCTATTAAATTGAGTGATATTAGCACAAATTCTCTTGTCAATAAAATAAAATAAAAATCAAAAGGTTGGTGGGAAAACTTATCAATTGGGTCATGGCATAGCATTTGTTGTTAATTTGGTCAGTCATTTCATGTTATGTCCCTAACAAAGAACATATGGATGTTGCTATTAAGATTCTCAAATATTTAGAAGTCTAGGAAGGAGACATCTCTATAAGAAAGAAAAACCCAGAAGAAGCCTATACTAACATTAGAAATGTTGGGTTTATAATTGGCAAAAAATCCACTTCTAGATTTTGCACAAATGTATGAGGTAATCTTGTAACCTAGAGAAGCAATGTAGCATACAATCATGTAGATCATGATTGGACTAAACATGTCTAGATAGATCTACACTTCATTAAAAAATTTTAAAATAGAGATCTATGCACTTTATAAATTTATTCCACAACCTAACCAAAGAATTGACTAGACCACTATATGAAAAATTAATTGGTGAAGTGTTGAATAATTAACAACTACTTTTTCTAAATAAGAAAGAAGTACTTATAATCCTTCTAAGAACTTGCAACAATTGAGAACATGATAATGGCAAGTAAATTTGAGCCAAAAAAAGCTTAGAATTCCTGCACATGATGAATTGCTAAGGTTAGCAAGTATGTGGCTGCAACAATGAGGACACTCTCGAATTGTTGACTTTGCCCTTCTCCACTTTAGATGCCATTATGGCCAGCAGTTTAAGCAAATTTAGTAGAGATCTACAATATAATTTTCTAAAGAGTCTATCATCCACTGCTAGTAGTTTTTAAAGTACAATAGCTGCCATTTTTTTTTTCTTTTATGACTTATTACTTGAGTATTTAATCCATTATAACACCTTATAAATAGAGCCATATTTTCTCCAAATAAAATATGTAATATTCAATCATTCCTTCTTTTGATTTTTTGGTACTTCTTTCTTATAGAGGATATGAGTTTGAATCACAAAAATAATCTCACCATAATGCAAGTGACCAAATATACATCAATCCCTCACAAAACCATGTGTTAGTAAGATATCCACCCTATTTTATGCTTTTAATTTATTTTTCTTTTCATCAAAAAATAGAAGAATATCAATTTCAGATTTTAGATTCCAATACAACAACAACAATAACAACAACAAGCCTTTATCCCACTATGTTGGATCAGCTACCTAATTCCTTCTTCTCCATTGTGTCATATTGTGTCATATTATGTGTCAAATTCTCATTTAATTCAAGTATACTAAGGTCATTTTTTATACATCTTAACCAAATCTTTTTAGGTTTACCTCTAACTTTCTTAACATAAGAAAAATCTAATGCATCTACTCTCCTAACCGAGTCATCGAACGGCCAATGCTTTTATGTGGCCAAACCATCTAAGGCGACTCTCTCTAATCTTATCTCCCATTGGAGCTACTCCAACTTTTTCCCGAACATACTTATTTCACATTTTATCTCTAAGAGTAAAGCCACTCATCCACTTGAGCATCCTCATCTCTGCAACACTTAACTTAGTCTTATGTTTCTCTTTTATCGGCCAACATTCTGCACCATAAATCATTGCAAGTCTTACCACCATCTTATAAAATTTTCCCTTAAGTTTAAGCAGTACTTTAGAATCTATTTTACAACATGAAAAATCCATTTTCCAACATTTGCATGTGTTTGAAACAACTCATGATCTAGATAAACAAACTTGTAGAATAACAAAAGTGAGTAATAAATGAAAAGGATAGATTCATCTATGCACTTGCCTGAGTCAAAGTTGTTGCATCAGCAATAACAAATGGAACATTTACAAAGCGAGCAAGTGTTTTGGCAAGTAGTGTCTTCCCTGTCCTTACAATAGTATCACAACACAGTACAAGGTCAGAAAGCAATGAAATACTAACTAAACTTCTAGATTAACTTCAACCTTGATCGTCATTGCAATTGAGCAAATTACAGTATAAGAAAACATACGGACTGAAATTAAAGTAGCATACCTGATCCAGTTGGGCCCATCAAAAGTACATTGCTCTTGTCCAACTCTACATCATAGTCATCATCACTAATAACAAGATCAAGATTCACAAAGTCAGGCCTAGGCCTAGAAATAAAAACTACACAATCAGGCAAAAGATTAAAGCTTCTTGACTTATAGTTTAACAGTTCCTTAGCATTTAAAAGTAATAACACATGCAGAAACACAAGTGGACACAAACACTAGTTGTAGACCATTTTAAAGGCAATAATGTGTTGGAAGACATCACATGAAGGCTAACCCTTTGTCCCGTGATGCAGGATAGATCCTTTTATAATGGTTGTACACAGCGACAGAGAGCACCTACAATTAGTTGACATGATTATGAAAAGAAATTCCAAACTTTGCTCAATAAAAAAATGAAGACAAACAAGAGTTCGCCAATGAAACATTGCAGAAAATATGAAACAGCAAAATAATTATAAAATTGCACTTCTTGATCTATAAAGCACAACATGGATCATTGAGTTTGAGCAACCTAGGGGTTGCTCCACACAATCCTCTATGTAGATCTCCTATCTACTAAGTGAGAATACTTCATGACACATCCATATCTAAAACTTTATAATACTCATTTAGAAAACTGCGTTGGATCAAACAAAAAACAAGTCCACCTTAATTATCAAAAATAATTACATACACTCATCTCTTATGAGCATCCTATTCAAACATTACAACATTATAGTAATAAGTTTCAAATTGTAGTGAGTGTCACTGTGTTAGATAGCTCGGAGAACCCTCCCAACAATCTCGTTAAAGGAATATGAAAATTATATTTCTTTAAAAAATTGCAAAATACCTTTAATATGGTCAAATACAATCAACACAAGATAGGATCAATTAAATCAAATTTGTATTCAATGACAATACCCTCTTAAATAACTATTTTAAATAAATTGTCAAAAAATTATAGTATATTCAAACTATAATAAAAAGCAATCAAGATCTTAATAAGAACATCTCAAGCAGAACTTTCTCGATGAAATTTTAATGATGATCACAAGGGAATATATCCTCATAAATCAAAAAAAAATTAAATAAAGAATTGTCAATGATTATCAAAGAAAATCCTTTTGAGTTATTCTCAACATCACCTCTTCCTAAGAAGCATAAGATAGCATGAATTAGGATGATGAAACATCCTCTATGAAAAATGAATCCCCATCTAAGTAATAAGCCGCAAATGCAAGTCATATAAAACACCAAAGACCCGTTACTCCACCACGGGAAAAGAATATGCAAACGGAATCAAATGCATTTGCACCGACATCTCATCCTTCTAATAAGGTGCAGACAATCCGAGCAATAAAAACTATCCGCAACACATAGGCACAAGAAAAGCTTATGATTACAGCTAGTCGGAATGAGCGGAATGAACAAGAGTGGAATTTGCAGGAAATGCATGCACAATTACCACTTTGATAGAATGGGATATGAATTAGGATTTAGGAAAACTAAGCAGAAAAATACAACAAAACTGCAAAATGATTCAGCAAAATCGCATAAAGTCAAAAAAAAAAAAAAAACTGATTCGGCAAATTATTCTACCTCTTGCAGGTCTTATAAAAAGTGGAAGGAAAAAAAGAATAACGAATTCAAAGAAATGCAGAGGTGAAGCTGTTAAACAAACAATGTCAAACTAGTAAAAGTGGATGAAAAATAAAATATAAGTTACCTTTTTGGCTCTTTCCTGACCGATGACGAACTTATCCAACCACCTACATATCTCTTTGGGTGTTGGCAAGTCCTTCCCCAAATTAGCACCACCCCAACCCTCCTTTTGCCAACCACTGCCAATTTCAGTTCGCCCATCACCTCCACGCTTCCGATCCCCGGTCACCCTCACCAGGTTCACAATTGCTGGAAATGGCGGCCCTGGCGAACCCGACGGCCCTACCACAGCCAACCCACTTTCCCCAGGCGGAACGGCAGGGGAGAGTGGGCAGTTCGACGGCGGCTCCCCAGTTCTAACCGACTCCGAGGACGGAACCCTAAACCCACCCGCGGCCTCATCCTTCCCCTCCGCCGCAGAGAATCCGCCCTTCTCCGACTGGCCGATCTCCACGAAACTTCCCTGCAGTGGCACCAGCCTGTGAGGACGGAAGTAGTATGCCGTCTTGCAATTGGGGCAGTGGTTCACGGTCTTGAAACCTCCAACACCGGAGGGCGGCAGAGCCTCCAGTGGCATCGACGACCTCTTGGAGAAGAGAACTTCCAAATGCTTGGAGCAACTGGGACAATGCGCCTCCACACGTATTCGGCGGGTAGAGTTCTCATCGGATCCCCCCTCCCACTTGTGCCGCTGCTGCAGGACAACGCCGGCGAGTGCTGCGAACGGACCTTGGGCTCGTGCACCCGATAACCAACGTAGGTCGTCAGCGGCGACCATCGCCGCATCCCATACAGTCCTCCATCGAAGGACTCCCAACATCTTTTGCAAACGAAATCACACTCCAAAATGGAGGGCAGCGGAGGTCTGGTTTCGTTTTGGGGACAATTTTACCACAAACACCCCTCGCATGTTGTTCATTGTTTTGTTTTGTTTGTTTGTTTTTTTTTTTTTTAAGAAATGCACTTGAGATTTTATATAGCATCAAACTATTTTTATTTTTTAATTATAAAATACTTATTCAAAATCCATCATTATCATAATAATTCAAATAAAATTTAAATATAATTTGAGATATATTTAATAAAAATTTTAACCACTTTTGAACTCAATTTGATCATGATTAAATAACTTTTAAATAGAATTTGAATAAAGTTCAATATTAATTAATGTGGTTACAATATGATTTTAATAAGATTAAAATATAATTTTAATATGATTCTAATAAGAGTAGAATATGCTTTGAACATAATTCGAATAAAATTTGAGTTGAGTTGAATGAGATATTAATATGATTTAGCATTGTTCAAATATTATTTAAATATGATTTAAATAGAATTTGAATATATTTTGATTACATCAAACATATTAGCTTGCATTATAGTAATTATAATAATTATTAACACAATTATTTATATGTACAATAAATTTTAGAATAAAATAGTGTAACGCAACAAATAAGTATTAATATAGTTATCACTTATTGTAGTTTATAATGAAATAATAATCCATGACATAATATATCATAAAAGAGAATAAGATAAAACTATAATACATAACAATAAAAATAACTATATCATATGATGAGATCTATACCATATATATGATGGAAAATGAAATTACAGGGCTAAAACACATCAAAAGCAAATATCAAAATAATATATCTGTCATGAAATAAATCAATTGTTAGCATCAAAAATGTCACTAGAATTAAATCTCGTGTCTATCATGAACACCAAAGCTTCAAATTAACATAGCCTAGTAGGTTAGAATTAGCTAAGTTTAAGAGAAACCCACATAAGAGATTCATTTATAAATCTTTACTATATCATAGGTTTGACTTGAGCTAATTTTATGGTATTTTCTTCTTCACCCTTGAGCTCTGTCATGCCTAGGTATATAAGAATTAAGTTCATGTAATAAATCTACCTCATTGATTTAATTTTTTAAATAATTAATCATGAAATTCTTAGGATTGATTTGACTATCTTCAAAATTTATCAAGGGAATCTGACATTTGACTAAGTCAAAGGTGTCAATCTATCTTTACCCTAATCCTTACCTAAGTGATCATCCTTCTTAACCAAACTTGTCAATCAGCCAAGACTTTCAACCCTCGAACATTCCTAGTACAATAATGAAGTAAATGATAATTGAAACCCTTTGAAGCATACCTGGTCAACCCCATGACCATGAAAAGTAAATTAAGCTTAATCTAGGTCAACCTTAAGCTCAGGTTAAAATCAATGCATGTGGACTTTGAATTGACCCTTCCAAATTAATCAACAAATGAGCCCATGAGCAAAATTTGATTCAATGCGAATATTGTGTCCATCCATTTGGTTAATTTAATAAAGGGGAATCCAATTGACCTAAATTGAATCAATTAAAATTGATTTGATTAAATTGATCATGATCGTTAAATTAGCTATTTTGGTTAGACATGTAGGTGCTTCTAAGCATCATAAGTATGGTTCAAACTCTATTAAACTCAATTACCCTCATCGATTAAGCCCAATTAACTAGAATCAAATAATTTATTCAATAGAGCTCCCACCCCTTAAGGAGATTAATTGAAAATAGTTAATTCTGATAAAATCAAAATTTTGAAAATTATTATAACCAAAGGTGACATTGAAAATTAATTAGTTCAAGAAAAATTGATTTGACACTAAAACTATATTAATTTAATCAAATGAGTTTATGTTATATATTTGGAACCCAAATGAGAATACTAATGTCTATGGGAGAGGTAGAACCATAAAATAGCTACCCTTGAAAGTAATTTTATCCATAAATATTAAGAAAAATTATCTTGCTCAACCAAAGGCCATTTGAACACCTTAAATAGGCCAAAATAACCAAATGGGTCAACTTATCTTATTTGAGTCGAATGAAACAAAATGGGGATTTCACCCAACAAAATTTTTATTTTAGTAGAAAAGTATTTATTACTTTTTTTTCAATAATTGACCAAGAAAAAACTAGTTGACCCATGGTATTATAGCCCAGGCAATTAGAAAGCCTAAGATAAATAAACTACATTAAATATAAGTTATGGAAGTTAAGAAGTAAACAATCAAAGCATGTTGTTCATCCCTACCTGAACTCTTGTGTCTTACTACCTAACTACCTAGGCATGTTCAAAGAGCTTGAGCTGGCTTGGGAAGTAACTAATCATGGTTTAACCATGATTACATCATGGATGCTTATGGTTATGTGATCATTTAAAACCACTACCATTTTTAATAGCATCTTATAGCCAAGAGGAACAAAGTCAACCTATTCTCGATATCTCAAACCTTCTAAGCAAGTTCAAACACCAAAGTCACGCATATAGTAAAGAGGTATTGACTGACCCATCAATCTAAGCCATTTTATATCAAATTTAGAGAGGTATTATTTTTATCATCATACTTAAGGTGCTTGAATCAAGAAAATCATATTTAGTAGCTCACAAAAGTAAGGCTTTCAAAGCCTAACTTTTTCTCTTTGCCTTAGTCTTCCTAGTTATAAAGGTCTTGATGACTTAAATGATGTTCAAGGGCGTGTAGCCCCTAATTTCTTGAAGATTCATCAATTGAAATCACACAATTTTATTAAAAAAAAATAAGGGATAAATTATTTTAAGTGAGTGGTTAGGTCAGCTAACCTGAGTTTGGCCTAAAACCTTGGTACAAATTCAATCCTAGATGGAAGAAAATGCTAAATGAATATTCCTTTGGACTATTCTCTAAGATTTTCTTAGTGTTTTTTTTTTCTCTAGCTAGACCAATTATCCAAATTTTATGGAATTATGAACCTAAGCATTTTGAGGGATGAGAAATTTGAAAAAAAAAACATCATTTATTCAGAAATCATTCATTTTATAATTTAAAAAATATATTTTTCTTTTTTGATTAATTAATACTTGAAATGAACTTGGAATATTCTAAAATTTAAAGAGGTTCAAATAATATTTTAAAGCTTGCATTAAACTTTCAAGTCCATTTGAATCTTGGCACATAACATATAATTTTCAAAGTAAAATTTTTATTATCTAATGTTCATAATAATATAAATAAAATCATAGAATTTAAAAATTTAAGGGATGCCCCCAACATGTTTTTAAGGTTCCATAAATTTTATAATATTTTTTTATAAATTATTCAATCAATTAGATAAATTGAAAATAGATTTTTTTTTAATTTTAATTATTTAATTATTTTAAAAATTTTAGATATATTATGAGAGCTTTTCAAAGATTAGCGATACATCTATGAATTTTCTTAAATCATTCATATACTATTAATTTTTTAAAAAATAAAAATATCATACTTTACAAAGTTATCATTATGTATGTTTTCTAGTGGTGTGATATAGTGCTTGTAATTTTTTAAAACTTGAAAAAAATTTCAAACATGTTATTGCATAAAATAAATGCTTTATTAAAAATAAAAATAATTTTATTTTATTTTTTAAATCTCAAAAATTTAATGATCCTAATTTTAATTTAGCCAAAAATACAAATTAATAATATTATTTTTTATTTCACTTAAATATTATTACCACTTTAAATCTTAATTTATTATTTCATTTTATTATGATAAAATCTATCTAGAACAAAGATCTTATTAAAATATTGTACTACACAAATATGGTTTCATCCCCTCAAATGCATTCATGCATTGGATTATAAACATGTAATTCATTGCATTATCATAGTAGTTTATATGTTGATTCATTTGGTTTCATTCTTACTCTATATGAGATAAATTGATAAGGAACAAACAATTGAAGACTATCTTACACGACATCATGAGATTTTATATTTTTTTGAACAAATTTAATATATTGCATCACCAAAATCATGTGTATTGCACTACTCTCTCGAATTAATTTTATAGTATGGTATTACAATCATTATTAGGTTCTTAATACTTAAGTCCTTGTGGCTAAGTATTATTTATATTGGTATACTTATCTTGGCTAGTACTCCTTATATCCCCTTCATCATACATGTTAACTACTAAAAATGACATAGGCTAATCATACTCATATGTCTAATTTATTACTACTATAGCTTTACTCTTGTGATTATATTAATGCCTTTCATATGAACTTGGCTATCATTCTGATCAAGGTTAATTTGAATTTGGCTACTACCATCCTAAGTCAAATTCTTACTTGACTAAGTTATGCAATTTTGATGAAGTCAATTTGCAATCCAATTACACCCTTTGAATAAACACATTTGGTCTCAAGTATATACTAGTGCTTGGTTCCATTCTTTTCCTCTTTTGAATTAATGATTTCTATTTGAGATTTTACCTTATACTCCATGTCTATTGGATTTTCTTTTACATACTAGGAATGTTTATATCCTAAAGTGTGCATACTCTACTTGAATGGTTGAATTTTGTACGTAATAGTTGATAGTGTTAGCTATTTCATCATATTAATGTATTTGCAAGCCCACTTAGTGATGTTACCATTGTGGATTAGGATACATCCAATTAGTGCTAAGACTTGTTTATTACTAAGATTAACTTATCATTATTATTGGATGATTGATATATGATAATAAAAATCTTTTGATCATAATCATGTCTCATATGATCATTTGATAAGTTTAATTATCCTATAGCCTATCACTTCAACTAATAATTAAATAAGTGATAAATTATAGGATAATCATGCTCTTATAAATGACTTAGTTTAGTAACTCATCAAGATCATATGAGCTAATTAAAGGGTATGTTGATTCTTACATACTCTTAGGTATTGTGATGCTTCATGGCCCTTAAGCTACTTAGCACAGAGATAATGTAGTAAGGTCATTTTTTATGTGTAAATCCTTTGATGCTCAAGATAAGATTTATTAGAGTGTAATTATAAATCAAAATTGATTGTTATGTCATTTATGATTTTTTACTCTATTATTTTGTTACATGATAATGGATATATTATTTTCTAGGCAGGCATTTATATATATATATATATATATATATATATATATATATATATATATATATATATATATATATATATATATATATATATTATAATATTTTATGTTGTTATATTTTTATTGTGTTGTGATGTTTCTATTTAGTTTCAAGGTATGTTCCTTACCTCATTTTGAGAATTTTATATAAAATAAAGTATAAGCAATGTTTCTTGACCAGACAAATAAGTATTACAAATTAAATTGGGAGAAGGAACTAAAAACAAAGGAAATTTAATACTTATATTTGATTATTTAAATTAATTAAACTTGTTGAGTGAGACTCATCTATTAATTTTTTTTTGGGTGTGTATACGAAGATTGTCTCGTTGTACTAGCTTGCTTTTGCAACCATCACAACATTATGCTTATTTATAATTTTTTATTTAATTGTTATTTTTTTGTTATTATAATGTGATTATCTTAGTTATAGATAATTTTACATTAGGCTCATAAAATAAAATATTTTCTACAAACTTTAATAAATAAAATAAAATATTAAAAATAACTAAGAATATATTTTTAAATTAAAATTAAGACTCACTAGTTAAATATTTTAATTTAATTTTGCTTCTTATGACTTCTAGAAGAGGTAAAAGGTAAAGCCAATCAATGATCAAAACCCTTAAGCATTTGTGTATTTTTTATAATATAGCTAAGTCAAGCATACATTAAAAGCCATTATCACTTAACGATATATATCATGTATTGTATGTCATATCCCTTAAAATAGAGCTTAGGATTGTCAAAAAAAACTCATTTTCATGAACAATTCATGTCGGTTCATTAAGCAGCTCATATTAAACTTGTTCATTAAGTAAGTGAGTCAAACAAAAATATTAGAATAGATATTTTAAGCTTAATTTATAAATGAATTAAGTACGAACAACTCTTCTTTAGATCGGGTTTGGCTCACGTCGGCTCAAAAAATTATTTATATATGCATATATGCATACATACATGCATACATATGTATGTACATACATACACACAAAATTAAATAACCACTATTAAAGTGGTAGAGCGATTGTGTCGTTTTTCCTATAATTGATAAGGAGTAGGTTTGAAACCTACTACCATCTTAATTTTTTCTATAAATTTATTATTTGATTTTTAATTAATATCATGATTTTAATTACATGTCTTAATGAGAAACTTGCCTTCAAAGCTAGAGCCTTATTTATGGCAAAGATCTTACTTAAATTCAAAGCTGTAGAGGATTGTTTCGATTTGTTTCAACCAACTAATCAAGTTGAACACAAAAAAAATAAGTGGTAAATTAAATTGGTTCTTAAACATGTGGTAACATGAATTGGTTGGTTTTGGATAGGCCAATTTGAGCTGAAACTGAATATTAATATTTTTTTGGAGTTAAACACAAATAAATTATTTTTGAGCCATTTCGAACATAAGTTTATTTCAAACAAAAAAAATAATTATAAATGAGTCAAACATAAATAGATGCTTAGCTCACTTAAGCTCAACTCATTTACACTCTTAATAGAGCCTTAGCTAGGCATGATTTTAATTACTTCCAAGGAGCCTAACTTAGATTTCATTGATCCAACCTTCCCCATACAAGAATGTAAACCAAATGCAGGTAGCCCTAGCTATGTATAATTGAGTTACCTTATTTCCTTTCTTTTTTTAGGCATTTCTTTATCTATACATAGATTATGAGTCTTACATATTTTCAACTTTTTGTTGAATTCATCTATCTAAAGAATCCTCATTTTTTTCATTAGTTTGATGTCATGAGATTAACTTTAAAAGATATAATTCACGATTACTAAAAAAGCATCTCGCAATTAGGTTGGGTTGACTACCATTCTAACATAAATAATCTCTAGCTTGATAGTATAGGATAATGGATCAATGAAATCTAAGTTAAGGCTATTTCCACCTTTTTTTTCTCCATCGTCGTACCCATTTACCACCTTGAGCCCATTTTGTTACTTGTCAAGTCTTTGATGATTCAATGACTCACATTGGCATTCAATATGTTGGGCCATCATCTCACTTAATTACGATGATTCACCTTTTGTTTTATAAATCAACACTCGATATATAGATTGTTCTACTGAGATGATAATTATTGAATCATGACTTATTAAATCTAACAAAGTTAAATAAAAATAAATATATATTTTACATTTAAAGAGTTTTTCTTGGGGATATCGTAAAGTGTAATTAACTAGAGAGAGAGTAGTCCCTTTGAGAGATTGAGTAACTCATATTCTCTTGATTTTTTTTATAAATAGATGATAAAACTTTAAATAATATTGAGTTCCTATGATAGATGGTGACCTTAATTTGGTCTATGATCTCATCTCCTTTTATTAAATATTTTATATGAAGTTCATATCATCATATTAATATTTTTTTTACTTATTCTATATTATAAGATAAATTAAAGTTACACTACTAAAAAGTAATATAAATATGAATGGATTTATAGATCTACCCTATTATAAAATAAATTTATATAAAAATAGTTCCTATCAAATTATATCTGATTTAGTACAATTCCTAAAATAAATTCTTTTAAAATTGGCATATGATATGTTGTATTGCATACAATATATGATCGTCACTATAAATAAGACATATTTGACTTGTTAGACTATACATGAGAGAATTAATTAAGTATTTATTAATTTTTGAACTAGCTTATATTACTATATCCTTGGGAACCTCAATCATAGTGGGTATCCACTTTTAAAGAGATTTTAAAAAATAAAAATTATTATCTTTTCTCAAATAGGCATAATAGTTCAAACAATCTAAAAAAGCACTTATAGAATAGAGTCATTATTGATTGCAATGTATGTGCTAAGTTGCAAGAGGGCACATAGTTAGCAAAAGTCATGGAAATTATAAGTAATGAAATATCATATATAATCCAATGGGATTTATTTTGTTCATTAGAAAATATATGAATTCCCATGACTTCGAGAACTATTCTCCTCTACAGTTATAGATATTAGGGTGTCTTTAGGTCACATGAAAAGAGTCATTTCTTTTTGCCTTGTTACATCAGAGACCACTGTTTTTCATCTCTGATCAACTAATCATTCAATGTAATCAAACATGATTTATAGATCTTTATGTATGCATATTATTTTTATAAAAAAAATAAAGGATTGATATACCACAAAAAATTATATTAGAGTTAATACAAGCAATATAATTTTTCATACATCTAATAAAGCATAATATTTCCTGCCATATTATCTAATCATGTTGTTGAAGTATTCAAAAATTAGAATCAAACTATAATGTTATTACTCACTCTTATCTCCTCCTTAGAGTTGTTAACCAATCATGACATCTTGAAATTTAAGAAAGATATTACAACTTATGAAAGAGATATAAGTGATTACTAGCACATGTATCTATGAAATTGAGTCCATTTTAATAGATTTTTGAATCCCCAATAAAAAACTTCTCGCACTTCTATAGCCACCTTTTAAACCCTACTAATTATATATAACTTTTTTATGTATAATGATAATGAATGGGCTAACATCCCCTGACTTCTCAATAGCTGACTAACTAGGACATTAGGACCTTGAGTTTTATAAGCTCTACAAAACTAACCAATAAGGGATCTCTTAATATTAATAATGAGATTATTTAGTCTCAAACTATTTAATTAGCTTCTTTATTACACCCCAAGCCTTTTTATGGTGGTGGAGTGGCCATTTTATAAGATTTAAGAGGATAAAATGCTTAAAATATTTAGTTTGATGTTGAAGAAGTGTTTAAAAGTTTTGTGTGGGAGTGATCAGGGGTTAATGGGGTTATAGTGGTGGAAACACCAAAACTAGTCTATATTAGGATAGTTTGTGTTGTTTTGAAAGGTTCCCTTAAAAAATTGTTAATAGTTTGGTAAAAAGATAATGTTTTTAAAGATAGTTAGATTAGGATGTCTACTTGTAGTTTGGAGTAGATGGTAAAGTGTCCATAAGAGTGTTGAAGAGTAGAAAACAATAGTAGATCTTGGTGTTCCCTGACTTGATCGAGAGCTATGAGAAAATATATGGAATGGTTATGTGGATTTAATTATTGGTTTAGGGGTTGTTTGGGATCATTTTTCTTTTTTATATTTTTTTATATTTATATTTTATTCTGTTTAAAAACTAAAAATGTTTAATGTTAATTATTATTTTTTAAAAATACTCAAAATAGCCTTTAGAATTTTTTAGGTTTTTTTAAAAATAATGTTATTTATTTTTGAAAATAAAAAATAAAAATATATAAAAACCACATCAAACAAATATATTTTTTAAAAATAACATAAAAACAAAAACAAAACACAAAATAAAATTGATCTCAAACAGCCCCTTAGTAAACTCAGAAGATGCTTATGACATGATTAAAAAGTGAAAAAGTGTTTAGAGGTGCTATGAAGAAATAGAGAGTAACTTAGAGGGAAAAAAAAGATAAATGCATGTTCTCTCTCAAGAAAAGGTGCATGTGAAGCCACAACATCACTAAGCAAAAAAAAGAGAAAAATATTATTCAAAAATTTCATTCTAATGCTAAAAAAATCTCATTACATATTAGCCTCTATTCATAGTGATTATAATGACTATCATGTAAAAAGAAGAAACAAAATTTAGAGGAAACGAGGTAAGTGGTCATTAATGGGTGAATGTATTAACCGCTTTAACAATCATTTTATTTTCTATTATTTTAGTATTGACTGCCCATACATATTTACAGTAAAAATTTACAACTTCTATAATTTATTTTTAAAATATAAAATATTATTATTATTTTCTTGATTAGGCTCTTATGATGGGCCTTGATTGGCACTTTCTTGGGATTCTAATAATTTGACCTTCCTTCTTTAATATGTTAATGTTATTGAGCTTTTGCTTGAATTTTCATAATTGCATCTTTCATATCTTGATGATATTTTAACACACTTTTTAATTACTCTTCATGTAAAATATAAACTCCATTAATACTAATAATTATATTTTGTTATATATAAATTATCCTTTCTTCAAGAATTCTGCTTTGTAGAATTAATTGTGTGATAAAAAAAATTAAGCTTGCGATATGAGTAGAATAAAATATAAAAACACATAAAAATTAAATAAAAATAAATAATCATTTATTAAACAAATGAAAAAAATTTCTATTCTAGTCCATTATTTAAAAGTGATAACTATAGTCACCAAATAAAGAATTAGCACAAAATAAAAATATGATTGGAATAGAAAATTTTAAATCTTATTAAAGAAAGAAAAGCAAAGGGAAGGATATTTTGGAATAAAAGATTTAAGACAATATACAAAATGCAAATTTGAACACTCACCAAAGTTTCATAACAAGAAAATGAATCTCCAAACTCATTTTTACATGTATACAAATGAACTCTCCTTAATTTTGACACCAAACTTTTGAAAATAACAAATTAAATTTTGGATTATATTTCAAATGGTTGAGCCATTCGGTCCACCTTGGGGAGAAGTAGTAAAAAAAATAAAAAATACAATCACATTATTAAAATCTCATTTTAGTCTCTGATATCAAATTTGTTGGTGGTGGGGTGACCTTTTATCGAGATTTGTGAGGGTAAAAGGCTTAACAACTTTAGTTTTATGTTTGAATAAGTGTTTTAAAGTTTGTGGTGGAGTGATGAAGGGTTAGAGGGGTTATAGCGGTAGAAATGCCAAGACTAATTTAGATTAAGTTAGTTTGGGTTGACTTGAAAGATCGCTTTAAGAAAGTAATTTATAGTTGTATGGATAGAGCTTAGGATATGTGTTTGTGATTTGGAGTAGATGGTAAAATTTGGATGGGTTTGGAAGGGTGTTGAGACATAGAGAATAGACTAGATCTCAGTGTTCATTAGCTTAGTCAAAAGGTCTGAGAAGGTATTTGGAATGATTATGTAGGTTTAATTGTTGGTTCATTGAACTTAAAAGATGCTTATGATAGAGAAAAAGTGGAAAAGTGTTTAGAGTAGGTGTTATGGAGAGATATGGAATGACTTTAAAAAAGATAAATACTTGTTCTTACTTAAAAAAAAATATATATATATATATACACTTGAAGCCACCAAACAACAAGCAAAAGAGAGAAAAATTTCACTCAAAAATTTCATTACAATGCTAACAAATTTCTTTATGTATAAGCCTTATTTATAATGATTATAATGGTCATTATTCGAAAAGAAGAAAGAAATTTTTGGTGAAAAAGAGGTGGGTGGTCATTAATGGAGGAAAGTGCCAATCTCCTTGACCAATTAAATTTATTTTATCTTCCATTATTTTTGTGATAGCCAGCCCATACATATTTATTAAATAAAAATTACAACTTTTAAAATCTATATGTGAAATTTAAATATTAAAATAGTAAATATTATTATTGTTATTTTTTGATTAGACTGTTATGATAGGCCTTGATTAAGGGTATTGCTTGAGCACTTTCTTAGGCTCTTATAATTTGACCTTACTTGCTCGAGTATCTTGGTGATATTGAGCTTTTGCTTGAATTTTCATAATTGAACTTTTTATATCTTGATGACATCTTAGCACGCTTCTTAATTATTATTAAAATATCCATTAATACTAATAATCATACATTGTTCTATATTAATTCTTCCCTTCTTCGAGAATTCTACTCTATAGAATTAATTGTGCGATAATAAAAAAAGGCAAGGTTGAAATATGAGTAGAGTTAATATAGAAACACTTAAACATAAAATAATAATAGATATTCGCTTCTTTTTTTAACAAAAAATCTAATATAATCCACCATTTAAAAGTGATAACTAAGTCACTAAATCAAGAATTAATGCAAATTTAAAAGGTGATTTGGAATAGAAAATTTTAATATATTGTTGAAGAATGAAAATACAAGTGGTTTATGATTGGTTTAAAAGGCTAATATTTCTTACAAATAGTTATCTTACGATGTGTACTTCTGATTTAGAATAGACGATAAAATTTAGAGGGGTCTACAAAGGTGTTCAAGAGAGAACGAGACAAGATCTTAGTATTCCCTAACTTAGTCGAGAGCTTTAAGAAGGCATTTGGAATGGTAATGTGAGTTTAGCTGTTGGTTTATTGAACTTAGAAGATGCTTATGACATGAAGAAAAAGTGGAGAAGGGCAGGCATTTTAGAGAGATTGGAAATGACTTAAAGAAAAAAAGAAGAAGATAAATACTTATTCTCACATAAGAAAAAGTATATACTTGAAGCTACCAAGCATCGACCAAAAGAAAGAAAAATTTCACCCAAAAATTCTATTCCAATGCTAAAAAATCTCATTGTATATTAGCCTTATTTATAAGGATTATAATGACCATTATTTTAAAAAAATAAGAGAGAAATTTGAGAGAGAACATATGTGGGTGACCATTAATAAAGAAAGGTGCCAACCACCTTCACCAAATTCATTTTATCTCCAATAACTAAGTCATGGCCAACCCATACATATTTATAAAATAAAAAAAAAATTACAACTTCAAAAACCTACATCTAAAATTTAAATAATAAAATATAAAATCTAATTTAGATAATAAGTAAGCAACCTACAATCTAACTAGAAAGTATTATAAAAAGCAATTAAAAATAAAAAGAATAAAGATAATGAGTGAAACTGCACCTATAAATATACTCTTAGTAAAAATAAAAATAGAAAGTTGGGATTTATACAATGGCGGACCTGCCTTGATGTGAAGGTGGGCATTTGCCCACCCTCAAAATTTATTTCTCTTCAAAAAAGTTCTTTTTTATATTTAACCCATCCTCAATTTGCATTTTATGCAATCAATCCCTCTTTTAAAAAATAAATTAAATTCATTACTCTTAAATGACTATTTAATTAATTAAAAAAAATTCATAAGTTTAATAATCTTATTCACATATATATTTTTTCTTATAAATTTAGTAATATTATTTTACTAATTATTTCTATTTTTTTCCAAAATATCAATTTTAAATATTATTTATTTATTTAAAATTTTACTCACCCTAAAATAATGAGTTAGTTCTGCCCCTGAATTCATATAATACAACAAACTACTAAATCTATAAATCTTAATTCGTAATATTGTAATCTAAGATCATGTAATTTATATATAATATGCTAATATGTAATGACATATTTTCAACTTTTAAATGTAAAAAAGTAGAAATTTATTCTCATTTGGTTAATATTTTATAAAAACAATAATAATAAAAAGGAGATTTACATACATACCACACTGTCATATATTTTTACATATCTAATATTTAAATATTGATAGGGGAGATTTTAAGAAAGAGGAGTTGTTTCATATTATATCTAATGGTTCACAACTAATGTATTTTTATATATTAAATAACATTTTAAATGTTATTTAAAATTAACATAAATTTAATTTAAATAATTTAATATAAATATGAAAGGTAATATTTTAAAGTTAGAAATAATACATTAAATTTTTTAAAATTAATATATAATTGTACTAAAATTATTAATTAAAATGGTTATTAATGAATAATTTCAAAAATTATTATGTAAAATCTATGTTTTAATTCCACTAACACCAAACATTTGATTAGTAAAAGATATTAATATTAATACTAATAATTAAACTTATTAAACATTATAAAAGTTTATTAATCTTAATTATAATGCTAATTAAGTTAAAATCAATTAAGTTTAAACATAACAAATATAAGTATTATCTAATTAACAAATTAAATATAATTAATTTAAACTCATAAATATTTCTAAAATATATAAAAACATTTTTAGTCTTTTTAAAATTTATTTTAAAAACTAAATAAAATTATTGCCTCACTAAAAACACAAATTGAAAAAAATACAAACATAATAATGAAAAATCCTATTTTTGTTCATCCGTAAATTATTTTTTATGTGCGCTCTTTCGGCTTAATCCTAAAGAGTACAATATTTCATATATAACATTCGATTTTTTAACTATACTAAAAAAATATTACTAATTTCTTTTTTAAAATAAATATTTAATATATTATTATAATTATAAAAATAAAATATTATATACATAAATATTAATTAAAAAAAGTTGTCACATTCCCCCTTTACCACCATCGGACCCTCGGGTGACTTTACGCTCGCGCGTTCTTCGCCTCATCATTTCTCTCTCCGTTGCAGGCAGTTCTGAGGAGTAGGCCGATAAGCTCGGAGCGTCGACTTGCAGGGTGGACGGGGATCGATGGATGTTTGGGCTCTGAACCCTAAGGCGGGAAGTCTCCCATGGAGGGCCAGCAAGGAGCAGGAAAGGGGCTTAATGATGGTAAGACAGAGATTGCAATGGAAGTGTTTTGGCATTGAAGATCGAGGGCTTTGGGAGGTTAGGGTTTCAGGGAGGAGAGGTTTTAGGCCTCTAATGGTAAGGGCGACTGGTCAGAGGAAGAACCCAGAAAATCCATCGTCTTCCGGTGAGCTTTATTTTATTTTATTTTATTTATTCTTTACATTCCCTTGGTTTGGTTGTTTTAATTGTTCTATTAAGAGTTTGAATTAGTCTAATAACGGCGTAAATAGAGATGATCTTTCTATGTTCCTCCTCTCGATCTCTTTTCCTCTCCTCTTTCTAGTAGCCTGAGCTCTACGGTAGGTGTGGAAGCTTGGATAAACACATTTTGGTTTTTATATTTTTTTGGTTGATTCAATGTTGGTCGTTAAATTTAATATTTCTATTTTCTTAGTCGTGGTTGTGTCTAGATTGTGCTCTGAGGAGTTTGACTTCTGTTCCTTGATCTTTTCTTTTTGAAGTTATCAGCAAGTAATTAAGGTTCAGTTGAGGAAATAAAAAATAGCAGCGTAAAAAAAAATGGTTTAAGTCGGAGGAAAATATTGAACGGGAAGATCCTTTCTTTTGTTCTCATGCAAATTGGCTTGCAGCAATATTTGCCTGTGGTTATTCAGTTATCTCATGGCTGTACCAGTGTTTTTAAACAGTTAAGCACAACGTAATGTATAACGGTTCATTTTGGCTTCAATGCTTGAAGCAAAGTGACACTACTCACTAGAGTGCTCTTGATGTATATATTATATATACATATATTATGTGTCTACAATAGTCATTTAATTAATCAAATTTAAATCGCACCAGTTAATAATATTTAGCAAATATAATGATATATTTAATAATAATAATTTCAAGTTAATTTGAAAAACAATCAGACATATAAAAATGAAATAATGAGATAATACTTAAAAATCATGAATACTTGCAAGATTAAAAGACTTACTAGAGAATAAAGCTAAGATAGCTTGAATCAAGAGAGAGTGTGCAGAGATCACTAAGAAACATTCTCAAAAAGAAGTTTGTGAGTTAGAAGCTACTAAAGCCAATGATAAGAAGTAGCAAGAAGCTAAAAGAAAATTATAGGATGAGAGATGTGGAGAGAATTGCCAAGAAGAAATAAGCTCCAGTGAGAGAAATTGGACAACCATCAAGCAATGATTTAATGAGTATGAGAATTAATGGGGAGAATCGAATATATGTGCCCTTGTTATTGCATAAGATATTGTATTGCACTATGAAATCTGAACCAGAATTTTGTTTTGAGCTGGAGCTTGTGCACATGGTATGGTGCGATGAAACAAAGTTGCGCCACACATGTTTTATTGCACGTCTGTGGTGTGTAGGTAAGCAATGCACAGGCTTGTCCATTACTTTGCTTTGCTACTAATGCATACTTCTAATAACATTTGTTCATATAAATTGGGATGCTACTCTATAGTTTTCTCGTAGTTTATGCTTTCATAAGAATAAAATAGTTTATTCAACTTTCTTAGTTGGTTAAAATTAGCAAAAACTTGTTAAATTTTTAAGTTCATGGCACAATCAACCTGGTGTAATCAAAGGTTGGATATCTAAATGACTTTTAGAATCGAGTGTAATTTTAATAGGACTATAGATTAGGTTTTATATGGAATAATTGATGGAGTAGAGTTTCTTTATTGTTATTCCTCAATAATAGCATATGAGCTTACTCAATTGCTAAAAATAGCAATTTTAGGTGTTTTTTTGGGTTTTTTGTTGGATGACCGGAGGTAACGGTTGGCAGTGGTTGCTAGTGGATCTTTAATGATGCTAAGGGTTGATTGAGATGGCAAAGCTTGATGGAGGTGGTCCAACCATTGATTAGGTTGCTGCAAAATCTTCAAAACTCTTGAAGGATTGTCATTAATACTTAGAGTAAGAGAGAATAAAGGGGATTCAGGATTGGATTCAAATTTCTTTGATTTCAACTTGAAGCTTTTATATTTTAATAGGCTTCCTATTTATAGAAAAATAGAATCATATTCATATATATCCACAATTTTAAGAATCATTATTCTAAATTTTTAACATTTAAAGCTATGACCATCTATCCTTAAAAGATAACTATTCTTGATATTCTCCATAAGAAGTGGTCAACCCTTGAAATTGGAAGGAGAAATAGGTGGAGTAAATTTATGTTATTTTTTTTATTCTCTATCATCTCTTGCCGCCCCATCCTTATTTGAGTTTTGAATTGCAAATTTGTAATTAAGTTCACACTTGTTTAGAAAGGCCTTTGAGGTGTGCCTTGAATTGAGGCGCTTGAAGAGCGTCTTGAGGTTTAAGCCTCACTTAATAAGGCTTACGCCTTTTTCAAGTGAGGCGTATGCCTCGAGGCGCTTTGAGGCAGCACCTCTCTTTATTGATTATAAGTAATAATTATAAATATTTTTTAATATTTGTATATTTGATAAATTATTGTACTTATTTATTTATTTATTTACCTCATCATCTCACACGAATTAGAGTTGTAATTTTCGGGTAGTTCGTCTCTTCCAGATCATGCGAGCTAAAGTTACTTTTTTTTTTCTCCAAGCAGCATGAGCCAGAGCCTTTTGGCGATCGCCTTTTGAGTAGTAGCCCAAAGGAGATCCTCCAGTAGCATGAGCCACAACAATGCTCTTGTCTTCCTTCGTATTATTATTCTATCTTTTATCTAAAATTATATTGGATACATTGTTAGTTACTACATAGAGTAAAAAAAATTGTAGCAATTGAAGAAGATTTTGGATATGATGAGACATATTTTGAGGATGACAATTATTACATATAATATTTCATTATATTTATGAATTATTTATAATTTTATGAAAATTTATTTTTTTTGCTTCAAAGCTTACGCTTCGATTCACATTGAGGCTTATGCTTTACCTCGCTACAAGAAGATACCTCAGTTCCCAATTTTTTTCTTAAACATTTCTTCATTTATATATTCAAATTAATTTTTTTTAAATTTCAATTATGGCAATATTTTTTAGAGGCTCCTGGATCATATTGTTTGAAAACCACATTATCTGATGCATTTTATGCTCTTTTATTGCCTTGTAAGAAATAATGAGATGAATTGATTGAAAGAAAATGGATGTAATTGCTTGAAAGAAAATGGAAATGATGAGATGAATTAATGGTTGAAATTGATTGAAAGAAATTCCTTTATCAAATGAGGTCCACATCTGCCACCTTTTTGATGTAAAATTGATAGTTTAACTTACTCTTGCCATTATCAAGCTCATTTTTTACTAAAATGTTCTTGATTGTGGTTTTGTATTATAAGTAATGTTAATGGTCTACCTAGAAATTGAGTGGCTATCATTAAAGAAAACAATTTAAAATTTTTATGTTTTAGATTAAAAAATAAATACTAAGCAAGGTCAATTTTTGTGATAGAGTAGAATGGTATGCAATGTTGTGGAGGAATGAGAAGTGGTTGCTAAGGGTAGAATGAGTGATTATTTGGAATGAGTAAAACCAATGAAATCTTTCGTAAGATGTCATTGCTTGCCTCCACGTTCTTTCACAAACTTATTAAGGAGTTTGTTCTCCGCTATGCTCAAACGTTTACTTTTTAATGAATGATTAACAATTGTGATTTGAGCTGCTTTATCATCTTTAAGTTTGCAGCAATCTTCACTATTTCTATATGTGGATCACTTGTCAGTTAGTGCATCACTTTTGCGCTGAGGTATAAGCGATCCATATATAAAAATGATGGAGACTGTTGCAAACTCTACAAAAGATGATGATGGAGCAGCTCAAATCATGATTATTAAGTATCTATTAAAATGTAGGCATTGAACCGCAGAGGAGGACAAACTCCATTAGTTTTTGGAAGAATATAGAGGTAAGCAATGACATCTTGCATATTAGTTCGCTTGTTTTACTTGTTCCATATAATCTTTCATTCTACAATCAAATCACCATTGTGATGTTAGATTGATTGTTGAACTTATTGTTTGTATTATCAAGCTCATCCTTTAATAAAATGCTCTTATATTATGGTTTTCTAGTATAAGTAATGCTAATGGTCTAGTTGGAAGTTAAGTGACTACCGTAAATGGTAAACAACTTATAATTTTTAAGTTTCATATTAAAAATAACAAAATAAGCTAGAAGATCAATATCTGTGATAGATTTGTGTAAGATGTGTTATGGCAGAATGAGAAGAGGTTGCTAGGGACAAAATGAGAGATTATATGAAACTGATAAAATAATTAAACTTTTGCATAAGATACTATTGCTTATCTCTATGTTCTTCCACAAATAGTTTATCCTCTTTTGCATTCTAGCACCTACATTTTAATGGACCCTTAACAATTATGATTTGAGTTGCTTCATCTCCAATGGAGTTTACAGTTGTCTACACATATTTTTATATGTGGATCATTCATAACTCAGTGCATCATTTTAGCATCGAGTTATAAGCCATCCATGTATAGAAACATTGGATAATATTGTGAACTCCACCGGAGATGATTATGGAATAGTTCAAATTGTGATCGTTAAGTGTCTGTTAAAATGTAGGTGCTAGAGCGTAGAGGAGGATGAACTCCTCTATAAGTTTGTGGAAGATTATAGAGATAAACAATGATATCTTGCGCAAGAATTCACTGGTTTTAATCATTTTATATAACATCTCATTCTTCAACCAAATCATTTTTGTGATGTTATATTCATAGTTAAACTTACTCTTGTATTATAGTTTTCTATTATAAGTAAAGTTAATGGCCTGTTTGGAAATTACGCTACTACCATAAATTGTAACTACCTTATAATTTTCAAGTTTCCATGTTAAATGATAAAAAAAGGCAAGAAGATCAATGTCTATGATAGAGTAGGGTAGAATTTGATTTTGTGGAGGAATGAGATGCGGTTGCTAGGGATAAAATGTGAGATTATATGGAATCGATATAACCAGAAAACTCATGCACAAGATGCCATTGCTTACCTCCCTTTCTTTCACAAACTTATGGACCAACGCCTATGTTTTAAAGGACACTTAACAATTATGATTTGAGCTGCTCCATCATATCCAGTGGAGTTTGAAGCAGTCTTTACTGTTTCTATATGTGAATCACTCATAACTCAGTGCATCCCTTTAGCATTGAGTTATAAGCCATCTACATATAAAAATGATGGAGACTGCTGTGAACTCTACTGAGGATGATGATGGAATATAGTTCAGATCATGATTATCAAGCGTTATTAAAACACAGATGTTGAAGTGCAAAGGATAAACTCCTTCATAAGTTTGTGGAAGAACATAGAGTAAGTAATATTCATTTATTGTAGAAGTTCATTGATTTTACCCATTCTATATAATCTCTCATTTTACAACCAAACCAGTTTTGTGATGTCAGATTGATGGTTGAACTTACTGTTGGCATTATCAAGCTCAACTTTTAATAAAATGCTCTTACATTGTGGTTTTCTATTATATGTAAGGTTGATGATATACCTAGAAATTAAGTGGCTATCATAAAAGGTAAACAATTTATAATTTTTTAAAGTTTCATATTAAAAAATAAAAAAAAGGAAGAAGATCAATGTCTGGTTGAGCAGGGTAGATGTGATGTTATCGAAGAATGAGAAGAGATTGCTAGGAGAGGGGAGTGCTGCGTTTTCATGGTTTAATTAGGAGGCACAACCAGATGAAGTGGTTTTTTGGTTTGTTTTTTGGCTGTGCGTATTGTTTGTAAGCAAAATATCAATTACTTGATTTCTTGTTATCGTGAGATTTCAACGTTCTTAATATCATCATGATTGTTATGTAGATGTTGCCCTAATTAGCCAACTTTTAGATTGTGTAAGTTGCTTGGTTGGGAAATTTGATAAAAAAAGAAAATAAATGTAAGCCTATAAGATCTTTCTCCAATGGTTTGAATTGATATCCTATCAATCATACTTGGTTAACCATGACGATGTGCAAGTTTCTTTATTGGAAATTGTGTTCATTGTTTTTTTTACTCTTTTCACTAAAAGATGATTATCGATTCATTTCTTAGTTGAAAGTATAGTTTTGTGTTACTTTTAGCTTTCAGTATTTGACCTATTATCTGAAGTTAAAAGTTAGCACATCTTATCTAGCATCAAGTATTTTTTTCACTGTGTTGGTGATATCTGCTTATAACCGTCATACTGATAAAATAGAACTGACTCAAGAGTGGGTCTTGAGAGCAAGAATTTAAGGAATCATCCGTCATTGATTCCAAATCTTTTTTGTGAGCAGCAATGTTTGCCTTATTACAACGATTTGGGTTTTGCTTATGAATCCTTGCAGGTAATCATTATTTCTATGCAATCATTGACCTATGGCTACATTTGATGTTTATATGAGTTTAATTGTTTCTTTTGATCAAATTCTCACCATTTTAGATTCACCTTCCCCTTTTAATTTTTAGGCCTTATTCACATTTATTTTTCCTCCAAAAGACTAGAGAATTTGATGCTGAGCATGAAAAATTATGAATGGTGATGATCGTTCACATGTTATTGAAAATTTGCAAAGTTTGATGACTGTGCTCTACGTTTTAAACCCTTTTTTTAAATGGTTTTATTTTGTTCAATGGTCAAGTAATGTGCTAATATATCACATAATGCTGTTGAAGCAGAAGAGATCTCTTGCATGGACTTTTACTTGCGTGGAGAAAGAGATTCTGTGTGGTCAATTCTAAAATTAAAATCAGGCTGAAATTCTTAGATTGATTCTTCGGTAAAATCATTCGTACTTATTTTAACACACTAATCATGGTTGAAATTCATTTTTTGAAATGCATTTTGGCAGAGGGTGGGTTCATGGGAATAGGTGATTACTGAGCCTTCTATATTTGAACTGGGCATGCGGGAAGCTTACTCTTTATTTTTAATTGCTCCATCTTAGAAGGAGGTTTTGACAATGTTTGGGCTCCAAGGGAGAACTTGCTTTTTTTGACACTGCAACTAAGGATGATTTTTCAGTTATTTTATTCAAATTCTTGTGTATTTTACCTTTCGGTATCTGTTATAAATGCACATTTAATTTCTTGCAGTCACCATGAAGCAATATTAGCATCCGAGTTTCTTTATTTGTGTTTTTTAAGGATATTAAATCTTCCTTTTGACAATGATGAAAGGCAATTGTAGTTTTACGTGAAATCACTTGAAATCTTTGAATGAAAAGTCACCTTGCCGTCAATAGTGTTGAAATTGTGGCTAGCAACGCTGTGTATTAGCTTCAAACATATGCAAATATGCAACATAGTGAATGTGATGAAAACATGGTCAAATAAACATAGTTTCATAAATAATTGAATCAGAAATCACATATGTCACTCATTTTGTTAAAATAAATGATCAAGATGCATTCAAAATGCTGAAATAGTCTAGGAAGGCCTCCCTATACCACTCGAGTTGTAGAAACACATAATAATATAGCTCCATATTAGCATAATAAAAATATAAATGCATTATAAACTATATAAAATATATGCATCATTAGCATTATATATTTATTAATGTAAATAATTATATAATCAATATATTATTATTATTAAATATTATATATACATGTACATGTACACACACATATATATATATATATATATATATATATATATATATATATATATATATATATATATATATATATATATATATATATATATATATAATGAATAAAAGATAATAATAATAAAAAGGCTTCAACATAACTCTATACACTTCCTCCTTTAACACCTTAATGGTGCGGCTAACATGTGAGACACTTTCATTAAAAAATAAAAAAAAGACCCTCAGGCGTCTTTAAAAAGGGAGGCTGTTCTGCCCCTTTAAAAAAGAAATATAAAAAATAATATATTTTATAAAAGATGTTTTTTATTCTTCACATTTCTTATCCTATCTTTTCCTCTCTCCTTGACACGACAACCCTCCCTCAAAATTTAATGTCTTCCTCTCTCTTACTGTCTTGCTCGTTTGCTTGCAAAAATATTTCGTTGATGAGTAGAAAATGGAAAGGAAGCTTATTCTCCTCACTATGTTATGTAGATTTTAGGTGATTTTGTGCACAAGATGCACCACCTTTATTGGTTTAGTGGGATGGCCAAATTTTGTTACATTTTTGTGGGTAATGCGGAAGCATTACTAAATTTATCAAAAATTTTGACACTAATGAGACTGCATGGGCACACAAAAATTGATGAAAAAGTAAATGCGAATGCATGTCTCCCAACCAAAAAAAAAGAAGAAGAAATAACTAATCAATTAAGAAAATGATTCGAGACATCTACATCTTAAGATGTTAGGGAGATCGTTCTTCTCATGAGGTAGATTGATTTTTATTTAATCAGCTTTCCCCCAACTTCTATGCTAATGTTTATTTAAATTTGAGTTTTACTTCTTATGGATGCAAGCATCCATGGTCAATTACCCCTCTTATTGCAATAAGAGAGCACTCTAGTTAATTACCCCTATTGCGATGTAATGAATATTAAGCTAATTCCAACTCTTATTATAGGTAATCTAGGTAGTTTAGTTGATTTTATTAATGAAATGTCATCATAGTAAAGCTCCTATTTTGATGATTGTTGAGCTTATTCCACTTTGAAAATTTACTCATCAACTCATCGTTAAGTGGAGATTTTGCTGGTAAAGAGTGAGCAGCTAGAAAATCACCAAGAGCTTGCCCTTTTATTGCCTTTTGTGGTATATATGTTATGTCAAATTGAACCAGCAATAATGCCCACTTAGCTAATGACCCATTAGGGTAGGCCTACTAATTAAGAATTTAAAAGGGTCAACTTTAGATATTAAAGTTATTTTGGGGCTGTTTGGTTTCCTGAAAAAGGAGTGCAGTATAAAAAGAATGTTGTGTGAAGTGAATATAATGTATTTTAATTACTTTAGGTTGTTTGGTTGGAAACATTATAGATACATGAGTTTTTTTTTATTTGATAAAATAAATATAATGTAAAATATTTTTTGGGATTAAGGGTGGCGGTTGTGGTGGTTGGCAGTAGGGGTTGTTGCCGAATGTGATCGACGGTCAATGATGACGGCCACGAGTGGTGTCGATGCGGCCGCTGCCGGCAAGTGGCGACATCGGTGACGGCGTTCGGGTGGCGACACTGTTACCGCGATGGCCGTCGGCGGGTAGCGATGACTAGTAGTGGGTGGAGGAGGTGCGGGTGGTGGTGGCTGGCGGCGGGGAGACCATTCTCATTTTACACCGATCGGTGTTTTTGAAATTCGTCTAAATTGGACAAATTTCAAATACACCATAAATTATTCTTCCAATATATTTCAAATATACCACAAATACTTTGAATTTTTATTTTGCATCATGTCAAATACTCGAAAAGTTAAAATCCCAACATTTGATTTACTTTACACTCTAAATACATCAAACCAAACAGCCTTTTTATGGCATAATTTTTGAGTAGCAAATATTAATGTTAATCATTGCTTTTCAGTAAGAGAGTATTTTATTTTAGCTCTTATTAAATGTCGACTTATATAGTACATAATAATTTTTTTTTTCTTTATTATTTTAAGCTAGCAGTGCTCCGAGTGATTCTTCTAGAGCTGCTATATATAATATCAACGATTTTCTTATTATTAGTGTCACAAAAATGGGGGATGCAACGAATATTGTTTTATGTTATTAAATATCTCTTGACAAACATCATCTCATATAAATAGTAATTTTTTTCATTAATCAGATAAAATTTTGACGTCTATCCGAGAGGTTGGAAATGAACCTCCTAATATATGCCAACATATGTTGGTAGTGAACGAAGTTATTTTAAGATTTTTGGCGGCGGCATTTTTATTATTGTTTTAATTTTAGAGGGATTAATTTCAATTCCTCTATGATGCATAATAAAACCCATAAAAATTTCAGAAGTCATGTCAAAAACACATTTTAATGTATTCGTTTTTAAATTAAAACTTCAAATTCGATCAAGTATAATTCTTAAATCATTTATATGCATACCTTGAGTTTTGTTTTTACAATTAAACCATGAACATAATATTTTACATATTTTTTTTTTTTGAAATAGTGCATATTTGCATTAATGAGAAATAACAAAGTACAATATAGTACAGAAGTGCTTGATACAAAACATACTAAGAAGAACACAGACACTCCTCAAGAAAGATGGAGGAATAGTGAATAGTGGTACAAGAAAGAAACAAGAAGCTTGGTGTAAAGCAAGCAGTCAGCCACTCTGTTGCGATCCCTCTTCACAAGTGTAAAAGCACCAGTCGTGAGGAAGGATAGATCGGGGTGAAGTGGGTGCGGTCTTCCATGTCATCAGAAGTCGTTGGAGGAAGTCAATCAGGGCATTGTCTCCTTCAATATGCTCAGAATATATATCAACTTTGAGAGAGAGCGCCACTATCATCACGTGGGACAATACCAATGCCCGACATCACCGGAGGAGGAGAGCACCATCTATGTTGGCCTTGAGCCATCCAGGAGAGTCCAAAAGGGTTGAGAAGAGGTAAGGTGGACATCCCATTGCTCGAGATGAGAACGAACAAGGCTTGGTAAAGGTACTCATGATGTATGCAGCCAAGATCCTGGGAGTAGCAAATGGGCGTCCATGTGTCTTGGCATTGCGGTTATGGGTCATTACCCTTTGGTATGTAGCACCGATATTTTTTAGATCAAATGACATTACTTTGTAATAATAAATGTTGACTGGTGTACGGAGGTGTCTTGTTCTCCAAAGGCATCTTAATTTAGTTGTATCCTGATGAACCGTCTATTAAGAAGAACATATCTTGAGCTTTATTTTTTACAACCAAATTATCAATGTAACATTCTACATACATATGTATGAGATCGTCGAAGTTATGGGTCATTACCCTTTGGTATGTGGCACTTGTATTTTTCAAGCCAAATGACATTACTTTGTAATAATAGATGCTGACTAGTGTACAAGGGCTTCTCGTTCTCTGGAGTCGTCTTAATTTGGTTGTAGCGTAATGAATTGTCCATTAAAAAGAACATATCATAATTTGACAAATTATCTACTACGAGTTCTTAATTAGATGATGAAAAATTATTTTTTGGGCATATTTTATTTAAATCCCGGAAGTCAATGCATACACAAATTTGTCTGTTCTTTTTCTTTACTGGAATGATGTTGACAATTCAATTGGTAGATTTTTTTCTTTCGAATGAATTTTGCTCCAATAAGTTTTTTGGTTTCAACGATTACTTACTCTTCAATTTTAATTGCATTTGTGTTGGTGTCTGTTTTACAGGCTATACACTAGGTTTGATGGAGAGCTTATGTACAACTATATTTGATGATAAGCCTATCATTTCATTATAACGTCATGCAAAACAATCTTTATATTCACAAAGCAGTGCCTTTAATTTTTTATTTTCTCTGATGTGAGGTTAGCACTGACAAAGCTCGGCTTAGGTTCTTCAATGCCCAAATTGATTTCTTAAAGTTCATCAATAGTAGCTTGACTGCCTTCTTCAAATTCTTTTTGAGCCTCTTTAAGTCAAAGATCAATTCATCTCTGGGTTTGCCTTCATTCTCAGGTGAGAGATCCTTGTATTCATTTGTAGTTTCAAATGAAACATCTTTTTCTAAGATAGCATAATATGAGCTTGTTGAAGTGAATGCAGAGGTAATGTACCCAAGTCCACATGTGCTAAATTTTTCATTTCTTATGAGAGTTTGGGTATTATCTCTTTGTCAAAGCCTTTTAAATAGTTGGGCTTGTACATTTGTTTGTGTAGGTTAATATTGTTCTTAACCAAATTTTTCAGAGTTGTTGAGAAGTATTGATAAATTATTATTAGAATATATTCTTTCTCAAAATCACTTCTTCAATCAGCTCTTGGATAAGATGTGCTGTTCGCTCTTCTATCTTGTAGAAAAGAAGTTCGTGCTCATCATCACCTCTTCTATGAGGAACATATAAAATTTTTAGTTGTTTTATTTCTTCATTATTTGAAGTTGTTAAAGTTTTCACATGTGCCTTTGGTATAGAGTTTATTTTCATAGTTTTTTTTTTAGATTGGAGATTCTGGTTTTCTTACTAGAAAATTCAGAGTTTTCTCTAACTATGGTTGTTATATTACTAGTATTCAAATCCTCTTTTCCTTGTCTAGTTGAGGCTTTTTTATGTTGATAAAGTAATAATTCTTCTTCATCATCCTCGGTAAATGAGGAATTGTGTTCGGTTACTTTGACTCATTAATATCTTTATCCTTTGAATCATCATCTTTAAATTTTGCTTTAATAGGTGGAACCACTTGCTTATGTTGAGATTGATTTTTCTACCTTCTTAGGTATGAAATATTTAGCGTCATCATAGATCTTGATTTTATGTATCAAGAAGAAATATATATTGCCATCAATTCGACACTTTTCACCATTCTGAATGTATTTCATGCATCGGTGTAGAGTTGAAGGTGCTATGCCATATTTATAAAGCCATTGCCTCTCAAGATGTGTCGTGTCTTATAGGAAATATCATCTTCAATCACGTGGAATTTGATTTCTGTATATAGTTTTCCAAAGTGTATAAGCAGAATAAGAGACCCCAAAGTTTGTTGTCATCCATTGAATCTTTGCAAGAACACTATATTTTTATCTAAGTAATGAATGCCTAAATCTAATATTCACAATGTTTTAGCTGTCAATAGATTAATTGAAGAATCTGAGTCAATCAATATTCTTTTTATATATGTATCATTATTTTTTGCTATGACATAAAGGAGTTGATTATGTTTGGTTGCCTCTGACAACAAATCACTATCATTAAATGTGATGATCATTGATTTTTGTGCATATAAATCTTTTTTCATTTTTTCTTCAACATAGAAGACTTCATATTATTTTGGATTTTGTAAAGCTTTAATCTATGTTTCTCATGTGTTCTTAAACAAGAGGAGAGCATCTTAGATACTCAGCAATGCTGGCAATTTGTGTAAATGCGCTAAGACGTTGTAGTCTGCTATTGCTTTGGAGGCTTTTTGAGATTTAGTAGGTGGCGGAGGTAAAGCATTCTCATCGATTTGAATTTCTTTATCTTTGTCTTTGACTTTCTTCAATGGGGCTGAAGAAATTCATTTCTTATTTCTTAATTGGATCTATGTTACCTCCTCAATGGACTCTTCTGTATTAGAAGAAGTGTCTCAACTCTTTGCATCATCAGAATTTTCATGTGCTTTCAGAACTGATACTCAGTGTAGGACATTGCTTCTTTGAGCTTTCTTTTGATTTCCTTTTTGTAGGCTTTTCTTTTGAAAGGCATAGCTTTTCTTCAGAGTTGGTTAATGTCTCAACCATATAATATGCCTTCCTTTGGGGTTAAAAAATCTCCTCATCGAGATTTCCATGAATACTTATAATTTGACATATGTTTTAAAAAATCCTATGAGATTTTTTTTATCAAGTTGTAAGTTGATCATATATTCATTAACTGGTCTTCGAGGAGGTTATTCATACTCCTTTGACGAGTTGATCATCTTCTGTATTTCAGATTTTAGCTTTCGAGGTTTCCTTTTTCTTGATTTGTGAGGTTTTGATGAAGAAGATTGACTGATTTTCACTTGATTCTTTGAATTATATAAAAATTGTTCCAAGTTAGGCGGGAGAATCTTTGGATCAATTTTAGGCTTCAAAAAATTTCTCCAATGAATGTCTTCTATTGTTAGAAGAATATTAATCATTCGTGTAGTCTTTTTTGAGATGAAGGTCTCACATCCACCTTCTTCTTTTTATGCTTGTGGAGCCTTGACTTTATCATCATTTATATTTTTAGCTCCGTCTTATTGTGGTGTTTTGCACTGTTTATTGTTTATGCTTTGGCCCAGTATTTGAGATGATGACTTTTCCTACAAAGATTAAGGCTTGACTTGTTGGCTCAACATGCTTGTTTCTTGTATCTTGGCTTTGTCGTGCTGTGATAACGTTTATCCTTTGCTTCTTTGGATATAGTGAACTCACCATTTTGGTTGCTCTTTTCAACTAAATCCTTGTAAACAAAGCAGTCCTCAATCAAGTGATTGATAACTGGATGCATGGACAATAGTTGAGATCGCCAACCTTATCTGCTTGGTTAGGTTGACTTGATTTCAGCAATTGTAAGATCAGTTTAAGGGCATGCTTGAAAATCTTGATAGTTCACTCTCTTTTAAATGAATATTGCTTATTTATCTTTTCCTAAAGAGTGAGAGCTTTTTTCTTCTCCTCTGTTGGCTTTGCTACTTGTCATGAGATTGGTTTGTCTTCATTTTCCTTTTTCGTAATTGAGAATGTGAATATCATAAGATTGGGATTGTTTTCCCTTTCTAAAAGGATTATGGGTATAAGTGTTGTTGAAGCCTTTTTACTTGGGCGGCCTCCCAAATTTGGTTACATGAGTATTGATTGTAGTCATGACTAGATATGAGGTCATCTGACCATCGATGTTTCCCATCAGGAGTTTTACTGTATGCATTTTTTTAAGTTATTGATCACACTTTAAGCTTAGATTTCTTCATCTTGTAATGTATTTTGTGACACTCTCGTCCTTTATTCTTTTTTTAGAGCGAGATTTGTAATAGTTACTTTCTTGGTTGCTCTAGTAAATTTCTTGATAAAAAGTGTTCCAACTTCGCAAAATTTTTTACTGAGTCATTGAGTAACTCAACATACCACTCAAAAGTTGATTGGTGAGGCTGTAGACGAAATGTCGTAGCAGTAAAGCATCATTTTCTCGAGTGTTTTCACAACTGGCTTTGAATTGGGCTAATGCTACCGTGGATTTTTTGTACCTAAAAAAATGTTGAATTTCGGTAAAACTCTTTAGGGTATTGCAGTTGATTGTATTTTGTCGGATACGGTTGACCTTTTCCAACTTGTTGCTTGTTGACCTACAACTATGTGCCACTTGAAATTAAATAAATGAGGTGGAGGTTAAAACCCCCCTAATCGCGATCGAAATCAATTAAATTCGATTCGATTTGAAAATTCGCCTCATAATGCGTCAAAAATATTAAAATTAATTAATTGAAAAATATCGAATCAATTAAGAACCAATCAAATAATTAAAAGCAACTTTTAGTGAAAATATGTGCATGTAAGTCGAAGCGACGACGTCGACATCCGTTGTGAAATTGATCGCGTTGTCGTCAAGCGTGAAACTATCAAATGGCGCGCTTGCGGTCGATTCGAAAGTATCGCGAACATTGATCAATTTGAGCGTGGCGTCGCTGATTTGAATCTAATTTCACTTTGGCCGTCGTCGGCGTTGCGCCGCACCGTTGAAATCGATCAGCGGCGTTCGTTGTTAAACAACTAAAATTAACCGTATTGTTAGGGTTTATTGCGTAAAATTAAATTCATAAAATTTAATGCGAAATGATATTAATTTGCAATTAGATTAATCGTACTTAATCCCTCTTAATCTTACCTAACCCACGCCACCCCATCTTTCGATTAAAGCGTTAGTCCTATCCCGACGCGCGTTTAGGCAACCAATCGATACACTATCCCTAATCTCGCTATCCCCTTCGTTGACTCTCATTCACGCGATTCGGCTGCTGCTCTCATCCCGTGCTCCTCTCTCGGCTCTTCCCCCTCTCGCGATTCTCTCCTCTCTCACGAAAACCCCTTTCGTTCTCTGCTCTGTTTGATCGATAGGGCGATCCTCCTTGCTTTCGACATTCCCCTCTCGCGTGACTCTGGTTTCCCTACTGGTTCTCGTCGATCTCTTCTTTCTCTCCCCATCGGTGCGGGGAGCTCACCAGAACCTTGGCATTCAGTCCCCTTTACTTCTGCTACTCGTGTCTCTCGAGCCTAACCGTCCAGTCGGTTGGCCCTGAAACTCCTTCTCCTTCTTCCCCTTTAGCAAATCAACACCCAGTGGTTTTCTCTCTAACCTAGCTTATTCTTATGCATTTGAGTTTCTTTGGAAGTTAGGGTTTTGTTTAAAATGCTATATCTTATGCTTGGGATTGTGTTGAAAGTTTCTCTGAGATTTGGGATGATGTATGGCTCTTTCTTCTTCTGTTTTCCCTGCATGGATGCTACCTTTTTTGTTGCTGAAATTGCTTTACCCAAGGGGAAAATTAGTTGATTTGTTGTACAAAGGTATTACACTTGCTGAAATTGTTTTACCTAAAGGGGGAAATCCATTGATTTGCTTTTCTAAAGGGATAATGCATGCTGAAAATTTTTTTACTTAATGAGAAATCTATTGTCTTGTTGTCTAAAAGTATAAAGCATGCTGGAATCATTTTTATCAAAGGGGAACCAAATTATTTCTGCTATGAGCTTGCTGAAAATTTTCTTTTACTTGAGATAAAAGTATGAAAATGCAAAAAGTAAAGATGTATGGCCTAGATATTATGCTACTTTCTCCCTCCTATAGATTTCATTTGTTTTGTCCCTTGCATATGGGTAGAATGAAATCTGAAAATGAATTGCCATGCTACTTGCTTTTTCCTATGGGTTTCATTCGTTGTCTCTTGCACATGAAATCTGAAATCAAGGAGAGAGGGAGTTAAGATAGAAGTATCGGGATATGACAAGTTAAGATGTGTAGCCTAAATGTCATACTACTTGTTGTTCTACTACGAGTTACATGTTTCAATTGGCTTCAATTAGCTTCCTCGACATGCTGAAATTCTTTTTTTATTTAGTATGGGAATGATGCAATGCTTGCTGAAATTTATTTTATCTAAGGAGAAATCAATTAGTTTGCTATCTAAAGATGTGATGCTTGTTGAAAATTTCTTTTATTTGAGCCAGAAGTTTGAAAATCTAATAAGGAAGGATGTGTGTGGCTTAAATATCATACTACTCTTATTCCCTATGGGTTTCATTCTTCAGATATTTGTTTGTTTTATTATTCTAATATATCGTTAATAGAAATCTTTCTTTATCAAAATTTAGTGGTGTCCACATCCACTCATACATATCTTCTTTGGCATGGTGGCGACCTCTCGTGGAACCCACATGTGGGAGCCGGTTTGTAATTTGATTATTATGCTTTTAATTAAATATACATGTAGCAATTTTCTTTTTTTATTATGCAAATCTGAACTTTAAATTTATTCTTATAAGTCTACCGTGTTTCCGACATGGTGGAAACTATTCTTATCTTTATCTTGCTACACGCCTTTCTTGGCGTGGTGGTAACAAAATTTCTAGTGGTGTCTCACGACATCCACCACCTTTCTTGGGTGGTGGGCAACATATCGGGGTCTGAGGTAAATTTTTTTTTTTAAAAAAAGGAGGAAAGATTTATTTTCGATGTTTAAACGTGTTTATATCTGAATCTGAAACTTTAAATCTATTATTATAAGTCTCCACTTTTAACATGGGGAAATGTTATGATGTGTTAACCCATACACTTTCTTGATGTGGTGGGCAATAAATTTGTGATTGTCTCATGCCTACTTTCTTGGCGTGGTGGGAATAGTAGCCCTTAAGGGGATGATCTTAGGAGGTTATAAAAAAAAAAGAAGATAGAAAGAAAGGGATGAAATCTTAAGTTGTCATGTTGCTTAAAATTTTCTTTATCTCTAATGTGAATCTCTCTTGATTTATATCATCTATCCATTTTGTAAATGTGATTGATATTTATGTTTTATTTATAACGCATTATATATTACAACAACGAGTATTTGAATTGATCAATCTTATTTATGTTAAACATGAATCTTATGTATTGATTTTTACATCATACAAGTTATCCTATTAAATTAATTGGTTATGTTACATATTTAATCTAAAATTTCTTGACGGCGTATTACGTGTTGGACGTTAAACATAAAGCTTGAAACATAAAAAAATAATATTTATAATATGACATCATATATCGTGAAGATATAAAATAGAAAATTGTCGAGTTAGAAAAGGAACTTATAAGTCATGTGGCCTGGCTTAACTGAGATTGAAAGAACTTGGTAGTAGTCTTAAGAAGAGGAGAAGATGAAGTAAGTTTCGTGAGAGTGAATCTCTATTTATACCTCATTCATCTATCTTATGACTTGACGTATATCATATGTCATTAAGTAAAGAAAATGATCTAATTCATTAATTTATAAACATCATACACATATCGCGTATCATATCTTTTCGTTAATAAAAAAAAAAGGAATGGATTTAAAGGAAAATAAATTCTTTTGCCATATCTTTTAATAAAGTTTAATGGGTACTTGTCTCATTCATGAACTTTTATGTGAAAGGTGGATTTTAATTAATCCACTTCTGTAATGACATATCTACTATATCTTTCTCCTATTATTAAGAAAGCATGTATGAATCATAAATTATAATGAAAATAATTTATTTCAATCTTTTCTTATTTGTTATAAGGAGAGAATTTAGTCAAATTAAATCTAAATCTACTTTAGGTCCATTACTTCATGTTGATTAAATGGACTCTCAAAGTGATTTATTTATTTCATATCCTTCTGATTTGTTGCAAAAGGTATTTTATCAGATTCATATCTTTCTTAGATAAATGGCGGTCTTTATCTTACATCAACAACATTTTACTTGATCAAAATGGCTCAAATATATTCAGGTTTCAATCCTATTTTCCTCGATTGTGTAAAGGAGGTTTTGGCTAAACATTATCATATCTTATTTTCAATCAATCTTTAAGTCTATTTTATTGATTGATCAAATGAGCCTTCAAAATAATTTATTTATATATTTTTGTGGCATAAAAGGGGATTTTGGCCAAACATTATATATCTTATTTTCAATCAATCGTAAGTCATTTTAGTCATTCTTGTGATTGATCAAATGCCTTCAAAATAATTTATTTGATATTTTCCTTTTGTGGCATAAAGGAGAATTTTGGCTAAAACATTATATATCTTATTTTCAATTAAATCTAAGTCTATTTTAGATCCACTGATTGATCAAATGGTCCAAAATAATTTATTTTCTTTTTTCCGTGGCATAAAGGGGATTTTGGCCTAAATGAAGTCGTATCATGTTCCCAATCAAATAATTGTCTATTTTAGATTCCTCATTTTGGCCCAAATGAAGTATCCAATAAATTAAATATCTAGAAAGACATGTGATCCAAAAGATAAATAAACAAAGAATATATTATCTTTCCGGTTTGTCTTGGAGTAAGTTACAAAAAAAATCAAAATTTGTATAAACTTTAATCTTCATGCAAAATTTTCAAAGAATCTTTTACGTCGTTGAAGTAATTACTAAGTCAAATACAAAAGACATCTTTATTTCCGGTTTGTCTTGGCGGGTCAAAACTCAAAATCAAAATTTGTATAAACTTCTTAGACTGTAATGTAATCAATCAAAAGAGCAGAATCTTTGCGTGTTGAAGTAATTACTAAGTCAACAAAAGGGATATCTATACATCCTGGTTTGGTCTTCCAAAGTTAAAACCTAAAAATTTGATATTATAGAATTTCAAATTAATAATATCGAGAAGTTAATTCGTATAATCATATAATACGAATAAATCTTAAAATTCAAATTTTCGGGAAGAAAAGTCAAACCCGATCCTCATGTTGCCAGAGTGGAAGATTTTGAAGGATTATCTTTGAGATAATGAATTAGATCCGATCCTGTAGAAAATGTCGGACAGAGTAATCAATCGATATTATATGATGAAGGGTAATTATAATTAAAATTTGATGATAAATGATCGTATATTCAAATCTAAAATCAATCATAAATGATCAAAATTGAAAATAAAAAAAGATAAATAAAAGCGGAATGAATTATTTAAATTAAAACTTAAAAATAAAAAAAATCAATCCATCCATGTTGTTTGTCTTGGGGAATTAAGAAAACCTTTCGCTTCCGATATCAAATTAAATACATATTACATTCAAATATTCCAAGCGTGGGCTGGCATGGCGGTTTGGATATACCATGCAAATTACAGTGCAGCCGTCATTATGTTCCCACGCCTGCAAATGTAAATATGGTTGGCAAAATCTATGTTAGCGGTTGACTTATATTTGTCCCGAAACTCCACTTAGTCAAGGGCACTTTGGGCGCATGCTTATGGTATTCCGGATCCCCCGGTTAAGTTGGACTACCCTACCCCAGACCGGCACGACGGGCAACGAACCGGGATCTAGATTGGCGATCATCACCACAAAAGTTTTAAATTAAAATTTCGTTAAATTCCACTCTTCTGATTATATCGTTCTTTAACGATTCGTTATTAATAATCGAAAGTCTCTCTCGATGAGGTAATTACTATAAACTATAGGAAACCTGGAACAGATATAAAAAATTTTCACCAAATGAGAGCGAAATCTCGGTAGTGTCTTATCTACTATCATCAAATTATCAACTTAAACAACTCTTTTCTTTTTGTTTTCCAAAGAGATTCTGATTTGATCGGATCCAGTCTCGGATTTAAGACAATGATTGCTTTGACTTTTTAGCTGATAAGATCTTTCGCTTGGGATTTGGTAATAATATCAGCTTTCTGATGAGTACTTTATGTAACTTCTCCTGGAGGCTCTTGTCTTTGCATCGATGTTGTTGGCAAATTAGGTGGGGCATTCTAAATACTCTCAATTTTAGTTGTTGGATTGGTTGCCTCTGAAGAATTCCTCAGAGGCATAAACTGAGCTGACTAAACAGCTCTTTTAGAAAGGTTATGGTGGCTGAGATTACCTAGCCATTCACCTTTGCTAGATGTGAAAGCAGTCAGCAAACCTATAAGTGATTTTTCTGCATCCAATATTTGTAGTAACACTGAGAGGTGATATTAACAACTCAACATTGCTTCGAGAAGAAAAGATGGAAGGAGAATACAGTCACACTTCTCAAAATTGTAGCTGATGTAGAGGATGTGAACAGTGTTAGAATTTCAGAGACAATTCCAAGGACGAAGAAAAGGGGCATGTCGTTGAGGGCTTTTGAATTCATGAATATTAAGGGGGGAGAGAGAGACCAGTCATGGTGAATGATACCAATTAATGAAGAGAGAGAGAGAGAGAGTCGGTGAGGTAGATGCAGAAAAATGTTGTCACACATTTCTCTTTAGTTATCGAAGAAAGATGTGCGGATCATCAAGAGATCATGAGATCTCGCCTGGCTATTGGGGTGGGGGTTATTCTTTACTGTAATGCCAAATGCAATCTTGAGAATATTGGTGCAAACTAAGGACTAAAGTTGAATAACTGTGCTTATTTTGGTTTTTGTATGCTTAAACGAGCCAATGTGGTTAAGGCCTACTAAATTCCTATCAACCTCACATCTATTCTTATGTTAATTGGTTTGGGATGGTCCAAATTTGATAGTATGGGTTTACTTGGCCTAGAGCATATCAAAGCCAACACATGCCAGTTGACTGCCCCTATTGCAATTGATTCTGAATGGTAGATAATTAAAGAGTTCAATTTGCTATGATGAAGCTAATAGGAGTTGCAAAATGCTTGTGGAAAGGCGAGTTAGATGTCATTGCTATGCTCGTATTGACACATTGGCTCTGATGCATCAGCATCTCACCAAAAATATCTCTTATGGTGCCATTGACTTACATGATTGCACAACCTTCAACTAGGATCCACTTAACTGTTTATTTTAATAAATTTAAAGAGCTTATCACATGCTGCATGATACATAAACCTGATTTGGTTTGTATTAAGATCTGTGCGGTGTTTAATACTAGCTTGCTACCCCTGGATGATGCTTAACACCGTGCATTAGAAGCTGAGATATTCAAGAGTTGTAATCAAATGTTCAGCAAGATTGTTTTAGTTGCACCACCATCTAATGCCTCTTAACTTGTGAGTCCTCAAGCCAATACTCATCCTACACTTTTGAAGTCAACCCCTATTGGCCCAACCACCACTAAAGATGGTTACTTTACTCTAGTTGGCACTCAAATATAGTGGGCACAAGTAACTTCTCCCACTTGCTTGAAGTGTTAAAGCATGATCATATCTCGCGCTAGAGTACTTAAAATACATTTGTCCTTAATAATGTTAGTTTTGGGGATGAGCTCACTAGCACACCTTATGAGGATTGTCGCTATGATAAACCCAAAAAGGCTATTTTTGGGAGAGGGTTTAAATTGTGTGTTTGAGAGGTTTTTTTTTTTTTAAAAATTATATCAAAACATGGACAAGTGAACAATGTGTGAGTAGATTGAAATATGTAAAATAACACAAGTAAATGTGCAAAAGAGAAGGTCGAAATCGATTTTTATATGATTCAATCCAACCCAACTTATATGCATGCCTAAGCATACTCCGCTTAGGAATCTATCATAGAATCTCTCTTTCTCTCTTTCACTACATCGAGCTTAGGGAGAATCATTATGAAAACATACTCTCTTATTGGGTGAGTATAATCCAATACAAACACACCAATATGCCAACATCACCAAATCCTTTGACCTGGCACAAGATTACAACAAAAATGAGTGCAAGGGTACGTAGAAACACTGAAAAGGAACTCCTTATAGAGCTTATATTTGCGAAGGAAATTTAGTTGATGGATTTTAATATGATGCATAATTATAGCGCACAAGATCTTTACAAAATAAACACAAGGCTGCTTATGGTAGATGTAGCCTTAGAGAGTAATAAAATGGTTCTTTTTGACTTGAAGTAGTGGGTGTATTTATAAGCTAAGTGGACAGAATAAGATAACTTAATTTGCCTTCCTCGTTCAATGAAACAACTCAAAAGTTAAAGTAGTTGTTAAAAAGTTTATAGTCATTACTATGCATTTATCTGAGTCCACATGGTCTTGTTGTAGGCTCCATTAGTCTTCATCATCATAGAATTTCACGATGAATAGGTTGCTATATATAATTTTTTTTAATTGAGATTTCTTATTATTATTTTGACACAGGAGTGTCCCATACAAGGGAGAGTTGCTTGTCATTAACTGAGCCATACAGTTCAATCCAACTTGGATTGGTTGATCAATTAAGGGGTCTTAATTATGGGTTTGATTTAGGGTTTATTTCAGTTAGAATAAATATTTTTTTATGCTGTATTAGTGTTAATTTTTGTTGTTTTATAGATTAGAAATTGTTTTCCTATATTTTCCCCTAATTAAGGGATGTATCTTCTTCTTTGTCAAGTAGTGTTGTTGTGTCTTGGTTAAGAACAAATGATGAATCCCATTTCTATCCCAACGACATCTCCCATCGCTGTGTAGCCATCAGCATATTGTTCCAATCAGCCTCCCCACTTAGCCAAGCCTTCTAGTTATAGCTTAACTGTCATCGTCTTCTCTTATAGTGTGTAGATCTTTCCCTCCCTTGCACTATTTCAGTTTTCTATCAAACATAACCTCATTTTCTTACCTTTTAATGCTTCATTATTCCAAATCAGTGTCATTTGGTATCAGAGTCAACTAATTTTAGGTCTCTTATCCTCTCTTATAAATCTATACCTTTACATTCTAAAATATTCTCCTACACAAAATCCTAATTTTGCCTCCCAAATTTCCTCCCATACCTTTTGATTGACCGCCCATTAAACCACTTGTACCCCTCTCGGCCAACACAACTTCTATATGCTCTCCTAACCAAACACTATTTGGAGAAAACCATCATGCCACCAATGAGAAATCCTTAATGAGATGTTCATGAGCTTATTATGGAGGATATGCAGCGAGAAGTTCTCAACTACAGTTTAGGCTCATTGAATTTGAAAAAAGATAGCACGAGGAAGTTACTAATAGCTATAATGGAAGGATAAGATGAAGAAACTCATTTCACTAAGAGGTCTCCAATGATGAACTAAGTGCCTCGTCGATTTGGTATTAAATATAGTAGAATATATAGTGATGTAGGAGTGAAAATTGAGCTTTTGAATTTTGAGGGTCATATAGGTTTGGATGAATTCATTGAATGATTCCAAACGGTGGAACGAATCTTTGAACATAAACACATTCTACAAGATTGAAGGGTCAATTTGATGTCCATTAAATTAAAAAAGAATGTTTTCTTATAGTGGGAGAATTTAAAGCACATGTGGATACTATATTGGTCTTTGTTTGGTGTCTAAACCCTAGTCTTGAAGGTGGAGAAACACCACAATAGCATTAGAGCTTCTCCTTCAAGTAAAGTGCTAGCAAGGTTATACCATCTAGGGAATCAAAAATAGTCCCACGAGAGGAGAAATCAACACTGGAAGGGAAGAAGATTAAGTGGGTCATCACCTTAAGACCATGCCAACCAAGAAGTGCTTTAGATGCCATGGTATGAACTCAAGAGAGAACAACAATAGCTTTGGCATAATATTTTCCATACTTGTTGCATTGTGAAGGGAAAGGTGTGCAACCTTATTATAGATAAAGTAGTTGTGAGAGCATGATGTCTACTTAGATGATGGATTAGTTAAGCCTTGTCACTCAGAAGCATTCCCAACCATATTCTCCTACTTGGTTGAAGAAATAGAATAAAATCAGTGTTAAGAGCAGGTGTGGTGTGATGTCTTGCCTATGAATGCTTGCCATATTTTATTAGGTTGACCATAATAGTCTGATAGGAAGATACTTTATGATGGCTACAAAAGCACTTACTCATTTATCAAGAATGGAAACCGCATTATGCTATTGCCTCAAGAGTTTCAGGTTATGACTAATCAGTATGAGATTGGAGCCATTTTGCCACATACCATCATTTTATAGGCCACGAGAGAGGCACCGGTGGAATTTGTTTTTGTGATGTTAGAGGGGACTAAGAAAGTGGAACCAATCTTGAAATCAATGTAGCCCTTGCTGAAGAAGTTATAAGTATGTCTTGATTGACTGCTTACCAATCAGGTTGTTTCCATTGAAGAGATTTAACATGCCATAGACCTTATTTTAGAATCAGTGCTCTCCAATCGACTAGATTATAGAATGAGACAACTGAGTATGATGTTGTAGAGGCAGGTTGAGGATTTGATGATCAAGGGATTAGTTCGTGAGAGCATTAGCATGTGTGTTGTACTAGCTCTGATTATTTCCGATGGATCATGGTTGATGTCCATTGATAGCAGAGCTGTGAATAAAATCATTATAAAATATTGGTTCCCCATTCCATGGCTAGATTACTTACTGAATCAGTTGCATGGAGTTATTATTTTTTTAAAAATCAATTTCCACAGTGGTTACCATTTGATTCAGATGAGGACTGGGGATAAACGAAATATAGCTTTTAAGACACGAGATGAGTTATATGAGTGGATAGTCATGCCTTTGTCTTGTTTAATACTTCGGGCACCATCATGTGATGAATGGATCATGTCTTTGAGCATTTATTGAAAGTTCATGGTAGTCTACTCTTTGATAATATTATGGTTTACTCAATTTGTAGAGGATTATTTGCAACACTAATTATAGGTATTTGGAGTTTTTCGGATTGATAAGTTGTATGGCTATCCAAAGAATGTCACTTCCTGACTCTACAGACATACTTTTTGGGCTATATTGTTTTAGTAGTTGACATTGAGATGGACCTAGCCAAGATTGGGACTATCATAAATTGACCCAGCCCATAGTCTTTCACTCAGGTGTGTCAGTTTTATGGATTGACGCCATTTTATAGGATATTTATTAGAAATTTTAGTTTTATAGTGGTACCATTGATAAAGCTTCTCAAGGCTAACAAATTTTCGTAATTAAAGGAGGCATAAGCTAGCTTGTAAGTATTGAGAAAACATGTTACTTAGGCCTCTATTTTCGTCATGCCTCATTTTTACCAGGTGTTTGAGGTAGAGTGTGAAACCTCCAAATTTTGAATTGGAGCTGCGTAGAGTTAAGGTAGACACCCTATCATTTATTTAGTAATAAGTTGAGTGATTTAGGGTAAAAATATTTTACATATGATATGGAGTTTTATGTTTTTTGTGAGAGATCTTATTCACTGTAGTCACTATCTAAAATGGAATTCAACATAGATCATGCAGCTTTAAGGTTCCTAAATAGTCAAGGTAAGCTGAAGGGTAGACATGGCTTATGGGTAATGTTCTCTCTTCTTTTTATTTTGTGGTTAAGTATAAATCAGGGATAGGGTAGTTGATGCTTTGATTGTGCATTATTTATTGATCACTGTCATGTAGTCGAAGGTAGTGGGTTTTGAAGTATTGAAGGATCTTTATTCCACTGATGAAGACTTTCAGGCTTGTGTTTGTTGTCAGGAGAGATCATATGGTCAGTTTTACTAAGACAATAGTTATTTGTTCTTTCAGAATAGGTTGTAGATCTTTAGGTGTTCACTCAAATATATTATTTATAAAAGTGACACAATGATTGGATGACAAGACACTTTGTGATAAGGATAAGAATTTTTGCTTGATAAAAGAGAACTTCTATTAGCCTAGAATGATGTGAGATGTAGAGTGGCGTGTTAGGCAGTGTAAGATGTGCTACATGGCCAAAACTCGAGTACATAATACATGTCTATTACTCCACTTCCTATTTTGGATTTTACTATAGGCTCATGTGAGCATGGATTTTGGTTTGGACCTACCACATATACACAGAATGTGGATTCTAATATGGTGATGACAGATGACTTCTCCAAGATGACATATTTTATACTATGCTATAAGATGATGGATGCATCACATATTGCTAATTTATATTTTAAGGTGATAGCCTGTCTTCATGTTCTTAGAATCATCACTTTGGATAAAGACGTGAAGTTCCTAATGGAGGACTCTGCGGGTAAGCTATGTACGAAGCTCTAATTTAGTTTAGTAGCTTACCTTAGATAAATGTACAAACAAAAGTGGTGAATCTTCTCAAGTGTTTTAGGGGCAAAAATATCAGATAGTGGGACTAGATTCTTCCATAGGTTGAGTTTGTTTACAATTTATCCACTAGTCAGTCTACCAACCACAGCTTGTTTTAGATAGTCTACAAGCAGATTCTTCTCACACTTGTGAAGTTGGTGCTTATTCTTCTAGTATTGAGCTTACAACTGATGCAGAGACTTAAAGAGTTCTAGTCCTTACATGAGTAGGTTGAGAAAGAGATTGTCAAATGAAATATCAAGTATCAGAAGTAGGCTAATAAGTTCATGAAAGCTATAGTTTTCAAATAAGGCGATCTGTTGTGGAGTATATTGAAAAAAGAAAGGCTTTTTGCAGGTCCTTTTGGAAAGCTCCGACCCAAAGCTAGTGGATCATTCGTTGTCATCAAATAGATCATTAACAATGCTTACCAAATTGAGTAGCTAGTGTTACAATATCTCTGCCACATTCAATGTTGCTGATCTATCTCCATATCTTGAAGGTCAAGAAGCTTCGATTGAGGAGGTGACACTTCCCTTATCCTGGAGAATGACATGGGAGTGTCACACACAGGTGAGGGTTGCCGACCCTTGGTTGAACCATGTAGTTTAGTTCAACCTGAATCGACCAACCGATTTAGGGGTCTTAATCTTGGGTTTTTTTTATTTAGGGTTTCCTTTAATTAGTATAAATATTTTCTTTTATCGTATTAGGGTTTTTTGTTTTCCTCAGTTTTTTCCTAATTGGAGAGTTATATCCTCTTTTTTTGTCAAGTAATATTGTATCTTGATTAAAAATAGGCGGTGAATCCAATTTTTACTCTGAATGATAACTTCCATCACTGTCCACCAATGAGCCTGTTGTTCCAGCAATTCTCCCCACTCATGCCAGCCTTCTAGCCAGCCAAACTTCCACTGCCACCTCTTCTAGCATACTGATCTGTCCCTCCCCTTGCATTATTTCAGATTTCTATCAAACCTAGCTACTTATTCTTACCTTTTAACACCTTGTTATTCAAGATCGGTGTCATATACACTAGTTGATTATGAAATAATATGCCATTATCTAATATAACTATTTTACAATATTAAAATGTATTTTTGATTGATTATTGATAAGATAGTCATAATTAATTAGTGCATTTAGTAGATGTTGAGCCCTGATTTAATCTAGGTATGACATTAAGCTTTAATTACCTTAGACGCTCATAATAATTAATTATCTTTATTTGTATGTTGACTTATCGTTGATTATGCCATAATAATGTGATTTTTATAATTAGTTTGATTAATCTTTTGAATTGGACATGTCTTAAAATCTGGAATTCTTAAATCTAACATTACATCGTCCATGCATATATTTATTATATTAAAATGAGTTCATCAATCAAATATCCTATTGGGTCAAAATCTCTATTTTTTTAGACAATAACAAACTAAGTTATGGTGGAATGAGATATGGATTTAAGATGCACAACTCACCTACACAGTGCTCTCGTGCCCATGATCTGGCATTGGTGACAATCTTTGCTTCCCTCTCGCACGTTACTCCTCGCACTATGTTTGTGTTGTAATCACACTATTGTTGCTCAGTTTGCCTCTTCTCTTGCTCACCTTCTGCTACTGAAGCTCAATATCTTACTCTTTTTCATTCTCAGTTGGGATGAGCTTCTGTTCTTGATTACTTTGGCTCTTAAACTGAACTCTCTTTACCACCTTTTTTTGCATTCCATGAACTTTTATTCTTTTCTTATTCATTGACGCGATCGTTCTTTTCCTTTGATTTTGGTTTTGGCTTCATCCACCACTCTTGATTCCATTATGGCTTCACTTATGCCGCCATTCCTATTTTACTGTTGGCTTCTCATTGGATCCCACCTCTCCCAATATGGCTACTCCTAGCATTTTGAATGAACCATCTCCTATCTTTATGGTTTCTCCTCTTATTTCTCCTTTATAAAAACTCTTTATTCATAATCTTTGCAAAGTTGTGGAACAAAATTCAGTGGCTGATCCAAATAAAATGTCATCCATGCAAAATCTAAACTACATTGAAATCAATTCAAAAATAAGTTCATGTCTACCATTAACCGAGTTTATATCAATAAGGAAAAACTAACTCTATGATATTAGAACATAGGTCTTTGTTTCCATGTTAGGATTTCTTCCATTTAGGATTGCACTATTTACATCCATTTGGTATAGTTTACAACTAATATAGCAAGCAAAACCTAATGACTTTTTAGCCTAGCTACAGAAGCGTAGGTACACCTTTAATTTTACTAAAGCTCTTAACAACTAGTCTTATTTCTAACAATTGATCTTGAATTATTAAGCTTATTCATAAATATGTATTGGTTTAGTGACTAATTTTTAAGCATCATTTCTAGTGAATTAATTGAATTCTTCTTTCATAGCTATAATCCAAAATTTGTTTGTAAGAATCTCATCCACGTCTTAGGTATTTATTTCTGATATAAATGCAGAATGATCAATTTGATTCATAAAATGTCTTCCAATTCTAATTCCGTGAGATGAATGTCCTATAAGTAAATCCCTTGGATGCCTTCTCAATTACTTTATTCCTTTGGTGAATTAGTTGTATCATTTTTCCTATGCTCAATTTAATATTCAAATTATCTTTTTAATTATGTCTATATCCTCATCTTGAATATCCTTTTTTGTTATTTTGATTTACAATTCATCAAATAAAATTTGTACTGATTCTTTTGTTATTAAAGTTCTCTTATTAAATATTTTATATGCTTTGTTGAAAGATGAGTATCCAAATATTATTGATTTGTATGGACAAATTTTCTCAAAATTTCTGTACATTATTTAGGTTAAACACTATACCCCAATACATGACAATGTAAAGTCCAGGCTTTCTCACCTCTAGTTGGATTTTGTTAGTGACAAGTCTTACATTCATTTTTTTTACGATGAAGCAAGCTGTAGTCACTAATTCTGTTCAAATGTAATTTAATAAATTGCATTTTCTAAGCATTGATTTTACCTTTACTAGATTTGTATACTTTTGTTAAACTATTATATTTTTTTATGGAGTCCTAGGAACTAATAAATTATGTATATTATCTTATTTATAACATTTTTTAAATAAATATATTTTCAAAATATTCTCTCTGATGAGAAGACCGTACTATTCCTCTCTTTTGCGAACTATTTTTTTGCTCCTGGGGGTAACTTTTTTATTTCTTCATCCAAATCATGGCATCTTGTGTCTTTGCCCTTATCTGGTAACATAGGCTGACAGTCTTTTTCTCTCAATTCTTAATCTCTCTCTCCCCACCCATATTCATTGCCTGTAGGGTTTCAATTAAACTCCTACTTTTAGCATCATCTCCATCTCCTATTCCAATGCTTGCTTGCTTAATAAAGGTTTTAGCTTCCATACCTTTGAAACTATGCCCCCTCTTTCTTGTTCTTATGCAAATATGTCTTATCCATCTAGCCATTTCCACCTAGCTCTACAGTTTGGATTATTCTCTCAACTTCATCAACATTCAATCAAGCAATTTTATATTCCCTAGCATCAAACCTTTGCAAGTAAATAATTCTATTGCTTATTTTTCTAGGCCTTTTTGTGGTTACAGTTCTGGTTGAACTAGATGTTAGTTCTTAGTTAGAAAAGGAGTTGTGGGTTGACTCTTTGACTTGTGGATATTGTCAGTGTTGAGTTTAAAGGCATCCCATCATATTGTTCATAATGTAAAATTTTAAATCATAATTTTAATTTCTTTGAATACTCTAAGGTTCGCACAAATATGAGAAAGCTTAATTATTTTGTGCAAGAGATAAAATTTAGAGCTCATATTCGTCCTCCTACCACTTTGAAGACCACTTTTTTATTAGATGAAGTTTGCATTTAGAATTTGATGAGTTTTAGATTTTTTTTTTTCTCTTGGAATTAGATACTCGTAGTTTCCCTTGTTAACCTAATGGAGATGGTCACTACTACATTTGCAAGCATTACTAGTGAGCCTCATCCGCTGTTTTCTTTTAATTTGTGAATGAAGCAATGTTAGGATTCTCAACATCCGTATGATTTAGATGAGAATACTCAGAGTGTTGATGCTAATGGGATATGAGGTTTGAAATTCTATTTGCTAGACAGTGCAAAAATTATAAAAATCTATTGTCACCTCCTGCATTTGCCAGTTTTTAAGCAACGCGATCCAAATTAACCTTTTTGTAGTTTCCATGTTTCTCAGGAATTTGTATCTTAGGCTATCATGCTATTTTTATCTTGACTCGCATGCTTTTCTTTTTTCTGTAGCAATTTTAATAATTTTCCTCATATCATTTTTTTTGTGAGTTATAATATTTTCCTTAAAAAATCATACCTTTTACCAATTACATAGTGGTGTTACTACTACTGCTGCTAAGACACGTCCGGTCTTTGGCATTGCAGTTATTTGGATCTTCAACAAATTCTATTTGTAATAAGATTGATTCATTGTTTCCTTTACATCTTCCCAACCCACACCCAAAAGAAGTAGGTGAGACTATTCTTTTTATGCTTCCCAAAAGAAAGCCAGCTGTTTGCTAGGTGAACACATTTGACCACTGATCAACAGGAGTTACTGCCCTTTGTTTATGCAAACTGGAGCAAAGTGGTGCCTTAAGTTCACAAGGTGCCTTAATTGTTTCTAGGGGTGTAACGAGCCGAGCTTGAATGAGTTGACTCGTTTGTGCTCGCTCGTTTGAAAATTTGTTTGTTCAAATTTGACTTGTATTCAAAATTGTTCGAAAATCTATTATTCGTGTTCGGCTTGTTTAGCTTGAATAGGCTTGAATTTAGAACCTTGAAGCCGCACATTCGAGTAAGGTTGATATTTAACTAGGCTAAATCACTTCCATTGCTCTTTGTATTGTGGGACTAAAAACAGGATATTATTGAAAAAATAAATAATAAATTTGATTAGAAAACTATATGTGGATTCAAACCTGCAGCTCTCCGATATAATAAAAGGCTCACAACCACTCTACCACATGAACCGTTGTGATTATATTTCATATATAAATATATATAATATATATTATATAAATAATATATAATTTATTATCTAGTGTTAAAATGAGTCGAACACGATTGAAAAAAAAATTGTTCATATTCGTCTCGTTTATAATTTGAGCTTAAAATATTTTTTTAGTGTTCAACTCGCTTAATGAACGAAACAAACACTAGTTGTTCAAGAATGAGCTTTTTGGATAACCCTAATTGTTTCTATATTTAATAGTGACCTGTTTTTTAGAGTGCAAAGAATTTTTTTTCTTCGGAGGAAGAAAATGTTAAATGCACCAAGAATTGTTATTATAATTTTGGAGCCTTTAACGAACATGATTCTTCTACTTCATATACTTTGAATAAGGATTTGTGGGACAAATGTTTCTAATTTGATCCTGTTCTGTTAGCTTATTTATTGATTTGTAATACCTTTAATTTGTTAAGTTGGCTAAATTTGGAAGGCATTAACCAGCTCACCCCTTTGATTTTCTATGTGCAACCCACATGTTCAAGACACTTCGGACTGTCAGTTTATGTGCAACAATTGATTAGTATTATCTAGGTAATCATTGGCTTTTTAACCTATAGAGCTTTTAATCTTTGGTTAGCATAACTGTATAAAGGCACCTATTGCTGCACTTCTTTCTGTTTGTCTTCTAAAAAATTCAATATGCATAATGATTTACCTCCTATAGAATTTTTGTTTTTCATGATCCTTTATTTATGATGTACATATTTTTCTCTTGAAGAAGTCTGGAATAATTGTCATGGTTATTAATGCTTTGCTGCGTGAATAGAGAGAATGGAATTAGCACTGATTCAATTTTAAGTCAAATTTGCAGGAAACAATGACCCGTCCATCCCGGGGAAAGATGGTCCCGAGCAATCCAATCCTGACCATGGTGGTTCAAAAGCTGATGATCACACCATTAGACCTAAGAACGTATTATCAGATTGGAGAGATTTTAGAGCCAGTCTTGTTGCTCAGGAGCAGGTAAGTTTGCATATCCCAAATACACCAGTATCTTGTATGAACGTCTGCTATTGATGCTAACTAAATATTAATCCTAGATATCTCAATTCTCTAAAGTTTTCTTATCCCAGCTAGATCTATGGATGAATATAGCTGGGACTTGAAAAGACAGTAATGTAATTCCAATATTTAAACAGAATTATACTCTCTGGTATTTTAAGAAAGATTGGTGATAATTTATACTAGTTCTATTAAAATGGTACAAACTACCCCCCTTCTCAAAGATTAGTGATAACCATCGCCTTGCACCTATGACATGTTCATATATCTTCATAGCTGATAGCTGACATCCTCTGGAACATTATGGCTTTTAGTTAGTCATTACTCGCACATGTGTTTTGATAATTGAAGTCCGCACATATGAGGCTCTTTTTATAATTGAAGTCTCTTAAAATTCCTATAACATAATAATATATTTCTCATAATTTTTCTAGTCAATTCTTGATAAATTCATCAACATAATCAGGAAATAGGAACTTCCTTTTTGTTCAGTTTTTCAATTACCTATCACTCTATAGATTAAGGAGCATTGCCGTCTGCTCTGTGGAATCATTCTTTTGAACCGTACATCCAGGTGAACTTGCTAGAGTCTGATTCTTCTCCACATGATAGCACAACACAACAGATTAATACAAAGTGGGCGCACCCTCTTCCAATGCCAGAGACTGGATGCGTGTTGGTTGCCACTGAGAAGCTTGATGGTGTTCGGAGCTTTGAAAGAACCGTTGTCCTTCTTCTGAGATCCGGTACCAGAGACCGTCAAGAGGGTCCCTTCGGCGTCATCATCAACCGTCCACTCAACAAGAAGATCAAGCATATTAAACCCTCGAATCCCGACCTGGCCTCTACCTTTGCAGACTGCTCTCTTCACTTCGGAGGACCTCTTGATTCCAGCATTTTCTTGCTCAGAACCGGCGAAAGTTCACCATTACCTAACCTGGAACAAGTCGTCCCAGGCATTCGCTTTGGTGCCAGAAACAGCTTAGATGAAGCAGCAGCACTCGTGAAGAAGGGAGTATTGAGAGCACAGGATTTTAGATTTTTTGTAGGGTATGCAGGGTGGCAGTTAGATCAGTTGAAAGAAGAGATTGAATCAGATTATTGGGTAGTTGCAGCTTGTAGCTCTCATCTCATTGCTGGGGCTTCTGCAGATGCCTGCTCAGTCTTGTGGGAAGAGATTTTGCAACTAATGGGCGGTCGGTATTCGGAATTAAGCAAGAAGCCAAAGCAAGATAGCTCCTAAGCATGCATGCCTGTGACGAAATGTTTGTACAGAATGTAGCTACGATCACGCCGATCTGGCAAGAAATATTTATCTTCACAAGTATCTTTGGATTTACTGTACTTAGTAGAGAATTGTATAGGATTTGAGGATCGAAGTTCCCTACTGGATAAATCTAAACAACAAGAAGTTATCGTTTTAAAGACTTGAACTACTGAATTAAGGAAATGTGAGGTGCTGAAGTTTGTAAAAATGTAAGCAAATTAATGGAGAGAATGAACCTGTTATTTATATGCTCACCCTTTGTTCTTTCTTCTACAGTATAAATTAAACTTTTAAGTATAAATTCTGCAACCTCATAGGATTGTTATGATGTATTTGTGGCAACCTTCCTTTCCCGCCTCGATGAATCACCTACTTTCTGTCTCGCTGATCTACGACTGATTCTTCTTCTCTTGAAAGAGGAGCTTAACTTGCACCTTATTGATCTCACCATCAAGGCATCTTGAAAGTAAATCATATTTCATGAATATGATATTTATCTCATTACAGAAAACTTCGAGTTACTCTCTTTTCTTGGCGAAGTCAGAAACAAACTTTAGTGTCCGAATGTCGTAACAGTTTCATATGACTTTCCTCTTTTTCTATGGTTTGAAGATGCTCCATTCCAGATGATGGAGTCTTTTCCTGATGATAATGAGGAGATTCAGCCCATTTGAAGAGACTCCCAAAGTCTATACAATGCTCTCCTGAATAAGGTGATTCCCCAATTCAACCTTCTATCAAGGGAGAATGATGACAAAGAGGTATGGAAATCAAGTCTAAAAACATTCATATGGTGATTCCTTCAATTCTAATGATGCTTATAGTTTTTTCTACATTAGTTTAAAATTTGATTTAGATGATAAATTTGTTGTTGTTTGGATGGCTTTAGAATCGATTTTCGAAGGTACCCAAGGTTAAATGTTTTCTATATTAGCCATGGATAAAAGAATGAGGATGATCAAGTTAAGAAAATGTGTCATCAATTGAAGAAGATGAAGTTATTAATATGCATCCTTACTAGTTTGTCTAGAGATAAACCACACTGGTGTAAAATTAGTGGAAGAGTTAACCACTTTTGTTGCTAAGTCAACCTGAATTGCTTACAGAGAATTTTTTATATATATTTTATGATGTTTCTTTGCCTTTACATTGTCATTCAAATGCAAATCTTGAAGAGACAATTGTGAATAAAATAGAGGAACTTGCTATCTCAGTCTGCTCTACATCTTAGGTTATGCATTTCCTTTAAAAGAATGTAAACTATTCCAAGAGTTGTGGAAGACTAAATACTGAAGGGTTGGGCTACAGTACAAATTTACAGTAGAGTGTGAGAGCTTTACTGTCTTATTACAATTTTAAGTTTTGTCATGTTTTGAAGGAAACAAATGGCAATTTTGGAAGAAATTCAAATCTAAAACACATCTCCAAAATTCGAGGAAGGTGCCCTATCAGCTATTGATGAATATATAAACTTAAATCAGACTAAATATTAATAAAAAAGAAAAAGAAAAATTAAGATAAACTTATTTGTTTTTCTCACATAAAATACAAAAAGATTCAATTAAAATAATCATTAACGTTAGTGGAGGCAGGCCATGGCCCTGTTAAGAATCTTCAATGAGACAAGTAGAGTTTATTAACTTGAAACACTTCCCTTATGTAAGACTTGCTTGAGATTAGTGATTAAAATAATTATTAGTCACTTATATGTAGGGTGTAAAAGCGGACGGCGAGCATAACTTTTGTTGATTGATCCGTTTGAAATTATTTTGTTAGTGTTCTTTTATTTCAACTTCGCGTTAATTTGTTCGTTGAAACGAAATGTAATAATTCGAAAAATCGTATGAAGGAGGATTGAGCATTCTTTTCGTATAAATTCTAACCACCAAGCATAACTTGTATTTATGATAAATAAATGTGTTTGTATCTATATATAACAATAATAACAATAATAATAACAATAATAACAATAATAACAATAATAATAACAATAATAACAATAATAATAATAATAATAACAATAATAATAATAATAATAATAATAATAATAACAATAATAATAATAATAATAATAATAATAATAATAACAATAATAACAATAATAATAATAATAACAATAATAATAGTAATAAATAATAGTAATAAAAAAATAATAATAATAGTAATAAATAATAATAATAATAATATAATATAATTTTTTATTTTATTTAAATCGGTAGAATCTGATCGAACAAATGATTGTTCGTGTTACTCGTTATATATCGAAGCTTTGAAATATACGTTAGGTGTTTGACTCGTTTAATTAACGAGCAGCAGTACACAAAATTTGTTAGTGAGCGAGTTTTTTGACAGCTCTACTTATATGTGCCCATAAAATTTTCTTTGAATGCTTGAATATTTAAGCTACAATAAAATGAAATTTTGAGAAGTTCAAATCAACGCTTAGGCAAACCCTCAATCATTTGAATTGACAAAGTGAGCTTCTACTTCGAAGATTAAAAAGTTATTTTTGATAGAGAGTTACATGAGAAAGTTTACTCATGAGTTGACTCAAATTTGATAAATAACTCATAATATGAACTCAATAAATTAACAGGCTAAACTTACGCCATTTTTAACTCGCCAATGTTAACTTTTGAGTTGATTCATTTTAAAACATATTAATATATAATAGACATGAAATTTATTAAAATTTAATACATTTAATTATAAGTTTGGTAAAACTATTTAATATTTTTTTATATCATGTGATTTATTATTATTTTCTTTTAATTATTATTATTATTATAATAATTATTTGAATTAAAATTATTTTTTTCTTTATAGTAAATAGGTTGACTCCTAAGTTGTCTCTAACTCTTAGAATTAAACTCAAGCTCGAATTTGATCAACTAGCTAATCTCAAGTTCAATCTAAAGTGACTTGAGCTCGGCTGAATTCATTTATACCCCTGTCTTCAAGTTTCTAGTTTCAAATTTGGCAATAATAGATAATATCAATTGAAAAGAATTATTGATTAACATGTTAAAAAGTCTAATTATTATAATAAAAAACATTAATATAAGGTTAACTTAAATTTTGATGTAAAGAAATGAGGCTATATGTAAGTGCACGTGCCTTATAAATAATATAGAAATGAATAGAGTATCATAACAATGAGGATCTATTTAAAAATATTAATAAGTTAAATATTAATCTTATGCTAATATAACATTTTATCTAACTAATCAAAATTAAATGGAAATATAACTATAGATTTTGTAAAAAAATTAATTTTAATTAATAATTTAAAATATCTTGTATTTATGGTTCACCTATACTGCTTCTATGGATTCTTGTGCTAGAGTTATCTATTAAAATTCCTATTAATAAATAACAATTTTATCTTCTAATCTCTATCGATAACTAAAAGTCATACTACTTAATTATATATTTATACTAACTAATTAAGTGTTTACATTAGAAATATTTCTTTTAAGATTATAAACCTCTTTAGTATTATATGTCTATAGACTCTAAGGGTGTGCATTCGGTCGGATTAGATGGATCGATTTTTTAATTTGGTAATCCGTTCGGTTTGAAATTCAGAATCCGAAAATCCGATCTATATAAGATTTAATATAATCCGAACCAAAAAAAAAAAAAAATCCGAATCAATCCAATCAAAATTTTATTTTGGATTTTTGGTTCTGTTTTTAAAAAATTGAAAAAAACATGTTATTTAATTAAAAATGCAGATTTCACGATTTTTTTTGTTTCCACGGTTCTACACTTCCACTATAGGTAGATTTCAGAATTTCTTTATGATTTATATTTTTTGAAACAGATATATTCATATTTTTTGAAATAGGTTTATATTTCTGAATTCTGATTTGAAAAAATAAATATTAAATATATTACTTAAAGGACACTAATTAACATAACACATTAACACGTGTAATGTGATGAAATACATTTCTTCAAACATCTTTTTCTTTCACACTACTTTTAATAACATAACACATTTTCCAATTGCCATTAATCCAATAAAATTTATATGCTAACAAAAAGAAAATTTTCAATTGTAATATTACAAATATTTATAAACATTCCATATTTAAAAAGAATTATAATTACATATCGCAATAAGCATTCATAAATATTCATAAACATTCATAATTCATAAATTTTTTCAGTTTCTCTAATTTTCTTTCACATTTTAAAAGGAAGCATGATCCGCATTCGGTGAAAGAGTTCCATTATAACCCAAAAAAGTGCCATTTTTAACCTTTGCATATTTCTTTATCAGCTGAAATGATAATCTACAAAACACAGATATAAGTGATTTTTGAACTTCGATAAGCAATAACATTAAAAGATCTAAAAGAGGTGGAAAGCAACAAACATAACAAATACATAAATATAAGAACTTTTTTTAAGAAAAAAAATCTAACTTGAAGTTTACCTGTGAGACTGTGCTCCAGCTCAATGCTCATAGTTTCTGATTAATGGCTTGAAATACTTAAATGTTTATGCTTGCAGCTAACTCTACAAATATTCTTTGTGGCAATTGGATCAGGGGTGTCATCTTTTATTATGATTAGAAATAAGAGATTAAATAAAAGAGAGACTAAAAAATAAAAGTAAAATTCAAAAGAAAAGAAAGACTCAGGCTCAGTTAAAAAATTCCTAAGAGCAACAAAATATGTGAGCATCCAAACTCCAGATTAGAGGGTTACAATCACATATAATGCTATCAAGAGTAAATGAAATGTAACATCAAGCCATCATTATTGGAAGTGCCACACATCCCAACCCTGTGCATTCATTGAAAGTCAAATAGCATCTCAAGCAATTAAAATTGAAATGTTACTTCACTGATAACAAAATAAGCAATACCAACATAACAGAAAGTCAGAAACTACATAACCTACCTCCGTAATAGTAAATTACTCCTAGTAAATAGCTCCACGAGCATAACAAAATAATCCATTACTCTATTCAGACTTCAACCGATAAGCAATACCACAGAACAAAAACTACAGAACCGGCCTCCATATTCTGAAATAGTGAACAACTCCAAGTCTCCAAATCATGAATAGAATAGGGGTAACAACACAATAGCAACAACCAGAGCATAACAAAAAGGCATAACAACAACCCAAAGGCAAAACATCAACAGCAGCCCAAACTCCAAAGACATAACAACAACAACAGCTCAAAGGCATAACAACAACAGTAGCCCAAAGGCATAACATCAACAACAGCCCAAAGGCAAAACCTCCACCCAAATAGGCTAATAGCAAAATAGTAGAATATAAGCAGCAACAGAGAGAGGAAAGCCATAGGGATAACAAAATAATCCATTACTCCATTCAGATTTCAACCGATAAGCAATACCACAGAACACAAACTACATAACCAGCCTCCAGATTCCGGAATAGTGAACACTGAACAACTCCAAGTCTTCAAATCATGAATAGAACAGGGGTAACAACACAACCCAACAGGCAACAATAACAGCCCAAAGGCTGAAAGACATAACAACAACAAAGACATAACATGTGACCAAAGGCATAAAATAGACCCAAAGGCATAATAACAACAACAGCCCAAAGGCATAACAACGACAACAGCCCAAAGACATAACATCAACAACAGCCCAAAGGCAAAACCTCCACCCAAATAGGCTAATAGCAAAATAGTAGAATATAAGCAGCAACAGAGAGACGAAAGCCATAGGGAGACAAAGAGGGCATCCAAAAATAACCATCGAAGCCACCACCAATGCAGCAGGAAAAATACCACATCCAGCACCACCGACCAAGAAGCAAATATCAGGAAATAGGACATCAAAATAAATAAGACTATAAGAGGGATTCAATACCAATAGCCAGTGCAAGAAGGGGTATATTTCAACCAACAAAAAGAAACACCAACCCAAACCAGGAAAACAACCAAACAGAATAACATATTTGAAAAAAAATCAAAGCTAGGCAAATCCTAAAGAGGCCAATAGGCACCCGCCAACAACCAAGTGAGAGAAGACTAGAAGTTCGAATTCAGTAAAGGGAGCAGTCAAGCAAAAAACAATGCAATCTATATTGCGTTGAACAATGTTTCACCATATGTCAACTAGCAAAACCAATTTGTGATGCCTTTGGGTTGCTGTTGTAAACGCTAAAAGAAAGGATTGCATATTGTGAAGGTGTAAACGCCACCTACTGCTAAGGATGAAACACCACTTCCACTTGTATCTAATAAGTCATACAGAAGAGCTCATGAAACATGACAGAATATACTGGAATAGTTGCATATACTGGAATAGTAAACAACTCCAACTCCAACTCTCCAAGTCTCCAAAGCAGAAAACACTAAACAACATAAAAAAGAATCCATGAGAATCGAGACAAAACCTATTGCATTGCGGAATGCTATTGTTGACGAGCAGACTGAGCAGCCGAATCCGTGAGGCGAGAATCGAGACCATGAGACCAGAGCGAGAGAAAAACTTAGAGATGAAGGGAGAAGCAATGCCCTTGCGCAGTTGCGTGAGACGACGAGAGGCGAGAGGCGAGAAGGGAGAAGCCGAGAAGAGAACAAAAGAATCATGAAAGCACGTCGACAACTAAGAGTCAGTGTTGAGCAGTCGAGAGAACTAGAGAAGTAGAGAACCAACACGCGCGGGGACGGATTACCGCCAGCTTTGCCCTTTCGCCTCCCTAACCTAATCACTTATTCGCTTTTGGGTTTCGCCCTAGCCTAGGATTTGTAATATCCATTATCAGCCGATATTCCGATTTCTATTTTTTGCATGACACGAGCTAAATTTCAGATTTTCAGTTTTTTGGATTATAAATTTTTAAATCCGATCCATAATCCAAAAACCGAATTTAGCTAAAATTAAAACTGAAATCCAAAATAAAATTAAAAAACCGATTCAAATTTAAAATTTCGGTTTGGTTTTAATCGGATTTTCGGTTTAAACCGAATTATGCACATCCCTAATAGACTCAAAGATTTGTTGCTTTATCTCTAATTGTTCCTCAACCAACCAAATACATAATAAATCTACGCGTAATATGTCATGAAGATGACTAAGTCATTAAAAATAATAGTTATAATAAGAAATTTAGTTATTATTAGTATCATATATTGTTCAATATTTAATAATATTAGTGCAACTCCTATTTTATCATGTTAAAATATTAAGTAATTACTTTTTAATTCTAAAATTTGATTATTCAAATAAAACTTCAAGTTTTAGATGGATAATGAACAATTAACAAGAACAAACAATAATAATAAGTTCTCAAAATTAAAACAAAATAAATATACTAATTTACAATGCCTCCATAATCATAAAAACTCTCCCACTCTCCCAAACTTAGATAAAACTATAATAAAAAAAAGCAAAAAAGCTCCCATTTTTTATTCTTCTTACTCTTATTTTTCCTCATCTTTTTCAGCTTTTATAGCTAACAAAGTTTTTAGGGTAATAAGAACCTCTAATGCTTCTAACGATTTCAGATTTTTACATGAGAAACATAATAATCCACATCTACAAATCACACAACTACACACTAATCAAACAAATCACACAACTACACTCTTATTAAATTTATATTGGCTTATAGATAACATAATGCCTTCTCAAAGAATCTATCTCTTATAATACATGGTATAATAAAACTACCTTGATCATTCAGTTTTTGTGGAGGTTTTTTTTAGATATTAACTTTACATTTTTAATGCCACAATTTCAAAATATCAAAACTTTCTCTTTCTATTAAGAATTCTTTTATAAATTTTACATATTTGAGTATTTGTTTAAGAGCTTCATCAAATGGATATTAATAGTATGCTCTTTGAACACTTCTAGAAATCTAAAAAAAATGCTTATCTAAATTTTATTTTTGAAGTCTTTGTGAAAGATGGGTTGTGGTCTTTCTATTTTCTTTTTCTATTTTTCTTCTTTTTCAAAATTTTATAGAGTTTGATTATTTTCTTCTTTTAGATTCAAGGTCATTCTCTTCTTCCCTAACTTCTTTTGGTGATAACCTCTTTTAGTTCCTTATCTTAAGGATTCACTTCTATGTTACTTGATAATGTCCTTTGTAGTCTATTCAATAAATTAGCCAATTGTCCTAATTGAGTTTCAATAATTCTAATGGTTGTTGCATGATTTTGCAATTGTGTATATATATCTACATCACCAAGTCTTCCAATGACATTTTATTTAATTTGGATTAAATATTATAAGGGAGCCTTAAAGGATAAATAGGTTTAGAATTTGAAAAATTATTATACCGATTATTCCAATTTCCTACACAATATTTTTTATTAGTATTCTAAATATTATTCCTTAATTTTTGATTATTATTCCAACTAAAATTAATATTTCTTCAACCAAAATTATATCTATTTGAGTATGAGTTGTTTAGTTAAGTTTAATGGCTCTACATTTTGAAGATAAAGTTCACCTAACTGACTATTTGTACTCTCATCATAACTCATAGGTGATCCTTGACCTTGATTCAATCCTAAATTGTCCAATTTATTTAATATACTACTACTTGTAAAGTTAAAATGGATAAAACATCAATTTCATAGATATCAACTACCTTCCTAGGATTTAATCATTTAGAGGGCTATTGAAAATTATTAGTACCCATTTCTTCTATCAATGTACATGCTCATGAAAGAGTACAAATATCAATGAACTAACAACTAAGATGTCTATTGTTGACCTTAGAGAACCCACTAGCCAATTATAAAAGCTTTGAATAATTTGCCAATCAGATAGGTCGTTATGAAGACACTTCCTTAATATATCTTTAATCTCTTCCAAGTTTCATAGATTGAATCATTGTCTAATTGAATAATAGAAGTTATTTCAACCCTATGTTTGGCAATTTTATACGAGAAAAAAATAATTGGCCATAAACTTTTGAGCTATGTTAATCAAGTGTTGAATGAGCTCACAGGTAAAAAATTCAACCACAATTTTACTTTATCTCAAATAAAATGAAAACAACCTAACTATTATGGCATCATTAGACCCTCCATTATACTTAAAAGTTACACAACTCTCTAAGAAACTAGTTATATGTAGGTTAGGATCCTATGGGTGAACCTCCAAAGTAAGAATTTTGGACCATTTGAATTATAGATAGTTTGAATTCAAAATTATTAGCTTTAATATTTGGTATATTTATTCTTTGATAGATTTTATCTACCGAAGGTATGACATAGCCCCCTAAGAGGACTAGATTGTTCTACTTCATTGAGTTGATTAGTCATTTTGTGAATTTGAATTTAATTTCTTTTTTCTTTTTTATTTTTTCTAAAAAAAATTATGATTTCAAGTTTAAATGGTATGAAATCTCAGTCAATTTCACTATCAAATCATAAACTAACTGAAAATATTAAATATGAATTATAACATGAATAAGCATACTTACTAAAATAATAAATAATAAAATATAATAACTAAAGAATTCATCAAAATTAAATAAAAGGATAACTGTTGACCTCACTTTTGGAGTGAGGATTCAATCTCCTCTTCTTAGATTTAGAAGTCTTCTAGACACTAAGACTTCCTTAGTCATAAGACACTTCTAGCAATTAGGTGAACACTTAACCTAAGCCTAGAGACTTAGAAGGGTTAATAATAGAATTAGGCTATGCCTTATGACTTAGGGAGACTTACCTACCTTATAGCCTAAACCCAATCTATGCCTATCTCTTTGGCCTAAATAAAATCTCAAATTCAATTCATCCAAATTCACATACCAAATTCAAATTCGAATTCCAAACCAAATGATTGAAACCTATAACCAAATCAAACCAAATCAAACCTATCCTAAGTCCACAATTCAATCATATGGACTTAGCCAAGATAAATTCAAGTCAAATCAAACTCAATTGATTTTATCAAAGTCAATTCAACTCTCCAATCAACCCATACTAAACATACAATAAAATTCAAATCAACCAATCCAAATATCAAATCAAGTCAACCCTTTCTAAGCCATATGATTTGATCCTATGGACTTAGCCAAAATCCCCTTCAATTCAAATCGATTTCAATTGATTTTCTCATGAATCAATTATTTCTTCAGTCGTCTTCCCAAATATAAATGAAACCTACATTCACATGTCCTAAACCAAAATCCAAACCAAACGAAACCTATTTTAAGCCATATGATTTGATCCCATAGCCAAAATTCCATTCAAACCAAATCAAATTCAATTGATTTTCTCATGAATCAATTACTTCCCCAATCATCATCCCAAATATAAATCAAATCTATAATCAATTGAACTAAACCCAAAATCAATTCAATCAAACCTAACCTAGCCCATTTGACTTGAAATATTCAAGTAATCCAAAACCCATTTGAACATAAATCAATTGCAATCAAAGCTATAAATCAATCCTAAATCCATATATAAATCCAACCAAACTCAATTCAACCCAAAATCGATTCAGCTAAACCCAATTGGTCCACTTGACCCAAAGCGACCAATTTGACCTATTTTGAACAAAATTACAATCCTACCTAATTGGATCAAACCAAACCTACCAAAATTTTCTATGATGATTATCAAACATCCTTGATTAATCAATTGTCATCAATTAGGTCAAACCAAGTCAACCCACATAACCTACATAAATCAAACTAGTCAAATATCATCCTAAGTCAAATAAATTAAAATTAATGATTCATGCCAACCTATGATCAATAATAGAACATGACTTGACCATCAATTGAGCCAAACCTAACCCAATTGACCTTTTGACCTAAGTTGACCTAATTTGACTTAAAAGACTAAATTGGGTTAAATCAAGATCTAACCCAAATTGATTGCAACCAATGACTCAAGTTCATTCCAAATTGATTGTTGAACTTGACCAAAGCCATAATGGAACCCAAATTGACCAATTGAACCCATTTGACCCATTTAACCCAAATTGGCCTAAATGGTCAAATTGGCCTAAATCCAAACCAAATATAAATTAATTGAAATTGAAGCCTATAATCATCTTTAATTGATCAATCAAACCTAAATCAACCCCAACCCAAGCCAATTTGGCCAATTTGGTCAGCTTGACCCATTTGACCCATATGACTTCAAATTAGTCAAAATCAAATCCAAGCCAAATTAATTCAAACCAATTGAACTAAAACATCTCAAATAGTCATTTGAACATGACCCAACCCTTGGTTTGACCCAATTTGACCAATTAGTCAACCTAACCCAACCTACATGGGTCAAATTGAGCCAAACCCACTTGAATCAAGCCTAAACCTAAACCCTTTGAGACTTGACCCAACCCATCATAAACTCACCTTGGGTTAGCCCCAAACTAGCTCAACCAGATTTGAACCCAATCCAAGGCTTTACCCATTGGTTTAAGCTCTCCACATGGGATCAAACCCAAATTAAACATAACCTAGGTGGCTAACCCAGCCCAAGTGGGCTAGGTCGGCTATGGACTAAGGGGAGCCTCCCTACACTTAGCCGAACCCATTAGATCCAAAGTGGAGGGCAGCTACCTTGAGCCTCCAACCAAGCCTTGAGCCAACCAAATCGAGCCACATAGGATTGTTCTTGACCTCTCCGATGCCCGGACGACGGCTGATCGGTTGAATTCCTGGATTGAATCCGAGCCATCCGATCTAAGGGAGGGGGGATATACCCCTGTCATTTCGACTCAATCCGAGCACTTGAACCCTTAGAGAGTTTCCAAGAGTGATTTAAAAATCCTCATAGCTCTTCCCAAGTCTTCTAAGTCTTCCCCTCGCTGGAAACCACCAAGCCGAAACAGGGCGATCCTCCACTCAATTTAACTCCTCCAATACTCAACAGAACTCAAATTAATTTCACCCACACACTCCCCACACTCCTTCTAGCACGAATGAAACTTCTCCCAAGCTCCACAACCACTAGAGGTGTTACTTTGATTGGCGGCCCTCTGCAAATTGATGATTTGTGATCCATAGAGCCAACCGCAAGGAATTAGAGTTGTGGCGAAATGATTTTCAATTTCATTTCTAAGATGTATACTTCCATCTTCAATCTATGCGGGATAAATGAAGATAGAAATATACTCTTAATGCATTTTGGATATCACGTAGATCCTCAAATGTTTTTATTAGGGTGATCGAGTATGACAATAAGGAGAGGTGTACTATCACGAAAGATAGAAGTCACCACCCAATAATGGATCTAATCACCTCAATAAGGATTCCTAAGGATAATGGGTATGCATATGTACTAGAGGTTCTTCCCCTACTTTACATGAAAAAGTGAAGTAGGGTTTATTTTAAACTGGGTTCATTTAGTGCCCTATGGAGGCAAGCCCCCCATAGTTAATTACATCATAAGGAATGAGATTCCTTTGGAATACTCTTGATTAAGGTAAATGATAGTTGTCTTCAAAGATTTTAATAGGTAGGACTATCAATCGATTGCTTTAATTTTAGAAAGTCAAGTGGGATCGATCAAGAGAAGGGAGTTCTTATCGAAGCCAAATGAAAACAAGTAGAGGATGCTTAAGATACTAGGAAGCCTAGTAAGCATCCCAAATTACCCTATGGTTGGGCTTTACTTTTTGAAATTGAATTAGGTTATTGGAGTTGAATTTTTATTAGAATGCTAGGGCTTACAATTTCATAGTACAAGGCTATGGAAATGCCTAAGATATGAGAATTTATACTTATAGCCCATAAAGGGGAGAAGCAACCTCAGAACCTAAATCTATGGAGCTTTGACGAGACCCAAAAGCATGACCTAAATCTAACGTGAAAATAGGTATTTAGTTTGCCTCCACAAGAGAGGACAAACCACCCGACTGCTTGACTTACAACCGCCTGGGGGTGGCCGCCAACTAACTCCTCTTACGATTTTAAATTCTTGTAGGCAAGTCATATGCTTTATGTAAGATAACTAGGCTGTTATTTATTTTAGAAAGAGACTAAGTCCTTAAACTCACTCCCTAAGAGACTAGATCATGTAAGGGCATGAAAAATGACCTAGATCTAATGCAAAAATATATTGCATTTTACTTTTATTTTTGGACAATCATTTGACTCAGGCTTATATGATTCATATGCCTACTGCATGAGAAATAAGATTATGAGCCAAAATGAGCGAGAAGGGGAGGTGTGTTTCCACCATGGCTCTCAAAAGTTAAGCCAAGTTCTCTGATAAAGGTGAAAGCCCTCCAATCAAGAGTGAAACAATATGCTTTTATGCATGATGTTAGAAAAAAAATACTCATCCAGCTAAGGGGTTACTAATTCTTTTATCTTAATTTTAACTTAGGCTTAAAATGAGGTTAAAAATTATTTATCTTTAGTTTTGAGTTATTTAATTTGGTAGAAGATTTATTTTTCTCTAAGAGCCTAATCATCATCCAAGCCATACATCAAGCAATAAAGAAACTAGGAAAACATGTCATCTTAATGCACAAGCTAAACAAAATATCAAATATTTTATAAAGCTAGCGCAAAAGAATAAAAGGTCATTTGTGGTTAGGCACCACCTCACAAACTCGAAAATAAATTAGGTAGCCGAACTCTACCCTTATATAACCTGGATTACAAATGAATTAATTTACAATCAAGTAAGGAAATTCATGTTATGGTGGTCTTCATTTCTTCTTTTCATCTTTCTTCTTTCTTCTTTTGTTCATTCTTTTGGATGGTTTGAAGATAGTTTCTCCAAAGGCTTCACATGGTACATAAGATGTAATCTTATGACCAATGATCATCCTAATACCCCATAACATTCATTTCAAAATCTTAATTGTAAAATTATATGAAAAGAAAAAGTAAATCTAACTAACACCTGCAAAATAGAGATTAGCTAAATAAACCAAACAAATCTCAATTATATATATTGGACTTAGCACCCCACACATGGGTAATCAAGTCCACCTAGCCTATTGGATTATGCTTAGGGGTATAAGCACTTGCACAACAAAAGTATTTATATATATTTTATATTACAATGCCCCTTAAGCACAATCTCTTGCAGAAGATAATAGTTATATTAAGATCACCCTACCATTCATTCTATGCACATGCACCCAACATCAAGACTAGAAATAATACATCACAAAACAAAAGTAAACATCAAGCCATGCACTGCCCTAACATAAAGCTAGAAGTTGTGACTTAACCTAATATGCGTGCTTTAAAAGGTTTGCGTGGTATGCTTAGCTATGGCTTTAATGTTTAGATTTTATAAGTGTGAAGATGTTCAACTTAGATGTGTAGTTTTGTTCAACTTGTTTAGTTGAGTTAGTTGATTTTTATTTGGTGATTTGTTTAAGTTTGAATGAACCTACAATTAATTACTAAGTTGTAAAGAGAGAGAAAAGAGGAGAACTTCTCTTTCCTTCCCTACCTTAAGTAATTTCTAAAGTGGATTCATATTTGATTTTGTTTAGCGAATATTTTATTATGTGTTTTAATTAATCCTAAGTTTAGATTTTCCCTAAATAAACCTATTCAAAAGAAAGGCATTTTAAGATTAAGTAAGGTGAACTAATATCACAAAACACACATCACTTCATTTCTTCCCCAACATGTACAACATGCATATGAGTGAATCCTAAGCATATCTATACATACAAATAGAAATGTTTAGCACACTTTATGATGAATGCTAAGGAATGTTACTTAATAAAATTGGAATGCTTTTCGATACATGATTTTTCATTAAGTAGAAAAGAGGGGTTTCTTTTATCCATTATTCACATGCACATGTAATGTATGAAAGACATAAGTGAGTACGACACCATTGTTAGCACCAGGGGTGTAAGGTACAAGACTTACTTAGGGCTACTTAAAGTCTCATAACCCCGGGATTGTCCAGACTAATATACCACTTTCCTTAAATACAAACACATGTATAAAAGAAATGAATGGAGAAAGAAAGATGCAAAAAGTTGTATTTGTTTGTTTGTTTTGTTTATGCAATTTATATATACAAGTGTGGATGTCCTTCTTAGATAATAGCATAGGAATGAATAGGAATGGGGTTAGGCAAGTATTGTGTTCTTTTCAAATGAACTATAACTTTGCCAAATCTTATTCAAAACTAAGCTAAAAGAAAAGAGAAGGAAAGCTACACTATGCACATCTTCATATTTATATCCACATGCAAGCTTATAAATAATTATAAGTAGTACACTTTCAGTTTTAAGTATTTGATTTATAAATTTTTGAAAATAGTTTTGGATTTAATAGTGATAATATCCATTCATATTTTTTACTTTAGCCAAAACATGTAATTTGATACAAAGAAAATAAATTAATTTTAAAAAGGTATGAATGCATGAGTTTCATATGACATACACATTTAGCATTCTAGGAAAGAAATAAAGTGATGAAAGCAATGGAAATTCATTCACCCTAATTAATTCCTAAAGATAATCTTATGAAGTAAGAAAGTTTAAAGTGAATATGTTTTGATTTAAAATGTGAAAATGTTTCTTTGCTCAATTTCTCCCATGTGTATAACATTTTAGTTTAATCTTTAGATAATTAGATGATTTTTATATTTTGATTAAGTTAAGGTATGAATTAAGTGTGTTAATTATCCCTTACTTATACCACCTTAGCATATTTTATCAAATAATTATGAGCCCATGATATGACATAAAACCACGTAAAGAATTTAAACCAGCAATGCACCTAACAAGAAAAAGGTCCTAATGCATTTGGCTCATGTTTAATGATTAATTAAGCTAAGGGGTTTAAGTTAGGTAATTTCATAACCCCTCTCACACATGTGAGTTGAATTTTGATTTCCTTAATGTACTTAGGTTATTGAACTCCTAAGCATCTACCCAAGATGGATTAGTTAAATTCTGGAAGGTTTTGAAATTTTATCAAATTGATTAGGTAGGTAATTAGTGAATTAATCCTTGATTAAGTTTATATTAAGGAAGAAAGAGGGGGTTTAAGGAATAGCTTAAGAAAGATATCACAAAATTATTCCTTAAACCTCATGTTCACTTAAACAAACCTTAATTAACTCAATCAAGGAGTTAAACTAATAATTACTCACTTAATTAAACATAATTATATTAAGAGGGTAATTAGAAATTAATCTAGAAATTACTCTAATTAAACCATCAATAAAGTCCAAGAAAATTAAGAGATGTAGAAGTCATCCCACTAATCATATATAAAAAGTTTGGAATTAATCACTGGGGTAATTAGAGAGTAATTAAAAAATTAAATTTCCAATAAAACCTAAATCCAGAAAATAGCATTGTTCAAAATTCATCAAAATCAAATTTATAATATTCTAGATTCAAATACCTTTCATATGCAATTTATTTCACTTTTTTCTATTTTTTCTATACTTAGATGTGAATTTTTGAAGTTTCCTTGATTAATTAAGTGATTTAAATCCCTAATTATATAGTTAATCCCGTTGGCGCCACGTGGAGGCTGACGTGGCACGCACTTTCCACGTGATGCAACATGATTCACTATTTAAGTTGTCACATTATAGAATCGCATCAGCGGTGACGCTACACACTTTCTCCTCGTCCCTCCGATCAAGGATCGGACGACTGAGGTTAAATTCGCGGTTCTAAAGGGATAACACGTGGGATCTACATGGATTTAATCATGGACGTCAATCCAAAACATGCAGATAGACGGCCCCTGATCCGTCTCTGATCTTCCTTGCGGGAGATGGCCTCCATCTTAGGAAGATCCTTCGATGCTTCGGTTGGATTCAAACTCAACCCACACCATCAACATGCAAAGAGATCACATATAGCGCTGGCTCTTATGGGGTGATACTTTCTTTCACAAAGCTCCAAATAATGGCTAAATTGAGCTCTTGTCTTACCACCTGGGTGATCACGCTGATTCCCTTGGAGAAGCTTTGTCTAGTGGAGATGAAGCTTTGTTGAAGTTTTGAGGCTTTAAAATTGGATGGATCTTCTTAGAGGCCAACTCCACCTTCACTTGAGCTTGGTCTTGGTCAAGGTAGCACCTCTCTTGCCTTTGGAGCTTGGATTAAGCTTTAGGCAAGTTCGATTGAACCCTCTAACGAAGCTTGTAAGAGGAATTGGTCTAATTTTAAGTGGGGAGTAAGTTGGATTTTCACTTGAGCTCCCTTGTTTTTAGTCTAAGGAAACTGAAAAATGGAGAAGTTCAAGTTGCTTGAGAGAGCTTGGGGAGAGTTCCAATTACTTGCTCTGGCTTCCCTAAGTTCAATCGAGTGTGAGAGTGATGGAATGAAATCAAATTAGGGGGAGTATATCTCCCCCTAGAGAAATCAGACGACCGTGCCTTCTCTTGCCATTTTGATCCAATTGAGCTCCTTGAGTGGGGTTTTTAGGCTGTTAGAGGTGTCCTTGCATTCGGTTTGGCCTAAGGAGTGGAGTAGTGAAGCTCCCATGTGCTTAAACCAAGTTGAGGAGGGATTCCATGTGGCCATTTTCAAGCAAGTGGTTAGTTTTGACCTTCGGCTTGGTTGGGCTGACCCAAACCCATTGGGTTAGGTGCACCATACTCACTAGTGTCCACTTGGTCCACTAAGAGGGTGCCAAGTGGTCATGAAGAGGATTTGACCAAATTTCAAGTGGATTTGGCCAAATTTCACTCTATGGCCTAGGGGTAAAATGATTATTTGGCTTGGGTTTCAATTTGAATATGTTTGATATATTTGAAAAATAGGTTAGCCCAAGTTTCATTGAATTTGGAGTTGGTTTGATATGATTAGGCTCATGTTGACCCATTTAAGTCCAATTGGGTCAAACCAAGGGTTGGGTCAAGTTGATATGACAATTTGAAATATTTTGGTGGCTTTGGTTTGATTCAATTTAGTTTATATTTGGTTTTGATTCAATTGAGTTCATTTAGGTCAAATGGGTCAAGTTGACCAAATTTACCCATTTGACCTATTTGGGTTATGTCATGGGTTAGTTCATGTTTGATTGGTCATATGAAATGGATTGGTTTCTTTGTTTCAAATCAATTTGATTTATATTTGAGTTTGGCTCAATTTGACCTTTAAGGTCAAGTTGAAGGTCAATTGTAATAGGTTATGTCTAGTTGGCCAATTGGAGATCAAGTTTTGACATTTTGAATTTTAGGGTTAAGTTGGGTCAACTTGGGTCAAGTGGCCAATTGGGCTAGGTTAGGCTCAAATGTTGGCTTGGTCAAGTTCAAACATTGATCATGAATAAACTTAGATCATTGGTTTCAATCAATTTCGCCTATGGTGAATTTTGGCTAGTTTAGATTTCATTTTGGCTAAGTGTTGACTTGGTCAACCATTTGTTTGACTTGGTTTGACCCAATTTAAGTGATTGATCATCTCATGATGATTTTTGATCATGATGAGAGGCTTAGGTGGGCTAAGTTCAATCTAATTTGGTTAGGATTAGAATTTGGCTCATAAGGGTACTTTAGGTCACTTTGGGTCAAATGAGCCTAAGTAGGTCTAATGGCTTAGTCAAAGCTTGATTGGAGTTTGATTGAACTCACATATGGACTCATGATTGAAATATAAATTCATTTGCAAGAGATTTGAAGTCAAATGAGTTTTGATTTATTTGCCAATTTCAAGTTCAAAAGGGTGAACATGAGTTTGACTTGGGTTTGATTTTTGAATTGAGTTTTGGTTTGCTGATTGAAGTTTATATTTATATTTGAATTTATGATTGTAGGATTGATTGAATCATGATAAAAAAAAATAAGAGTTTGGCTTGATTTAAAATTGATTTGGCTAAGTTCAAGATTTTGACTTGAAAGGCTTAGGTTGGATTTTTGAATGGATTTGAGTTTGATTTTTGGAGTTGGTTTTGATTATTTGAACTTATATTTCATTTATATATGTGCATATAAATGAAAATATGAATGAGTCATGAGAAAATTTCATGAATTTGAAGTGATTTGAACTTGATTTAGGCTAAGTTCTTAAGAGGGAATCAAAGTGACTTAGGAAATATTTTTGTGAATTTGGTTTAATTTTTGGGCTTAATTTGAGTGATTTGAATTTATATTTCATTTATATATGTGAATATAAATGGGTTGCGAGAAAATTTCTTGAATTTGAATTAATTTAGGTTTAATTTAGGCTAAGTCCATGAGAGGGAATCAAAGGGCTTAGGGAATATTTTGGATTTGAAATTTCAATCATGGGCTTCAATCATAAATTTCAATCATGGATCTCAATCATTTGGCATTGATTTGGGTTTGAAGAAAATCAATTAAGATGTAATTGATTTGGGTTTGATGTTGATTTGATTTGGAGTTTGACTTGAAGGAAGGAAGTGAGGAATGTGATTCAAGCTATAGGGTATGCAAATTTTCCTAACCCCCCTAAGGCATGACCTATTCCTATGACTAACTCTTCTAAGTCTCTAGGGCTAGGTTGAATGTCCACCTAATCACTAGATGTGTCTTAAGACTAAGGAACCCTTAAAGTCTAAGAGAAGTCCTATGTCTAAGATGAAGGGGTTGAGAGCTCATCCAAAAAATGAGGTCAACAAGCTTGCATGCTACTCAGCAGGGTCTCGCCTCATCCAGGTGAAGTTTCCTTAAGTGTAGCACCACTGGTCTTGAGCTCCAGTGAGGTAAACTCTATGAAATCGAGTTTTGGTAAAAAGTTTCTTGGACTTTTTGAAGGAAACTTATATGTCATGCAATTTTGACTGTTGGATCCCTTCAGATCTTCCTTGTGAAGGTGTGGGATCATTTTCATGGTTATCCAAGCTTAGGTAAACTCAGATCGAGAGAGGAAAGGAGGACGACGTCCGTCTCTCGTCACTCGAGGGATGAAAGATCATGCGACATCCATTACACGTGCTCCAAATGGACGGCTGTGATTAATCTGTTAGATTTAATCTTAGTTTATTCTTAAGAACCACAAGTTTAATCTCCGCCATTCAATCTTAGACCGATGATGGGGACGAAACCGTGTTCGCCGCCAGCTACATTAGCGCTAACTTGGACACGTTTAAGTAGCCAATCCCATGACGCCACATGGAAAGCACGCCACGTCAGCACTCTGCGCAGCACTGACGGGATTAGGCTTAGTTAAGGCCTAATTAATGGATTTACTGGATGAATCTTTGAAAATTCCTAACAAATTGTAGAAAAATATTAAAAAAATGCAAATACATACTTATTTTAAAGGTAAAATACAAGAGATTTAATTAAAAATATTTTCAATTAATTTTGAACAGTGATGAAGACTTAAAATGAAAATTTAATTAGCTTAATTAAACCCTAAGTACTTAAGTAATTAATTTCAAATTTTGTGCGTTAGTTTAATGGGATGACCTCTACCTCCCATAATTTTCTTGTGATTTATTGCTTGGTTAATTATGGAAACTGATCATTTAAGTCCTAATTACTCTCTTAATCCACTTAATGGATAATTAACACCCTAAACTATAATAAATAAATTAATTAAGCTCACTAATCATTGTATAACAGTGAATGGACAAAGGGAGTGGGGTTAGGACCTCTTTCATAGCCTCTTTTCCTAAGTCCACTTCATTTTGAAAGAAAATTAATTAATATGAAAACTAATTAATGGTTAATTAATTAATCAAGTGGCTTAATTAATCAGATTAAAATCATAATAACATCAGATAATTAGTAATGAAATTAATGGTTCCTCTTTATGTGTTTAATAACATAAAGACCCTTAAGGAAATTATGATTAGCCCATAAGTGTGAGAAAATTATAAAAGTACTTAATTAGGATCTTTAACTTAATTAACCCTTAATTATGAGCCATTTGCATTAGGTCCTTGTAGGAGCATTGCAATTTTATTTTCTTACATGTTCATGTCATTTGTGGCTTATAATTAAGTGGTTAATCAAATTAAAGAAACATAGGTAAGGATAATTAATTGACTTAATTAAGGATTCAACTTAATTAACTCATAAAATAAACTTAATTACCTTTTTTTAATCTAAATCAAATTACTAATGTGGGAATGAGATTAAAACAACAAATGATAATAAGTTTCTCTCTTTCAACTTAATCAAAATCTTAAATCATAAATTAATAAAGAAAGTTTTCTTTAAATGACTTTATTTGATATGATTGTCCTTAGGAATTACTTTAGTTGAATGAACCATGTGTTTGCACTTAGTTATTCCTTTCCAATCACTTTAAATATTCTATGTTAATTGATTTCATGCATTCATATTTTCAAATCTAAATGAATCAAATGAATTTTCTTTATGTAAACTTGCATGTGTTGGATTAACTTAATATATGTGTGGCTATTATCACTAATAAATTCAAATATATTTTTCAAAAGTTTATAAATTGATAATAATATGTGGAGTGATAGTAATTATGAATACATATAGGATTTGCATGTGTTTATAGCTCAAGCATATTAAATAAAGCTCTCTTCTTATGATTCATATATAGATTTACATAAGTTTGAACAACAATGGGTATATAGTTCTGACATCCCGGGAATACTAGGCTTTTGTTACCTCACTTCCCTAGTTTAACAATGACACATACTCATTTCATTTCATTCCTATGTATTTTAGTATTAGAATTTAGATAAAACTTTAATTCATATGCTTAAATAATTTAATCAAATAAAAATACAACTTTGCATGATTCTCTTTCCTTTAGATATTTATACATCTATATGTATCTAAGAAAGTTAGTATATAGTATGGATATCCTGAGAATATGAGACTTTAGCTATCCCCAAGGAGGTCATTTGATTACCTCACTTCCCCAGTTAACAATGACACGTACTTTCTTATATCTTTTATACATACATATGTGTATTTAGTTAAGGAATTAGGATCCTCCTTTTCTACTAAAAAAATGCTTGCATTCATATTCACCTAAGTCATTAGCATATGTTATATCTGAATTAGTACTCTCTTTCCCTTATTCATATATAGATTTACATAGTTTGGAATGTTAATAAATATATAGTCTAGACATCCCAGGAATACGAGGCTTTAACTAGCCCTAAGGAGGTCATTTGATTACCTGACTTTTCTGGTTAACAATGACAAGTACTTATGTGATTCCATCCTTATGTATTTTGGTATTTGAATTTGGATAGAGCTTTAATTTATATGTTCATACCATAATAAAAATAAATTTCAAACATACACTTCCATCATCATTTAAGTGTGCAAAAATATATTGCATGTATAGGCTAAGTATTAAATCATATGCATGTTACATGTGATGGAAATGAATGACTTAGTATACTTCATGTGATAGTAATTCAATTATATTAATCTCAAGAAGCCTTTCATATAGAATATGACCATTTAAAGTTAACCTAAACTTAGGGCTAATAAAAGTATGTAATAATAAGCCATTCATTAAAAAAAACTAAATTAAATTAACTTATTTTAGAAAGTAGCTTAAGGTAGGGATGAAAGAGGGTAATCCTCTTCCTTCTCTTTATAACACTTAGTTGTTAAGTGTAAATAATATGAAATGAAATAAAATACAAATTAAAATTCACAAATTAACTAAACAACTTCAAATGAAACACACTATCATGTTAACTTGAACAATTTCTAAACTTAGAAAAATATAACTCTAATGCTTAGTTAAGACATACCACATAAGACCTTAGCACACACATTAGAATTAAGTCACTACTTCTAGCTCTAGGTTATGACGATGTATGACGTGATGTATATTTTATTATGTGATGTATTATTTTAGATTGTATGTTAGGGTGCATGCTTCGTAGACTAGATGTTAGGCTGCTCTTAGCCTAATCATATTTTATGCAGGGATTGTGCTTAAGAGAATGCTCAAAAATAAATATAAATGCTCCCTTTGCAAGTTAATTAAACCCCTAAACATAATCCAAGTCAGGATAGGTGGGCTTGGTTACCCATGTCTAGGGTACTAAGTCCAATATATATATATATAACTGCTTAGGATTGTATGTATGTTTAGCTAACCTCTATTTTGTAGGTATAGTTAGATTTACCTTTTCCTATATGAATGTAACTTTTGTAATAGAAATTAGGATTAGTGCTATGGGGGATTAGGAGGAGCAGTGGCCAGAAGGCTTTGTCTTGGGGTGCCCTGTGATGCCATTGAAGCAAGCACATCCAATCAAAGAAGGATGAAATGAAGGGAGAAATATATGAAGACATGAAGAATGAAGACCCCCATAGCATGTATTCATTCTAATTATAATTATTCTTTCATATTCTGGGTTGTATGAGGGAGCAGCTAACCATCTTTTTTTTCTTTTCGTGTTTTATGCAAACCCTAATCGCATACCTAATTCTTAATCTTTTGTGTTAGCTTATAAAATTGATGATGATTTGTTTAAATTGCTTATTATAAATGACATGCTTTTCATAGTTTCTTTATGATTGATGCTTTAATGTGTGGCCTGGATGCAGTATGCTCTTAGGATAAAATATTTTTTCTAATCCAACTAATCACTCATAACTAAATTCCAAACAACTTATAATCTCATTGTAAAGCCTAGGCTATAATCAAGATAATTAAAAGATTTAGTAACCCCTTAGCTGTATGGTTGTATGTCTCACATCACGCATGTCATATTCCTTCTTTCTTGAATATGTGGGATCTCCATCCTTGCACTATAAAAGAATGATTGACCTGTGAGGGCATCCTTTATGGTGGAGAACACCCTCTTTCAGTTGGTTTAGCCAACAATCAATTTTCATCATGCATTTAGGCATATAAAAATCCCAAAGCCTTTGTCTAAATGACGTGCCAAAAATGAAATAAAATTTGAGAAGATTTTGCATTTGTAGATTAACTCATATGCTCATACTACTTATGTTCTGCTCTCCTAGGGGGTGAGTTTAGGACTTTCGTATTTTTCAAATTTAATAACTACCCAATCTATCTTGCAATTCATAAGACCAGACTACATGGTTTTAAAAATCGTAGAAGGAGTTAGCTGGCGGCCATTCCAGACAGTTGTATGTCCAGAAGTCGGACGGTTTATCTTTTCTTGTGGAGGTAAACCCTTATGTCCACTTGTCCCTTAGATTTAGGTCATGCTTTAGCTCGTGCTAAAGCTCCCTAAATTTAGGATCTAAGGTAGCTATTTTCTTTGGACTACAAACATAAATCCTCTTCTCTTAGGAATTTTCATAACATTATGTTGATGGATTATAAGCCCTAGCAATCTAATAAAAATTCAACTCAAATGAATAAAATCTCCTCACTTTCAAATATATAAAGTCCAATCATAGGATAGATTGGAATGTTCACTAGGCCTCCTAGTATCATGAGCATTTCCTACTTCCTCCCTCTGGATTCCAAAATAAGTCTTCTCCTTGAACCTTTCCAATTGATTTTCCAAACATAACCAATTATTTAATAGTCTAACATTGAAATCTTTGGAGATGCTAATTATCCACTTTAATCGAGAGTATTCTTAGAAAATTTCATTCCCTAGGATGTAATTAACAATGGAGGCTTGCCTCCATAAGGAGCTTAAGCACCCGGGTTAATATAAACCTTACTTTATTCATCCATGTAAAGCACGAGAAAAATCTATGGTACATTCGAAGACCCATCATGCCTTAGGAGTCCTTATTAAGTGATTAGGTCCATTGAAGGGTGATACCTCTATATTTTGAGATAGTACATCATACCTCAATGTCGTATCCTGATCACTTCAATAAATACCCCATACGATATGCGTAGTGTCTACCCCCCATATCCAAAAATAAACACCACAATGATAAAAAATAAGTTGAATTAAAAACTTGCTAATATGATTGATACTAACTTATTTAAATTTTACTTATGTCCCCGACAACAATGTCAAAAACTTGATTGACTAAAATGGTGTACGTAAGTGCATGTACAACACAAGTAATATAGAAATGAGTAGAATATCATTCTCTCAAATATCTCTTTGAGATTTTAACTAAGTATTAATCTTATGTTAACTTAAACTTTTATCCAACTAATCAAAATTAAATGAAACTATAATTATAAATTTTATAAAAAATAAATTTTAATTAATGATACAAATTATCCAAAATTTATGGTTTACCTACACTAATTCAATGGATTCTTATGCTAAAATTTTCTATTAAAATTATTGTTAATCAAGAACAATTTTATCTTCTAATGTTCGTTGATAACTAGAAGACCAAATCACACATAATAATTAGTTATATGTATATACTAACTAGTTGAGTGATTAAATTAAAAATATTTCTTTCAAGATTGCAAACCTACAAGTATTATATGCTTATATAGTAAAAGCTTTGTTTGCTTCATTCTACTTTTTATTTTTTGATTATTTTGATATCTATAGATCACACAAAATTATAAAATTGCATTTGGCCAGAATACAATTAAACTAAGCAAAGAGAAAATAAAGTAGCTGTTATAATTTTATTATAGATAACACAAGAATTTTCAAAGAAAAGTACAAATTTACCATAAATCTACTATGTAAATATTTAGTTTAACATTTTGAAGTAGAGAATACAACAACAAAACATATACATTTGAAAGATACACTAGAGAATATAAAGAAAAAAGGGTGAATTAGAAAAGTAATCATAATATTTTTTTTCCACCTGCTTTTTACATTCTCACACACAACACTCACTAAGTAACACTCAAAAAAGGATCAAAAGACCCCACAAAATATTCTCTAATCCCTTAAATTATTTAGCATGTGAGTCCCACTAAAGTAATTCCCTTAAATGCATTAATAACTCTCCTAACTGGCTCCAAAACTACTTCAAAATTAAATTGGTCAGGCCATAGCATCACAACACTGCGAAAGGTATGCCAAGGCACTGGTTGTGGTATTATGACATTGATTGCTAGCACCATGATACTGCACTCTTTGTCATTTGGCCTGAATCTTTTGTAACTAATAATGCACCACTGCATAAATAAAGCCTCATAATGTACCATTGACTTTTGGCATTATTCTTCCTATATTTCTTTATGAGAAATTTTCTTTCATAAAAATTATAAATTAGTGGTAATAAATCATAAAATCATATCATTTTTACTTATATATATATATATATATATATATATATATATATATTAATTATTTAACTTAATTTTCTCAATCATAACTTATTATAGCCATTCTTAAATATAGTCTTGAATAGTCACCATTAAAATGAACAATAAATATTTTTATTGTCCATCTTGGAAAAGATAATAGAGGCCTTATTGTTAATAACTTAATGAATAAATTTGCTAGTTGGTATTCTGATGCACAAGCATAAGTTTTATTAAACCATCGATAATCTTGTCATGAACAAAATTGCAATCAATCTCAATGTGTTCAATCCTTTCATGAAAAAATAGGATTAGTTGTTATATGAATCACTATTTGATTTCCAAAAAATACAAGTGCTGGAAGTGAGGAATATATTATCACAACCCAACCCAATGCAAGCCGTACTATCAAGGCAGGTCACATCGTGTCAAGATGTAATAGTTAATTAAATACCCAAGATCTATTTGGAAGAAATTTTTTACTTCAATTTCACAAACACAAAACTAGTCCTATCATCAAAATATTATATATAAAAAAAAGTCATAACTATACATCAAAACAATAAGCATAGTATGATTCTTCCACCAACAAAACATGTATATTACCATGTCTATCAAAAGAATATATCTAAAGTACGAGCATACCTAAGATCAATAGTAACCAATAGCCTCTACTCAACCTGAGTCTTACCCTTTCTTGAAATAACATATGTGAATACAAGAAATGTGAGCAACAACAGCTCAGTAGGCCACTCAAAATCAACTATAGTTTTCAATGCACTATATATATATATATATATATATATATATATATATATATATATATATATATATATATACCTTTATGTTTCGCTTCAATGAATATGATATCTTCTCGGTCATTCCTAATAATATCAAGCATTATTCCTATCTTGGCATTTGTCATTTCTGGGATTTTAGCCCGATTAGGAAGGTCAAAAGCTTTCTAGTTATGAATCGGTATAGAACCCATGGGGATGCTTGGGTACAATTCAATTCGCTATTACATGTTTGCTCTAGTTTTTGTTGTTTTGATGTTGAAACGGTCTTTCTTTATCCATGGGCAATGAGCTTTGATGTATTGGGTGTGTATTTATAGAAGCTTTCATTTTCGTACTTATCCCAATTGTGGGTTCGGTTTATGCATAAAAGGAGCGTTGGAATGGTCTTAAGAATATTTAGACAATCAAAAGAAAAGGGAAGGAAAGGATGACATTGAAACGTTATGAATTTGGACGAGTTTCCATTACTTAACCAAACAACTCCCAATTCAATTATTTCACCTACATCAAATGATCTCAATTGGTCAAGACTTTCCGTTTATGGCCACTTCTCTATGGTACCGCTTATTGTTTCATCAATTTGCTTCATTAATAGGCTCGGGTTCGACTTTGATCGTTATGGGTTGGTGCCAAGATCGAGCCCAAGGCAAGAACAATGAAAATGGCTCCCTCTTTAGTAAGATTATATGAGCAAATGCAACCAAAATATGTCATTATGGGAGCTTGTACTATTACAGAGGATGTTCGATCGATTCTTATAATGCTCATGAGTCGAGCTAATTCGTGGATGTCTATTTGCCGTTGTCCACCTAAGCCAATTATAGATGCTATAACGAAACTGTAAGAAAATATCCCAAAAAAATATTTGAAGATAGAACTGTATCAACAGGAGAATCAATGTTTTACTACTAATCACAAGTTTTACTCATGATGCGTCATACCGGAAATTACGATCAAGAATTACTCTATCAATCACCATCTACTTAGAGATACCTTTTGGATTTGAAATCTTTTCAAATCCAAAAGGTCATCTTCCTACGAATTAGTGAATAAGGTGGTTTTCTTGTGCGAATAAGAAACAAGGTCAATCATTAAGATGAAAAATTTTATTGTCAATATGAAAATTCATACAAATAAAAATGCGGGAGAGATGAAGAAGATGCGTTCATTTCTCCGATTGGCTAGTAAAGCATGAGCTAATTCATAGATCTTTAGGCTTTGATCGAGGAATAGAGACTTTACAAATAAAATCGAGGATTGGGATTCCATTCGCCATTTCATATGTATATGGTTACAATTATTTACGCCCTCATCATGATGTAGCACCAAAGGATTTTAGCTAGTCGATCACCTTAAAATATTATGATATATATATATATATATATATATATATATATATATATATATATATATATATATATATATATTATAAATGATAAAATGCATCTTAAATAATTTAAAATAACATTTCAACATATCCCAAGTTGCGCCTATCAAGTATAGTGTCAGTATAAAAACTAATATCTTTCAAAAGGAAACATCAAGCAATAGAGTAAACAACATGATGTTAAAAATAAAATAGCATAAATTAACATAAAATCATTTTTTTATTTAAATTATTTTAAAATTTTCTCTTTGCCCATTATACCGCTATTTCTATTTATACCTCAACTTGTTTATATTTATTCTTTTGCCTTTTATATCTTCACTTCCACTTATACCTTAATTTGTTCACATCTGTTTAAGTGTATAAAATGCACAGATAAAAAATTTTATAAGTGCAGAGGCACTTATAACTCAACTTAAATGCACATAACATACAACCATCCAGCCACCAGCACTTCCCCATCTTTTTTCCTTTTTTTTATACATATACTTTGATACTTAAGCATTGAATATTATTATTTCTAGGATATATAAATATCATCAAACATGTTGTAGAAATATATAAATATAAATTATTACAACTAATAGTAGAAATTGCAAGTAAATTTATGTGCGTACATCAACAATCATAATTTATAAAGTCATTTATATGCAATGTTCAAAATAGTATATTGAAGCTTTTCTTATTTTATAATAATTTTTATCAGGCTCAATATACTCATAAAAATACACAAAATATTATATAACACAAAATATCAAATGATAATTTTATTTTTCTACCTCAATATGTCAAGCACAGTTCATTCTATATCATATCAAAAGTTACAAGATGAAATTTTTTTAAATCTCTGCATATTTGAATTGTATGAAATCCAACCAAATAAAATACCAAAAATACACACAAGCGATGAAATTAAAATTTGAAGTAGGTACAGGGTAGCCTACCTAGAGCAGGCTAATTTTTCCAACTGGCACGGCAGACGAAATCGGCTCTATGTCCCCGGCACCATACTTTCTCTATCCTCATTCTCTCTTTCCACTCCCTTTCTCTCTCTTAAACATTTTTGTTTAGGTGAAATGGAAAAAAGCGAGAATATGAGTGGATTTGAATATTTTATAAAATAAATATTTTTTATTTAATATATAAAAAATATAATTGTAATTAATAAATTTATTTTATTTTTATTATAATTTTATATAATTTCTTTTATACATTGAAATATAAGAATCTAAAAATTGTAAAGAAATAATCAATAAATTCAACATTAAGTCTATAAACTCTGGTGAAAACGGTTTATGGAATGGACACGAGATGATAGCAAAAAGCCTATTTTTATGATGATGTATAAATTCCTTAAGAAAGACAATTCAAATAATAAAACTTTTATTTTTTTACATATGATACTCATAAAAATAGATTAAAATATACTTAAAATAAAGTCAAGAATGCTCTAGAATGCAGTAAAGATGATTTGTAAATCAAGCATAAAATACATCCCAAAAAAATAATTAAATATAATAAGGTAAAATTCGACATGCAAATTCTCTCCAATCAAAATTATGAAAAATGTGTGAATACACTAAATATAAAATTAACTCTTAAACTAAAAAAGAAAGTGGGCATAAACAAATGTGTAAGTCATACGAGGTCCAATTTTCATAGAACCAATTTTTACTATCTCTCCTCCTTAGAAAAATGTCATACTCAACATTAATAATTAACTAGCTATCAAATAAATCTAGATAAAGTTATCTCATGTCTATTTCTTTTTCCCAAGTGGCTTCTCCTTTTCAATTTATGTTTCAATTGAACTTTGATCATAGGGATCTGCTTGTTCTCAACTATCTCACATTATACGCCAAAATGCACTTAGGTTCCTCTATATAGGTCAAATTAGATATTTTCTCAATCTCATCCTTAGAAACTCTACGATTAACATCAATAACCCACTTTCTTAATACAGATACATGAAAGACACATGCACATTTGACATATGATTAGGTGGCAATAATCTGTAAGCAGATTGGCCAACTATACTGATCACCTCAAAAGGTCAAATAAATCTTGGACTCAACTTGCCTTCTTTACTAAATCTACTCAACCCTTCATAGGGCTAACTTTTAAAAATACAAAATCACCCACTTGAAAATTCAACTGTTCGATGGTTGAGATCATAATACTTTATTTGTCTATCTCGTGCTGCTTCAACCTATCCCTGATCAATCTTATCTTCTTAGTGGCATCATCCACTACCTCATGTCCTAATAATATTATCATCCAATTATGTCCTAGATAAAGATGTCCTACACCTCCTACCATATAATGCCTCATATGGAGCCATGCCAATACTCAACTAGAAACTGTTGTTATAAGAAAATTCAATCAAAGATATATGATCCTTCAACTCTCGCCAAAGTCAAGTGTGCATAATCTCAATATATCGTCCAATACCTAATTAACCCTCGTAGATTGACCATCTTTCTATGGATGAAAAGTTGTATTAAAGTTTAACATAGTCTTTAGATCTTCCAGAATACCTTGCCATAATTTAGAAGTAAATCTATCATCATGATCAGAAATAATAACCATCGATATCCTATGCAATTTAACAATCTCATGAATATATAAATGTGACAACTTCTCAACAACATTAGTCTGTCTTATTGAAAGAAAATGTGCTGACTTCATTAGTTGGTCAAGCACAACCTTTACTACATCATTACTTTGTTTGGATATAAAAAACCCATAGCAAAATCTATAGTGACCTCCTTCCATTTTCACTCAAGAATAGATAATGATTGTAATAAATCACTAGGTCTTTGATGCTTTATTTTTACTATCTGACATGTCTCACACCTTGAAACAAATTTTGCCACTTCACGCTTTAACCCAGGACACTAAAATATTGGCTTTTGATCATGATGCATCTTACTACTCTTTGGATGAATAGCATATCCAGAATAATAAGTCTCATGTAATATCTCTCTTCTCAAACCATCACTAGTAGGAACACAAAGTTGACATCCACAAGTCAATATCCCATAATCATCAACATGTAGCTTAGCTCTCCTCCATGACTAAATCTGATTAATTAATCTTGTAACTCATCATTAGATTTTTGAGCATTTTTAATTTTCTCCTGTAAAGAAGTCAGAATAATCATCTAGGATACAAATCATGTATCCACATCAACTAAACAAATAATCTCTAGTTCTAATTTTTCAAACTCTTAAATTAGTGTTTCATTCAATATAATCATACAAGTTGCAACACTAGTGGACTTTCTACTTAAAGCATCAACATTCACATTAGCCTTTCTATATTGATATAAAATACTCAGGTCATAATCATTTATCAATTTTAACCATATCCTTTGCCTCAAGTTTAGTTCCTTCTAGGCGAATATATACTTCAAGCTCTAATGATTTGTATAAATATCACATCTCACTCCGTGAAAAAATAATGTCTCCAAAATTTTAGAACAAATACAATAACCATTGTGGTGTTTATTTTTTAATTTATATATATATGTGGTGGTGGTGGTGGTGGTGTTGGTGGGGAGTGAGGACACCATGCATATCTCAAAAGATAAAAAATCACTACCCTACAATGGACTTAATCACCTAATAAGGACTCCTAAGGCATGATGGGTCTTTGAATGTACCATAGATTTTTCCCTTACTTTACATGGATGAATAAAGTAGGGTTTATTTAATCCGAGTTCTAAAGTTTCCTATGGGGGCAAGCCCCCATAGTTAATTACATCCTAAAGAAAGTGAAGAATACTCTCGATTAAAGTATGTAATTTTTATCTCCAAAGATTTCAAAGATAGGACTATCAATAAATTAGTTATATTTGAGAAAATCAAGTGGGATGGATTAAAAGGAGTGACTTATTTATCGAAGACAAATGAGATGAGCAGAGAATGCTCATGATACTAGGAAACCCAGTGAGCATTCCAATCTATCCTAGGATTAGGCTTTATATGTTTGAAATTGAAAAAAATTATTTATTTGAGTTGATTTTTATTAGAAGGCAAGGACTTATAATCCAACAATACAAGATTATGGAAATGCATAAGGGGTGATGATTTATGCTTGTAGACAAAGGGGAAATAACAACCCCATATCCTAAATCTAGAGAGCTTTAGCGGGGGCCAAAGCACGTCCTAAATCCAAGGAGAAAATGAGTATATATTTTATCTCCACAAGAGAGGGTAAATCACGAGACTGCTGAATTGATAACCACCTAGAGTGGCAGCCAGCTAACTCCTCCTACGTTTTAAAATCATGTGGTCAAGGCATATGATTTTGCAAGATGGTTAGGTTATTATTATTATTTAGAAAGAAACTAAAATTCTTAAACCCACTCCCTAAGAGACTAGAGCATGAGTAGTATGAATAATGACTTAGTCTAATGTAAATCTTTTCAATTTTTATTTAATTTTGGACTCATTATTTTGACATATGCCATAGGAATTTTATATGTCTAAATGCATGATGAAATATGTTATGGGTCAAATCAAGAGAGAAGAGGGTGAAGCCCCATCAGTAGGAGTTGCTCTCATAGGTTAAGTGGTTCCCATGCATGCAAGACCGGGGGCCCTCATTTTACAAAAGTGGTAGAATATGTATGTATGATATTAAACATACAACATTCAGCTAAAAGGTTGTTAAATCTTTTAATTATCTTGATTTAATGCCTAGGCTTTAAATGAGATTATGAGTTGTTTAGAAAATTTAGTTATGAGTTGTGATTGGGGTAAAAAGTTTATTTTTCCCTAAGAGCTTAATCGGGTTCAGGCCACACATTAAATCACCATAAATAAAGAAACTAGAAAAAGACATGCCATTTCTATTACACAATTGTAAATAAAGCATCAATCAATTTATAAACCCAACAGTAAAAGAATAAAAGGCCAATGCGGTCGGATGCCGCCGTACAACCATAAAAGAGAAATGGGTAGCCGAGCTCTACCCTTATACAACATGGTATATGAAAGAATAATTACAATTTATACAAATGAATAAATGCTATGGAGGTCTTCTTTTCCTTCATATTTTCTTCATTTCTTCATTTGATTTGCCTGCTTTAAAGGTATTGCAAGGTCTCCCAAGACAAAGTCTTCTAGCCTCCGCTCATCCTAATCCCCCATAACCCTAATCCTAATTCCTAATGCAAAATTATATTAAGAATAAGAAAAGTGAATCTAGCTACACCTGCAAAATAAATGTTAGTCAAACACTTCATACAACCCAAACAGTTATATATAGTTTGGACTTAGCACCCTGCATATGGGTAACCAGGTCCACCTGTCTTAATTTAGATTGTGCTTAGGGGTTAAGCAACCTACAAAAAATAGGGTAACCAGGTCCACCAGTCTTAATTTAGATTGTGCTTAGGGGATAAGCAACCTATAAAAGAGAGTATTTATATTTATTATTAAGCACCCCTTGAGCATAATCTCCTACAAAAAAAATATGATTAGGCTAATCCCAGCTTAACATCCAGTCTACAATAATACATCATAAAAACCAAACATACATCAAATCATACACCGCTCTAACATAAGACTAAAAATAGTGACTTAATCTAAGGTGTGTGTATTAAGGCTTGTGTGGTATCCCTTAGTTAGGCTTTGTTGTAATCTTCTAAGTATGAAGATATTTAATTATTAAGGGTGGTTTCACTTTAAATGACTTAATTGATTTATGAGTTTTGCTTAGTACTTTCTTATTTTATTTGATCTACACTGAACAACTAGGTGTTATAAAGAGAAGAAAAGAGAGGATCATGCTCTTTAATCCATACCTTAAGTCACATCTAAAGCACATTAATTAATCAATTCTCTTTAATGAATGATTTATTGCATATTTTAATTAGTCTTGAGTTTAGGTTCATTTTAAATGATCTCATTCAATAAGAAAGACATCTTAAAGTTAATTGGAATGAACTACTATCACACAATACATGTTTATTTATTTCTTTCTATCATATGTGACATGCATATGGTTAAGTACTAAACATATCTATACTTGCAATATATTTTTGGCACACTTAAATGCAAGATGCATAAATGATTTTTTGTAGAAAAAGAAGATTCTCATTCATTAGCTAAATACACATACAAATATATAAAAGTTCTAAGCAAGTGCTTCACCATTATTTTGCACCAAGGGAGTGAGGTAGGAACCTCCTTGGGGCTACTTAAAGTCGTGCGTCCCCGGGATGTCCAGACTAGTTATACGACTATCCCTAAATAAATATGGATGTATAAGCAACTACAAGAATGAAAATCATGCAAAAGTAGAATTTGATATAATTGATTTATTTGTGTGAATGAATTAAAGCCCTATCCAAATTCTAATGTCAAGATGCATAAGAATGAAATCAAACGAGTACATCGCCATTATTCTACACCAGGGGAGTATGGTAGAAACCTCCTTGGGGCTACTTAAAGCCGTGCATCCCTGGAATGTCCAGACAAATTTAAACTTCTTACTTATACAAATCAACACATGAATGAATGAAAGAAACTTCACTTAATACACTAAGCTTATGTTCACATGCACTTCCTATGTATATATATAACTAATGTCACAACATGTATCATTATTCATTAATAAGCTTTTTTTTTTAAAACATATATTTGAGAATTAATAATGATAATAATCACACATATTTTTAATTAAGCCAACACATACAAGTTGACATAGAGGAAATTATTTTTATTTAATTAATTTGGAAGAAATGAATGATTGAATACAAGTGACATACAATATTTTAATATGATTGGAAAGAAATAAAGAAACACAAGCATGTAATTTCATTCAATTCAACTAATTCCTAAAAACAATCACATTAAATAAGTTTATTTAAAACAAGCCAAATATTCTTAATGTCATTTTGATTTTATGTTTGAATTGATTTTTGAGATGTGATAAAGGGTTTGCTAATCCTAGTCCCATTCCCAAAATGTGTGAATTAATTTGATTTAATGAGAAGCAATTAGATTATTTTTATAGTTTGATTGAGTTAAGCATGGATTAAGTCAATTAATTAACCATTACCAAAGTTACCTAAAGGAAATTGATTAAATAATTATGAGCAAATATGATGTGCAAACACATTGAAAAGTAAATAGTAATGCTCCTATGAAATGAAAGGGGCCTAATGCAATTAGCTCATAATCATTTAATAATTAAGCTTAAGGAACTATTTAATTACTTTTATAGTTTTCTCACACATGTGAGCTAACCATGATTTGATTAAGCTACTTTAAGTTATTAAACACCCAAAGCTCTACCCAAGGATTAAAACAAAGAAATTAGGTTTAATTAAGTTAATTAAGTTCAACAATTATCTAATTAAGTCATAGTAATCCTTAATCAATAATATGAAATGGACTTAGAAAAAGAGAGAAAGAAGGAAGCATAAGCCTCAATCCCTAAATCTTTTCAAGTAGTTGATTAAATTCTGATACGATTTGGGTTTTGATTGATTTAATTAATTAATTAATTAATTTTAAAAAGCGAATGAAAAAGGATTAATGAAAAGATTGGAAGAGGAGTCCCAATCTATTTCCCTAAGTTTTCTCACTATTAAGAGAGGCTAATGAACTCAATTAAATGATCAATTCAATGTTCATTTGATTAATTATCATTAATTAAGCTTAAAGTGTAATCAAGGCTTAATCAATCAATTTTCTTAATTAACTAACCAATAAATCCCAAGAAAAATAGGGGAGGCAGAGGTCATCCCCCCAAATAACTTCTGAAAGTTAAGGATTAATTGGATGATTAATCAGAGATCAATTAAGCTAATTTAATTTTTAATTAAACCATAATTAAGCATAAATTACTATTTAAAATTAATAAATAATAATTTTAATGGATTCCTCTTCAAAATACCTTTTAAATGAGCCCTCATTTGCATTTTTTTTTTGAATTTTTCTACAATTAGTTATGAAATTTGAAAATTTCAGCCTTAAAAATGGATTAATTAACCCTAATTAAAACCCTAATCTCACCGGCGCCATGTGGCTGCTGGCACAGCATGCAGATGCAGCGCGCTTTCCATGTGGCATGACGGGATAGGTTATTTAAGTTATCACATCGCGCGGCTGAGTGAGCTGGTGGCGTACACGCTTTCTCATTGACCGTTCAATCTGAGATCCGATGGCCATGATTAATCCCACAGTTTAGAAGGAAATAATAAGGGATCTAAGTGAGATCTAATCACGGTCATCCGTTCCGATCACTCGGAACAGACGACCCGTGATCTTTCTCCTTCGCGAGCGACGAAAGACGGATGTCGTCCATCTTTTTTCATTCGATCTGAGCTCAACAAAGCTATGATTGCTTCCAAAATGATCTCACACCATCAAGTAAAGGAGAGGAACATATCCAATGGTCAAAATCGCATGACATATAAATTTTCTTCGAAAAGAACCAAGCATTTTTTTCCTAAAAATACGATTTTGAGGAATTACCTCGCTGAGACTTGATAATCCAAGTAGCTTAGTAGTTGAGGTGAAGTCCTATTGAGAAGCTTGTGCCTTCATTTGGGGTAGCTTGCCTTGGAGACCAAGATTTTCCTATTTGGCATTCGGTCTTGATCGAACTCCCCCTTTCAATGGCTTTGAAGCTTGAGAAATGATTCATTTGGCTTCGATATTGTATGTGAACGGTGTGTAAAGTTGATTGAAGTTTGGTGGAGTATTAAGCAAATGGGACTTCAAATTTGCCTCCCATGTTTCAACTTGATGTAAAACCAAGATAGGGAAGAATGGGGGAGCTTGGGAGCTCGGGGAAAGGCTGTGGGAGACTCTCCTTTACTCTTTTTTGCTCAAATGAAGTAAAATGCCTGAATTCCCGTTTGAATTAAGGGGGTATATCCCCTCAATTGTTGAGATGGACGGGCGGGATTCAATCCTATTTTCTCACCAGCCAGCTGCCGTCAGACCGCCAGACTTGTCTCCATCGAGTCCACGTGGCTCGCCAGGAGTGGAGGAAGGCTTGGGAGGTGGATCAAGGTTTGATATGGGGGAGATCTTATTTTTTGTTGTCTATAGGGTGCTCGATTTAGAGTGAGGGGAGGAGATTGGGTTCCCTCTGGTCCATGGCTGATTCTAGTGTGGTTAGAGTGGGCTAGGAAGGCTAGGCATACTCCATTTGGCAATTGGATAGATGCCCATGTGATGGGAGAGTGGACTTTTCCAAATGGGAGAAGAATCTTATGTGAAGAAGTTTGTACCCTAGGTGGGGCCCACTTTGCTTTTGGATAGACTTTGGGCTAACCTAGGGTCAATTTGGGTCAGGTTTGGTCAGCCACAAAGGTCCCATGAGTTGGTTTTGGGTGCTTTGGCTTCATTTGGTCAAATGGGTTCATATGGGTTAATATTGGGTTGGGTTGACCAATTGGTCAAATTGGGTCAAACCAAGACTTGGGTTAGGTTTAAATGATGTTTTGAAGAGTTTTAATTCAAATGATTTGGGTTGGCTTGACCTAGGTTTGATTTTGGCTCATTTAAAATTAAATGAAGAAAATGGGTCAAATTGACCAATTTGACCAAATTGGGTTGGGTTAAGTGTTGGCTAATGTTCAATTGGTCAATTAAAAATGATTATAAGCTTTGGTTTGATTTGATTTCGGTTTAATTTAGATTTTGGCTATTTTGACCCTTTAGGTCAGTTTGGGCTAGGTTGGGTCAAGTTGACTAATTGGTCAAATTGGGCTTGATTATGGCTTTGGTCAAGTTCAATAATTGATTTGGAATGAACCTGAGCCATTGATTGCAATCAATTTGGGTGAAATCATGATTTGACCCATTTTGGCTTTTTAGGCAAATTTGGGCCAACTTAGGTCAAATGGTCAATTGGACTTGGTTTGGCTCAATTAAGGGTTTGATCATGTTCAATCATTCATTATGAGCTGGTTTGAATCAATGATTTTAATCAATTTGGTATATGATGGGTTTCGGCTAGTTTAGGTTTCATTTGGGCTAAAGGTTGACTTGGTCAAAGGACCAAGATGACTTGGTTTGATCTGATTCAAGATAGCTGATCACCTTAGGATGATTGTTGATTATAATATAAAATTTGGATGGGCTTGGTTCAATCTAATTTGGGTTGGATTAGAACTTGGCTCAAGAGGGTCTTTTAGGTCACTTAGGATTAAGTGGACCTAAATGGGTCAATTAATTTGATTTTGACTTGATTCAAGTTTAGTTGAACTCATATATGAGCCTAGGATTGAAATATAAATTCAACTACAACCAATTTGGAGTTTAATGGATTTTGGCTCATTTGAAATTTTCAAGTCAAAAAAGCTAACTTGGGTCTGACTTGGGTTGACTTGAGTTTGATTTGATAATTATAATTTATGTTTATATTTGGATAAATAATTAAAGGGATGATTGATTCAAGAGAAAATTTATTGGTTTTGACTTGATTTGGATATGATTTAGCCAAGTTCAAGAAATTGACTAAAAAGGCTTAAATTAAGTTTTAATTTAATTTTGGATTTAGTTTTGGCTATTTGAATTTATATTTCATTTATATTTTGGAATATAAATGAAGATATAAATGGGTTATGAGAAAATCACTTGAGTTTGGAGTAATTTGGAAGCAAATTTGACTAAGCTTAAGGATGTAGGTTAAAAGAGCTTAAGTAGGGAATTGATGTAGTTTGATTTATTTTTGGTCATTGGAGGGTGGGTTTCATTTATATTTATGAATATAAATGAAGTAATAATTGATTCATAAAGAAATCAATCAATTTTGGGTTGATTTGGATTAATATTTGATTAAGGCTTATGGAGGTAGGTCCATAAGGCTTAAGAGGAAGATTTTGATCATTGATTTGATTTGAGATTGAATTACTTGGTTTGAAATTGGAATTTGGATTTGATTTGATTTGAGTGATTGAATTGATATTTGAGAAAATCAATTGAATTTGGATTGATTTGAATTTGGTTAAGGCTAAGCCCATAAGATGAAATCAAAAGGCTTAGGAAGGGTTTTGAATTTATTCATGAGGCTTTATGGAGAAATCTTAAGCTTGAATTTGATCATGGGATTGATTATAAGTCTTGAAAATTTGGTTTGGAATAAATTTGAGGTTTGGTTTGGGAAGAAAAGCATGGATTGGGTTTAGGCTATAAGGTAGACAAGTTTTCCTAAGCCCTTAAGGTATAACCTATTCCTATAGCTAACCCTTATAAGTCTCTAAGCTTAGATTAAGTGTTTACCTAGTCATTAGAAGTGTCTTAAGACTAAGAAACTCTTAGTATCTATAAGAATCCTCGATCTATGATAAGGAGGTTGAGAACTCACTCCAAAAGTGAGGTCAATAGCCACCAACTACAAATCATGAGTACGATAATTTTTCTCGTGTGACTTTAACTGTTTGGATGCATAAGCAATAACTCTTCCATTTTGCTACATCACATAACTCAATCCTCTCAAAGAAGCATTATTGTACACTTGAAAACTCTCCACACCAGATAGAATTTTTAGAATAAGTGTTAATATCAAGCAATCCTTCGGCTTCTAGAATATATCCTTACACTTTAATGTCAAATTAAAAGGAACAGCTTTCTGAGTCAATTTTGTCAAAGAAATTCTGTGAAAATCCTATATCAATTTTCTATAATAACCTACCATTCCAAGGAAGCTATGAACCTCTGACACTATAGTTGGTCTCGGCCAATCAATCATCACCTGAACCTTCTGGGGATCAACAGAAATGTTGCTACCACTCACCTCATGACATTAAAAAATAACAACTCTTAACCAAAACTGACACTTTGAAAACTTAGCACATAATTGATGTTGTCTCAATGTTTCCAACACTAATCTTAAATGAGTAGCATGATCATCCTCATATTTAAAATACATGAGTATATCATCAATGAAAACAATAATAAATTGATCTAGATATGTCTTGAACACACAATTCATCAAATCCAAAAATACAGTTGGGGGCATTAGTCACTCCAGAAGGCATGACTAAAAACTCATAATGATCATAATGGTATTAAAAGCTGTCTTCATCACATCCTCCTCCTTCACCCTCAACTTGTGATATCCAGACCTCAAATCTATCTTTGAAATGATAGATACACCTTCTAGCTGATAAAAAAATCATCAATTATGAGCAATAGATACTAATTCTTCATGATCACCTTATTCAATTCTTTATAATCAATACACGTGCGCATCATGCCATCTTGTTTTTTACAAATAACATAGGTGCACCCCACAAAGATGTACTATGCTTGATAAAACCTCTATCCAGTAACTCTACAATTGAACATTCAACTTTTGCGCTCAGAAGGTAAACTCATCAACTCCTCTGATAATACATCTAGAAATTCTCTTACCATAGGAACATTTTCAATAGAAACTAGAGTTTTACTCTCATCTCTTACATAAGTAAGAAATATATCATTTACCTTCCTTCATAATTTATCAACCTGCAAGACTGATATTAAAGATGATAAAACACCTTAGCACCTTAAAAATAAAATACTTCACCAGAAACATATAAGGCTACTCTCTCCGACTACAATCAATGTAAGTTCCATACCTACTCAACCAATTCATTCCCAAGATAATATCAAACTCAGTCAAAGGTAATATAATTAGCTCAAACTCCAAATTTCTATCTCAATATTATAAATATAAGCTTGAGTAGTAATCAAATGATCTTCAATGGGTAAAAGAATAGATATACCTAATGACAAGATAATAGCAAGTACATTCAGACGAGTAAGAAATCTTTCATATATAAAAAATAACTTGCACCATAATCAAATAAAATTTAATAATGTTGTGCATAATTGAAAGGTGTACTTATCACAATATCGAGTGCATCCTTAGCCTCATGCTGAGTCAAACTATATATTCTGGCTAAGCTGGAGTAGTAGCAACTGAAGCAATAGACCTTTGCTGACTCTCTCCCACTTGTCTCTGGGGGCTCCAAAAATTCATCACCGACCTCTCGATGAAGAGAATATGATTTATATTAGTGAAATTTTTAGAAGGCAGATGGAATAGTAGATAAGACACTACCTAGAGATTTCGCCCTCATTTTGTGAGGACTTTATATCTGGTTCCTTGTTTCCTATAGGCGCAAGACCTATAGTTAATTACTCATCCCAATGCTGAGAGAGAACTTTCGATTAAGGCTAGTTAGTATATTGCTAAATGTATAGTGTATAGTAGCACCATGTGGAGTTTTAAAATTTAAAATTTATGAAATTCATCATTTTTTACTTAAAGCTGATGGTTGGGAGAACGATGATGCGCCCGATGAAGATCCCATGGTTCCGTCATCCCAAGTTGTCGTGGTCTCTAGTATATTTAGTCAGAGGAGATAGTTGACCCAACCTGACCGAAGGATCCTTGTCAGTAGCCATGGGTTGTATCGTCCAAGAAATTCTTGTAGACCTAGGGTGGTGTTTGTCTAAGGAGACAAATTTAAGTCCACCTTAGCTAGCAGAGGGTTTTTTCCCTTATTAGATGCACCCTATGGCTCACATCTCAAATGATAGAGTCATTGGGGAGCATACAAGCTACAGTCGTGACCGTGATATAATGGTGTCATTTGGCGGCAACCACTTGATCAGAGGACTCTGGTCGTAACCGCATCATATGTGGAGTCTGCTGGCCAAACTACCCTATCAGAGGACACGGGCCACGTCCTTACTGGCATGAGATTATTTGTGAGTAAACATAGTTATATACTTGATTTGACTTTGGCTCCTTTGTGAGCTAAAGTTTTCTTAATTTGTCACATTCAACAAATAATTGCAGAAGGTGGATTGAGTTTTTTGTTTTAAGTTTTTTTAGAGATAGAATTTCATTTAGGTATTTATAACTTAATGATTTGTTTGATTTTGCATTTAGATTGATATTTAATTTATATTAATTTGATTTGAAATTTTAAACATATGCTGATGGTAGTATCCCCTCTGATTGAAATCTTCTTTCAACATAACCATCATGAGGATGGATATATTATTTTGATGTCTTAGATCCTATCGACTCTATTAATTTAATAATAGAGGATCAGATCTTCTATCATATGATAGAATTAGCTTCTCAGATATTTTTGTGAGCTGAGATTCTTGTGATATTATTATTGAATTTTTAGGTTTTGTTAACCCGGACCCAATCCTAAGACCCAACCGGGAATCAAACCGCACAACATCCTCATACAGTAAGTTTAAGCATTCAACATAGTGTCGGGGCCCATGCGAGTTATTTAATTTTAAATTGATTTAACTTTAGAGATTTGAATAGTGTTGTCTATTTTGATTGAGTTTTATTGTAAGTTTAAGATTTTAGATAAAATTTTGACAGCATTTCGACAACATCCTGATATCATCCCTGCGCAAGGGAGGCTGTCTTTGGTATGTTGGGCCTACCCACCACGAGAAGAAATGCATGTATGGGTGGTATAAACCACGGTCTGAATGCGTCATCCCACCATGCCAATAAAAGCATGTATGGGGCTCTAAGGTATCTGCGTGAAACACATATTTCCCCGCCATGCCAAGAAAGACGTGTAAGGGTACTTATACACATGCAAGCAAGCACAACTTTCCTCCCCATGTCAAGAAAGATGCTAACAAAAATGAGTATTTATATTTCAACATAGACCGGCAGACGCGGCGTCTTGGGGCGAGCTTCGTGAGTCAGCGTCGACAGGGCTCAGCGTGGGCACTAAGCGAGCATAATATCTGATCGCTCACGAGTCTGCGTGGTGCATGGCACCTGCTAGAGGTCACGCATGAGAAGCTCACCTGTGGGTGTTCGGGTCTCGCGAGAGGCGGTGTTCGGGTCACGTGGGGTTGGACAGACGTGTGCGGCCCTGCTCCCTCGTGGAGCCTCGCCGAGTGCGGGAACGATGGGCTGAAAGCTCGATTCGTCTCTGGGAGAGAGCGCGAGACGGGATGAGAGGAAGATTTAGGGCCGGCTGAGTGGGGATTAGGGTTAGGGAATGAGAGGTATTATAGGGATTTCATTTTAAGTGTTTAATTAATGCTAATTGAGATTTTTCCACCGACATTGCTACATGGGCAATATATATATCAATTTGAGGTTATTCTAATATTCTGGATGCACTAGCCTAGTCCGTTTCACGATTGGAGGCTTTTTGATTCAAGTCAACGTCGAATCAGATTAATTTTAACTCTGATTTGCACACTATCGCTTCCGGCCACTTGACATTCGTGTAAACTCATCCGAATTGAATGCAAACAATCTAATTAGATAGATTTTGATGTTTTGATGCTAAAGGCGTGATCAATTTCACGAATAGAGGTTATTTGGGCATCACCGTGGCTTCCTGGTTTTTGGTGCTATCGAGTATAGTTCAGCTCTGATTTGCGCACTGTTGCATCCGAGTCCATCAAATTTGTTCTTGTGAGCTTAACTCGACTAATGCAGCATGCATGGAGGTCAACGGTCTCCTAATGAATCTCCCACCACCTCCACTAGATGATCCATCATTAAAAGCTCTTGATGGGACCATCCTATGTTGTTTATCATATCTTTGATTTGCTTGAACATCTGGCCTGCTCTCCAATGCTGTCTAGGGACACTGCATTATATTGTGGTTAAACTGAACATGGCTGAAACATTACTAGAAAATAAATAGCACAAACCATGATGCCTCCTGCCACATGAAATACATACTAGAGCACTACTTACAAAAATAGAAGAGCTCATGCTCCCAAAAGCAGTAAAACATCTCCCAGATTCATATGGCCCAAATCGACTCTTCTTCCCACTAGCATCACTCCTAAAAGACACCCCTCCAAATCTCTTTTAAGTCATATTTAAATGATGCTAAGTCGATATTATTTCATTCTCTATCAACCTTACACTCTCAACCAGCTCACTGAAATCTATGACACGAAATGGAACCAATGGATGCCTCAAATTGTCCCTCAATCCTCTCAGAAAGCGATAATAATTTTCTTCAGGAGTGCTAACTAATTGGGAACATATATAGCAAGAGTAGTAAACTCAGCCTTATACTGCACTACCGCCTCGTTTCCTTGAACTAATCTCAAAAAAGACTTTTGCATCTATTGTCTAGCTAACGAAGGTACAAACTAATCTCTAAAAGTATCAGTCGGTTGCTCCCAAGTGATCTCAACATTCATAGTGCTTTGAAATTTCTCTTTATACTAGTCTAGTAACCAACGCTTAGCCTGACCATCTAATAAAACACAACTAGAGGTACCTTGCAGCTCTCTAGGCACTGCATGCTATCAAAAAAAATTCTCTAATATGAGTAACCAATCTTCAGCAACTTGGGGCTCCATTGCTCCCTTGAAACAAGGTGACTTCAATCTCAAGAATAACTACAAATGCATATCTCCCTCCTTTACTCTTGAAGTAAATATTATGCTCCGAACATCACCCATTAATTAGGCTTCCAAACTAGCAAAATGTGTCATTGAATATGATGTCATAGATCCAATTGTGCTCTGTACCACCCCGATCTAGCTAGAACTTTATTCATTTATCACATCCTGATTTTGATTCATAATATCTCAATACTTATACTTAATATGCACATGTAATAATTTTACTTAATACACATAAAAGAATGGCAGAAAAAAAATAACATGAAGCTACCTAAATTTTTATCATGTATCTACTAATCATTCCTAAGGCTTAGTTACAAATCAATTCTTCCAAATCCATTGATTTGATACTACATTATGTAATTATCACAACCAAACCCAATGTAAATTGTCATATCAAGGTGAGTCACATTGTATCGAAATGTAACAGTTAATTAAATACCCAAGATCTATTTAAAAAAATTTCTTTTTCTTCAATTTCACAAACATAGAGCTACTACTATCATCAAAATATCATAAGATAAAAATAATCACAACTATACATCAAAACAATAATCATAGTATGATTCTTGTCATATCAAGGTGAGTCACATTGTATCGAAATGTAACAGTTAATTAAATACCCAAGATCTATTTAAAAAAATTTCTTTTTCTTCAATTTCACAAACATAGAGCTACTACTATCATCAAAATATCATAAGATAAAAATAATCACAACTATACATCAAAACAATAATCATAGTATGATTCTTCCACCAATAATATATGTATATTACCATACTGTCAAAAGAATATATCTAAAGTAAGAGCATACCTAAGGTCAAGCTCTCAACAGTAACCAAAAACCTCTACTCAACCTGAGTCTTACCTTTTCCTGAAATAACACATGTAAATACAACAAGGATGAGCAACCATAACTTAATAGGCTACCCGAAATAAACTATCATTTTCAATACACAAAATAGAAAAAGTAGATATTTACAAAAAAAATATCATTTTATAAATAATAAAATACACCTTAAATAATTTAAAATAATATTTCAACAGGTCACATGTTGTGTTTATCAAATACAATGTCAGTATAAAAAAATTAATATCTATCGTAAGCATACATTAAGCAATAATGACCAACGTGATATCAAAAATAAAATATGACAACATGAAATATTAATTTATTTCTTTATTTATACTATTTTACGATTTTTCCCTTCGCCCCTTATACCTCCACTTCCAATTATACATCCACTTATATGTGTTTCCCCTTTACGGCTTATATCTCTTATTCCACTTATACCACTGCTTGTTTACATCTAGTCATGCGTATAAAACACATAGATGAATAATTTTATAGGTGAAAAGACCCTTATAAGTCCACTTGAATGCACATACAACAACAATAACAACAACAACAAGCCTTAATCCCACTAGGTGGGGTCGGCTACATGAATCCTTCGTCTCCATTGTGTCCTATTATGTGTCAAATTCTCATTTAATTCAAGTATACTAAGATCATTTTTTATATATCTTAATCAAGTCTTTTAGGTCTACCTCTACCTTTCTTAACATAAGGTAAATCTAATGCATCTACTCTCTGTCATCTGGACGGTGACGCTTTTATGTGGCCAAACCATCTAAGGCTCTCCCTAATCTTATCTACCACCTGAGCTACTCCAACTTTTTCCCAAACATACTCATTTTGCATTCTATCTCTAAGAGTAAAGCCACTCATCCGAGCATCCTCATCTCGTAACACTTAACTTAGTCTTATGCTTCTCTTTTATTGGCCAACATTACCATAAGTTATTGCGGTCTTACCACCATCTTATAAAATTTTTCCCTTAAGTTTAAGTGGAACTTTTCTTATCACATAATAGGCGGATGCATTCCTCCACTTCAACCATCCAACTTGAATTCTACTAATAACATCTCCATCTATTTCACCATCATTTTGAACAATAGAGCCTAAATATCTGAATCGCTCACTCTTATTAATGACTTGATCACCTAAAGTTACAACACTATCACTAAATCATCTACAACTAAAATTACACTCCATATATTCAGTTTTAGATCTACTTAAACAAAAACCTTTAGACTCTAAAGTTGACCTCCATAATTCAAGTTTCTTGGACTCCTCTCTAGTCTTATCAACAAGAAGAATGTCATCGCAAAAGCATACACCAAGGTACATCTTCTTGTAAATGCCTAGTAAGAACATCCATAACTAAAGTAAAAAAGATAAGGGCTTAATGTTGATCCTTGATGTAATCCAACTGAAATAGGAAAATATTTTGTCAATCCTCCTTGTATTTGGACACAAGTAATAGCTCTAGTATACATATCCTTAATGACTTGAATATAACTAATATTAACTCTTTTCTGTTCTAGAACTCTCCAAAGAACATCTCTTGAGACTTTATCATAAGCTCTAAATCAATAAATATCATATGTAGATCCTTCTACTTTCTCTATGCTTCTCCATCAAATCTCTTAACAAATGTATAAGATCCATAGTAGATCTACCGCATGAAAACCAAACTTGGATCCTCAGTATCACATTTGAATACACATAACATACAAAAATCCATCTACGTGTACTTCCCCACCTTTTTTTTTTCATTTTTTATACATATATTTTGATACTTAAGTATTAAATATTATCATTTACAATATATATAAATATCATCAAACATGCTCTAGAAATATAAAAATATCAATGAATACAACTAATAGTAAAAATTACAGGTAAATTTGTGTGCATATATTAACAATTATAATTCCCAAAATCATTTATATGCAATGTTTAGAATAATATATTGAAGCATTTTTTTTTATAATAATTTTTGTCAAGTTTAATATACTCATAAAAATATACAAAATATTATATATCATAAAATATCCTCTGAAAATTTTATTTTTCTATGTCAATATATCTAGCACAATTCATCATACAACATATCAAAAGTTACACTGAAAAATGTATAAATCTCCATAGATCGGAGTTTGTACGAAAACGAACCAAATAAAATGCAAAAAATACATACACAAGCGATAAAATTGAAATCTAAAGTTAGCAAATAGTAGCCTACCTAGAGGTGAATAATTTTCCCAACTAGCTCGACGGATGAAATCGACTCTATGACCATTAGATTGTATTTTTTGTCTGCTCCTCTGCCTTTCTCTCTCTAAAACGTTTATGTTTGGGTTAAATAAAAAAATGTGAGAATAGGAGTGGATTTGGATATTTTATAAAGAAAATTTATTTTTTATTTAATATATAAAAAGTAAAATTATAATTAATAAATTTACTTTATTTTTATTAAAATTTTACATAATTTATTTTATACATTGAAATATAAGATTATAAAAATTATAAAAAAATTAATTAACAAATTCAACATCAAGTCTATAACACTCTGGTGAAAATGATTTATAAAAGGGACACTAGGCAGCAAAAAACTTGCTTTTATGATGACGTACACATTTCTTAAGAAAAATAATTCTAATAAAAAATCTTTTATTTTCATGCTTATGATGCTCATAAAAATAAATAAAAATATACTTAAAATAAAATCAAAAGTGCTCTAGAATGTGGTGAAGATTTGTGAATCTAGCATAAAATACATCCCAAAAATTAAATATTATAAGGTAAAATTTCACGTGTCAAATTCAGTCCAATCAAAAATTATGAAAAATCTATGAATAAATTAAACATAAATTAACTCTAAAACTAAAAAAAAAATTGTGGACACAAACAAATATGCAAATCATATCAAGTCTAATTTTCATAGAATCAGTTGTTACACATACCTTAAAATATTTTAATAATTGAATTAGCAAATTTAATTTGCTTATTGTGGTGCCAAGGGTCTAATATTCTACTTCTACCGATGATCTAAATATAGTGGTTTGCTTTTTCACTTTCCATGAGAACAAATAGTATCCAACAAATATGCAAAAAACATATAGTTGATCTTCTTTTGTTTAGATTGCAGCTTCGAATATTCACACCTCATCACTTGATGAGGAGAGTTTTGATTAGGCGTTGACCTGTCAATAAAATTATCAGTTGACTTGTCAATAAAATTATCAGAAGACGAATGATTTCTTTAAGACTGTAGATAAGGCCACCAAGAGATTTTACCCTCATTTTGTGAAGACTTTAGATCTAGTTCCAGACTTTCTATAGGTACAAGTACTATAGTTAATTGTCTCTCCCAATGATGTCGCGAGATAACTTTTAATCCTAGCCATTAGGTAGCTAATTGCTTAGCATATATTAACAACATATTGAATTTAAGATTTCAAACATTCATCAATATCAACTTGAAGCATATGTTAGGTGAATGATGATGCACCTAATTAAGATTCTATGATTTCATCATCTCGAGTTTTGTGGCCCCTACCCACTTACTGACCATTGTCTCTGCATGATTTGCTCAAAGAGACCCCATGAACTTGAGTTAGTATTTTACTAAGTGAATAGTTTTAAGTCTATCTCAACTAACAGAGAGCTTTGTGTCTTATTATGTATACACTTCGATTCACAATTCAAAGGATATAAAACCATTGAGAAACATATGAGCTATAGTGGTAATCATAATATAATGTGTTGACCTCCATGCATGCGCCATAAGTCAAGTCGAGCTCACAAGGTGAATTTGACGAGCTTCAGCGTGCAAATCAGAGCTGAAATGCACTTGATAGTGCCGAAAATCAGTCAAAAAGACATCCGATCGATGAACGGACTCTGTCATCGCATTCTGAATGTTGAAATTGATTAGAATATGCATATTGCACAATTCGGCGGTCGACCGATCAAGAAGAGAGGTCGTCGAAGCATTGACACGCATATCGAGGCCCGAAAGCCACGATGATGTCCGAACGACCTCCATTCGCAAAATTAATAACATCGTTAGCGTTGAAACGTCAAAACCTATCTAATGAGACTGTTTGCACTCAAGGACGGGCTATGAATATCAAGCAATCGATACAACAAAGACACAAATCGAGCTACGACAGACCAAAATCAATCGAAATGACCTCCAATCGACGAACGGACTCCGCCATCGTGTTCAAAATGTCGAAATTGATCATAATATGTATCTTGCATAATTCGACAGTCATCCGATCAAGGAGGGCCATCGATGTGCTGACACGCATATTGAGGTCGAAAAGCCACGACGAAGCCCAAACGACTTCCGTTCGCGAAATTGATTAAGTCATTAATGTCAAAATGCCGAAAGCTATTAAATAAGACTATCCGCGCTTAATTCGGACGAGTCTATGTGAATATTAAGTGACCGGAAGCAACGACGCACAAATTTGAACTGAAATTGACCCCGATTTGACGTTGACTTGAACCAAACGGCCTCCGATCGCAAAACGGACTGCGTCGTTGCGCTTGAAACATCAAAGTAATCTAAAATCTACATATATATTGTCTATGTGACGATGTCGGTGTGAAAATTCAAATTAGGGAAAATAAAATAATAAAAATAAATAAATTATATAAATACCCTCTTAAAATCCTAAACCTAATTTTTCCCACTCTCCCACAGCCAACCTCTCTCCCGAACTCCCTCTCACGTGACCCGCAAGCCCTCTCCCTCTCTCTTTCTCTCTCTCTCTCAGGTTGGTTTCAGAGATTTCCTCACTAAACAACCCATCTGAATCAGAGTAATCGCTCACGCCGCGACACCCACGCCTCCCATGAGCTTCTGGCTCTCTCCTCAGACTTGCCCCCCCGCATGCCTCCTGACGCTTGCTCACCAAGCCTGTTTGACCATAGACCAGACACGCCTTTCTTAGCGCATGGAAATCAGATTTTCTTGTTGGTGTATAAGTACTCGTACACGTCTTTCTTAGCATGGCGGAGAAAATTGTACTTGCTTGCATGTGTATAAGTACCCATGCATGCCTTTCTTGGCGTTGCGGGAAAATCTATTTCAGTAGGTACCTTAAAGTCTCATACATGCCATTCTTAGCATGGTGGGAAGGCGCATTCAGGCCGTGGTTTATACCACCCATACACGCCTTTCCTGGTGTGGTGGGCAGCCTCAACATACCTGAGGTAGCTCCTTATACGGGGACGACGCTGGGATGCTGCCGAAATGCTGCAAAACCTCACATCGACAAGGGGATATACACAGCTTGATAATAAACTATGTCGCAATATAAAATTATTATTTGAACTAACATTGTAGGTATATAAATACTCGTACACGCCTTTCTTGGCGTGACGGGGAAATCTGTTTCAACAGGTACTTTAGAGCCCCATACATGTCTTTCTTAGCATGGTGGGATGACGCATTCAGGCTGTGATTTATGCCACCCATACACGCCTTTCTTGACGCGCAAGCAAAGATACAAGTAGCCCTTGAACGGGATCTTTGGAATACCGCCAAAATCGCCAAACTTTACGACACGAGGCATAAACAAATTAATAAAAAATTAACTAAAAAGCTAAACTTGATGCTTTAAATTGACATTGCAAGTATGTAAGTACCCGTACACATTTTTCTTAGTGTGGCGGAGAAATCTATGCTTCATACAAGTACTTCAGAGAGCTATATATGTCTTTCTTGACATGATGGGATGACGCATTCGATCATAGTGTTTACACTACCCATACATGCCTTTCTTAGCATGGTGGGCAGGCCCAGCCCCAGTTGGTAGTCTCTTATGTGGGGACGACGTCGGGAAGCTGTTGAAATGCTATCAAAATTTTATCTAAAAAATTATACTTGCAATGAAATTCAGTCAAAACAAACAATAGTATACAAATTCCTTAGACTTAAATTAATGTTGAATCAAATACATCCGCATGGGCCTCGACACTATGTTGAATGCTTAAACTTTATGTCTGAGGATGCTGCGTGGGTTGATTCTCGGTTTGGTCTTAGGATTGGGTCCGGGTTAACAAAACCTAAAAAATTAAATAATTATATTATAAAATCTTCACCTAATAAAACATCTAAGAAGCTAATTATGTCATATGACAATAGATTTGATCCTCTATTATTAAATTAATAGAATCAACAGGATTTGAAACAGTGAAATAATAAATCACCCCGATGATGACTGCGTTAAATGAAAATTTTAACTATAGGGGATACTTTCATCAAAATGTGATTGCAATTTCAAATCAAATTAAGTATCAATCTAAGTGTAAAATTTAACATGTCATTAAGTATTAAATGCTTAAATAAAATTGAATCTTTAAAGAACTTAAAGCTAAAACTCAATTCACCTTTCGCAATTGTTTGTCGTATGTGATAAATTAAGAAAATCATAGCTCACAAAAAAGCCAAAGTCAAATCAAGCACACAACTGTGTTTACTCTCAAATAATCTCATGCCAGCAAGGACATGCCTGTGTCCTCTAACTCTGTGGCTTGGCCAGTAGGCTCCACATGATACAGTTATGACCAAAGTCCTCTGACTGGGTGGTTGTCGCCAAATGGCCCTACTATATCACGGTCACGACTATAGCCCGTACGCCTTTTGAGTTGTGAACCATATGGTATATTTTATAGGGCAAAAAAACTCTATGTTAGCTAATGTAGACTTAAGCTTATCTCCTTAGACAAACACCACCCCAGGTCTATAAGGATTACTTGGAAGACGTAACCCATGCGACAAGGATCCTTCTCACAAGTCATTCACTACCTCCTCTAACTAACTGGGACTAGGGACCAATGAGCTGAATGACGGAACCATGAGATCTAGATCGGACGTGTCATCACTCCCCCAACCACCGCTTAAGTTAAATATAATGAATTTCATAAATCCAAATTTCAATACTCCACATGCTGCTACTATACGCTGCGCATTAAGCAATCTAACGACTAGCCTAAATCGAAAGTTCTCTCTCAACATTGAGAGTGCTAATTAACTATAGGTGCTTGCATCTATATGAAACCTAGAACCAGATTCTAAGTCCTCACAAAATGAGGGCGAAATCTCTAGGTAGTGTCTTATCTACTATTTCATCTGCCTTCTGAAAATTACACCGACACTGAAATCAAACTCTCTTCAGTGAGAGGTCGGTGTCGAATTTTCAAAGCCCACATAATGAAGCCTACTAGTCAAATTACATAGATAAATAATTTGGATTAAGTCCTTACTCGTATAGATAAATCATGACTCTTCATGTTAAAATCTACGATCAATACAACTATCATTAGGGTATTTCAGATATAATTATCCTGCAGTTTCATTTCAAAATTAACTTATCAAATATTCTCTTAAAGAGATAATGTTATAAATAATTTGACATTAATGATTTATTTTTTTTTTATAATAATGACTCTTCATGTTAAAATCTACGATCAATACAACCATCATTAGGGTATTTCAGATATAATTATCCTGTAGTTTCATTTCAAAATTAACTTATCAAATATTCTCTCAAAGAGATAATGTTATAATAATATTAATAAATTTTGTTAATTCAGACCTAGTCTAAAGACCCAACCGAGAATCAACCCGCATAGCATCTTCAAACAATATTTAGAAACTTGCACATGTTAAGACACATATAGGTTATTTCAAGAATGTTCACACTCTTCGAAGAATTGAATTTAAATGATGATTTTATCTGATAATGCATGCAAAATTTATCTCTTTAGGTTATTTGATGCATCTTAATTTTACAAAATTTAGTGTGTGATTATCCCATTATGTGTAAATTATTGAACCTTTGAATTGAATATAAAGTCGCTCTATAATATGTGCAGAAGTTTGCCTGAAGCCTTTATAAATGCCATCTATTCACTTATATAATGTGTTGTGAATTTGGTGGCATTGATGTTTGATTGCTTCCATTTAATCCTCATTTCATTAAGTTTTGAGTGTTCAATGAAGACATCTCATTCATGTTTATTGATAAGCCTCCATGATCACTATGAATCTCATTAAAGTTTCATATTTATTTATTTCAATGTGCTCAATGTGATAAGCAACATGATTTAAGTGCTTGGTGACAAGTCTTTCCCATGCTCGTTGATGAGTCATTTAAGTTGTTGGGGGTCTCTTATGAACTTCATTTGGTTTGCATTTTTGTTTGAGCTAAGCATTCAAATAAATTGCGGGTCCCATGTAATTTAATTTTGCATTTAGATGTCAGATCAAGTGTTCCTTAAAAGATCATGTTTATATTTGTCAATAATCATCGAATTCTCTAAAAGTTGCATGAGAATTATGTCCAAGTTTTATTTTTATTGTAAGATAGACTTTCAAGTATGTTGCAGATTTCCTCCGTGCTCATTAACGAGTCATCTATTTCATCTAAAATTCCTTATGAGTATTATTTTTTTTTTGTTCTCATTTGCACATAGACATCCAAGTCTTTACAATTCTCGCTAAAGTTTTTTAGCATGTCTTATTTAAGTTTATATTCATATGAGAATGAACCTTCAAGTTTATTATAGGTTTCATTCATGCTTATTTACAAACTATTGAGTCTCCTATGAGTGCCACTTGAGTATAAATTTTTTGTAAACTCATCTTTATTTTAAGACTGAGATTATCTTGTTTAAGTTTAATTTATCTTTTGATATTCAATTTAGGTTAAACATAATTCTAGTTTGAGTTTAATAATGTATTCATTTGATCCTATTTAGGTCTCCAATCATTGTCAAATTCAAAAATATTTTGACAATCTCCTGACATCATGTGGGACAATATCAGAGTTGCTTGGCCTACCTGTCACACTCTTCAAAGCGCAGTGGATGGTGTCTTGCGACTATGACTTTCTAATATGTTAGTTCTATTGAATATAACGAAGTCTTCAAACTTTTAAGACTGGATGATAGATTTTTACTTGATGGATTGTTGCTATTTTTCACCACACCTTTAGATTATCCTAACTTGAACCTAGTTGTCTTGTACGTCTACAAATGGCTTTTGACATTGTATAATGTCAAGCCATCCACCTGCATTAGCTTCAGAACACCCTTAGGTGTAGCTCTATCACTTCTACCAAGATGGTTTACAACTTCCACAAATCTATCATGAAGTTCTAGGGTCCATCGCATACAAGGCTTAGTTGCAGATGCATAGAAGAAGAAATTAACATATATGCATTCAATTGATTTAATGAAGCATTTAAAGATAGTTGAGGAGCCTTCACTTTGCTTTATGAAATCAACAGTGATAACACAATTACTTTGAATTTGCTTGCTTGCTTGCATCTGTGACACTATCACGATAATCAAGAATGTCCTCTGATGGAGCAGGACGTCAAATGTTTTCATTAAATTCTTGAGAAAATTTATCTTTTGAGGATAGATTCCTCCCGCATAATATGTATAACTTATGGGGGGCATAAATAGCATAGTTAGCTGATTGAGAAAATAGAGCATCAAATTTATGCTTTTCTTCCAAGTAAATCAAAAGAGAAATCAATATCAATTGTATAAGTGTCAAGTTGTGTCACATAATTACTTTGAAGTTCCCTTTCCATGGTTGCCTATTGAAATGAGGCAGATTAAGCCAACCATTCTTTGAAGTGGTAGCTAAAATAAGAGCTTATAATAAGAAATCCGTGAATTTCTACATTAATGAGTTGGTACAAATCCGAGATGATGTAACTAGACAAGCATCCATTATTTTCCTCGAGAAAATTGGTCAAACCCTCTTGAATAAACACAATGATCGAGATACAGTGATGGTATATTTATGACACACTCCTGCGATTCCAATTGGAAATTTTGTGATTCAATTGTGAATAAGGCAAAAGAGATGGAGGGTCTCTGAAGTATCCAGACTCCAACTTGGCGATAGTGGTCTCTGAAGTATCCCGACTCCACCTTGGAGGTAGTGGTCGAAGGGTTGAGAACAAGGAGGTCAAATATAGGTAGGCTTGCATGGGTTCTAGATGTGTGGTTGAGGGAGATCAGGACGAAAAGAACAAAAGTTCTAGGAGGCCAATTGTGTGAATAATGAAGAGAAAGAGAGAGAGAGAGAGAGAGAGAGAGAGAGAGTTTCAGGCTTCAATTTAGGAGGCAAATAGGTAGCACAGTCAGACCTATTATCGGCTGGGCAATTTTTTTAAACTAAATATGGTTAGAAGCTTAATTAGATAATTAAGTATTAATAAAAAAATTAAAAATATGTATAATCTCCCAATTAATGGCGCCACATCGGTCGACTCGACGGCGTGGCAAGCATTTAGTTAAGCCGAGTTACTAATTGGGCGACACTTCGTTATTTTTTTTTATGAAGCCCTTACCGACTTCGAGATTATTTTTTTAAGATGTGATTTGTGTGAAATAAGTAACAGCGTCACGGTTTAAGGCTATGAAAAGAACCAAAATTTTAATGATACATAGTTCATCATCAAACAAATCTTAATTTTTCAATTTTTATTCTTCTAAAAAATAGAGAGTAATAAACCTACTTTAAAAAAAAGAAAAAAAAAAGTGCAGTTTAAACTTAAAATGATTCGTGACCGCATCAAATTGATAATAGTTTAATAGATAATAATCATATGAAGTTAACCAATTCATTTCAGAAATGAACAAATAATAAGAAGTTTATTATGACATAACCAAATTTAACGTATACATGACTCTTAAGTTTGTAATGAAACAGATAAATAAAATATAGTACAGACACAAAAGTATATTGTCCTAAACCCTATACCGTGTAACAATTATCTTCCTCCGATGTCTGTGTGGAATCACACCATTCCCAGGTGTGCACTAGTGACGGATGATCAATCACGATGATGGCCCTCTACCGTAAGATCCTCGGCCATATATCATCCCGCATGAAAGATAGATGGTAATATGTAGGCTGATATGTAGAAGGATCTGGATCAGCAAAAGTAGATAGCCCGGCGCTCCAGTCATGGTGTGACACCCTCCGTAGGCACCGATCTGTGATATGTGTCACTAATATGTACACACTCATCCGCCCCAGCTCATTTATCAACACATCCTCAGAGGGTGATCATCCACAACACCGAAGTATGGCTGAAAGATGTCACAAGTCACCGCGATATGCTACCACACAAAAATAGATATAAAATTAAGACTTATATAAATATTGAATTGGATGAATACTTATATCATGACATATAAATACGCTCACCGGTGCTTTGGCGTAATAAGTGGTGAAGAATCTCGGCGACAATAAATACAAAGAAGCCACGACCAACCAAAGACACGTATCGGCCGATAGGTCTTCCGCCCACATCCTCATCTAGGCCTCGGCAGAATCCCTTTGTCTCTCGGCAAAGAATGTGCGGGTGGTAATCAACCTGCCGACATCCGCTTTACTCACCATCGACCATTTTGAAACTAGGGTCAACTGGGGCTACATCTACTATGAGAATAAGGTCGAACTGGCGCAACACTCTATCTGGTAAATGACACTCAACCCTCTTCCAGCTGATAAGAGGGACTTGTGCTAATCATATATGTCGAAGCCGAGCATGTATAGATGTCCGTGATCTCACTCTGCCAGGTGAAAGGTATTGATCTGGAGAGAAATGATGATCTAGCCGGAACGTGAATCGACTAACACGCAGTGCCCACCTTTAGCCCACGCCCACTGATGAATCGACGCTGCATACCACTCCTTCAACATAAACAAGTGTGATGTGGCCTCAACTACGGTGCTCTGCAAAAAAAATAAAGTCACTAACCGAAATAAAATGTAAGCAGGCGTAACACATAAATAAAAAATAAAAATCACTTATAAGATTCGATGCCACGCGAAAGAGGCAATGCTAGGATGAACGCCGCCAGGTGTAGTCTAATGGTCCCTAGCATGTATTACGCCGCCGACGCCTACCGGCTGCGGTTCTCTACCATCGCACCGAAAAAAAAGGTGACTAAAATCTCACGTAATACTCAATATTGATGAATAGGGTAAAATGAATCATAAAATTAGCTCCAAACTATTGAACGTATGCTAAATATGGTAATGATATATGATAATTTAGTACATCTTTTTTACATAAAAAAGCATCTCTTGAACTTTCAAAAAGGTTATTCATTCATTTCTCTCAACATCAACAATCCCTGAAGCATATCAATGCCCATTGGAAATTGAAAATTGAAAAATCAAAATAGACATGCTGCCTCTAAGACGTGCTTATACACAGGAAGTTTCTGCAAAAACAAACCCAAAGAGGAAAAAAAATAAAAATAAGAACAAACACACACATGGGTTGTATTGCCAATGCCAAGAATACTATTGAACCAAACAAAAGTACAATAGCAAAGAAATCAATCCTAAATATCAAGCAACTACATCTTAGTAATCAAGTCCCTGCCACATTCAGTGTTGTGCTAAAAAACTAAGCTAACCTTATATAGGAGGACCAAAAAAAGGGGATTCAGATATGTATAATAAAGCATTAATTGGTATTATATGTAGATGTGGAGTGCCCAAGTTACCAATAATAATTGATTTACATTAAGGATCAATATTAAACTCGATTTTTTTTGTATTTATCAAGAAAATGCCTACATGATGTGTGTAAAACAATGAAATGGGTGAATGCTATCGAATGATAGATTTCCAATCAATGAGCCTTCTAGTGAAGAAATAAGTAGACGTTAGAACAATAGAAGAAATCTTTAGGATCTAAAAGGATTAAGATTAATAAAGACAACCAAAAATATGATATCTAATTTATGTAGGAGTGATATCACTATTAATCAACTAATATTACTATAAGATAAAATCAAATTAAAGTATGATATATTTTATTTCATAAATCTAGTGTACAAAAGAATGAAGAAATAGATGAGGGTATAACTTCTACACTTGAGATTGAGCTGATACAATGAAGGAATACCTCATAACCGCTAAACAATTATAGAATATCATGGAGACTAAAGATAAATGTTATGAAAGTGCAATTAAATTAAGAATCAAAGTGTTGGGTAGCAAATAAGTCATTAATAGCCAAGTTGATAGTGAAAAAGAAGAGTGTTAAAATGTCGGAAGCTAATGTTGGCTTCCAAACCCTGCTATGAGAGAGGAAAGTGTCAAACGCCGTAAACGCGGCCATCGGCAAGAAAAACACGTTTATTTCGAATGCCCGAGGGAGACGGCACAATGCAAGGGTTGGAGATACGTCGACGGATGCCGGGAAGCTCCAATGTTGCGAGAACGGCGATTGGACGGGGATGTTGCGCGCTCGAGCTCGAGAGTGCGGAGGAATCACGGCGGAATCGAACAAACTGAGGTATTAGGGCCAACCGGGTTCTGATTGGCCCTAATAGTGTTCGGAGCCAGTCGCCCAATTAGTGGCAACGGCCAGACTTAACGCGACGCCACGCCACGCCGAGTCAAAGGGCGTAAATGGCCACCCACTAAGCGACTATACCTATTCTTAAATTTTTTTATTAATATTTAATTACCTAATTAAATTTCTAATCATACTTAGTTTAAAAAAATTGCCTTACCGACTGGTAGAGGATGGGAGACGAGTGAGAGAGATGAGGATTAGCTTGCGGCCTTAGGAGTTTGGCGAGCTGAGAAAGGACGAGAAAGATAATTGTGTGGCATTTACTGAAAAGGAGATGAGATTTCACACATACATCGAGCACGAGAAGCTGCGTTTTAGTCGTTAACATGGTTGGATCATACTTGTTATTGGATGCTTTGAGCGATTGAGGCATGACATAAATTGATTTGGGAGATAGATTAATAGGATACCGTGGCGGTAAAGGGATTAGAAGGCTAATTAATGTATATTTTCTAAACTCTAAAGACGTGCTGACTTTTCATAGTTGTGTTGCAGGCTACACAATATAGGTATTTATTCTATATAATTTTAACATATCAGATACAACGGTACAATTCATTTTACGATTAAAGATCATTTCGGTATTTCAATGTTGATCATGATGATTTCGATTTGAATTGTATAACGTCGCACTCATAATTCGTCATTTACACTGTGCTCAATTGAATCAATTATAAACAATATCTTTTAATCAATTTCAACATTTCGACGACATCAACACAGTCCATTTTGCGAAACGAAAATGTTTGGATTGCATCAAAACCTTCTGACTCCGATATGTGCAGAGGTGAAGTAATAGCTTATATTTTTCCAAGAAGTGGCCTTCAAATAATGTTAAAACATCGCCTAGGCGTTTGAGACACGCAATGCAAAAAAAAATAATTATTGAAAAGAAGTTGCTGTGAAAATATAGTTCATTGAGAATTTGTTATGTTGTTTGGGATGCAGCTCTAAAAACTGTTGTGCTGTGAGTGTATCTGAACCAAAAGATATATATGCCTTTGCAGTATATAGTATTATAGAGAAAAAAATAATCAATTTCATGGCACAACTATTTTCTAGCCACAACAGAATATATTACACAAGAACAAAAGTAAAATGATGTAGTTGAAAATGGTACATTTATTTTCACAATAAAATGATATTACATTGTATGTAATTTGAAAAAAGATATATGCTCCCATAGAAAAGTAAGTAGTTATATGTTTATTATAGTACGAGTAAAATACATAGACTTCTTAATAAAATGAGTGCTATAGTGACAACTACAATGACAAATAATAAGTAAGAAATCATTATATTGAATTTCCTCTCTAATCGATCAAATCTTCTGGAGAACTCTCTTTATACCGATACCTGCCAGATATGCACATTACATGAAGACATATCTTCAAACTCATCTGTCCATCGAAAGAAATTACAATCATCCAGTGTTCTGTTCTTAGGACATCTAAAAAATATTCTACCATAATTGCCTTCTCGGTGTAATATAAATAGATTACATATAAAACTATATTTTCAGTACACTACTCTGGCATCACGTGAGCCTCTTCAACTCATATTTCCCGGCTAGACATCTATGTTAAGATATTTTCAAATACAAAATAATTTAGATGGATATTTCCTTCATCACAATGACTATTCAGGTGAAAGTACAATTAAAAAAACTGCTAAAAAAAATTGAGAGGAACTGAAGTTTATAACATTAATAATCAACAAGACGTGCAGAATGCTCGACCTCAAAAAATAGTCATATAATTGAAGTGTGAGATTTTTTAGTGCAATAACTGGTCTCAGTAAATAACCTACTTATAAATAAACATCATCGATTCCATCCAATAGTCACATTTGTGCATACCACCCACACTATGTACTATCTATTCTTACCAATGATGCATTGTTAGTACGTTATGTCTCACACAAATAGTGACTGGGTTAAATCTCAGTTCAATGTATGATTAATATTTCATTATTGCCCGTAACCCATTGTAGCATCGATTCTTCTAGGACAATCAATCAACTAAAAAGTAAATGAGCTTCTCACCAATAAAACAAAATAAAATAATTGAAAGAGACTTACAATGAGAAAGGCTTAAAACAAAAACACAAAATAATCATATCATTTCCAAAGAAAGTTCGTTAGCTATATAATCACGAAGAAGTTTCATCTCATCCGATCCCTCATCATCCTGAGCTTGCGATTCATCTGCGTGTTTATTGGAATGCAGCATTACTTGACTGATCCCAAACTCAAACACTTCAAGAGGGACAAAATTCTGATCTTCATCAACCATAGAAAATTCCCTGTAAGTATGACTTGGATGTCTATGAATAAAATTATGTAATGTCATAGTAGCACAAACTATGTGAACTTGTTTTTTGAAAGAGTATGTGGGCATGTCACATAGGATTACCTTTTTTTTTCCAAATACCAAATGCTCGCTCAATCACACCACGTAACGAAGAGTGTCTTTTGTTAAAGAGCTCATTTCTCCCATGGACTGTTTAGCTTCATTCGAAGTTAGGGACGTGGCATCTAATGTCGAGAAAATGTTTCATAAAGCCTCTTTGCATTGAGTATCTTGCATCAACCAGATAATATTCTCCTATATGCCAAGAAATAAATGTTGAGTACTAAAGTTCATGTCAGATGAAAATCAATGTGAAGATCAATCACCAAACTTGATGGTGGCATTGAAAAATTATTCTTTGGGTCACGAATGACATGCTTGAAGATTCGACTATTATGTGTGCTCCCCTCCCAACCAATAATGACAAATGTGAAACACAATCGGGAGTTGCAAGCATCCATTACATTTTGTGTTGTAGAACCAGAGCGACCAATAAATGCAACAATTCATTTTTAAGTACCCATGCATCCACATTAGTCCCATCAATTGCTCTTACACAGTTCTGAGAAATACAACTTACTATTTAGTATATAATTTATAACAAATTCAATGAAGATATAGTATACGAAAATAAACTTATCTTGAAAAATAGCATATATCGAGGATCATTTAGGATTTTTGTTGTCGTTAACTAAAATGCAAGGTCAAGAGGTTGTATTACTTCTTTGGCCAATCTAACTAATGACTATAACCCAATAAAGAAGTACTTATTGATAATTTCCATTGAATGCTAGAAATGCTCACTTGTTGTTCTCAGTGACTCATTATATGCCAAAATGTATAATGTTATACCTAGGACTTTCTAGGTGGTAGCATTAAAAGACTCATGGAGACTATGGAGGGCTTCCAGACATTGAAGGAGATCAGTATATATTTGTTGTGACATATGAAACATATTGTGAAATCTTCCAAGAAGCCCCACAAGTAGTTCTCCTATCCACTTATCACCAAGGTATGAAGATGTCATGCAAGGGGTTTTGCACAAGTAGGATTCATAGTACTAATTTATTAGGGACAATAAAGCAACAATATTATTCCTCTGACGCTCATCATCATTATCTCCCATATCTGAGGTATTTGTTATAATCGAGTTGTGATAATTCCTTCACAAATAAATTAAGGCAAAATTTCATAGTATAAATGATTGACAAAATAGTATGCAATAACAGTATCCATGACACAGTACTTGAAGTTGTATAATCAGCAAAATACATCCATGAAGTTTAGCACATAAAATAATTAAATAATAATACAATCCATTAAATCCAGAAAAAAATGGTGTGCACAACAATCATAGATGCTTACAACCTAGACATCAGAAGATCCAAAGAAGTGACAGAGGTAGAACCTCTCCTTTTCAAGAACTTTGTAGCAAAGATGTGAACCTCCTGAAGATCTATCTACTCTATAGAACTTCTTCATAAGATGGGGTCATTGGTGCAAATGACATGAAAATCTCGTAAACTTGCCCCAACTCTCTTCTTTCACTTAATTCTTCTTCCAAGCATGGGAGCTACACTCTCTTAAAGAATTGAACTTTCCATGAGTAGATGGAATGGATTCCAAGTATTCACACCAATGGCAATAACACTCCCAAACATCACATCCAAGCTCTCCTCCAACTCTGGATCAATCCTAGAAAATCTGAATTTCTTTGCATGAGATAAGACCTAAAACAACCAAGAAAATTTTTTATAATAAAAATTCTAATAATTGAACTTGAAAAAGTTATGGTTAGATGTTGTTCCTCAATTTTTTCTTTCCACTACTTATCAGGAGCATCAATAGTCTTCCTAACAGAAGCTCAACCAAAACCAGTGGCTCATTGCTTTAACTTTTCCTTTTTAAGACCATCCCATCTATTTGTAAGTTGAGCCCCATCGTACTCCTGTCTAGTGCGCTCTTTAAATTTCTCAATGACACTCCATCACCCCTCTTTATTGAAGTGGGTGGTGAGTCTATTGCCGGTCTCGATCTCTTTTAAGCATATTTGACAAAATCTTAGTTTAATGTCCCTCTCCCAGTCGCCTAAGCTCCCTCCTTAGATTTCCCCATGAATATGTAATGATATGAAATATGAGAATGCCTTAAGATACAAAAGATAGATACAATCAGCCCAAAATTAGCAAGCTAAACGTAATGATTAAATGATAAAGTGGCAACCCAAAGAAAAGCTAAACTTCAGGGATATTGCTGCATAATAGACTTTCAGCATGGCTAATCTCTTATGAGAATAAATACAAATCGAATATAAGATTTGATGCAGGGAAGAAGTAAACGTATAATAAAAGCAGACCATGCTAATAATTGCAGGTCACTAACACAACCAAATAGATGATGACACATTCTAAAACAAACAATTATTCAAAGTGTAGTAATTCTAAATATCATCAATTAAGAATTTCACAATTTCAAAAGAATAAATATTACAAACTTTGAGCAAAACTGAACCATGCTCATAATTGTGTATCATCAACACAACCAAAGAGGTAGAACAAGAGTCGACAACACCCGTTACAGAGAAAGCACACAATCAAGCCACTGTGATATTGAAAACCAAACCACACAAGGCCATAAGGCCAACGTTAGAATCCAACCCAAACTAAAGAATGTGCCAATTTCATATGTCTAGACTTACAACACGTAGTAGATATAATAGCAACCAATAAAATCTACTGGGAATGTAGCATATGGAAAAAGAAAAAACCCTACTGCATTATCAAAATGAAATCCAAAGTAGATATCATGGTTAACAGAATACCATATAGATTATAGAAGGGATAATCGGTGCTGACATCATCACCCACAAGATACGATAATAACTAGCAGAATAACTCATAAAGGCAAAAATATAGTCCTGAAATTCAATAGAAAGCATATGAACCAAACCATAAGCATACCACACCCACAGCTAGAATGCACAATAATAGATGGGAGAAATAATACTAACATCACAAACCACATGATATAAGGAGTGTCAGTTTGTTTAACCCATTACAATCCAAACTAAAGAGCATATGACATCATTATCCCAAACCAATTGCTTGTATTGTAAGGGAGAAGAAAGACCAACGATACAATTTGAGTAATAAGAACATGTATCACGGCTATGTAATAATGAAGAAGCTAATATGTTTCCAAAAGCCAGTTGGAATGCACAAATTCGAACGAAGAGCAGGCAAGGAGAGTCACCATAAGTGAAACTGATCACTAAACCAAGTGAAACTGATCGCACAACCAAGTAAAACCAACATCACAAGCAAGTAAGAAAATGTGCAACAACCACCTAGACATCTCATGGTAGTGGCAACACAGCCAAAGAGGAACCCCACAAGTGCTCAGGTCACGAATCCGAACACAGAAACTAGGAAGGCAAGTCATCACAAGTGAAACCAATTGCACAACCATGTCAAACCTACAACACAAACAAGGAAATGTGTAACAATCACCTAGACATCTCGTGGCAATGGCAACACAGCCAAACGATTAAGGAGGAAACCCACAATTGCTCAAGTCACAAATCCAAACGAAGAAATCATGCAAGCCAAGTCACCACCACTGATGTTGCACAACTAAGTAAAACCAATAGCACAAGGTAGTAAGGAGTGCAAAAGCCACCCAAACATCCCGTCACAATGACAATAAAACTAAGGAGGAAAACCATATGTACTCAAGTTAGAAATTCGAACAAAAAAATCAGGCAACGGAAATCACTACAAGTAAAATTGACAGTACAAGCAAAGTAAAGAAATGTGTAACAACCAATGACACATCTCGTGACTGCATCAACGCAACCTAAGAAGAAAACCAAAAGTGCTCAAGTCAAAACTAAAATTGAAACACACAGAGGATGGTAATTCGACGAATAAGAAAGCATTGTAGTCAACAACATCACATATAATCACAAATTATAGTCTTCTAGACGAGAAGAGAAGATGACACGTAGAAGAAAATATGGAGGATGTCACCTGATCTACAAAGAGGCTGAAGGTTCCCTCGAGAAGCAGTTCGAATGCCAATACAAAACCCTAGATCGGGGGCAGCGTGAGTGAGAGCGTCGAGAGAGAAATGTTAAAGAGGTCACGAGCATGTTTAGAAAAAGCGGATCGCAGTAAACTCAAAATCGAAACTGAGGCGTCCTGCCGCAGCTTCGCACCGCTGAAAACAATGACGCTGCAAGCAAGTTGTCGCCCCCAAACATAGTAGCATCGCGTCTTAAGACACGACGCACTTAAACCGTGAGCCCAAACGGAGCCTTAGTCAATTTTAGCATTTTGGACGAGACTGTTTCGATCAATTTCAATCACAATCAAGATATTTTGACTCTGATTTATTAAACATCGCATCGAATATCCGTCATTTTCATCATATATGATTGGTCTAATGACATATATATAGAAGTCAACATAGGCAAGATCCCAAATGTGCGCTGGAGAAAGATTTAAGGTGCAAACTTGAGTTAGTGGAAAACAATAAACCTTATTTGGGGGTTGATTTCAGATACTGAAGAAGACTGGGTGATAATTTAGAATACCAATATCAAGATGCTTGTTTAAGCTCATAAATGAACTTGTGAAGTTTGCATACAAGTTTCTCCTTTGATTGATTTTCCTCCCCCTTTCCTACATACCTCATGGGCAATTCCATGAAAACTTCCTCATGTCAGTCTCCGTGAAGTAAGGCATTATTTATATCAAGTTGTCCTAGTACCCCTAGCAGTCCGCAAGGACTAAGAGCATTTTAAAAATCAAAGAAAAAGTTTTATGAAGTCAATCCTTCAATTATTTGTAGCCTTTGCCTAGAAGACACGCTTTATACTTAATCAAAATACCAACAGAATTATATTTTATCTTATAAGTCCATTTACATCCTATGAGTTGTTTTCCTTATGGAAGAGTAACAACGACCATGCTTTGTTGGATTCTAGAGCCTTGGTTTCTCCATCCATGGCCTTTTGCCAGCATGAAATTTTCGAAGCCTGTAGTTAGAACTGTGGTTCATAATGAGAAGAGACATCTAATATAAAATTCTTGTGTTCGGGAGGCAAATGATCTATGCCAAATAATTTGAGTGTTTTCCTTTCCACTAACACATTGCAATGATAATCTTATAAGTATGAGAGAGGTCCACAATTTCGTGTAGATCTGTGAAAAGATGGTTTCGATTTGGGTGGTAGTAGGATTACTGGCAATATTGTCATTTATCATAGGTTTGCTCTTATGAGAGCTGCTATTGCTTTCTTAAATAAGGAATGAAAAAGGAATTTCAAGGAAAGGATTGAATAAGGTTCCTTTAGACATGATTGAATGAAAAGAAAATCTATCCTCATGAAACACTATCTCGGGATATAAAAAATTTGTTTCTTTTCAAAATTGTACACCTTGTATCCCCTCTATTCCTGGTGGATATACCCAAAACACAAGGAGATGTTCTGGAATCAAATTTTATTTGCTGCTTAGGTAAAGTAGAAACATAAGTTAAGCAACCAAAAACTCTAAAAAAGGAAATAGTCCACACTAGTATTGTACAATAGTCCATAATATGCTTGTTTTGTAGTAATGGTTAAGGAGTTCAATTAAGTACAAAAATTACAATTTAGACACGTTCAACCCAATAATTAATAGGAACACGTGATTGAAAATATAAGGCTCTAGCAATATTGAGTGTCGATGATTTCTTTCAACAATAAGATTTTGTTCTGGTCTACAGATGTAAGAAAATTAGTGTAAAACACCTTTGAATTTATAATTTTTAATTTTTTTGATCAAATGCCATATGAATCAATACTGAAAATTTTTTGAATTTATTTTTTAGTAAATAGATCCAAGTGAATCTAGAATAATCATCAAGTGAAATTAAAAATTATCAGTGCTCATTATAATTAGAACGTGAAAAGGATGCCAAATATCAGTGAACAATAACAAAAATATTTTTGGATATGTGATTGTGTGAAATAAAAAGTAATTATTTTTATTTAGCTAGAGGACAAATGTGACAAACATCAGTTTTAGAAGCTTTGATATATCAAATTTCAGCTGTTTCTTAAGACATGACATTCCAACTTCTGATAAGACGATGACGAAGTTATCATGCCAAATATGTATGTGCAGATATACTATTAATGAACTTCTTCACTCATTTTACTAGTATCCAGGATATAAAGATCGTTGTGTCTGTCAACCTTGCCAATCTAATTTTTGGTATTGTTGTCCAGAATAATGAAATGTTTACAAAAAAAAGTTAATGAAAATTGTTGATCTATTAAAGTGCACTAACAGCTAACAAGTTAAATTTGAATTCCAAAATAAAGCGTATCATGCAAAATTAAACTAGAGTTTATTCTAACACCTCCACATAGATTAACAGATATTTGTGTATTATTTGGAAGTGTGATATTTGTGTTTGTCACACGCCTCATGCATATGAATAAATTTGCCATGAATAAAGGAAATAGAGAAACACATACCTGTATAGTACACAATATTATCGTTACCTGAACAATCTGGTTTAGTTGCTGCAGGTGCATTCAGCTTGGTCGATAAAAGAACCACCAAATACTGGTATTGTGTTCTGTCCATGTTTTGAAGAAGCTGATCTGAAACTGTTTTTGATCTTGATGCCTTTCCTCCAAAACTTGTCAAATTGTCAGATTGATTCTTAGAAGGTTTCGGTTGTCTTTGCTTGAGCTCATGCAGCTTGCAACATGTTTCTTTAGTATGCTTATGACAATTACAATCTGTACAAAATGGTCATCTTCTTCTATTGTTTCATAAGTCAGATGTTCCAATAGATGAAAGTGGATCCATTAGAAGTAGTTGTTCTCGAATGTGGTTAAAGTTACCGTTGAGCCACATCAAGAACGCCATTGTACATTTCATTTGATAATATGATGAGTTTCTGGATTCACCCACATGTGCATTTCTGATAGTTGCATACAGGCTTGAAGGTATTTAAAGCTTCCCAAATTGCTTTCAGCTTCGAGTGATGTGTGCTAACGGAAATCTGATCCTGTTTAAGATTGATAAACACCTATCGTTTCTGATAAATCTGAGGACCGTTGCACTGCTGAAATCGAACTTAAGATCGTTCCAAATTTTCTATGAGGTCTTAGAATACAAGATGCTAGCTGCTATTTCTTTGTATACTGAATTGAGTATCCATGAGATTAAGATGTTATTTCTTACCCAAGATGATTTAAGATCTTGATCACTATCTTCATGGAAATATATACACCAATAAATCCAAGCTTGTTTTCGTAGATAATGAAATGACAATCACTCCACTCTAAGAAACACAGTTATCAGTCATTAGAACTTGCATGACAAGCGTGATACTTGGATTATGTGAATGACGGAGCTAGCAACGGCTCCACGGATCTTTAATGGTCAGCCTGTTGATGAATATCTAGAAGATGGTTTGTTTCCTCCATAAGGATGATGATGAACAGGCAAAGCTGGGCTCTCCACCAGATATGTTATGAGATGAGGAGACTGATTTTTTTACATGCACACACATACAATATATATATATATATATATATATATATATATATTGTGAATAAAAAAACAAGAAAACAGCTATAAACGAGATACAGACAGCGGAGATTCAAGTTCCTGTGTGTTCTGCTAGCTGAAGCCATTCTTGAATATAAAAATGTAGTCTTGATAAAACAAATTAAAATGTAAGATCATTGAAACTCACCCAAAGAACAAAATAAATCCAGTCACAAAATTTCAAAGCTTTGAGCCAACAAAAGCAGATCAAATATAGGTGGCTGAAAAGGCATTATTATCCTCACAAAATTACAGTCCAAAAATGGCATCCAGATGGCAAAATGAAATCACTCATATTTTACAATAATTATTCCGCTAATTCCACAAGCAACTTAATACATCTGGAAGTCATATAACCAGGATGAAGATTATTACGCTGCTGCTAAATAGCAGGACAAGCCAAGCAGAACTCGTTCTACAAAATTTGTCAGAATCATGCATTCTACAGACAAAGATGAGCATATTTATTAATAACTTACTGGATGCTACACAACCAAAGATGAAACTTATTAATAGAACAACTGCAACCCTATTCTCCACATCACCCTGGTGGCTTCGGCTTATTTCGATCTCTGATCTGCACATTGTGAGCATAAAATGATTATTAGTGCAGCTTCCATAAAAAAGAATTAATTAAAAATAATAACGTTAAATAAAATGTGCATAATATTTCTAAAATTTAAGAGAAGTTAGACCCTCATGGGTAAAGTATTGCTATAGTTTTACAAAACTAAGAAATAAGAAAAAATTTTGGGTCTTAAAGACTTTTATGAAGTTTAATGCAACTGAGGAACGTTGAATATTAAAAGCAAGTACACAAGTATGGAAAAAGGGTAGTTATGTATTAAACAAAACAGTCTAGATATAATGAGGACATTATTTCTCCGGATAAATTTGAGAGCTTAATAAGAGCTAGAAATAAATTATATCCAATAGAATGACAAAAAATCTCACGAATATTATGTGATAAAATAAAATTTAGAAATTTAAATGTTTATTTTATACAATTACATTAAGACGAGCTATGACATGCAAATGGATAAGATTGAGTATGTGAAAAAATTAGAAAGAATATATTAGAATTATTTGTATTGACGAAGCAACATGATTAATAATTACAAAGGATAAGGTTGTAAGTAATGGTTTGGATAGTTTAGGTGTCCATAACATAGGGTTGCAGATGTAACAATAAAATTGGGAGAGTTAAATTGAAAGGATTAAAAAAAAAAGTTAGACTAGAATAACACAAAAAGAGGTTGTGCGGAAAAAAAAAAAAGAGTAGAATTGAGTTAAAATCTCATGGAAAACTTAACAAAGATGAATAAAAAATTTATTAAAAAAATCTCTATAAAGCTCAGCACACTAGGAATAAGGTTAACAATGAAGGTGATATGCAGCCATGTAAGACAAAAGCCAGGAAATCCATAAAATAAATTTTATCCAATAGATAGTTTAGCAAGTACAATTTTACATTCATAAAAGCTGATGGAAAGGCAAAGCATAAGACTGACCTGAGAATAGCACTCTCTTTGACTAACTGTTCTAACTGCAATGAAACTGTAAACTTCCATGATAGGAGATCTTCAATCCTATCAGCCTGCCATATCAACAAAAAATTAAATGAGTAAAAAATCATTAAACATAACACAAGAAAAACTAAAGAGATATGGGATTTACATACAAGCATATCCCTGTCTCTTTGAAGATTATCAATTTCTAATCTGGTTTTCTCCAAAAGAGAATCCTTTGTGGCAATATCATCATCCAATTCTTTAAACATGTGCCCATATCTACTATTTATTTCCTCTAGATATCGTTCTAAGATAGAAAAGTTCACATCAAACGATTGGACTTTCTGCATTAGTATTTTAAGGACAGTATCTCCCGGCATCCTTCCAACTTGTGATGGTCTGTTCTCGACTGGATCTATTACATTATTTTTTGATACCTCTGACTTTGTCTTAGGGCTTTCATTCTTTGATTCATAGTCAATCTCTGTTAAAAGTTCCTTGCGCATATCATCTCCATCACTTGAATCTTGAATTGAAATCATTTCAGCGTTTGGTTCTTCAGCTTCCTGTTTTTTGTCATCAACAGCTATCAAATCTTCCAGCATCCTCTCAACTGCATCCACACCATAAACTTCTACAACACTCAGCGTGCAATAGAATTCTGATCCGTAATGGCTTAGCAGGTTAAATTTCAGATATCTTGCCCACTTAGGCTCAGGAAGAACAAATCTCTGAGCATGTTTGACATTTTGAGAAGTGAAATTGCCAAGTTTAACCCAACTATCTGTTGGATAAACCAAACTGCTAAAAAGTTCAAAATATTTTAAGTTGGAAGAGTAATGCTCAAAGTTTGCAATCTGCAAACTATCCACTAAAGTTTCCTCTGACAACTCTATTACAACATATTTCTCCTCTGCTGAGCATGGATTACGGAGATACTTATCTTCATCTTTATCTAATATATTTGAAGCACCTTTAGCCTCCTTGTTGAAGGACAGAACCTTTGCACCCTTCGTAGCAGATGCATAATTGTACTCTTTTCCACTAGGTTCCACTCGATGGAAAATAGTGTTTGGCTGGTTTGCGGTGGAGCTTTCTTTGACAGTAAATGCTTTGTTTTTAAACTCATCTAACCCAGGAGGAGCAACCCGAGATATTCTGCCATTCTTTTGTGAAGGACCTAACCAATCTGCCTTAACATTCTCAAGTTCTTTTCTAGGAGATGATGGTACGCTAGATGCAATTTTACCACCAACATAAACTTCATGGTGGGTTTTCTTGACAGGTTGAGAACCAGAAAAAGGGATTTCCTGGTTATCATTATTGGGAGGGGCTTCTATTGTTTCCAATGAACCATCGGAATTGGAATCTGAAGAAACTGCAGGCCCATTAGTCTCATCAACCGTGGTACCAAGCACGTCTGGACATGTTTTAAGAAAAACATGGTCAGCATTAAAACAAGGAAGTCCACACAATACAAGTTTTTCGCTCTGCACAATTCCTAGCACGTACAAAAAGTAATCCAAAGCAGCAATATTCATGATTTGATGTCCGCATGGCATCATTCAAACATTAGAAAATCTAAAATCCTTCCTTATAAAGTTCTTAAAGTCATGAATAAGAAATGATTATCCAATAAATACTTTAAAGGGGAATATCTAGATAAAATTAGTACACATTTGGTTTGCCGTTATTTAACAAAATATATTAATTGAAATAGCATTTGGTATTCAAAGCAAGGCAATCCAAACGGCCACAAAAAATGGCCGCTATCTAAATCCCAATTATGTTCAGAGCAATTTTCATGTTTGTTAGGATTCTGTAACTTTCTCCTACTCGCGGGCTTCTATTCTGCTTTTTTTTTCTTTTTGTTAGAAGACTAAAAATGTGCGTTGAAGAACTCTATAAAAAAATAACGCAATTTACTTTCTTTTATTTCCTGACTTTATCAGCACAGCATGCAAATCACTTGTCTGTAGTCGGTTTAAAGAAAAAAAAAACTTTTCCATCCTTCTACCAGCGGGTGTCAACTAATTTGGTAAGGAATGGCCTTAAAAAATGTTATTAAGATCTTGGATTTGATCCTCAACAACTCCATAATAAACTCATGCATTACAGGCATCATTCAAACATTTTAGAAAATCTAACATTTGATCCTCAACAACACATGGCATCATTCAAACATTAGAAAATCTAAAATCCTTCCTTATAAAGTAAGTTCTTAAAGTCATGAATAAGAGATGATTATCCAATAAATTCTTTAAAGGGGCTGTTTGGTTCAATATCTAGATAAAATTAGTACACATTCGGTTTGCTGTTATTTAACAAAATATATTAATTGAAATAACATTTGGTATTCAAAGCAAGGCAATCCAAACGGCCACAAAAAATGGCCGCTATCTAAATCCCAATTATGTTCAGAGCAATTTTCATGTTTGTTAGGACTTTCTCCTACTCATGGGCCTTCCATTCTGCATTTTTTTCTTTTTGTTAGAATACTAAAAATGTGCGTTGAACAACTCTATAAAAAAATAACGCAATTAACTTTCTTTTATTTCCTGACTTTATCAGCACAGCATGCGAATCACTTTAGTTGGTTAAAAAAAAAAAAACTTTTCCATCCTTCTACCAGCGGGTGTCACTAATTTGGTTAGTAATGGTCTTTAAAAACGTTATTAAGATCTTGGATTTGATCCTCAACAACTCCATTATAAACTCATACATTACAGGCTTTCAATTCACCGATAAACACAAACCTTGCCATCACTCAGCCAAGTCTAATAACATCCCATACCCGAGTTATCTTCCCCTCCTCAAGTCCATAAAATAATTCTCTAAAACTTGCAAGTCTCTGTCAACTCTTCATCCCATTTAAAAATCTAGATTACAACCTCACTAAGGCTTACACCATATCTCCACATGCCACCACAACCAAAAGTGTCTTTTCCCAGTAAGATCTCCCCACACCTCTACATACAACTTTGATGTTTGATCTTTAGCTAGTCACGTGTTCTGCATTGCCTAGTATAACCTTCAAGGTGTTGTCCTCAATAGATCATATTGTCAACATCTCCACACGCAACTTTGTTGCACACATCAAATTATGCAACTTCGTGTAGCTTTTAGCGCCAGCTCCTAAACTTTTCACATACACAGTGTCATGCATCTTCAGAAGCATATCATCAGTTGATCACATCACTTGCATCTCCACATGCAACTTTGATGTATGCTCCTCAACTATCTTGCATTCACCATAACAAATGTGAAAAAAGTAAAATGCAATGAATTATGGCCATGATCTAAATAAGGTGCACAACACAGCGGGGATGAGGCACACCCTAGTACAATTTTGAAGATGCGCAAGTCTCTGAAATTAGGGTTAAGTTAAAAATTTTGATATATATATATATATAATTAAGTGTATTTACTATGCCTAAATCAAACAGAGCACAATAAGAACCACAAAGCCTCAAACTTGGCAGTTGTATGATAAATCCACATGCCCGCACCTAAATTTTATGTAATAGAAATTAGAATTATCAATACAGTCTTTATTTTAAAACTTACTTAATATTCTTCTTCATTTTTATTAATTAAAAAGAGAAAGATGATTGAGATTATAAATGAGAATTGGGAGGATGTTGTCACAACTAAGCATGAGGGAGGACAGAAAGCAATTAACCATAATGAAGGCCCTGATGGAATGAGAGTCAAAAGGTTTTGAATTCATATATTTTAACCTTAAACTAATTATTTATATTGAATTTAAAGTGAGAGAAACTTTTTTATTTTGTACTTCTTGTAATCTTGCATGAATTTTAATGGTCTTACGTTGACATGTTACTATGATGCTAGTATGCTAGTTATTCTCATTGTTTAATTATGAAGCTTATGCCTAAACACAATAAGGTTAATGCCTCGCCTCACGACAAATGCCTCGGTACTTAATTATGCAATTTTAAGCTTTATTTATAGCTCATAGAATAGCAAGGCATGCTTATTAAGTGAACAAAATAGTGTGACACCATTTGTGCATTTCATTATTTTGTTGGTTCAATTACTTGACTATTTTTTTATTATTTTAACTAGAATAACATTGTAACAACTATGTTGAGCATGAAATAATCTACAATATTTGATATTGATCTAAAGATAAAAAAAAAAAGCATCCACGTTAAGACCTATCATGTTTGCAGATAACAAAAAAATGATCCTGCTAATGAAAAGATTATAATTTGAAAGTAAACAAATGGCTTTGTATATTTAAACTTAAGCTCTAAAGTTTATCATTTTATTGTAATATATTATGGATTGCTATAACACCTCATAGTTGAATTTATAAATATCTATGATTGCTATTCAATAAAATTCATGTATGATAAAGTAATCTTATGTTGAATTATATGATATTGGTTATGTTTTTAATGAATTATTAATAATTATTCATATTTTTCAATGATTTATGCTATCCAAAAAAATTATGATATGTAAAAAATATAGCACAATGACTCCAAGAGAATTTTGCATTATAGTGTTATTCATTATTGACAAATATGCACTACATCTGGCTTCATCGCTTGCTCCTCAACCATCATCATTATTTGCACAAATTTAAATAGCATTCGTAATTTCACCCGTATAACTTCACTATCGATGCCTTATACATTATTATCACATACATGCAACCTTTATAGCACATCTACCACTTTATCAACAAGCCATTCATTAAGTATCGTGCTTATGAACATTAAAATCAAGAAAAGCCTAAAAGATATCAACTCTCTCAAAGAAGAGAAGAAAATTGTGTACTCACCTCCAAAAACCTCCAAGAGGCCCTTCAACCCAATTAAAGGTCGAGGACAATAATGGCAACTTTCCCTAATTTGGGGGAGCATTAACTTCATCATTTCACAAACATCAGGTTAATGCTCCAGACTTCAATTCAATGACAATATGTTACGATATTCATGTAGGATCCTATGTAGAGTGCAATATTGGAAGAGATATTCCAAGGAATTTATTGTCGTGTTTGTTGTTAAAAGTTGATATTTGACCAAACTATCATTTCTCAAAAACATCCCACATAAAGAAGGTATAGTTAAAAATTTTTCTAAAACCTGTAAAGTCTATAATGGCCCCATTAAAAACCAAAGTGGATTCATCTTTTCAAAATTATAGTTATGATGACTCCATTATAAAAATACTAACCATAAAAACCTTAAAAAAGTTTACAATAAGCCTTCCAATATCTTATCTTAAGCCTCGATAAAAACACTGACCACAAAAAGACAAGACTAATTTTAGGCAAACTTGAGTATTACAACTAAGAGCCAAAACATATGTCCTTAATGACAACTTCAACAAAATTTAATCAATCCTAAATGGATTCGATTTGATTCAGTCCATAGGGAAAAATCATCAAGAAATTTTGCCAATAGTAATCAAATATCTTTAGTGGATATAACCCCTTCGTACAATAAGATTTTCAACCACTCGTAGTAAAAAGTCCTTCAGTGGATTTATGATCATTATAGAAGTCTCCAAGTAGTAGTTTTAAAAAGTTTACATACATCATCAGTTGGTTTTGCCTCTCTAATTTAGGTTATGATCACAGAGAAGGCCTTTGATAAATGGTATTAGAAAAACTCCTTAAATCCTTATTAGATCTCATCAATTCAAATGAAGTTCTGAAAATGTAGTTAATCCTTCCCTAATCACAACCAGGCATGTGCTTGAGGCATGTACACATCAAGTGAATTCTTTATACGGACAACTCATGACTAGGAAATCCTTTTGAATTATGATATATGGTGTAAAAAAACTTCAAAGTTCAAGATAAAGATAATATTTTTTATGCAGCCTAAAAATACATCTCATAGGAAAGTCCATCAAAATTTAACCATCCAAGTAAACTAAAAAAAATGAAGTTTTTATGATCCACATCCTTATCAATAAGTTTTATTTACCAGGAGTAACTTGAAGATGAATTAATTTGGTTCTAAAAAATCAACCCCTCATGATGCAAGAAAATGATAGCCACATTGAAATGATAACCCTAAAAAAATCATTTTTAACTGATTAACTGACCTCAAAGTTGGATGATTATGAATTCCATAATTAAATTCATCAAGTCAAATTTCAATGTTATCTTAAACCATCAAAAACTTGAATATTTTTTCCTTAACTAGAATAGTTCTACAAAACCTTGTAAACCAAATAGGAGGCTTCCAATTGTAAGGACTTAATGGAAATAACTCATCCTAGGGGTTTATGAAGAATTTTTATTAATATAAAATTCTTGAGTTCAGATAAAACTTATAATGACTCAAGGGCTATTTGGTTTGCTGAAAAAAGAATGCAATAAAAAATGAAATTTTGATGTTTGATTGGCTGAAAAAGAAATATAAAATTAAATTCCAATACATTCATTTTTCAGCCTTTAGTTTAAATTCAGTGAAATAATTTCAACCAATTTGGATAATTTTCATTTACGCCGATCAATGTAAAGTATGTTGCTACAGCTCGGCGACCGACCGCAATCACCAATTGCCACCTCCTAGCCATCACCGATCACCAATAATCGACGACTACCACCCCTCTAGGGTCACCATTGCCACCCTCGCCGCTCACCATTTCTACCAGTGATCACTTTTGAAATTTACATTAATTTTACTTTTACTCAAACCAAACACCAAAAAATAAATTCTTGAATTTGATTTTTATCCATGCAAATAACAACAAAATATTTCAATTACATTACATTCATTTTACATTGAATCCCTTTTACAATGTATTATTTTTTCAACCAATCAAGCAACCCCTCAATTAAATTCATTTTGTTATGAAATCTTATAAGAAAGCAACAATGTCAATGTTTAATGAAAAAACTACATTTGAAGTGAAAGCATATTCCATTTATAAAAAATTCAAATAAAACTTTCAAGCCATTTGATGATGGTCTCTCTTTCTACAAAAGATGGTCTTTAAAAAAAAAAGGAACATTGACATCCCCTCACCTTCACACTTGCTTAACAACATCATCCTCATCTTATTTTGAAAAGGAGTCATATGACAAGAAGTTGTCAAACACCTTATTTTTATCAAAGCCTTGAATGTCTATAATCATCCTCATTCAATTAGATAGATACCCTTATGAAAGTCGAAGACAAAGCCTCCCTTGCATTCAAACTCAAGCTCCATCTTTACTTTTTTTCTAATACATGCTCATAAGCTTTTTTGATCCGCACACTTCACATTGATACATTGAGTAGATAATATATTCATCTATCATTTAAAAAGTTATAATCAACGAGTCATTGTAGGTAACCAAGACTTGGTCAATTAATGATGGTGACTCCTCTTTCCTACATCAAAATTATATAACACAATAGTCCTTTGAGAAAGCTCATAATGTGCTTCATCACTGTAATTTGTGATTCCTACAATTGTCATTTGAGGTATACAATCTCCTAATATTGCTCAGGGAACTTTGCCATATAAGATGGTCAGCTACTAATTTCTTTAACAAATTAGGTATCCTCGCTAAAAATGTCTTAAACTTCTAAAACATTTTTAAGGTATATGTGTAAGGGCTTAAGCTTTTAGATCTAGAGTTTAATTTGGATATAGAAGGTATAAGTTTATTTATATTGTATTCATTTTCTTTTAGGTTCATTTTTATTTTCTTTTAACTTATTTTCTTTTCATTTTTTAAATTTGATTTTTTTAAAAATGATTTTTCATTTTCTTTTCAGTTATTTTTATTATTATTTTAGTTCATTTTTCTTTTTTCCTTTTGTTTTAATTGGTTGATTTTTATTTTTTAGGATTTAGGTTTTAATTTTTCTTCTTAAGAATTTATTGAAGGGTTTTGACATATTTATGAATATCTTTAATTTTCTGATTTTTTTAATGTTTAAGTTTGTGGCTTAGGCTTCAATATACCTTGGAGCTTATGCCTCATCTTGATAAGGCACAATACTTTGATTATTGAAGTCAATCTTTAAACCATGGATCAAATCTCATATGTCAATGAGTAATGTGAAAATTTTGTAATCATGCTCATCTTCTTCATCAATTTAAGTTGGGCACGCTTGGCCATTCCTTTTTGCTTTTCAACATAAACTCCCCTCCCACCTTGTTCCTTAGGAGTCCCCACCAAATGTTGATAGTTCGACACTTGTTTTTTTTTTCTTTTCTTTGAAGCTTGCAAGAAAGTCTCTCCCCTTGTTTTGCTTCTATGGCACTTCATGCAAACAAGATGATGCTTGAAGCATGCACCTCTTACAAAAATTTCTTACCAAAATTATTCAATAAGAATGCATGAGACCTCCCAAACTAGATTCAAAAGCCGGTTGTGAATATTGTCTCCTCCAATACCAACCTATCAATCTTGAAGAGTTCATCACTATATATATAGGGTATCACTGAGATAGAACTATCGCAACATCTCCTCTTATCAATTCAAAAGCTTACAGGTCCTTTGCTAACATATGCAATTTTTCTGTGAGACCCCAAATATTCTTTTGAAGAACCTAATGTAACACAAACATGAATATCCTTTTTGTTTTGTTGGGGTGGGGAGGGGGGGGTGGTTTGAAGTTCTCTAAAGTATAAAGTCAAGCAAATGATAATCATCACTTTATATGAGAACCATGCTAGTAAGACATCAAAAGTCATGAAGGTGTCAAGCAATTGTAATGTTAAGGGAATCCTGAAGCTTGGGACCAAAGGTTTCTAGATAATTTTTGTCGAGATACGTGAAAAAAGGATTTTGTGTATCCTATTCATTGGTGCTTATTTCACCAAAAATCTTATTTGTTTGATCCAATAAAATATTTTCTCACAGATTGTGTAATACAAAAACTTTTGTCCCATAGCTAGCAATGATCTTTTGGATTTGAAAAAAATATTTTCTCTTCACCTTACGATTTAGGGAACAAGAAGACCTACATAAAACACTAGACTAGAAATTTCATGGTGCTAATGTTTAAGCAATTTGGTATATATGCATTAATAAAACAGACGAATCATAGGCATGCAAGGGTGCATTCATTTACTAGGAAATAGAAAACACAACTTGCAAGCAATTATATTTGTTATGTTCTATCATTCAATTGAACATAATTGGAAATTAAGATTAACTTTATACAACACAAATCCCACAAATGCAACCGTTAAGTTTGACAAACAAAATGAAAATTAAATTATCATTTCCTAAACCATGTTTTCCATATATATGCAAGACCCCATGGGAAACTAAGTTCATAGATGTAAAGAGGATGGTCAAAGAAATGATAGTTCATATCACAATCAGTATGCCGTGAATCAGATCAGAAAGAATTCATAAAATTAGGTAAGGATATGATGACAGATTATGCCTTCAAGCATAAAAAAAATGAGAGCAAGAAACTTTTTCTTTTTCTTCTTGCTTTGCATCTGCAAATAGAATAAAAGTGGAGTATAGCATAAAATGTTTTCTCAAAAAAGGAGGCTTCATCCTTAATTATTTAGGCAATCGGATTGGAACAACAGGAATGAAGATGTATTGATGTACAGTAAGAGAATATCCAATAAGCAAGACTTCACTCTGTGCTTTTAGGTGATTAGACTGGAACACCACAAGTATTGCATTGACTGAGAACATGAAACAAAAGATACAAATCAAGGTACTATTGAGAGAAAATTTAAACATAAGTCCTCATTATCCAGAACATGCTTTAAACTCCAGATCTGTTGTATAGCAAGAAATCTTAATTCAATAGTTTATACATAATGGTGGCATAGGTAACCATCAATAAACTATATGATCTTAAACAAGTAAATCAGTCCAACGCATAAAATTTACCTCTATAACTATCTCCGATATTGATCAAAGAGCTGAGAACAAAGATAACACCCCATAAAAGGAACACCAGAGATGCTTTAATATACAGATGTTTGTTAGCCAAGATTCCAATTGAACTGGAAGCAACTCTTCTCCGCAGAAGAGCTTTACGTGATCTCTGCATTGCTCATTAATCCAGCTCACAACTACAGACCATGTGACAAAATAATCAACCGTTTACAGAAATTAGTAACTCAATTTCCAACTTCATTGCCAATAAAACTATAAGGAATTTAAGCATAGATCTGACCTCTCGAAAGACAATGAAATCTGGTACCTTAAACCATTGCAACTAAGTAAAGAAACGTCTTTTTAATCTCAGAGGGTGGCATCAAATAAGGAAATCAAGATCAATGTATGGATTATAAATAAGAGGGCAGAGAGAAAACATTTATGAGAATATCTCTATGTTTCCAAGTTTCAATTCAAGTAAAAAAAGAAAATTAAAGAGGCCTTTTACAAGACCTACTGAACACCTCAAATCGACTGCCAAAATCACTAATTTCCCGTAATTAATTATTTACCAACATAAATTTTTTTTTAAACACGATCAGAAAGCATAGAGTATTAAAAAAACAATTAAAATAATGAATCAAAGCAGACTGAGAAAACTCCCAAAAAAACAACCACGGAAAGATCGGCTTTGACAAAGGAAGGGAAGAAGAAAGATCCGAAACAAAAACAAACAAAAAAAACTAAAGAGGGCCTGTGGACTGACACCTGACGCCAATCTATGCCACGTAAGTGCAAATCAGATGAACCAACTCAAGATTGATGACTCCGCCATTACTCCAGAGAAACTACGCTTACTCCGCCACTACTCCGAAAAAACTACGCCATAACATAGCCCAGGAGGAGCCGATCCAAGGATAGAGGCATTCGGAGAGGAGGAGGAGAGAGTAGGGAAGTTGGCCGAGAAAGAATCGGAGGCCATAATACGGGAGAGGAAGGGGAAGAAGGGACGGGTCAGCGGGCCTCCAGCAGGGGGCTGGAGGCCGAGAGGAAGGGGGAGAGGAGGAAGCCGAGAGGGAGAGTCGAGGCTGCCTGCGAAAGATTACCTGAAGAGGCGCCGCAAGAGGGCCCTAGAGCCCCTTACCATCCACTCTTTTTTCTGCTCTGTTATGTGTCTTTCTCTGTTAATGTATTTATTATGTCTCTTCGTTTTTAACGCATGTACGGTTATTCTTCTTTTGGGCACAAAGTTTAACTCAAGTCTCCTACAGAACGGGTGGATACTGTCTGCGTGATATTTATTTGTAACTGCCGAAGAAAATTTATGATTTTATTATAAATAATTAATTTGATTTTTTATAAAATAATAAAATTTTTGAAAGAAAAAATATATTTATATTAGTCAATATCTAAATAAAATTATTTGTGCAAGTCATCTTATCCTAGTTTATGATTAAATTCACTCAAATGTCGAGATCTTTGAGGTCTTCTTGCACATATATGTGTGAGTTTGTAATTAAATTCATTTAAATGTCTCAAAAAAATTTTATTTATTTTTTATTTAAATTTTTTATTAGTAATAACTAATTTAGTTGATATAAATATTTTAAAAGAGATTTACATTAATATCACATAATTTTTATATATTTATATATCTAATGCCTAAACTTTAATTTTTATATATATAACACCCTAATATGACATAAAAAATACTATTATGGCTCACTTTTTAAAAGTAAAATACACCATTTTATGCATAGTAAAATGTCAGATAAATAAATATATAACTTTAAGTGTTAAATATGTGAATACATAAGAATTATGTGATATGTATCTAAATCTTTCTATTTTAAATTGCATCAAAATAATATAATATAATCATATTTAGAATAAATTTATATTCACATGTGCATGAAATTAAAATACAGCTGAAACTCTCTTGCTATAACATGATTTTCATCACCATTTCAACTAAATTTCGCTTTTGAAATATTCAAATAACAACCTGTGACATAAACTTTCGATCATATGTGAGCATCATTCCAACCTTTTTACTTTGAATATAAAAGAGGAAACACCTTTCTCAAAGCCCACAAGTAACTTAACAATTAAATGTCAAGATGTATGCATATATTTCATCTTTTGCTAACAAATAATCACAAATAAAACTTTGTATATCCTATATCTCGAATTCTAAATACCTTCATGTCAATGCAAGCTTCAACATTTAATAAAATATATGATAGAAAGAAAAATAGTTTAAATCATGTTTTGTCTCATTCATCTTTTCTTTTAACATATAATTGTTTGTAAGTAGGGCTAGATTTACATAAAGTAAAATAATCAACTTCATTTGACAAACATAAATCTGAACTTCCTTCTTTTTATTTTAACAGGGCATGTCATGTTACTCATCTTAGGCTGCTAAAGAAATATCACCTTAAATTGCATGCAAATGATATTTTATTTTACTTCTTATTTGAAAAGCTCATTGATTTATTAATAAGCATAATAAGACATGTAAAAATAATGCTAGAACTTTAATTCATGTTCTCTAAATCCGAGCATGTAGAATGAAAAGTTAAAAGACAAACTAATTTTTAGAAAAAATGGCAATATGAAGCTTGAAGTTTGGCAATCTCATCACATTTCACTGTTTATTCGGCAAGACTAAACATCATGCACTTGAGTTTCAATAATATCTAGCATGAATCATATTACGGATAACAAGATGAATTCAATCTGAGAACACTAAGGTTGATCACATCAATCCATAAAGAGTTCTTCAATTGCATATTAATATAGAAACAAATATAACATTTAAGGATGATCATAGTTAGGCAAAATAAAAGCAAAACTCACCTTATTTCACATCATTTTCTTGCACAACCATATTTGCATGTAACACATAATCGCATTAAATCCAACAAAGTAGAGATCTAAAAATAGGACCGGATCGGCCGGTCGGACCAGTTCAACCGTGAACCTGTCATAAGGCCAATCCGATCACCTGGAAAAATTGGATTCGCATTGAACAAGTATAAACCAGGGAGAACCGCCGGTTCGATCGTTGAATCCACGAACCGGTCCAGGTTTTAAAGAACCGGGCGGTTCAATAAATTCTCCCTTAATCACTATTTTATATTATTTAATAAAATAATTAAACATTTTAATTAATTTTAATTTTTTAAAAATCATTTTTATAAATTTTAAAATACTATTTTATTAATATGAATATAACTAAATTATTTCATGGTATAACCACCATGCAATAACTCATGTAGTTTACAAGGTTATATTTAAGAACTCTTTTTTTGTATATAAAGAGTATAACACATATTCTTATCTATGATGTGGGACTAATGAGTGAGAGTAAAGAGTGCAACTCTATTTTAGTTTTGAAAATAGTAAAGAACATTGAGATATAAGAACAAAAGAATAACATTTGAATTTTTAAATTTATATTTTTATTACAAATCATATTTTATAATATAAAATTTTATTTAAACATATATATATCTATATATATATATATATATATATATATATATATATATATATATATATATATATATATATATATATATATATATATATATATATATATATATATATATAGTAATATTATTTTATATACTATATTTTTTATGCTAACTATATTATATAAAGTTTTTTAAAATAATTTTTATATTTTAAATTTTATATTTTCATTACAAAATATAAATTGTATAATAATATTTACATGTTAGATATATTATACAAGTTTTTGAAATAATTTTTCTATTTTAAATTATATGATTTTAATCCAAACTATAATTTTTTTAAATTACATTTTTATTATATTTTATACTGATTTTTATAAACTTATAAAATAAATTTTTTGATATATTTTATACACTTATCTAAATTTATTATACATAATAATTATGATTAAATGAGCATTATATCAACCTTTAAAATTATAATTATTACTAATATTATTACGTATTTTTATTTATTTATATTATATATTTATCACATAATTAAATTATTATATCATTTAATTATATATATATTTAAATATTTAAATATTTATTATGTCATCCTGTTCAACTCTGATCGAATCATCAAATTTTTAACCCCTCTTTATTCCGGTTCTATGTCTGGTCCAATTTTCACAACCTTGTCAAATATTGAAAAATCCTAAATCTCCTTTTTTTGTCAAAACTTAACATTAAGTGGACTATTTAGTTTCAAGACAGGAACAAGATCTAAAATGGATTTGATCTACATGCTGCCAATAGCAAAGATGGCAACTTTAACCTGATTTTCTAGCTTTGGCAATTTCCTCCATGACATCGATGCTCATCATGTGAACAACATATAAAGGTATATTAATAAAGCTTACTGCCATAAAACGTCTCTGTGGAGCAAATAAAATCATTAAAACTGCAACAACTACTCCCACAAACAGAAAAATAGAGTTCAAGAATAAAGACAACAATAGCAGAAATTGCCAGAAGATTCAAATTTGATTTTAAAGGTCTATTGCTGAGTAGTCTCCAAACCACTATCAATAACTGAATGTTATTGAAAATTTGTGTACACCTGGATAACACATCAACACATAAGCAATAAAGAATTTCTCGATAAGAGAAAGGTAAAATTCACCACCAATCTCTCGATTAAGAGAGTATGATTTAATGTTGGTCCAATTTTCAAAAGGTAGATGGAATAGTAGATAAGACAGTACTCAGAGTTTTCGCCCTCATTTTGTGAGGACTTTAGATATGGTTCCAGGTTTCCTATAGGTACAATCACTTATAATTAATTACCCCTCCCAATGCTAAGAGAGAACTTTCGATTAAGACTAATCGTTAATGTGTAACGTATAATAGCAGCATGTGGAGTTTTGGAATTTAGATTTATGAACTTTATCATCATTAGCTTAAAGCAGATGGTTGGGAGAATGATGACGCGCCCGATCAAGATCCCATGGTTCCGTCATCCCGAGTTGTTGTGGTCTCTAATCTACTTAGTCAGCGGAGGTAGTCGACCCAACCTGACAGAAGGATCCTTGTCAGTAGCCATGAGTTGCATCGTCCAAGGAGACCTTACAGACCTGGGGTGGTGTTTGTTTGAGGCGCCAAGTTTAAGTTCGCCTTAGCTGACGAAGAGATTTTTGCCCTATCAAGTCTACCCTACAGTTCATAACTCGAGCGAGGAGAGCATACATCTGATCATGGCGTAATATAATGGTGTCATTTAGCTACAATCACCTGATTAGAGGACTATGGTTGTAACTACATCATATGTGGAGCCAACTAGTCAAGCCACACAGTGAGAGGACACGAGTCACATCCTTCTTAGCATGAGATTGATTGAGAGTGAATATAATTATGTACTTGATTTGACATTAGCTCATTTGTGAGCTAGAGTTTTCTTAATTTGTCACCTCCGATAAATAATTACGGAAGATGGGTTGAATTTTAGCTTTAAGTTTTTAACTTAATGATTTTCATTTAATCATTTTAAGCTTAATAATTCATCAGATTTATCATTTGGATTGATATTTAACTTATATTAATTTGATTTGAAACTTTAAACATATTTTGATGAGAGTATCCCCTCCAGTTGAAATCTTCATTCAACACAGTCATCATCAGGTATATAAGTTTGCTTGATCTTTTAGTTTATTATTTTAGATCTCGTCGACTCTATTAATTTAATAATAGAGAATCAGATCTACTGTCATATGACAGAATTAGCTTCTCAAATATTTTATTAAGTTGAAAATATTATAATAGCATTATTAAATTTTTAGGTTTTGTTAACCCGAACCCGGTCCTAAGACCCAACGGGGAATCAACTCACACATCATCCTCAGATACTAAGTTTAAGCATTCAACATAATATTGAGGCCCATGTGAGTTACTTAGAATAATTGTACGAATTTGGAAAAATCAAATTGAATTGAAGATTATTTTATATTTTGTACAAGAATTCATCTCTTTCAGATGATTGCATAAGTTCTGAAGCACTTGAATTGAGTGATAATTGTTCCATAATTTATGCAAAATTAATATATTTGAAATCTATTTAGAATTTAAGCCAAAACCTTTTGTCTGATTCTAATTTTATGTTGCAGATTCGGTGACATTAGTTGTATGTTTCATTGATATCCAACTTTAAATCTTTTGAATGTTTTATAGCACAGTGTATTTCTTATTCATTCAAATACTTCACTTGCATTGAATAGACATCGAATTTATTATAGACTATTGTCAATCAGATGATTGTAAGCTCAATCTTGTCTCAGCAGCTTAGTATATTGTACTTAGTTCAATTATTGGTGTTATTAGTCATTTAAGCTTCAAATATTATTCCTTAACTATTTCATTTTCATTGATTATTAATCTCTATTTTAATGAAATTTTGATAGCCTCCCGGCATCATCCCCATATAGGGGGCTGCTTCGGGAGTGCTATAGCCTTCCTACCATGCTTAAGAAAGCATGCATAGTCAGTGGTTTGCGATACTGCGGCTTAAAGAATCTTTTAAACCCTCCATGCTTAAGAAAGCGTGCATAGGCTTTAAATATCTATGTTTGAAATGAAATTCGGCAGCCTCTCGGCATCATCCCTGTGTAGGGGGCTACATCGAGAGTGCTAGAGCCTTCCTACCATGCTTAAGAAAGCATCCATAGTCAGTGTCTTGCGACACTACGGCTTAGAGCGTCTTCTAAACCCACCACACTTAAGAAAATGTGCATAAGTCTTCAATATATGTGTTTGGAATGAAATTCGGTAGCTAAGGTCTTCCCAACATGCTTATGTGAAACGTGCATGGTAGGTATCTTGCGACACCGTGGCTGAGTGATTTTCTTGCACCTACCGCGCTTATGAAAATCGTCACATAGGCCTTCAAACCTGTATAAAAAGTATCCTAATTTTCTCGACATGTTGAAAGACAGTACATATTTATAATTTCCTGCTTGAGCAGCAACGAATAGGTACTTATATCAAGCTTCCCCATTCTGTTGGAACAACACAAACGGTTAGAATTTTGCACACTCCTTATTTTTTTTATACCTTTATGTGAGATTGTTGGTGATGAATTTGCAAGTTGCATAGATTTGTGAGTAAAGGAAGAAATTAGTTCGACTGAATACTGAGAGTTATCAGGCCTTTCACACAAGGCTTCCAGTTGAGCTAAGCCCTCCAATTTAAAAATAAAAGTTGTCAAATTTTCAACTGAGGAACACTTGAGGATTAATCACGTCAGTTGATTCTTGGCTCCAAAGAAATGGAATTTACATCTTGTTATACTCTACTGTAAGAGAGGTGAGGCAGCTTTGAATGACATGGCTACCATTTACATCTCTGATAAGTTTGGCGAAAGCAGGAATAAGAGCTTTAATAATCAAATTAGCTTCATATCTAGTTTTAATAGTGGCGATCAGTTTCTGCACAACCCTTATCCCATACGTGTTTAGAGCAATCCTAATGAATGCATATGGGTCTTTCGTTACCATTTGAACAATCCATATCCTTTATTTATCATTGCAGATGCTAATCATCTTCTGAATGAGGTAGTTTCCAAAAGGGTTCTCCATTAATCCGATCACATGACCGATGATCCCATTAAAAATGGTGGTTATTTCACAAGCATTCCCTTCATCAATCTTTTGAAGTAGAAGATGATAGCCATTATGCTCTTTGGTTAGATGATAGATGGACACTTACACATCAGAAAAAGAGTTAGCATGACTGAAACAAACCATCACATCCACATGAGCATTAATCTGACACAAACTCTTCTCTCTACCAAAGCTAAGCGCATTATTTCCAGGATAAAAAAATGTCATTACCCTGTATTATAAAACTATCCTCACAACCATAAGCTTTAGTGTTCCTTAGAGCTCTATCAGAGGAAGCATGAGAGTTGCACAAGAGAGCAAACCCATTTTGGCTTATCGTTTCATTCATCACCTTATTCGGATTTAATGCATAGAAATAATAAGCTGGAGGAGACTGTGATTGACGCCTCATTGGGTAAGAATACTGTAAATTATAACCTACCCAGGAAGAAGACCCCCTGCTTTCATCGAAAGCCATAGGGTTAGACAAAACGGAATGCCTCATAGTTCATGAATAGTGTGGTTGAATAAGGTCTATTTCGGTAGCAGCAGAGTGACCTCCAGCAATCCCCTCTCTAATCTGCAGAGCCTGAAGTCTCTGTAGAAGCACATCTCGTTCGCAACTGCATTACGAGGAATGGAATTGACTTCTGGTGAGCAGAGTTCGACGTCCGTTGGGGAAGAGACGAAGCATGTAGAGCTCAAACCGCAAGAGGATACTTCTGAAAACCCAGTAATATCACTGTTATAGTTACAGCCATATGCAACGAGAGGTTCCGATTCACAGGATGCAGAGTTAGGTTCGGCGATGCTTCGATCCAGAGATTAGACAAAGGGAGGAGGGATTGGCTGCTGCTCGGTTGACCTTCAATTGGGAGAGAGTGGTGGATGGGAGAGTTACGAGGCACAAATGAGAGTCTCGGGCTGTGAATAGGAGATTGTTATAGGCAATTTTTTTAAAATAGGTACGATTAAAATCGAAATTAGCTAATTGAGTATTGATAAAAAAAAAATTAAGAATAGTACAATTCAATTCTGGGCCACATACGCGTCTCCTGTTGGCATCACGTGAAAAGCGATCGCCGATGGTGAGCCGCCTCAATTACTAGGCGGCGATATCAGGAACCGGCCGCCTAATTGGGCGGCTCCCCATTAGATCGGCCCCGTCGACTAGGCCTCGGTTTTCCTCGATTTCTTCCTCAACTCCGCTCTCCCGTAGAACGCCGAGAAGTCACACCAAGCACCGCCTCTCTCTCGAACTTCTCGGCGAGGTCTCACCGCATTGCGTTTTTTTCCACACCTTCGACTTCTTCTAGGTATTTTACTATTGCTATCACTCGATCTCGTTCTCTAAGTCGAGAGAACATGTTAAAGATTTCAACATATAGTATAAGTTTAAGTTCCACATTCATGCCATTGTTTGGGGAGTTGATATTATTCTTATTTTATAATGCTTACGAACACAAATATCAAATATGCTTCTTTGTCTCTACCATTTTGAAATGTCATTTTCTACATTTGGATTTCTTATTTCTTTTTGCATTTCAGTTTTGTTAGGTGATGTTGCATAGGTATAACCTTGAAACTTTTATGATACAAGAAACTTATTCTACTAAAATTATCCTACTAAAATTATCCTACTAAAGTTTATAGTATAATATAAAACTATGATAAAAGAAAAGCGCTTTAAAAGAAAATAGTAATGGTGTTATGAATGATATTATTGGTGTTTTAATGTTGTTCGTAATTTTAGAATGGTGTCCTCAATGTAAGTTGTAGTGATAAGCTTGTAGTGAAATTATTGTTGAAGTATTTTGAGAGTAATCAAGTTTCAGCTACTATTATTTGTATTATTCCTGAAAATTTGCAAGTGGATGATTTTTTGTTTTAGTTTCAGATTATAAGGAGATTCGTGTTCTGAAAATCTAGAAAATGGTTCTGTTATTTTTCCTAATAAAATATTTAAAAGAAAATCTTGTTATATCTTCTTTGAATTTGGGCAAGCATGATTGTATGGAGCTTCTTGATAATGTGCAGCAAAGTGTTTTTTTGCTTAATAAATTAGTTTCTACCCTTCTTTAACTATTATTTTGGATGGTACTTCGCTTAGTGATAATTCGCTTTTAATGGACAAAGAGGATTTGTCTTCTTATCAAATGGGATCTTCTCCTAAATCTACTGTTAATAATGATGAGAAAACTTTTTTGATGATGAATCAATGGATAATGAGACCAGTTTTCAAACTATTTTTTGTCAAAATGAAAATTATAGTTTTAAAATTATCCTACCAAATCTACATTAGTAATCCTTTTTTTAACTAAGTAGTTCATTTTATTAATAATTTATTTGTAATTTATAAGATTGTTGATACTTCTCATGTAGTCGAATTATTCTTCAAAAAAAGCACTTGTCTATGTGGATTTCCACTCATTATCTTAAGATTAATTTCCCGCTTTTATTTAGCTGTTGATCCATTATTTATCATAATTTGCAGTATGTAGCGCTAATTGTAAACAATAATCTTCTACTTTTTTTGTGACGATGGCGAGGAGGAGCACCGCCATACACGTCGGCGGCGTGAAGGCGTTAGGGAGGCCACCATTGGAGCGGCACCCGAGGTTCATCCTAGCATTTCCTCCTGCGGCATCGAGCCACCACATCTTAAGTGAATTTGTTATTTGCGAGAATGTGTTGCTGCTACCTTTTATTTGGGACACTAACTTACATTTTTCTTTTGAGCACCGTGCCAGGTCGCATCACATTTGCTTATCTGAAGAGTGGCCCATTACATGCACGATTCATCTAGCGCCGGCTGCGCGTGAGTCATTACGCTTCATCCGGCTGGATCATCAGTTGCTTACCGTCTTGGTTGAGAGATGGTCTCCACAGACCAATACCTTCCACCTCGGTAGTGAGATGAGTGGCGCTCGGGGCGTGGCGATGATTCTAGGTCTGGATTGATGGACCACCTATCATAGGCCCGATGTGATTGGCGAGGAAGAGATGGGACACTTGGCACGATTCGCGATGATTTGTTAGGGCGACACCCATTACGGCGTGATGTATCATGACCGATCAATCAATGGCGACATTCAGATGGGCGGGCACATGCATGTACATGCATGCCACAAGTGGGTGGACTTTCTGAGAGTCATATGATAGGGCGATAAGACTTCTTACACGTCAGCTTATATTTTATTTCGATTGCTTTTCTTATTGCGATACGGTTCGAGGAGGTCCACCTACACCACTCTTGGAGGATCATGATTTTAGCATGATGTCTATGGGTGGAGCGGTCTTGGCTCATCTATATAGAGAGTTGCAGTCGATTAGACCCACAGGCCAACATGGTCGGTTGCCTACACCTACTTGATTTGGGCTTGGGAGCATATTCATGTAGGTAGCGACTTTACATGTCCCATATCCGAGCTTCTTTGGTGCGTTGGTTTGAGTGCGTGTGTTAACTTCAATTTCAAATTATGCGCCATTATGTTTAAAGCTGTTTACGTGCGTGGAATGACAAGTATGCGCAGCGACCTTTAGCGAATGTTGCGATACGAGAATGAGCTAGATGGCTGGGACACACAGTTGAATCTACATTTAACACTTGTAGCCTTATCTTTTTACATTATGTTTTAACATACTTTTATCATACGTGTAGTGATCCGGAACCGTCAATGAGCGAGATGAGCAAATCTATCTGTTGTATGCTCACGTGGGCTCGACATATAGACGAGTCCTCTTATCACCGGAAGAGGGTTGAGTGGTATTTACCGACAGTCGCGTTTGGCCTTACTCCCAGTAGATAGCTGACCCTAGTTTCAAAGGGTCGATGGTCGGTAGATCGGCGGGTTGAGTACCACCAGTCACACATTGCTTTTTGGGAGAGTCGGCGGGATTGCCTCGTCAATGGGTTAGATGAGGCTGTGGACAGAAATACTGCTATCAGTCAATACATGTGTTGGTTCAGATCATGGGCTTCTTTGTACTTATTGGCTGCCCCGACAGATCCACCTACCACATACTACGCTAGAGCACCAGTGGAGCGTCTTTATGTAAGTTATGATATATAGGAAATATTCAATATTTTTTAAAGTGATAATTTAACATTCCTTTTTTTTTTGCATAGGCGGACCATATCAGCGGGACATATTTCAGCCATATTTCGGTGCTGTCGATGATCACCACTTACAGCGATGTGTCGATAGATACGAGGTGATATGCAGAGACCTTGATCAACGTGTACATATAGGTGACACATATTACGGATCGGTGCACACAGAGGGTGTCGCGCGATGATGAGCCGGTCCATCTACTTCCGATCCAGTCCTTCTTCAGCGACTGGTTCCTTCTCATTACCGATCGACCAGCCATTCTACGTCGATCCGACCGTCTACATATCGGTAGTCGTCGACTCGCATGACCTATATTCACATCACGGGATGATATGTCGATATGTCGGGGATGTTGCTCTAGAGGGCGATCACCTACGTGATCGCCCATCTCGTCGGACCACACACAGGGAGTGCAATCTACGCATGAACGGAGGAAGGCAGTTGTCTCACGGGATAGGGCTTAGGAAAGTGTCTGTACTACATTTGCCTTTCTGATTCATTACAAACGACATAGTCATGTACATGTTAACCTTGATTATGATATAATGAATGTTTATAAGTATTGTTTCTAAATTTTTTTTTATGTACATAGCAGTTAATGTATTTACTTAAAATACTCATCGTTGGTGCTTTGTTGATATTCTTCCAAAAGATTAAAGTATTGCGACCTATTAAACTCCTTTGTTGATATTCTTCCAAAAGATTGTTTCACTAGCACTATCGAAGCTCGCCAAGTTTGTTATATATATATATATATATATATATATATCTCTCTTAAAATCAATTCATTAAGGTGCTCCCACAGCAATAGTACCCCATGAGGTATGAAGAAGAAAGATGACAAAAATAGAAAATGTTTAACCAAAAGTCTAAACTTTAACTTGCGTGTTTAATTACGCCAAGAAATTCGGAGATGTCACTCAAAGAAAGTTTTTTGTGAGATTACCTCAAAGATATCAATAAAATGAAACGACATTTTACCCTCCTTGTAGTTAACGGATCGGCCATTATACGAATGAAGTCGAGCTCATTATAGGCGGCTTCATACTTGGCGGTGCTCAGAAGCCGGTCAGATTGTAGCGGCTTCGCTTAACGATCTAATTGGGCGGGCTTCAATATCTGAATCAATGCCCAATGCTTCAAAATCCGGTCCGTTTGACTACGGCGCGGCATCATCTCTTTGGAGTATTCATCAATGAACCGAGGTGCATTTGTGCTTAAGAGTTGGACTGTTTGGATAATGATTTAAGTATATAAGAACAAAAATAGTTAGTATTTTGTATTATATCAAATTCTTTTCATACAACATTTTAGAAGCCTTGCAAGCATATTCCATCCTATCGAAGTTGGCACATTTAATTCCCAATTTGAGCACATAAACATACACTAATAACCCAATTCATTTCACAAATGGACAATAAACAAATGTTCATTATGCCGTAGTTGCAGTTAACTTGTACATGACTATGAAGTTGGTTATCAAACTATTGAAATAAAATGTAGTACAAACATTGTCCTAAAACCAACACCATATTACTACTAGCTCCTCCTCATCGCCCATATGTCGGCCGAGCATCGGCGGTGGCCCTCTACCATCGTACCTGATAGCAAAGAATCTCAAATAAATTAGTGTCAATATTGTAAAATCTTGAAAGGGAAAAACAAGCATTGTCCTATTGGAAAATATACCGGTTGTCATGTTATGGGGGGGCACTGGTGACGGATATTTTGCATATGCTACAAGTTCGCTACTTGAACCTGCGTTTTCATCCATTGTGTTTATCTATTCAGATGCGTCGGCGACCTTCTACGAAAGTTAGGTGGTCGCGCGTGACTAATCCATGCTCTTCGATAGATGGCCAATCAGATCGATCTGGTAGAGTATGAAATTCATTTATGTATGTGAGCTTATCTGTAGAGTGTATCACGCACGCGTGAGATGGTTTAACCGAAATCCCAATGCGACAATGACATGTGGGCATGAACAATGATATATGATTGTTCTGCCACAATTACAAACACATAGGCCATTATCTAGTAAATCAACTCTGAATGATCGGCTGAACCTGTCAAAAACCTGCATCTCATGTGGGTTTATATTCACAGTTCGGAAATGCTAGCCTCTCTCAAGACGTTGTATTAGTGTGGAGAACCTCTTATAGACAAGTTGACTTCCTCTTGCTGAGTAGCAGTGGATAATCGTTTCATAAACAAAGCTACTAAGTTGTAATAGATAGCGATGATTAAACCACGAATCGGTAAACCGCGTCGTTTGATTACGCGTTAAAACACTCGGATGCATTTGTTGTCATTGTCCGCGTACCACCATCGTGCACAAGGGACCATTTTGGTCACGCTCTACCAATTATGCGCTTCTTCTTTCACATTTTAATGTCTAGCATTAAATTGTTGAACGGCGAATATCATCGGTGTTACGCCATGTACATCTTTTGGCATAGAAACTCTACATCAGCAATTCCCAGTCTGCGTACGACTTTTTTAAAATTCTCACGCAAATGGCGCAAACAATGCCTATGCGCTGCCCAAGGAAAAATCTCTTTGCATCCACGCAATAGACCAGCGTGTTTATCCGATATTATGCATAAATCACGTCTACTAGACACCACGGGTAACATATCATGCAGGCACAACAAAAACCACAACCACGAATCAACATTTTCTGATTCCACAACAGGAAAAGCTAAAGGAAACAACCCATTATTGCCGTGATGCTCGACGGTTAATAATGTGCCACGATACTTGCCCAATAAAAATGTACCATCTAAGCTTAAAACAGGTCTGCAGCAACTCCATCCCAGTATTGAAGGTCCGAAAGCCCAAAAAAGTCTCTGAAAACGTTGCGTACTGGTAGATTGAATTAGACTGTACAGGTAAAGTAGTAGCGATTGCATAAAGGCGAGAGTCCTGTAAGACTCTTCCCAGCTACCGAATATTGCTTTTATTGCCTTACGCCTTGCATCTCATGCTTTCATATATGAAACTTTAACATTAAATTTTGACTCCATCCTACCTATAATCTCTCTAGGTTTCAAATCAATCTGGTGCCTGATCACAGGTTTGATGTAGTATGCTATGAAACTTGAACTGCACTGTCGATGACCGGATGCACTTACTGCATTGACACATCTATGATTTTCACTAACTTTTGATATTCTCCAAGCACCCCCTAATCGTCTGCTGATGCTACAATGTAAATGCCAATTACAGGGCCTTGTAGGACTATCGTGCTGCACACATACAACAGTGTAGTTCTTCTGATTAGAGGTAACTGTTCGGAATTGTACATTACTTACTATGGACCACCCGACAATAGCAAACTGCAAACTCCGTTTACTTGCGAAACACATACCTTCGGCAATGTCATTTGGAATTTCAATTTCATCATTCGGCGTTTTCGGATGGGTCAAAGTAAACATCGTTGTCCCCGCCCGTAGTTTTACACATCCGACATACTCGTTTGTGGACAACATTTGACTCTCACTGTCAACATTGTGAAATGAGTGATTTCTCAGTATGACGTCTATATTCTCGTGGTACAAGGCAGTCATCATCACTAATACCACCTTTCGGACTCACTACTTGAGTCACTACTCATAGTCGATACTCATCTCCAACCGCGGCACTCGGGCACATACGGTTCATCGAGCGGTAAAGACATCATCGCCACATAACTTAAAAGTTCAGCAACTAATTATCATATTAATTGTTACAAGTTTAATCAGATAAATTATGACAATAAACTACCTGGGAATAAACTCATCAGAGCTGCGTTGTATCCCCGGATGTTCTTGTGCGATGAAATCCTGCGTATCTGTTAGCGGTATATCTACTGACCTTACTACCGGATCAGCTGATGTGGATGCAATATTAACATCTTCCACTTCGACATACAACACCAACATCTGACGGGAAGCTTCGTCAAGTGTAACTTCACAAACGTCATCGTCAGATATGACAGACGCTATAAATCCGCTACTCACTGGATAACGACCTGTTAGAGTGACAGTGTGGCACTCCGGATCGATGTGCAAGCTTCTCATAATTCGTTGCTTCAATGCCAGTAAGGTGATGTGACGCTGAACCTTAATTGGACGATTTCGACCTCCCACATAACTTGGGACTGAATTGCTCATCGATACTCAGTTCGCCTCCATAGAAAAGTATCAGGGAAACAAATTCTCTATTCATCCTAGAAGAAGTCGTGTGAAATGGTGGAAAAAAAATGCAATGTAGGCGGTGAGACCTACGCCGGCAAGTTCGAGAGGGCGGAGGCGTCTGTGGGCGGTCGGACTTGGTCGGCGTTCCTGGAGAGCGGAGTTGAAATCGAGAGAGGCCTAGAGGCGATCGACGTCGGCCTAAAAAAAGAGCCATCGCAATTGGCCCGCGTCTTAAGGGCGATGGTGGGGCTACTTTCATTCACGGACGCCGCGTCGTCTCCGGCGTGGTAGTCGGGTAATTGGCATTCTTAAATTTTTTTTATCAATACTCAATTAGCTAATTTCGATTTTAACCGTACCTATTTTAAAAAAATTGCCGATTGTTATATAGTTTTAGGATTAGCTAATAGGAGTATTTATAAAGCCCTATTTATTTATTTAAATATTTAATTAATATGGACTTTGGAGATGACATTATTATATAGTTAATATATATATGTCAATATTAGGTTATTTCGACATTCCCGACACAAAAGCGTAGTCCGTTTCACGATCGGAGACCGTTTAGTTCACGTCAGCGCTAAATCAGATCAATTTCAGTTCAAACTGCACGTTATCGCTTCTGATTGCTCGATATTTATGCAGACTCATCTGAATTGAGTGTAAATAGTCTCATTTGAAAAGTTTCAACTTTTGACACCGACGATTTTTGAGTCATGGTGTCAGCGTCCTCGACTGATATATAAGCTCATCATAGAATTTTCTTCTTGATCGATCGACCATTGAATTGTGCAATATGTATATTATGATTAATTTTAAGATTTTGAATGCGATAGTGAAGTCGATTCATCAATCGGAGGTCAATTCATTTGATGGGATTTGCTTTGATTTGCGCCTTTATGCATCAAGTCCATTGAATTTGTCTTGTGAGCTCGACTCGACTGATGCAGCATGCATGGAAGTCAACAAATGCCCCCCCCCCCCAAAAAAAAATGTGATTCACGCATGGAGCGAGTCATATTTGTTGAAAACTGATTGACCCTTTGTGCTGAGCATGAATTACTTCGGGTTCAATGGGCTCGCTGAAGATCTTTTTCCACTATCTGCTCTCTGTTTCAATGGATTTGCTGAAGATCTCTTTCTTTTGTATCATTGTGGATTTGGATTTTCTCCGACCCTAGGTTCATGCTTGATTGAGTTTGATGAAAGAATCAATTTATTTGATTTGTTCATTCTTTTATACCTTTAAGCTTGAAGGACTTGATAAAAGATTGATCTGATTTGTTCATATTGACTTGTCAGAAAGTGCACGTATGTCTTCAATCCTTGTGCTTGCTGCTTTGACAGACTCGTTGAATGGTGCATACAGATGACCTAGTCTTCCAGCTTATACTAGGTCTATAATATTAAGTTAATAGTCTAGCAATGTGTGCTTTAATAGACCGAATAACCACAAAATTCCTCTAGTTCGACCATTTCCTTTGTATGAACTATGAGATTGCTTTCTCGGTCCCGTGTTTTCTACTTTGGCAGACTTGATGAGAAAATTAGCTTTGATCTGTGCTTTATGCTTGATCAGGCTGTTTGAAAATAGATTATGATATCACTTTGGAGGCAATACAGTGATTGATTTAAGGCAGCTCTGAGTTAAGAGTTATTTCCTCAGATTATCCTGGTCCATCAATAAAATAGAAAGACCTCATAGATTCTGGTTGCTTGTAATCACTAAGTTAGATTTGGTTCGAGATTGAACACCTTCCGTCATTGTATTGACGAGCAGGGGCTCTTTCACTACGGCCTTTTCTTGCGGCTTGCTGTGTGAGGAGAGTGTCAGCGACTCGGCCATTTGTGGGCTTGTTGAGTTCAACCTTTAGAACCTACTTGAGTCTTCGACTTAAGCTGTGATGGCTTGGTGGTTTGGTCATCAGACTAACGAACGGAGGCTCTTCCACTGTGGACTTTTCTTACGACTTATTAAGTGAGGAGAGCGTCAATAACTCGACCATTTATAAGCTTATTTGTGGGATCCGAAATTCGCCACCGACCTCTTTTGGAATAAAAAGAGTTATTAAGTATCGGTGATAATTTCAGAAGGTAGTTGAATAGTAGATAAGACACTACCAAGAGATTTCATTCTCATTTGGTGAGAACTTTTTATATTTGGTTCTAGGTTTCCTATAGGCATAAGCCCCTATAGTTAATTACCCCTCCCAATACTGAGAGAGCACTTTCGATTAAAATGAATGAAGCTAAATAACGAGTATATAATTGCAGTGAGTGGAGTTTAGAATTTATAAAATTTATTATTTTACTTTAAAACTTTTGGTGGGGGGAACGATGATGCGCCCGATCTAGATCCTATGGTTACGTCATCACGGCATGCGGTCCCTTAGTTAGAGGAGGTAGTCGACTTGACCAAGGATCCTTGTCGCCAATACATGGGTTACGCTAAGGTGTCCTTATAGACGGGTGGAGTTTGTCTAAGGGACAAATATAAGTCAACCTTAGCTAACATAGGCTTTTGTCCAACCAAATACATTCTACATTTCACTCAAAAAGCAAAGCCGTTGGGGAACATACGTGACGTAATTTAGTGGTGTCATCGCCACGAACCACCTTGAGTCGTAACCACCATTTATGTGGTGCCATTTCACGGCAAAATCACGCGGACACAGAACATGGGTCACGCCCTTACTGGCTTTAGAAATATTTGAGTGTGAAGTTAATTATGCATTTGATTTGACATTGACTCTTTGTGAGCAAAAGTTTTCTTAATTTGTTACCCCAAGACAAACAGTTACGTAGGGGTGGATTGATTTTTTTTTTAAGTTTTAATTTAAATAATTAATTTCAATTTTCATTTATATTTTGTTATTTTCTTTGAATTTTGATCATTTTGTGATTGATTTATATTTGAATATATGATCATTTATCATTAAAATTTTAATTATAATTACCCTTCTCGATCATAGGGCTAATATCAATTGATAGACCTTGTCTATTCTGTCCGATTTTCTACAGAGGATCGGGTATAAATTTATTGTCTCAAGAAGTATAATCCTTTAAAATCTTGTTCACTCTAATTTGAACATAGAGGATCGGGTTTGAGACTTTTCTTCTTGAGAGTTTGAATTTTAGAAGTTATGTCAGTTGATTCATATCTTGTATTATATCACAGAATTAGCTTCTTAGATATTATTAATTTGAAATTCTTATAATATCAAATTTTTTGTTTTATTAACTTGACTCAAGACCAAACTGGAAAAATAGACCCTGTCAACTCTGACTATCTTCTTGCAGGGGATCAGATCTAGATTGATTATTTCAAGATCTATGTGTATTTCATCATTAATGGATCTTTATATAAAAATGTAGCAAGGGTTTTCAAATTTATGGAGTGTTTTATTTAGGTTTAGTCCATTTGACATAATTAAATTTAGATTGATTTTAATTAAGTCAAATAGTTTATTTGGCTTAATTATGATGTGTTTAATTTTCAATTGGGTTAATCCAAGCAATTTAGAATGCATTGGATTAAATAATTCCAGTTTTATTTCATTTTGAACCCATTTGACCCAAGTGAGCTTAATGAGTTAAGCTTGGGTTTCATTTAGGTCAAATGACCAATTTGACCAAATTAGACCCAATAATGGGTTGAATTATGTTTGATTATCATTTATAGATAGTTTTGAACAATCAAATTAAGTTTATTTCAATTTGATTTGGGTTTAAGCCCAATAAGACCCATCTTGGTTATTTTAGACTAAGTGGTCTAATTAACCCAATTAAGGCCCAAATTAATTCAAATTTCTTTATATCCATGTTCAAACATGTTTATTTGATTATTTAAAACATTTGGAATGATTATTTTAGCTATATTCTTGGTGGGCTGACTTTTGACTATGTGGGACCCACTTAAGTCAAATCAATGTCAAATGGGTTGACTAGATTTGACTTTGGATTTGATTTCTTATTTTTAATTTGATTTCATTTTGAATTATTCAAATTTGGTTTGAGTTAATCCAATTCTTGAAATTTTGGTTGATTCCACTTAAGCCAATAAGGTTAGATCAAACCCAAGGAAGATTCCCTAGGTCACTATGTATAGTGTCCTGAGTATTGAATTAGGAGATTTCTATTTGAGATTAGCTCATCTTAATTGCTAATCTCAGATTGATATTGACCTCATCCAAAAATGAGGTCAACACCACTAAATTACCCCCCCCCCCCCAAGAAAAGCCCAAAAGTGGTGATAACATGTCGACATTGAGAGAAAGAGACCTAGCGCTGAGAGATAGTGTTGCAGAGCTAAGCTCTCGGGAATTTAAACATATGGTGTCCCATGTCATAGCATCGCAGCGCCTTATGCGGCACCAAGGCGCTAAACCCAGCACGACAATGCTTCAACCTTATGCGACACCAAGGCACTAAACCCAAAGACGCCTCTCGTGTTTTGTAGGTTAAAATCATATATAGCACAAGCAGTTCTTTGAAGCACTGATGTGCTACATTAATTTTCTAATTCTATTTCTGGCACTTAAAACATCGACTTCTATAAATTTAGATCCTAACTCCTATTTACTCAGCGTTAAAACACTGCCTATAGAGCGTCGCAACGCCATCCTCCAAAACATTTCATCTTATAGCATCATAGTGCTTCCATGCTGACCCTGCAATGCTGTCTCTTCGAGTGATAAACCAAAAAGCCTCAATATAAAATGATGTGATGTTGCCCTCTTTGAGCTTAAGTTTGAGTTCGTTTGTATAATATTATTAAGTCAGGGAGTGCAAAATGTTACGGGGCCTCGACACCATATTTTTCAACGCCAAGGTGCTTAACATAAAAATAAATCTCAAAATACCCGCATAAGCTCTAACATAGCAATAATTGCTTCAATTTCGTGTTTGAGGTTACTTCATGGGTTAACATCAAATAAATTTAAATTAATTGCATGTGTACAGGCTTAAAGATCTAGGATACAATTTTGATGTCTGAATAGGATATGTAGGCTAAATTGAGGATTAAATTAAAAATGCAACGTCACTCTTCCAATTTCAATGTAAAAAAAATACCCACACGTGCCAGTTGACTTCAGTTTTGGAGTGAGGATTTAATCTTCCCATCTTAATCATAGGTGTCTTCTAGACACTAGGATCTTCTTAGTCATAAGACACTTATAGTGACTAAGTGAACACTTAACCCAAACCTAGAGACTTAGGAGGACTTGCCATAAGCTTAGGTTATTGTAGGATCTAGGGTAGCCTACCCATCATATGGCCTAAACCAAACCTATGTGCATCCCCTTTAGCCAAAACCAATCTCAAATTAATCCAACCAAAACTCAATTGAATTCCAATTCATATCCCAACTCTAAGATAAATGATTGAAACCCAATCCCATCCTAAACATAACCTAATCCAATCCTACAGACTTAACCAAAATTCCTTCAATCAAATCAAAGCCAATTGATTTTCACAAAGGCACTCCAACCATTCAAACCTTCATTCCAAAACTACATCCAAGCTACAATCAAGATCATTGATCAAAATCAACTCAACCAACCCAAGCTAGCCCATTTGAACCCAAAGTGTTCAAATGAACTAAAAATCTAATTAAATCTAAAATCAAAGCCAACAATTAATCATCAAATCCAATTCAACCTAATTCAACCCAAGGCCAATTCAATTGACCCATTACGCTCACTTGACCCAAAGTGACTTAAAGGACTAACTTGAACCAAACTCCATTCTAATCCAAATTGGATTGAATCAAATCATTCAAAATCTCATATAGTGATTGTTGATAATCCTTGATTGATCAATTACAATCAATTGGGTCAAACCAAGCCAATTTGATCACTTGACCAAAGTTGACCCAATTAGCCTACATTAGCCAAATTGAACTAAATCTCATCTCAATTCAGAATAATTGAAACCCATGATCCCTACTAACCCAAAATTGATCCTTGAATATGACTTGACCATCAATTGAGCCTAACCAAATCCAATTGGCCACTTGACCCAATTTGACCTAAAAGGCTAAATAGGGCCAAATCAAATCCTACATCAAATTGATTGAAACTAATGACACAAATTCATCCCAAATTAATTATTGAACATGATGAAGCCCTTAGTTGAACCCAATTTGACCAAGCCAACCCAATTAAACCATTTAGCCTAAATTGACCTAAAGAGTCAAATTGATCTAAATCATTCTAAGCTCAAGTTGATTGAAATCAAAACCTATAATTATCTTCAAATGATCAATTCAATCCAAACCAACACCTAACCCAAGCTAATTTGACCAATTTAACCAAATTAGTCAAATTAGCCATTGTCACATATGAGTCAAATTCAAATATATTCCAAATTAAATCAAATCAATTGCTCCTAAACATCACAAATCATTATTTAAACTTAACCCAACCCATGATTTGACCCAATTTGACCAATTGGTCAACCTAACCCAACATAGCCTAATTTGACCTACATGGGTCAAATTGAGCCAAACCCACTCAAATCAAGCCCAAACCCATTCAAACTTGGCATGACCCATCCTTGGGTCATCATGGATCAGTTTGAATCAAACCAAACCCAAATTGAACCATTATCTATTGGGTAAAACCCTCCACATGGGACAAAATCTATTTTTGGGTGATCAAACCCCCTCGTTTGCACTTGTCAGCCACCCTTAGCTTAGTTTGGACCCTTGACCCGATGGCTGACTTGACCTAAAGCTAGTTGGGTCAGCCATAGGTCAAGAGAGGTGAGTTAACCCACCTCCTCCCATTGGATCACCAAGGCAACCAAGGACAACCCATGGCAGCCCACCTCAGGCCCTCACACTCTAAAACTAAGCCACCTCAGCACCCCTTTGATGTCTCTAGCCACCTATGTAGGCTCGATGTCTGCCCAAGGAAAGAACAATTTGAACCATTCGATTTGAGGGAGGAAGGGGTATACTCCCTCTAATCTCATTCCAAAGAATAGAAGACAATCTTCAGCGCACAAGTGAGTTGAGACGAACCCCCTGAGTGATTTCTCAAGCTCCCTGAGCCTCCCCATCATAAAAAATGATGAACCCAAGCGAAATAGAGGATCACCTCCATCCAACCTCACATAAGCTCCACCATTCTCTAATTAACTCTTCCGATATGTTCTCCTAGCTCTGGCGAGCAAGACGAATCATTTCCCGAGCAATTATAGCACCGAAGACCATCCCAAGACCAACTCCGGTGACGCTTAGTCCACAAAGTTGTTGGCGAGGAATCAAGATGTGATCTTCTCAGTAGGGCTTCGTCTCTTCAAGATGAAGCTACCTCGGTCACTTAACCATCGGTCCTAAGTTCCAGCGAGATAAATTTCAGCAAACCATAGAAATCTCCTTAGGTGTTGATCTAGAGGACGATCGGTCCTAAGCTCCGGCTTTGTCTCTTCAAGATGAAGCTACCTCGATCACATCAGCGCTTCAGCTAGAGGACGATCGGCGAGGAGGTAGCTCGCGATCTTCTCACAAGGCTTTGCTTTTTTAAGGTAAAGCTACATTAGTCATTGGGCTGCCAGTCTTTAGCATCGATGAGGTAAACTCCGACAAAGCGTAGAAAATTCCCTATTTGTTGATCTTTTATGAAGTATTTCATGTTTTCATTCTGATAAAGCCCATGATCCCTTTAGAATTATTCTGCCATCGAATGAGCTTAGTCGAGCTAGAATTAGGTGGTGAAAGATGAATGGTGTTTGTATCTTATTATGGGTTGACGACGGATTATCCGCCACCCATTCTGTATGATTAGAATGGACGACTAAGATTAAACACATTAGATTTAATCAATTTATTTTATTTTATATGTGATATTAATCTACGCCATCGGATCTATGATCGGACGACTGAGATGAAAGCGCATCTACTGTAGCTAAGTTAGTAGTCCCGCGGGATAATTTAAGCAACTAATCTTGCAATGATACATGAAAAATGCTCACTGTGTAAATATAACTAATGTATTTTAATTATCCAAAACTTTAAAAAATCTAACTAATTATAGTAAAATTCAAAAAATATAAATAAATCATGTTAGAAAGCTTAGACAAAAGAGAATCTAAGTAAAATAAAAGCCCTAATTTTTACTCAGTGAATAATGATTAATTAAAGTTTGAAGTTTTACTTAATTAGCTTAATTAAGTTTTAATTACTTAGCTAATTGACTTGGAATTTGGTGTGATTGTTCCTTGGGATGACCTTTATATACCATAATTTTCTCAAGGTAATTGATCAAGTAATTTAGGAAATATTAATTTTTAAATCTTAATTAGCCATTTTATGTATTTAATAATTATTTAAAATTAATAAAATCAAGAAATTAATTAAGAAAACATAATTAAACATTAAAATAATAAAGGTGACCAGAGAAACTAATTAGGATGCCTAGATCTAATTATTTTTCAAAATCACCTTAAAGGATATTTATTTAATTAATTTAATCATTAATTAACCTAGAATTTAAGAAAATCATAGCAACTAATGTAGATGATCAACAATTTTGACCAAGCCCTCTTTTTGCTTAGCAAACAAAGAGGGTTTCAATTAAATAAAAAATTTATATTTTCCATTAAAATAAAAAATCTCCAATTTATTTGAGATATTTTAAGTATAATGATTTTGAGTTTTCACCATTTATTTAATTAGCCCTTAATTGTAAGCCTAATTGCATTAGAATTTTTACGGCATGTTTTCTTTATGTTTATGCATTTCTAGTAAATTTCTCATAATTTTTGGGCTTATATTCAAGGCTTAATTAAATTCATAGGCCTCTTTGGGCTTGATTTGATAAAACATTTAATTAACCCTAATTTAAACTATAAAAATTACTTAAATCACTCTTAAACCATTTAATGAAAGAGATGAGCAAAGGGATAATTTTAACTATTTTCTCTCCTCTTTAGGATCAAATAGTTCAAATTCCAAAATTAATCTTTAATGAATTTGATTATCTTAAGGGTGTTTATTTAATGAGAATGTCCATAGGAATTAGTAAAGCCAAATAAGTTATTTAGTAATGTTTAATTACTTTGCTTCAATTATTCATAAATTTCTATTCCATTTATTTCATGCATTCATGTTTTGAAGATAAAATTGAAAGATTACGTTTAACTGTCTAATTTTAGATTAAATAATATGGTTATTATCACTAATAAATCTCAAATTATTTCATAATTAAGTAAAAGAGTTCTATTAATCAAAATATTAACACATATGAATAATTAAAAGCTAAATTAAATTCTTATATGTACAAACCACAATTTGAAAGATATATAGCTTGGAAACCCATGATCGCAGGGCTATTGGTCTGAATGAGGTCTTGATACCTCATACCTTTGGTATAATACAACAAGTATCTTAAAAATTTATGGTGAGATGCATATTAAGGTTAAACTATTTTCACTCATATGTATTTGAAATATCCTAAAAATTTCATAATTTCATCTTTATGTCCATATATATATATATATATATATATATATATATATATATATATATATATATATATATATATATATATATATATATATATATATATATATATATGAATTAATAAGTATATGGTCTGGACTTCTCGAGAGTACGAGACTTTAAGTAGTCTCAAGGGTGTCTCTGATTACATTACTTCCCTAGTTCAATAATGACACATACTTGTATAAATTCAATATACACATATATATGTATATGAATAAGGTATGGTTAATATAAACTATATGCATGAATTCATTAATGCATTAAGTGTAGAATAATAAAAAAATATGATATATATTTATTAAACCTAATTATCTAATTAAGCATATTTACTTAATTAAATGAATATTAAAGAATGATGAAGGAAAGCCAAAAGAGCATTATTGCATTAATCATAATTTAGCTTCACTCTTAAGATGACTTCTCATATTTGAACAAAAATCTCTTTAGTTAAATCCAAACATAGGATATAATAAAGTTTATAAATCTTTCATTACGAGGATTAAAAGCTATAAAACTCAATTCTTAGAATTAACCTAAGGTAGAGATTAAAGAGGATTTATTATTCCTTCCTCGCTCATTATAGAATTATCTCTCAATTCTTAGAACTAAAAATGAAACACAAGATTAAAAAATAAATATTAAGTCCAAAAATCATTTCAAACCATCAATCACATATGGTGAAATCATTCTTAATAAATAATTTAAATGTTTATCATTAGATATTCAAATATTAAGGCTTAACCATGGCATACGACACCAAACCTAGCACACACATTATAATACTAGTTCCAAGTTAGGCCGATGATTATTTTGATGATGTGATATTTTGCTTTGTGATGTATTATTTTAGATTGAATGTTATGATTAATTGTGCATAATTTGGATATTAGGGCAATATTAAACTAATGATATTTTCTATAAGATATTATATTTAAGGGATCATTGTAATAATAAAAATATAAATACTTTATTGCATGTAAGTGTTGCTTACGTCAATAAGCATAATCTATTATAACAAGTGGGCTTGATAACCCTAGGTAGGGTGCTGAGCCTAAATGTATGAAATATATATATGACTATTTGGTGTGAATATATGTTGAGCTAATCTCTATTTTGTGGATGTATTTAGATTTAATTTATTTATAAAAATATAATTTTTATAATAGGATTATTATTAGAGCTATAGTGTTTAGAATGAGCAGATGCTAGAAGACTTAGACCTATGAAGGACTTGTAATGCTTAGAGTACTCAAATCCATGAAGTAAAGATAAATATAATGAATTGAAGACACCCATAACTACATTTCATTTATAATTTAATTATAATCCATGTTGTATATAGATAGAGCCCTGCTACTCAATTTCTATTATTTTCTGTGGTGTACGACGATACCTGGCTGCACCGGCTTTTTATTCATTCAATTGATAATATTTTTTTTATTGTTTACTTAGATTGTGCAATATAAATGACGTGTCTCTCATAAGTTTTTTAAAGTTTGATTGTTTATTTTTATGGCCTAGATGCGATAGGCTTTTTAGAAAATTAAATATTCCAATCCAATTAAATAACTTTAATGAAATCTTAATAACTGATAACCTCATTCTAAAGCCTAGACATTAAATCAATAAAATAACATATTTAACAACCTCTTAGCTATATGATTGAATATTATAACAACATGCATGCATATTATCTCACTTTTGAAAATAGAGGATCTTTACTCTTGCACGATAAAGAACGAGACTTGATCTGTGAGAGCAATCCTTTGTAGTAAAGAAAATTTCTTCTCACTGATTTAGCCTATAATATATTTTCATCATGTGTTTAGGCATAAGCCTTTCCAAAATTGAGTACAAAATAATGAGTCAAAAATGAAATAAAAATATGTAAATAATATTACATCAAACTAAGTCATAATTTTCACACCAATCATGATGTAATCTCATGGAGAGTGAGTTTAAGAATTAGATTCTTTCCTAAATAATAATAGCATAGCTATCTTTCATTTACATATGATTGACTCACATGATTTTAAATCATAGGATGTGTTAGCTGACAGCTACCCCAGATGATTGTAAGTCTAAAAGAGTCAGAATTGATTCACTCTCTCTTATGGACATGAACAAACATATCTCACTTTCTTTGAGTAGAATCAGATCGATCTCTTAGTTTATGCTAGAGCACTTTAGATATAAGTTCAGATGCTACTTATTTTTTCTTTGCTATGAGTGAAAATCTTTTAGACATTTTCACAATCTTGTATTGTTGATTCTAAGTCCTAACATTCTAATGAAATATCAATTCAAATAAATATAATTTTTGCTTTCAAATATACAAACCGTCATTGTAGGGTTGATTGAAACACTTGCTAGGCTTCTTAGTATCATGAGTGCTTCCTATATATCCTTCTTTGTAATACATAAAGAAGTCTCCCCATTTTGGACCTTCCAAATTAATTTTCAATAATTGCTAGTCCTTTAATTATTAAGCTTTAAAATATTTTGAGACATTAGTTGACTACTTAAATCAAGAATATCCTTAGAATAAAGAAAAGAGAACCTTCCTCATTTTCTAAGATGTAACTACGGAGGCTTGCTTCCATAGAGAACTAAAGAATCCAACATAAAATAAATCCAACTTTAGTTTATCCATGTGAGGTAGGAGAAAAATTTCTGATATGTGTACCCACCTACCTTAGGAGTTCTAATTAGATAATTTTGATTTTTGTAAGGTGGTGCTTCTATCTTTCGAGATAGTATATTATTCTTTAGATGTTGTAATCAATCATTTCAATAAGTACCTCTTAAGATCTGTGTGGTGTCCCTATGACTCTAAATAAAAATATTATTAAGTCAAAAGTAGATGTTGATGCTAGTGGGAGCATGAGAATACAGATGTCATGAGGATACATACGAGGTTGACCAAGATTGCATTGATGTGGGTAGGGGTGAGCATTCGGTCGGTTTGGCTTATTCGGTTTGGGTTTTGATCCAACCGAATAAACCAAACCGTTATTTTGAAAAGAACCGACCAAATTAGCCCAAAATATAAACGAACCAAATAATCAATTATAGTTCGGTTTATTCGGTTTTTCTAAAACTAGGTTACTTGATTGAAGATATTACTTTACGGATTGAAGCAATCACCTTGATAATAGCATGTAAAACAGCAGGTAAACTAGCAGGGAAATGAAATAGCATGTAAAACAGCAGGCAAACCAGCAGGGAAATGAAATAGCATGTAAAACAGCAGGGAAATGAAATAGCATGTAAAACAGCAGGTAAACCAGTAGGGAAATGAAATAGCATGATAACTCGAAAGTCTAAAAGATCCAAGAGGGAAATGAAAACTCGAAAGTAGCCATCAAACATTGCTCACCCAGGCTGAATCAAACATTCAAACCATCAACAAAATTTCAACAAAGGAAGGAGTACAGAACCTAGAATGTAGATGTAAGATCGCTAGGGCAAAAAAATAAAAAGGAAGGAGAAGTTACGTCATAAATAGGAAAGTGACTAAAGAAAAGCTCAAAAGATCGAGTCGAGATTAAGAAGGCTGAAACTGAATGTCGCCAATGCTATGCCCTCTGGCCGAGACTCGAGACTCTCCATCCTCAAGAAGTGTATGGCATCGGCAGATCCATCGAAGAGTCGAGAAATGAGCACCGACCCTGCCTCTAAGTAAATCGAGACGAGACGAGAGCGAACGAAATAGTTCAAGTCGGCGTCCGACCACCCCGCCTAATCTATAATCAAATAATCGGTTTAACCAGTAAACCAAATTTAATAACTTAAACCAACCAAAACCATAAAACCGTATAACCCAATTTTTCAACCAAAATCAAATAATGAATAAAACCAACCAAACCACCACCAATTAACATGGTTCGGTTCGGTTTGAACTCAATGCACACCCTGGGGAATGAGAGATTGTTTGAGTAATGAGATCAGGTGATTAAGTGAGTGATAAGATTTCATCGCTATCATTTTGAAATTCTTTTGATTTTGACAAATTTTAAACAGATAAAAAATAAACTAATTAAATTATTCAAAACTCTTAAAAAATATCTTGAATTTATTTTACTCACTAAAATATTTAAATTAATAATTTTTTATTTAAATCGTAATATATTTGAAATTCGAACGATAGTAGTAATGGGAAAATCGAGCAGGGGCACCATCAACCGTCCACGCGTGAAATCGAATGAAGATCAAATTTCCACGCGGACAAACGCACTTCTTCAAAAATCCCTCTCTTATCGCCGATGGAGGAGGAAATCCAAAACGAGTGAGAACCAGGAATCTGGTTCGATCGCGGCTGCATTTCTGCTCCACTCCGACCCTCTGCTTGCTCCCACGTAACCCATGCTGCATGGCATTCTCACTTCCCACTGTCGCCCAACAAGTCCCTCCCCCTCTTCCAATAACACTGCCGTCTTCTTCGCCATGAGGTCTACATCTCCATGCCTCTCTTCGTCGACTCTCCTCTCCCTCCCTTCTTGCTCCTTCCTCTTCTCCTCCCTCCGCCCTACAAAACGCTTCCAGGCGATCCGCCCGCTTTCCTCCCTCCGTGAGACAAAGAAGGTGACCTTGCGCAAGGTCCCTACAAATGTTCCCCAGAACCTCCGGTTCGATAATAGAAAGGGACGGGGGGAAGACGGTAACGCCTTCGATGATGGGCAGGATGGCCTGACTGGGGAGAACGCCCTCAAGGGAACGATCATCGCGGGCCTCCTCCTTGTCGGTGTCGTAGGTGGTTTCGGCACGGCTGGGTACTTCTTTAAGGACCAGATCAATGCGTTCCTGATCCAGTTCTCCAGTTTTATTGATGGTAATTTTCATTGGCGAACTGAGCTTATATTGATTTGTAACATTTTTGGAGTTTTCGAACAACTGGGTTGGATTTCCAGTTAAGTTACTTTGTGGGAATTTTAGAATGTGATTCTGGTTGGTGAAAAAATTTGGAAGGTGATTTTTGGAATTGCCGATTCATTGATATTTTTCTTGGAAAATCATTGCTTTCTGCTGTAGAGCCTGGATGGTGCACACGTTTTTGCAGGCTGGGCCGTGATTAACAAGTAACTTGTGATTCTTATCATATAATCTCAATGTTTCATGTTTATCCTATATTTAGGTTCGCAACACACAAAATTTACTTGGCCTTTGCATTTGTTGGTCCAAAGGGGGTTCGTTACAAATAATTTAGATAAAATGCAACTCTATGGCAGTGATTTGGTGGTTTCACAGGAGACGGAACCTTGTGATGTTTTTCTTTGTCACTCAAGCATACTTTTTCAACTAAAGCATCTAGGTAACTCGTTTATCAAGTGTTCCCATGGCTTTTCTTAAGGCAAAGGAGTGGAGTGTAGACTGATTCCTAATGGGCCTTTTTTGAGTTAAAATACTAGATAGAAAAGTAAGCCTGTGTTCTCATGACTGAAGTATAATTTCCTCATTTAATCTTGTAGGTTTATGATTACTTTGAGCAGTAACAGTAACTAAGTCAAGCAATACCAATTTTCCAGTATGTCCATGTGGTGAAAATACATGAAACATAATGTCAAGAGAGCTAGCAAAAAAACTTATTTACATTACTTCATACCTTTTGCATTTAGAAGCATTTTCATTGTTTCGCTCATATTCTCTAAATAATAATAATAAAAAAAAACAGATTATGACTTGATTTAAACAATTAAGTGCTTATTCATGTTGCATTGTATCCCCAATTTTTATCCATTCTTCATTTAACATTTTTTGATTGCTCTTAAGAATTTTTTTGCTGCATGTTTGTGGGGCCATTGTTGTTGTACTTCTATGGTTGGGCTAGGATTACATGTTTAATGGGGCTTAGTGAATCTTGTAACTTGGAGTATAGTATATCCCTTTTGTCTAGAACTTTTTCTAGGGTAAGCTAGAAGTTTAGATTAAATTGATGCTTTTGCTTGAACAAGGACTCTAAAAGATCTCTTATCTAATTTGTTGGATTAGTAGTGGCCTTTGAAGTAGAAAAATCAATACTATGGAATAAGAGAATTTTTTAGAATGAGAATGGAAACTCAGGATATCCCCATCTCTCTTATATATCACCAACATAATATAATAACATTGTTAGTGGCACTTAAAGTGTCACACCCTAAATGACCCCCTCTGTCTCAAGGTTATTCTGGGATGTAACTGAATATGATGACTTAGTCAGACGCAACTTTCACAAACTCATCTCGATATGTAAGGATTCGGGGCAAACATATGAAAATTAAATCTCACTAAATCATCATGAACAAACTCTTATATTTTAAATTCTTCTACTAATCTTTTCATATTTAAATCACATATTTAAAAGCGTATAATATCGAATATCAGCATAAATATAGAACAATTAAAGATGTCAAAACGTAAATTATACATACCCAAAAAAATTTTATAATCCCTAAAAACTATACAAGTTAAAAGGCTTGTCTAGCCATTACCTTCTTTGCTTTGTTTGAAAGTTAACATGCAATATTATAAGTTAATACCCTAGTGAGACAAGTAGTGCTAAAGTAAATCTAATACAAGATAGAAGAAACAATATGCATATAAAGTTGAATTTGCATAAAAGTAATAGTAAGTAAATGCATGCTTCCATGTTTAAGAACTGAACAGTAATAAATGCATGATAATAAGTATAAGAATTGAATAATAGTAAATGAAATCAAGTACATACATGCATGATAATAGCCTGTAAAGCTATGAAATATAAACAACAAATAGTAGAGGTAACTATACATTTAGGTAATTGATTTCATGAAGTTTTATTTAGTTCTAAATCAAACTATCTTATTAGAAATATCATTTATGCTTATATAAGTTTGACTCCTGTAAAACATGGCGGTCGTCATTTGGCCAGTCGGCCAAAATTACAAATAAGACTGGTCATATTCACACTTCATACTAACAACTCTCCTAACATCATTTGATCTAATCTAATTTGTCTGCTAAGAGTCGGGAACTCTAAGATTCATTGTCAAATGCTTACCTCATCAGATTTTTGCTTAACTGCATAGGTTCATAAAATAATCCACCTTAACAATTTTATGATATTTCTCTGCTTGTCATATGTTTTACTTTTCATTTAACAAATAACAACACTTACATTGAAACATTTTCAATATGTATAACAATGTAATATGACATCAAGGCGTTTGACTGAATTATAATAATAGTAAATCAGTAAAACATAATTTTAAGATGTGCAAATAGTCATTTATATTTGAACAGGATATGACAAAATATATATATGTAATGTATAAAACATTTATAAGAAATAGTAGAAACAATGACAACCAATAATCTTATAAAAATATGAATTTAGATTAGCAATTACAAATCTCACCTCAGTATCTGGGTCAGTGTTATGAATTACTCGATACCTTTTTGAATGTACAATCTAATAATAATTTTTTTCTTTAATTCAATGAAATGTTTAACATGAACTTAAATTTGCATACAACAAACATATTAATATCTCACCTGAATTTGATTTCTCATATAATCTTGTTTGATATACAACCAAACTTATCTAACGACTCCTACTAACACCAAATGTAGAAAACCTGTTTAAAATAAAGTAATACTATAAAGATTTATCTTACACACATAAATACATATGTTTAACTTAGTTGACTTTAATTAACTATTTTTCTTTTAAAATTCTGTTATTTAAATACCTGATTTCTTTCTTTCCAGCCTTCTAAGTTGTCACGTTCCTTAAAATAGCTGCAACTCTAGCTTAGATACAATAATTTCTGTAAAAAATAATTAAATGGTGGAAAAGATAATATTAATTAAATGGTATTAGATAAAGGTTAGTTTATCAACACTATTCCTTAATCTTCTTCTCTATCTCCCTATCTCCTACCGTCTAGCAAAAAACATCCCCAGCTGCCCCTTAAAGGCAAACATAGCAGCCCTTCGGTTGCTACAACCACCAACAAGGCATGGACAACAACCAAAAAATGACCACCGGAAGCAGCCCAACCAAAAGTCATGAGCAGCAACTAACAAAAGAGCCATTGAAAATAGCCCAGCAGAGAACCATGGACAATAGCCAAGCGAAAAACTAGTAGTAGCAGCCGGTAGTTGAGGGTTGCGGGATTAAAGGAGGAAGGAAAAAGAAAAACAAATGCTAATGCTTTTACATTAAATCCCAGCTATCCAAAACTCCATTCAACACATCCAACCATTGAATGTTAGGATTAGTGGAAACTTAATGGAATTGTTACAATATTTCCATTTAAATTAATGGCTAATTAACAGGGTTTAATTGACCATTGGATTAATTATTAAATGAGTTCTTTCAAATTTATTTTAATTATTATATATGGAAGTATATCATATATGTATGTATATATCATTTTGTTAAGTACAAATGTAGAATTTCATAAAAATGTGTATGATAATTTTTGGGGTGTATAGATATAAATAATGGGTATATTATATTTTAAAATGTATTTAATTTATTTGTTTGACATATTTTTGGGTATTTATGTAGTGGCATATAGTTATAGTAGTGGCAACAAGAATTACAACAACATTTTTTTCATGGTGAACAATTTGGATGGCCTTGGCCATTGGGATTGTGCTTGTTAATGAAGTGCAGTGTAAGGGTGGGTAGATTAGAGTTTGTTTTATGTGTTTAAGTAGGTTAAGTTTGATTTGAGTTGTTGGGTTGTCACTTTTTGGATTAATTCTATAACTTTTTGATCATCTATCTATAATGTACATAATTTATAGAATTGATAGAACTATATATATATATATATATATATATATATATATATATATATATATATATATATATATATATATATATATATATATTCCAATTTAGTCTCATGATTATTTGCAAGTGGCCAGTTTAGTCCCAGATTATCAAATTGCTCCAATTTAGTCCTTGAATATACAATTTTTTTCAAAATGGTCCCGCATGTAGAAATAATGATATAATATTGACCCCAATATAGTCCCTCAATTATACGAAATTGATCCCAATTTACCTCTCTAAGGATCATTTTGGATCACTTTTGAATAGTCAGGGATTAAATTAGTCACTTCCAAATAATCAGGAGATCATTTTGCAATTTAGTATGTGTGTGTGTGTATAGGACTTCTAAACACTTAATAACACAATAACATTTTGCTTCTATTACATTATATTATCTTTGAACTAAGTGTCACACCATTCATAGTGATTTACAACTTAAGAATGCACATCTGGATTGAATTTCATCATTTTTTTTTGCAATGACTCAATTCATTTATCAAACTTGTGAATAACATATAATGATCATACAACATGTAATAAAATTCTAAATAACTTGTTAAGCTTAATGGAACATCAGCACATAAACACTTAGAAAGAGAATAACATCTTGCTTCCATTTTTTTTTTTAATCTATTGCTTTATGTTATCTTTGAACTTAATGTCACATCATTCATAGTGGTTTACAACTTAAGATTGCATATTTGGATTGAATTTCATCAATTTTTTGTAATGACTTAAATCATTTATCAAACTTGTGAATACAATATAATGATCATACAACAATAACAACAACAACAACAACAACAAGCCTTAATCCCACTAGGTGGGGTCGGCTACATGAATCCTTTGTCTCCATTGTGTCCTATTATGTGTCAAATTCTCATTTAAATCAAGTATACTAAGATCATTTTTATACATCTTAACCAAGTCTTTTAGGTCTACCTTTATCTTTCTTAACATAAGGCAAATCTAATGCATCTACTCTCTGTCATCATGACGGCCGACGCTTTATGTGGCCAAACCATCTAAGGCGACTCTCCCGATCTTATCTACCACCTGAGCTACTCCAACTTTTTTCAATATACTCATTTTGCATTCTATCTCTACAGTAAAGCCACTCATCCACCTAAGCATCCTCATCTCTAGACTTAACTTAGTCTTATGCTTCTCTTTTATTCTTGCAAGTCATTCAGTCTTACCACCATCTTATAAAATTTTCTCTTAAGTTTAGTGGAACTTTTCTATCACATAATAGGATGCATTCCTCCACTTCAACCATCCAACTTGAATTCTACTAATAACATCTCCATCTATTTCACCATCATTTTGAACAATAGAGCCTAAATATCAAACACTCATTCTTATTAATGACTTGTTCACCTAATGTCACTATCACTAACTTCTACAACTAAAATTACACTCCATATATTCGCTTTTGATCTACTTAAACGAAAACCTTTAGACTCTAGTTGACCTCCATAATTCAAGTTTATGTTGGACTCCTCTAGTCTTATCAACAAGAAGAATGTCATCGAAAAGCATACACCAAGGAACATCTTCTTGTAAATGCTAAGAACATCCATAACTAAAGTAAAAAGATAAGGGCTTAAAGGCGATCCTTGATGTAATCCAACCAAATAGGAAAATATTTTGTCAATCCTTGTGTTTGGACACAAATAAAGTATACATATCCTTAATGACTTGAATATAACCAATATTAACTCAGAACTCTCCAAAGAACATCTCTTGAAACTTTATCATAAGCTTTCTTTAAATCAATAAATATCATATATGATCCTCCTTAATTTCTCTATGCTTCCATCAAACCCTTAACAAATGTATAACATCCATAAGATCTACCATGAAACCAAACGATTGTGAAACTTCGTATCGTAACCTATGCTCAATTTCTCTCCATAATTGTGACACATTAACTTAATTCCTATAATTTGCACTCACGCATCACCTTTATTCTTAAATATAGGAATCAACAAACTCTTTCTCCACATCTGTCATCTTTTTAATCTTTAAAATGACATTAAAAAGATTTGTAAGCCAAGAAATTCCTTCATCTTCTAAACATTTCCACACTTCTATTGGAATATTATCCGGTCCTACTGCTTTCCACATTTCATTTTCTTTAAAGCTTCAATAACTTCAGATTTACTAATACGACGATAAAAATAAAATTTTCTATTTCCGTTTAGAGTATTAAGGTTGCTAAAATCAATCGTAGTTTCAGATCTTTCATTGAAAAGTTTATCAAAATACCCCATCCACCTATTTTCAATATCATTTTAAAAAAAATATTTTATTATTTTCATTATTAATATCACTATGTCTTTCTTATCTATCTCTTTTGGTTAACTTATACATACATCTTTCTTCGCTTCTTTGGTATCTATTGTAAATCACTAAAATTTAAATTTTTTTCGTCGTATCTTTCTTAATCTCTACAGCCACTTTATATCTTTCCCAATTCTAATTTTACATCTAAACCAAATTTTATAACAATACTTTATTTTTTATCTTTTCGCGACACTCTACCTAACTATTCTTATTAAAGGATGTTTTTCTTTTGATTCTCCAAGCATCTTTAGAACTTCTTAATTTCACACTTATTTTTTTTCACATAATGTTATTTCTCATGAACATCCCAAGTTCTAATATCTCTTGTAGCTTTCTTAAAATATTTTTATTTGTGTTCTTTAAGTGTCATCTAATTTTGATAATAATTTGGTTTATTTTTCTCTTCTCTTTCATCTTAAAATATAAAACTAACGATGTTGGGTCTTAGATTTTCACTGAATGATCTTACGATCTTTTACAATCTAAATGATTTATTTTTCTTATCGAAAATAATCAATTTGTGTTTTACTGATCCATTTTATAAGTAATAATATGTTCATCTCTTTTCTAAATAAAATATTAGAACTACAAAGTTTAAAAGCAAAATCTAATATAGTCCCCACCTTCTATTAACTCCATAAAACCACAATGAATCTTTTAAAATCTTCTACCACTCTACCAATATGCATTTAAATCTCCTCCAATAAATATTTTTTCTTCAAGAGGTATCTTTTCTTAATCCCTCTAATTCATTCTAAAATTTTCTTTTGCTTACCGCCAAATCTACTTGAGCATGGACTTATAACATTGATAATCTTAATCCAATAATCTTTAAAGCTATAATTCTATCTCCACATCTATTAATATTTATAACATTATCCTTCAAACTTTTATCTATAATCACACTTCGACTTTTATCTGAATACCAAAGTTTAAAACCTAAACTATCAATCTCCTTGATCATACAACATTGTAATAAAATTCAAAATAACTTGATAAGCTTAATGGAACATCAACACATACTCCATAGACTCTAAATACAAGAATAATAGTAGATATATGAAGTTTCCAATAAGACTCCACTTGACTTTTCTTGGAAGAGAAAGCATTGCAAGTTATTCTTATCCTTAAAGAGCACGAGCTTATTTTGATGATCGGGAGAGAATGAACCTCCAAATGAAAAAAACAAATATTGATTGGTAATCTTTGCAATGAACATATCATGAAAATGACATAATTTTTTAAAATATGTTTGATTAAACTTATGTGCAACAGATTTTGAACAGTGCAGTCACTGTAAACCCTTCAACTAATGGATCAATAGAACAAGGTGTCATCTAGGAATGTCATCCATTCGCTACATTTGGAAGGCAGTAATATTTATATATCATTACCTTCTTGAAGTTGGGGGCTTCTGTTTTAGAGAAAAAAATTATAAGAAAACCATGTAAGGTTCTTCTCGGTAGGAGTTGTAATGGAAGTGCTTACTACATTTTTTCTTAGGAACTTCTCATGTTTTGCTTTTGTGATATTTTTTTTCTTCAACCAAGCAACTTTGTTGTTAGCTTCATCTCTCTTCACAATTATTAATAAACTCTATTTTTACATATTGTGCTCTCATTGAGACATCAGGAAATTGTGAGAAGTGAAAACATGAATATTACTCAACAAGTAAAATCCCATGAACCTGAAGTTCATTTAAAATAGATCATTATGAGCATGACCCTCATAATGAATGCAATCATAAGTAACAAGCTAATGATGTAGATGATGAAGGCAAAGAAGTTGATAAAATAGTGCTTGGTTGTTGCAATGTAGTTATGGAAGTAATAAGTTACTTAGATAGCATCATTAGGGAAGTCAAGTATTCAGATTGGGTTGTCAATGTAGTTATGGTAAAAAAACAAATAAAAAATAAGACAAATGTGTAGATTTTAGTAATTGAATAATGCTTATTTAATTGTTATCCTTTACTTGCAATCGACACACTAGTGCATTCAATTGTGAATTATATCATATTAAGCTTCATAGATTCCTTTTTAGGATATCAATAAATTAAAATACTCCGAGATGATGAGAAAAAAATCATCTTCATGATTGACTACCTGTAGAAAATTTTGTTCTGTTGTGCTGTCTTTTGGCTTGTAGAATAATGGAGAAATTTATTAGTGGTTGATGGACACTATATTTAGATGCTATAAGGGAAGAAATATATTCTATTTTGTTGATGTACTAGAGTAAGATGAACACTAAGCATTTAAAAAATCTCAGTGAAATATTCAATACTCTTATGGATTTTAACATATGGCTCGATCCCAAGAAATGTGAATTCCTTGGTAACTCGAGAAAGTTTCATAATTGTCAAATGTTGCAAAGTGGTATTGGTCAGTTCAAAAGATGAAACCAACTAAGTCTCAAAAGGAGCTCCAAAACTAAGAGATTGGCCACCTCAAGTCTATTTATTTCATGATTGGATGAAAAATGCAATGCACTCCATTCTTCAAAGCTTTAAAGAGGTGTATTGATTTACTTGGAAACATTAGTGTGATAAGTCCATCATTCAATTCGAAAGGTATTGAACACTGAATATCCAAGAGAGCCCTTGTTATTTTATATTGGAGTTGGTGACTAGATGATTAGCTTAGAGTTGAAGAGGGAAGAAGGCATCATGAAGTTGTTGGCCATTTTATAGTACACTCTAACAAGTTTAAAAAAGATCTATCCTTTAATGAATAAGTTGGCTCTTGCATAGATTTATTGTAATATATTTTATTGAGTGATTTCCCAATTTTATACAATTCATGAAAGTATTTGGTTGATAATTGATAGATTAACTAAGGTTGCATTTGTGACAATTTTCTGTTTTGTTTTGAAGCGAGCGCTTGATTATTTGACTACCAATTATTTGGTTGCTTTTTAGAAAGTGTTGTGGTCAAAAATTGTTTTTGAGAACCAAAGCTATTAGAGTATGGTTGGCTGTCAAAAGACTGCTAATTGAATTTTTAAAAAGAAAAATATTTGTAGACACAACAGCTTGTCAAAAAGTTAATTTCCCAATAGTAGTTTTACAACTAGCTTTTCAAAAAGCTATAGCTGTTCCAAACAGACTCTAAGTTAGCTCATTTTTTTACTTTCAAGCAGACAGATTCATCTACAAATTGGCTAAATTGTGTCTAAAAGAAATTGTCAAATTACATGATATACCATAGTAATTGTATCAGATAAAGATGGACGATTTACATCTAGGCTATCAAAAATCATACATGAAAGTTTAGGTACAAAGTTACTTCTTAGTACAACATTTCATCTGCAAATTTATGGCTAATAAGAAATGACTATTTAGGTATCAGAAGATTTATTGAAATTATGTATTTTGGATTTAAAAAACAGCAAGGATCACATTCTAATTATAAATTTTACTTATAATATTAGCTATCAATTAAGCATGAATATAACACCTATGGATTATTGTATAACAGTACGTGCAGAAAGCTGGACTTGAAATTAAACCTATAAGAAACATGCGAAGAAATTGAAGACTTTTTGGAACACAAGTCAAACCTACCGTTTGCTTTCAAAAGACTTAGAACTCTCAATATTTCTCCAAGTTGATTAAAGGGCTTAAAAGCAATGTGAAATGAATTGAGGCTTCTCTCAATTTATAGATGAAAGAAGAATCCTTTATGAGACCCACATGTGATACCTTAAAATTTCAAAATCTAAGATAATAATTCTTCTAAAAATTTACACCTCACTCTTTATGTTTATAAAAAATGATCAAATATATTTTTATAAAATTCTAAATTTAATTTTGATAATTTTGATTTATAGAAGTATATATAAATAAATTAGTGTAATAACAATTAATGCTTTATTCATCCAAATTTGATTTTCTTCAATTACTAGCACAAGCAACAACTAATTAACAAACATAAAGTAATAATTGGTTCTAAAATAATTTAATTATATATTAGGATATCCTTATAATATTTCTTTTTTACTTCTTATCGCTTTCCATTTTATCCATCCCATTATTGTGCTTGGAGGTGGAATATACAGGGTTAAGGTAAGGGAGAAACAAAGAAAAAAAAAAGAGAAAAATGAGGATAAAGAGATAGGGAAGAAGAAGGAAAAGAAAAAGAGAAGAAGAAAAGAAGAGGATGAAAGAAAGAAAGAAAAGATGGAAGTTAAAAAAAAGGTAAGATTCAATTCTACACATTTCTTTAGTAAATTAAGTTAGATTTGAAAATAAAATTTTGATTTTTCACATTGTCTCCTTTGGTCGAAGTTGATTTCGAGTAGATAAATATTAAGCCTTGTATGAGAAGTTATTTTGAGGTTAAAATTAAGATATTTATAGTTAAAAAATGAGGAATATATTTATTTTATGGGGTGATCAATTTGAGGTCTTGTCACGACCTGGCCTGAAAACTTAGAATATTAAGGCGAGAACAAACTGTTGTATGGAAAAGATTTTAATTAAACATATTCAAAATAGTATAAATTATAAAAATCTTCCGAATTGATAAGAGCTAACTAAAAATTCAATCCACATAATATTGAAGTCTATTAAAAATTACACATATCCAAAATTGAAATTATATAAAATATAATTAAGTTCCTATATCCTGAAGTTCCTTTGCATCTGTATACAAAGTTCTCCCTTATATTTTTTATTTAATTAGGAGGATTATTTGAAAAATTTACAACATGATTTAAAGATTCAGTAGATAATTATATTTCTTCTCTAGAGTAAAATAATGCTACATAGTTAAATATGCATTAAATAACAATTGAACTTGTAAGTAAAGAGTGTTTAAATAATTTGATATACAAGAAATAAAAGAAGTAAATATTACTTAATTAATTTAGATTTTTTTTTCTTATTTTCAACCGTTACAGGAGTCACCGTTTAAAGAATTTTTTCTAAAAGAATTTTTTCCTAACTCATCTAATGGATAGATAATCATTTTCATTTTCATTTATGTGCACTGTTACGTTGCATCTCTAGTCAATATCATAAGGGGGTGAACTCCATTCTCAAATAATGCATATTCATAACGTACTTATGACTTTATTTTATATTAGGTTTCATCAACTTATATATCAATTATATCACACATTTATGAAGTTGTCCATTATTGGATTCAAAATATTTGAAAATGAAATTGTACTAGAACATGTGTAGTAACATGTATGATTAAGATTGAAGCTATCTATTCAATATGAGAATTATAAAGATATGCATCAGTATGATTGTAAAGAAACTGTTCTATCACATCTATCCATACATAAAGGCATCTAATATTGAGAAAGAATTAATTTTATTATAATGAAGGATTTTATTTACCCACTTTAATATGAAGTTTCTTAGATCTCGTTAACTTTGAAAATTGCTTCTTTAATGGAAGTGCTTATAAATAAGAATATTAATTTGATCAATATTTAGAAGTATAATTATGTCTATTTAATAAATGATTAGAATTCTTAATTGAGTTCTCATATTTATCATAATTTCATTACTTATATTTGGACCAAGTTAATTTAATTAACATTAATGTTGACTATCATATTTATTTAGTTTAAGATTTAATTCATTTAACATACACAACATTCTTTATTAACTCAAGTCAAAGTCTAATCTTTCCAATTTAATTCAATTTAAAATTTACTATTATTCTTTCTAACTATTTTAGTCTAAACATAATAATATATCATCATTTCAATTCTCATGTCAATACATTTTTTATTTTTAATTTACATATTTACTTACAAAATACAATATAATTTCTTCCCTATTTTTTAAATATAAATATAATACGTAGTCCAATATTATTTTCATAAAATCTTTAACTTTAAAAATTTCAAATATCAATAAAATAATGAATGTTTTAACTCTTTCACTTACTAATTTACTTTATTACATCTTTCTTTTCTTTAAAATTTTCTACTCTTATTATTCTTATAATAAGCCATAATTATTTAAAATTTGCCGATTAAAATAGACATAGAGATTTGTAGATTTTTACAATCTTATGTAGAAGTGTTTCATCAAATTTGAGATGAATTTGCATCAAGGATTTTACCAATATTGTGATAAATAAAAAAAATTCTCACTAATTCATTTCTTTCTTGCAACACTTCTAATCATATCAAACTTCTTTTAACATAAAACCAGTTATTTAAAATTATTCTAGTAATATTCACTAAAAGGTAATAAAAATAATAATCCTAATCGATTAATTAAATTTTTATTGAGCATAACCATCACTACACAAATATATATATATTGAAATCTAAATTTCTAGATCTCTGAAAGTAAAATAGAGTTTAGAAAATTTTGATTTATTTAAATACCTCTTACTTTTCTCCTTGGTCTTTTTCTTTTTCTTTCTCTTCCTATCTCCTCTTCTCTTATTCTTCTTCTTTTTCTTCCTCTCCTCCTTCCCTCTCATTTTTTTAATTTTTTTTGCTGCTGTTACTCCTCCACCACTCCCCTCTTTTCTTTGTTTTTTTTTTGTTCGGTTGTAGTGTCGGTTTTGAACCGACACTACAATTCATAATAGTGTTTATTATTATTTATTTATTTTTAAATATTGGTTATTACAATCTCCTCTTATAAAAACTTCTTCCTCGAAATTTAATGACAAGCAATTATACACATACCTTTAATTGAAAAGATATGAATAACATTCTCACATTTTTTATTTCTTCTCGCAAGTAGTATCTCGTTCTATCCTATGCTTTCATAACACACGAACTAAAGTAATTGCTTGATTTCTAAGCTGCTTAAGGTCATATCCTTTAATTTTTTTTGGCTCCTCCACAAATATAAGATCAGGTTGATATTTATAGGATCAAAAATAATCTTGTTGGCTTCATTAGTAACATATTTTCGTAGGAGAGAAATGTGAAACATATTGTGTACTCTTTGCATATATGTAGATAAAGCAAACCTATAAGCCACTTTCTCATTTCTCTCCAAAATCTCATAAGGGCCAATATAGCGTGAAGTCAATTTTTCAACTTTGTCAAAGTGTTAAAACCTTTCATTGGGTTGACTTTAAGGAACACAAACTCTCACTTCAAATTCTACTAGTCGATGTATAGCATCATGATATTTTATCTGTCTATCTTGAACGACCTTCAATCTATTATGAATCAATCGGATCTTTTCAGTAGCTTCATCTATCAAATATATACCAATGATTTTTCTCACTTATTTTCATTGAACAAAGTGGATTTTTGTATTTCCTTTCATACAGTGCTTTATAAGGAGCTATACTAATACTTATTTGAAAGCTATTATTATAGGAAAACTCAATCAAAGTCAAGTGTGATTCTCAATTTTCTCCAAAAAAAAGTGTACAAAGCCTAAGAAAATATTCTAGTGTATGAATTGTTCTTTTTAATTGATTATTTGTTTGAGAATGAAATGTAGTACTAAAAGTGAGTTTAGTACCTAAAGCTTCTTGAATTTTTTTCTACATTCTAGATGTAAATCTATCATTACGATAAGATACTATAAACTTTAGCACACCATACAATCTTATAATTTCATCAACATATATCTTTGCTAGTTTTTCAATAGCATTGGATTGCTTACTGTGTAGAAAGTCTGTAGACTTAGTCAATCTAATCAATGATAGCCCAAACAACATCACAATCTTGTCTAGATTTAAATAAGTCAATCACAAAATCTATAGAAATATCATCTCATTTCCATTCAGTTATTAGTTAGAGTTGTAAAAATACATTTGGCCTCTGATGTTCAGCTTTAACCATTTGACATATTTGACACTTAAAAACAACTCAACCACACTTCTCTTCATTCTAGATCTTATAATTGTTTGATTGCATTATGTATGATGCTTTCGCTATAAGTTATGCGCCTTGAATTAATTCAATAGAGAAATTTATCTGTCTAACTCGAGGCAAATCAGGTAAATTTCTAAAAGGACTTTTGGATACTTTTTTACTACTGATATATCCTTTAACTTCTTTATCTCTTTTGTAAAATCAGTGACTTAAGCCAGAAATTCTTCATAACCTTTTGCTAGAATCTTTTGATGTTTCAAACAAGACACCATCATAGATAACACTTCTATATCTCCAATGTATTTACACTCCTCTCTAGAGATTTTGAATTTAACTACCTTTTTATAGCAATCTATGGTAGCATAATTCCTAGCTAGACAGTCTATCCCTAGGATCACATCAAACTTAGACAATGACAATACTATCAAGTTTGCATCGAGACTTCTTTCTTATCTAGGCTCACACAACAAATTTTGTTTGCATCAATGTGAGACCTATTTGGCATTGTAATTAATAACACTGTAGACATTTTTAAGGTATTCAGTATCATAATTTTCACAAATTCTTCAAATGTAAAAGAGTGTGATTGTCCAATATCAAATAAAACCTTAATTGATTTATTTTGAATAGAGAGTCCCTATAAATAAATGATTATATAAATCCATAGAAAAGAAAATTTTGGTACTTTAATTAAGTAAAGATAATACCTATGATAATGTTAGGCTAGCTTTTTGCTTTTTGTTGTATGAGTGCATAAACATGAGGTTTTGTATTCTGGTTCTGATTCTGAGATGGAACTGATGCAGTTGATTTAGTCATCCTCTGCATACCAATGGTCCTTTGAGGAGGTGGAACACCTATCCTGGTATCAAATAACAATTTTTGCCTCAAAGTAGGACAAGACCTTGCCATATATCCTAGCTAATGGTACCAAAAGCAAGTATTAGTACTTGAAAGACACTCTCCTTTATGCTTTTTTTCACATTTGGGGCATGTAATACTATTATTATTGATGGCAGTGTTATTAGGCGTAGGCTTCTTTTAATTTGATTTTTCAGACTGTGTATTTTGCCTAGACTTTGATCTATCATCATTATTTCTTTTTAAAAATCTCACTTTCTTTGAGTAGCCTGTAAATCCAACTCTATCATAATAGCCCTCTATACTAATATAGAATAATCATCAATGCCCAGAGGAATCAAAGACTATCTAATTACATCCTTCAATCTAGACAAAAACTTGTGGCACTTCTCTGCATTTGGAATCATTTGAGGTGCATATCTGGAAAACATGATTAATTCAGCTTCATACTGCATTATAGAACAATTACCTTGTACTAGTCTGATAAACTTATTCTGAATTTATCTCCTAGCCGAGAGAGGTACAAATCAATATCTAAAAATCTTCACAAATTTCTCTCATAAAACTAGATTGTAAGGTCGTCCTTCAAATTTTTTTTGTAACTGTTTTTGCCACTATCTCTCAGCTTCGCCCTCAAAAGCAAAAGAAATCAATGCGACTCTCCTTTCTGGTGGACATGACTTATTATCTATGATCTTTTCTATTTTCATCAACTAATTTTCAGCTTCCACTAGTCCTCTTGTTCCTAAGAAGAGAGGTGGTCTCATGTCCTTGCTACTATGTCTCAACTTTGCCCTTAAAAACAAAAGAAGCCAATGTGACTCTCTTTTTTGGTGGACATGACATACTATCTATGATATTTTCTATTTTCATCGGCCAATTTTCAGCTTCCACTAGTCCTCTTCTTCCTGAGAAGAGAGACGGTCTCATGTCCTGAAATAATTTAAGATATTTATTCATAGGGGCTCCATTACTTTAGCTAGCTTGAGACTGACATTGCTTCCCTCATTTGAGTAACAACATCTATAATAATATTTGTACCACTTAATTGGGGGTTAACAGGTGCAGATGATGCCAAATTCTACTGCTCAATTGATCGTGCCTCTCTAGTATCATCCTAATTAAGTTTCATTGCCATGAGAGGCATAAATTATTTATAATCATTATATATATATCAACTAATACAATCAAATTTAATCTCGATAAAATTAATGATCTTCTTAATACAACTAAATTCTGATGCTCAGTGGTTCGTGCTTCTCTATTTCATAACAGTGTTTTTTTTGTTGTTTTTTTTAATACTGGTTATTATAGGTCGATTGCCAACCGAGTAAATTTCTAATACAAAAAATAAATTTTTAGTCTTTTAACATGTGCATTTACACAATTTATTTATGTGTGCAATAAATTATAAATTTCTCATATTTCATGATTCATATTTACAATTTACTACTCATGTATTAATGAACATTTGTAAATTTTAAATATGCAAGCTTATAATTAATTTTTTTATGAATATAAAAATTTGTTATTAATTAGTAACTCTTTAAAAAGAATTTGCCTATTTATGTATATAGTTTAAAATGAATTGGGCTTAAGTTATGCTATGTTTTGAGTTAGGTTGATAATTAATTGTTATAATACCTATATAGGTGGGACAAAAGGGTCTTCTAAAGAGGCAAAAAAAATCCTCAATGTTGTTTAATAACGATAATGTTGGTTTCACTTAGGTTTTGTTGAATTTTATGATGTAGCTTTTGGGTTAGGTTTATACGTTATGATATTTGGTGTGAGTCTTCACTCACTACTTTATGATAACTAATAAACTTAGTTTTCATATATGACATATTCTAAGGCTAAAGTAAAATAAGCAAATGAATGATTTGATGTAATTAACTTAACTTTTAAGCTTTTATATTCTTGATTGCAATAACATACATAGAAGATTTATATTTGGCATTTTGTTGTGATTTTTTTGGTGCAATATATTAATGTTAATCCTCTTGCCATTAAATTTTAACTCCTAATATTACAATAATGCGCTAGTGAAAATTGCTCAAATTTATGATTATGTCTACTCATAATTGACATACATGTTGTTTAATATTCTTGTTTATTTTATTTTTATGCTAGAATTATTTTTTTTATTGAGCCTTATAACTCACTAGATTATCGTTTAGAAAAAGGAGAAAAAAGATAATGTTGAGGCTTAAGAATTGTATTCAATTTACTTATCATATTTTGATGTATATTTGATGTAAGATATGAAAATATTTAGGTTATGTATCAAATTAAGTTTAGTAGTTTTGTATATGAATTTTGAGGTTATTAAATGCTATGTAGAAATAAAAATGAAATGTTATAGATTACTTTTGCTTAATCTGACTAGTTTAATTTTATTGAATTTGTGTGAATTATAACAATGTGTCATATATAGTTTCAGGTGCATCTCGGTGATTGAGTCTTTCACCTAATTAATTTTTGTTAGTAGGATGCCTCGATTTTATAGAAGTTGCCATTGGCATGACACCATCATACTAAGATTCAAACAAATAAAGATAAAAATGTCACTTCATAAAGTAGCTCTTGTTTTCTAAAACTTCACCGGATTCGCAATACATTTGTACAAACGGATAGAAGATATATTTTAAATATTATAAAATGAAATGTTTGCATGCATCTTAAATTATAAAATATGTGTGCAAAAAATAAAATTTAGATCATTTTAAGATTTACACAAATTTTGTAAGGCAATTTTTCAATTCAAATACAATACCTCAAAATTTGTGTAACGTCCTAAAAATAGATAAATCCATAATATAAGTATTATGAAACTCATGCAAATGCATTATACAAGCGCAGTGAAAAGGGTGCAAAAGCATTGTGTTGTTACCTTGTAATTATGCAAAAATGTAAGTGCACTAAAAATTGTGCAAGAAATTTAAATATGCTCGCATGTGCTACTTGTAATATATTAAATGTTCGATCATATGAATTGAGAATCTTGCGTGTGCTAAAAATTAGTTATAACTTTTATTCGCCTCAGAAAATGTGTGAATATTTTGAAAATTTTCACAAATATTTTAAAGATGCAAACTCTCTCAAAATCAAACTTAAATGTGTCAAGTTATGTGTGTTCTTAAGCGGACTACTTCACTTTTTGGGTAAAATTATTGGTTTTAGTTAGCCTGATTCTTCTCTTCACCGGGATTGGAGCTAACAGGATTAAGCTCAACTTAGCCAGTCCAATTTTTCTTATCATAAGGATTAGAATTAATGAGGTTGATGCTCTTCAACAACTTTTCAAGTAATATACTTCACTTAAATTGCACATAGAGGATAATTTTTACTTATATTCTCGATCTCATCATATCAATTGTTAAAAAAAGAGAGAATTTAACTATTTTGAAAGTTCAAATTCGTTTAAACTTATGTTTAAATTTCATGAAGGAAGTATTGAAATATGTTCGTCCTAAAAGAAATTTTTTATGCATGGAGATAGAGTCGATAAGGTTTATAATACGATAAAAATTACAGTAAAACTTGTGGACCCAATCCTATGTTGGCAGGCAAGTGTAATTAACAAGATCTAAGGTAATAAAATCTAGGCAATTAAATATCCTGATGATTGTCATATTGAAGGAAGATCTCAACAGAATGGGATTCAATTTCAAAATAAAATTCCAAATTGCAAATATGAGTGATACAAGCAGTACTATCTCGATGATGGTTGTTGATTGAAAATCTCAACTAGGGGGGTTATTATCATTAAAAAATCTTAAGCCTTAATGCAAATCATTCTTGGTTTAAATTTGATTAAAATATGAAAATTTCGAAGTAAAATTATACAATATACAGCTATTCAAATGAAGTTTCAGCATCAAAAGCTTGAATAAAAATTCATCCATCCTCCGAAATTGTTTGTCGAGAGTGACATATTTAAGAAAATTATAATTTATAAGAGTCCATGTCATGTCAATCATGTCCTTATGATCACTCTCAAATGATCTTAAGTTAAAGACATGATATTAATTCTTTGTTCATGTGTTTTTGCAACTAAAGTTACCATATGAAGAATAATTATGACTACAATCCTCTAATCGAGTGGTCTGATGGCCTCATTATATTATGATCCCAACCAAGGCTCAATAATTGAGTGACTTGGTTTCTTAATAATTTTATTCACATTTAAAGCTCATATATTCCTTAATAGTTTAGTTCTATGAGTTGTGAATCATATGTTGTATTTGATGGAGCACAAAGCTCTTTGGCAATTAGGTCAACTTAAAGTTGTCTCTTAAAATCACGTATACTTTAGGTTATAAGGTCTCCTTGGACGACAAAACACATGACTATTAGTAAGGACTCTTTAATCAAATTCTACTATCTCATTTGATTAAGTAGACTAGAGATGATGACGACTCAAGATGATAGAGCCTTAGGATCTTGATTGAGTTCATCATCATTTCTCCACCATCTGCTTTAATTTAAGATTGATGAATTTCCTTAAAATTTAATTGATGCTACTATACATTAAGCTCTTAGCACCTAATGATTAGCTTTAATTAAAAGTTTTCTCTTACATTGTGGCTTTACTCTTAGAGATAGAATGCAAAATGAGTATGTTCGGGAAAAAGTTGGAGTAGCTCCAGTGGTAGATAAGATTAGGGACAGTCGCCTTAGATGGTTTGGCCACATAAAGCGTCGACTCGATGACCGATTAGGAGAGTAGATGCATTAGATTTGCCTTATGTTAAGAAAGGTAGAGGTGACCTAAAAGACTTGGTTAAGATGTATAAAAAATGATCTTAGTATACTTGAATTAAATGAGAATTTGACACATAATAGGACACAATGGAGACGAAGGATTCATGTAGCCGACCCCACCTAGTGGGATTAAGGCTTGTTGTTGTTGTTGTTGTTGTTGTTGTTGTCTTACTATTAGGAAGGGTAATTAATCATAAATATTTGCACCTATAAGAAATTTGGAATAAAATCTAACATCCTCACAAAATAAGCGAGAAATCTCTGGTTAGTGTCTTCTCTGCAATCTAATTTGCTTGAAAATTTGACTTGGAACATCAAGACTCTCTTTCGTAAATTTTTAGAGCCCAAAATATTGTGACTTTGTGAGAATTAAAACTTAAAACTATTACAAGAAGCAACTTGAAAAAATCTATGATATCAACTTTCTGATTCTATAATCCAAATACCTATTGATGAGATAGTGAAATATATCCTCAGTGACATCACAATTACTCTGTTCTCGAGGTATTAATTTGAAACCCACAACATCCAAAGACATGATTGCAAGAACCATGGATGCAAATGAAAGAAGTCATCTTAGAGTTGTTAACTTAGTTTTTTCTGTGATCTTTATGATATACTGTACTTATGTGTCTTTACATCTATCTATCACAGATTTTATGTTTTAAATTTCAAAATTAATGTGCATGATGTGATGACAATCTATCTTGGATTAAGGAATGGGTGTGGGCACGTCACCACAGAATTGAAAGAAAATTTAATATGCGACACATGCAGCTGAATCTGCTTCCTTAACTATAATATACTATTTCCTCGAGACTTTGATCATGGTGAGATCCTTACCTATAAACTAACTCATCATATTTGAGGATGCTGTTTCCTTTGAAGGGTACCTTTTGTGTTTACTCTTTTGTAGTTACTTTGCTCACAAATTTAAGTTAGCCTCTCTTTATCCATATATTTGTGTGTCTAACCTGCTTTAGATTCTCTGAGGAGAACATCGGATGGGCATGCAGTAAAGATTAGGGTGTCCACTTGTGACCTTGAAAGTCATGTTACATATCTTGTAAATAAAACCTCTGCAGTTGTGTGGTAAGGCTTTATACATCAATCCTCATTAGGCTCCTTAGTAGTACGTGCCTCTTGCATGGATATGCCCTTTTGGTATACGGTTTCAGAGTCCATTGACCAACCGGTTTTAAGTGGTTCATGGATTACCTCAAGGATCAGCTTTAAGCCCTTATCTTTTTACTTTAGTTATGGATGTTCTTACTAGGCATTTACAGGAAGATGTACCTTGGTGTATGTTTTTTGCTGATGACATTCTTCTTGTTGATAAGACTAGAGAGGGAGACCAAGATAAACTTGAATTATGGAGGTCAATTTTAGAGTCTAAAGGTTTTCATTTAAGTAGATCTAAAACTGAATATATAGAGTGTAATTTTAGTTGTAAAAGTTTTAGTGGTAGTGTTGTGACATTAGGTTAACAAGTCATTAATAAGAGTGAGCGATTCAGATATTTAGGCTCTATTGTTCAAAATGATGGTGAAATAGATGGAGATGTTATTAGTAGAATTCAAGTTGGATGGTTGAAGTGGAGGAATGCATCGGCCTATTGTGTGTGATAAAAAGGTTCTTAAACTTAAGGAAAAATTTTATAAGATGGTGATAAGACCGATGACTTATGGTGCGAATATTGACCAATAAAGAAAGCGATTAAGAAGTGTTACGAGATGAGGATGCTTAGGTGGATGAGTGGCTTTACTCTTAGAGATAAAATGCAAAATGAGTATGTTCGGAAAAAAGTTGGAGTAACTTGAGTGAGATAAGATTAGAGAGTCGCCTTAGATGGTTTGGCCACATAAAGCGTCGAGTCCAGATGACCGGTTAGGAGAGTAGATGCATTAGATTTCTTTATGTTAAGAAAGGTAGAGGTAGACCTAAAAAGACTTGGTTAAGATGTATTAAAAATGATCTTAGTATACTTGAATTAAATGAGAATTTGACACATAATAGGACACAATGGAGACGAAGGATTCATGTAGCCGACTCCACTTAGTGGGATTAAGGCTTGTTGTTGTAGAGAACTCTCGTATTGGAGTCAGTAGGTGGTAATTATGAAACTTTATTCTTCCTCTTTTTTTTTCACTTTACATTATTTATTGTTCCTTAGAGAACCATGAACCTTGCATATTCTTTGCCAGGAAATTTCAATTTCTTGATCATCTATGATGAGCGGAGAAATAAATTCATTTATTTGTAATGCATTGATCGTGTGACATTGTCCTCATGCTTGTGATGGAACTGTTTACTAAACATCACCTCATTACTCAGAGCCTTGATCTGTTATATTAATGTGGATTCCTAACTTTGATGCCATCAATAAAGTTTTGTTTTTTCCATGCTAGATATTTGTCGATTTCAAATATTCTCTTGTAGAAGTTTGGTTCTAATACGCATTATTCAAATTTTTTCCCTCTTTTTCTATTTTATTGTATTCATGTGTCAAGTTTTGACTCTTGAAAGTTCTTCTGTTTTATATGTTTAGGTGTTGGTCCCACTGGATATGCTTTATTTGTGGCTGTATATGCTGGATTAGAGGTAAATATAACGTTAAAAAATTTCTTTATTTTATTCCTTCACTAGAAGAATTTGATTTTTTTTGTTGAGTACATTTTTAAATAGAAGGGTAAGGAATTTTGAGTATAGCAGCCGGCAAGATTAACTTCTTAGATCAGTTAAAATGTGGTGCAGCAAAGTAGTAAACCTGAAACATTTAGTTTTGGTTCACTGTTTAATTATGACTGCTTGGTAATCTAAAATAAGTTAAGTCAACTTCCTTCTATTTCTTATCCCATGATTATTCTTTCTCTAATAATAGTTCATTCGGTAATGGTGAGGAAAAGCCCCTGATATAATATTAAATCCAACCTCTTATCATGAACTTAACCATCCAATCTCAAAGTAAAATCTAATTACTTGAATCGTACTTAAAAAATAGAAAACCTTAAACAATAAATATCAAAAGCTATTCTAATTCTGAGATAGCTTAATTTGCTCTTTAGGAGAATTTATGAATCGGGTAACAGTTGGCTGTTTTTACCATTCTATTTCATATTTTATGTACTTTCGCAATTTATATGGCTGATACTAGCTAAGAAAGTCACAGAATCTGCACACTGAAATGTTTCTCTGATTTTTTTAATCCTTACCGTAGTTATTCATGATGTTATAGATTCTTGCGATACCAGCCATACCGTTAACTATGTCAGCTGGCCTTTTATTTGGGACCTTAACTGGCACCGTCATAGTATCTATCAGTGGATCGGTAAGTTGCTTACTTGCTATATTTATACCATATTAGTTTAGTTGCATTTTAACCGCCAGCTTTATGTCCCCATTGGCTATCTGTGTGCTTATTCCAGGTAGCTGCTGCTGTTGCCTTCCTTATTGCTCGATATTTTGCTCGTGAAAGGATTCTTAAGTTGGTTGAAGGGAATAAAAAGTTTCTTGCAATTGACAAAGCAATTGGTGAAAATGGATTTCGTGTTGTAACTCTTTTACGCTTGAGTCCATTACTTCCATTCTCTATTGGAAACTATCTGTATGGTTTGACTTCGGTGAAGTTTGTTCCTTATGTACTGGGGAGGCAAGTTATGAATTTTTTGTGCATCTTTCAGCTGAATTTGCTGCTATTTTGTAATTTTAATGATGCTAATAACCTTAATGTGAAATTGTTTGTGGCAATTTTATCAGAAAGAGAAAAGATCAGACTCTTTAGAAATATATGCTTTGCTTAATTTTTTTTTATAACAATTAGTTGCAAGTAATAACCAGAATTATTTTGAAGATCATGTAGGCATGAAATAACTTTGCTCACTTGTTTGTGGTTAATTAACTGCGCCAAGGGATATAAGTTACAGTGGTCTTATTTTTAAACCAAACTCTTTTTAATTTACATCCCTTACTAAATCTGGATGATGAAGTTAGAAATGGGAGGAATTCCAAATTAAATGGACATCTCCCTGCCTTACATTGTTAACATAGATTCATTAAATCTTTTGATGCAGCAATCATAACCATTGCATTTGATTTATCAGAAATTTCCCATGCTGTTACATTAGCTATTCATGCAACAACTTAGGATTAAATTGATTTCCCAACTATTTATGGAGGACTAATTTAGTCTCAGACTTATTAAAATGACCAATTTGATCTTTTGATTATTTGAAAAGAGATCACTTTGTCCTACCATCCAAACTAACGATTTGGTGTGTTAAAAGTAAGACATTTTTTTTTAGAATTTTAGTTTTCTTTCTAGATTTATGAAGCATCATAATTTTTTTTATCAAGTTTTCTTTCTTATGTGCTATAGATATAATCATATTCAAGGAGATTGGATTAATATCACGTAGATTTTTGAAGAAATAAATTTTGACATAAATTTTATTTATTTTTAATTATATTAATGTCATTGTAATGAAAGAGTTTGAATTTTCTTTTATATTAGTATTATAAATGTTAAATTATTTCATTAATTTATTGAAAATATTTTAATTATAATTATTTCATTTGAAGTTTTATTTCATTAGAATTATTTTAATAGATATAATCATACAATTATTTTGTTTATTTTCTAATTCCAATATTACCCACCTTTTTCATTACATTACATATCTACTCATTTTCATCCAAATCTAAGCAGTAGGATCATATTGATCTCTTTTTAAATAGTAAAAGAATCAAATTGATTCTCTTAATAAGTCTGAGACTAAATTGGTTCTCTATATATAATTGAGAGATCAATTTAGTCCTAGACTCACAGCTAATATATTCTTATTTATTGGTTTATAGCACTATCTCTATAGTTTTAAAGTTTACAATAATTCTATCTGTATTAGAGTCGGAGGCTGACTTGTGCTAACAAAAGTGTTTTGGATATGATTTTGTAGCGTACTGCAATATGCAAAACTCATGCTTTCTTGATGCATGGTTGGCAGTTGGTTGGGAATGCTTCCTGGAACATGGGCATATGTAAGTGCTGGAGCATTTGGACGTGCCATAATTGTAAGTTGTTCTTGACCTGCAACAGCTATGTAAGGAGTTCTGCTTGATACTGCGATATTTAATGGTGTTGTCACAATGTATCAAACTTTTTCTGGATGCCTTGATTTTTCGATTCTCCACCAATGTAATTAGGCAAAACATAATCTCAATATGTTTTTTTAACGTTAGGAAAATCTAATGCTAATTAAGTTTGTGTACGAAGAATAATTCATAGTGATTTTAAGTTCAAAAGTTCTTTTCAGATTGTCAGATTTAATCATAATTTGGTGTTCCATAACATCATTTTATCTTTCTAAGACTTGATATGTGATTCCCAAAGTTTTTGCAAATGGTTTTCTTTTTCTGTTTATCTTGTTCTAATTTCTGGCGATTAAGCAGTCTGACCGGCAGGGGAAAAGAGAAGTTTATGTTCATGTACAAGGAAATCCGAGAGAATCTTAGCAGTAGTTGCAATACATGATAGGATTTACATATTTTTACATCAATAGTCAATCAAAACTTCACAAATCTTTAGCATTCCACACATATGTCGCTTCAGTTGTTTGGTTTAAATCTTGTTTCTCTTATGCTGAAGTGACAGTTGCCCATCTCAAGTGACTTCCTGATGTCATGTACCAATCAAATACTTGGATTGATTCACTTCCTCCATGTACCCCCTTCATGATGCCAATCCCCTTAGTGATTTTTTATGTTATTTATATTTTTATTTTGTGAGTGTGTGTGTGTGTTCATGTTACTTTCTATGTTAAACTACTTCATTTGATTCTATATTACTACCTCGGGTCCTCAAGATCTTTTTTACAACTAAGGTTTAAGAGTCTGACAAACGTCCATGTCTTTCTGTTTCTTGCAGCAAGAAGAATCAGATATTGGCGTTCCTGGAGGAAGCAACCAATTTTTAACTCTTGGACTTGGCCTTCTAGCCACAGCACTCGCTGCTGCATATGTTACCAGGCTAGCAAAGGTAATGCATATTTTGTGAATGCATCATCCATTCGCTAACCCCCCTGATGATGTATTTATTTGCTGTCTTCAATTTTTAATTTCATGCGTGGAGCTAAACTACAGCAGGGAGCCTTGAGATGCTGTGCTCGTTAGTTGTGGATACAGATTCTTGCTACTTGGGCTCTGATATAAATTTTTATCTCTTTAGGAGCTCAATATTAGCCTAAATTTTTGTCTCAGTAAAGCAATGTTCTGTCAAATGTTTAATAAGTTATCTTAAACATTTAGTATTGTTAATTGCACATTTTTCTTATCATATTCATTTAACTTTCGCTTCTTCCTTAAAAATCTGAAAACAGTGCTCAAAGCCATTTCTAATTAGTAGTCTTTTGAATCTATTTTCTGTCATTAACATTAGCATACTTATTAGGTGTGAAATTGCCTAGTTCAGAGATGAAGATTTGTGCACTTGCCTTAACAAAATTACTTTATGTGATTAAGAAAGCATTTAATTATAGACAATCACTTTTTAAAGAACAAAGAAATTCCCTTCTCTAGTAGTTCTTCTGATTATCGAAACACTGGTGCAAACTTCTCGACAAAAAGCTTTTGAAGAATTAATTGTTTTAGATTTTTTTTTCAATGTATGTTGATCAAAAGGTATCAATATAATCTCAAAACTTGAGATCTGTTTTAAGATGAGTATAATGTTAGTTTTCTATCTATTGTATTCATCTTAAAAACAGATCTAAGGGCGTTGAGACTCATTCTAATCAAAATTTCAATCAAGATATCCTGTCGTAAATATTTTTTTTGTATTATCATTCCTTGGATATTAAGGGAAAATTTTATAAGATGGTGGTAAGATCTGCAATGACTTATGGTGCAGAATGTTGGCCAATAAAAGAGAAGCATAAGACTAAGCTAAGTGTTACAGAGATGAGGATGCTTAGGTGGATGAGTGACTTTACTCTTAGAGATAGAATGCAAAATGAGTATATTCGGGAAAAGTTGGAGTAGCTCCAGTGGTAGATAAGATTAGGAGAGTCGCCTTAGATGGTTTGGCCACATAAAGTGTCGGCCGATGACTGATTAGGAGAGTAGATCATTAGATTTCTTTATGTTAAGAAAGATAGATGTAGACCTAAAAAGACTTGGTTAAGATGTATAAAAAATGATCATAGTATACATGATTTAAATGAGAATTTGACACATAATAGGACACAATGGAGACGAAGGATTATGTTGCCGACCCCACCTAGTGGGATTAAGGCTTGTTGTTGTTGTTGTTGTTGTTGTATCATTCCTTGGATATTGACTTCAAACTAACTTTTTCCATTAGTTGATGTTGAATCCCCTACATATATTGCTTGGAAAGTAAGGTGCCTCTTGTGATTGTTTGCATTAAGTTTGATGACAAATTTGAAACTCACTGTTATGCCTCTAATTGTTAGTAGCTGTAGAAAGGCTGAATGTCTAATATTGTGTTGGGAGGACATCAATATGAATACAAACAATTACAGGAAGCTTCAGCAGGTCGTGATTCCATTGGTTATGATGGTTAGCTATTATGGAGGGTGAGCAAACATATTTCATGGTCAGGGGCAGACCCATACAGATTTTAGGGGGTAAATTGCCCCCCATCTTAGAATTTCTCTTATAAGTGGTGGGCAAATTAATCATTTTTCCTCTCTTAAATATTATTTTGGTCCTCTGCCATTTTGCCCTAACATTCATCGCACATATTTAAATAAGAAATTTGTTTCTCCTAAGAAGAGTGGCTAATTCCGCCGTGTTCATTATCTTGACTAAGTTTAGCAACTCTTGATAAGGTGATGCTTCCAGTTCAAATCCTTCTGCTCTGTGGTTCAGTCTTCATGCATGGATAATGTTTCATGTCTCCTTCATGAACTTGTCTAAAATGCTACTGTTATAACTTATAAATAAAATATTCATGGATAACTTCGTTTCCAATGCATTGTTTTCTTGTAAATCCCTGCACTGAACGAGAAGCTTTCTGACCTTTTTTTTCATGGAGTATAATCACTTGATGGCTTAATCAGTTTTTTTCTCTGCATAATGCAGGACGCTATTAAGGATCTGGAATGAGTCTGTAAGTCTCTGTAGTTCACCATGGTCCATTATTATAAGCTTATAAGATTTGGGAGTTCATCAATGGCTTCAAAATACCATACAATTGATGAAACGACTGATAAATACCATGTAAGGGTATTTTCTGCTTCAGGCAACTCCATGTAAATAATCTTGTTTTGACTATTTGTTTCAATGCTTTCCTCTCAATCTGCAAATTATATATATATGATGTGGGGAATGTGATATTTTGCTCTTTCCTAACAAAAAGTGTATTAGAGGTGAAGCAAAACAATGTGACTTTTGATTATTTCTTCTAGTTTCTACTGGTAATAAAAATTGCATTTAAAATTTTCATGGTGTCTATTGAAAGGTATTCATGGAACATCATAATATGGCACATGCTTTTGTGTATGTATTTTATTTTATTTTTTTGTTGCCTTGAGTTGGTTGATTCAGAAGTCTCTGATGATCAATATAGTTTTAACTTATGGCCTGTTTGAGATTTTTATTTATTTTATTTATATTTTGATTCAAAATAAAATATATTTGGTGATGATGAACAAATTGATAAGTTATTGAGTATTTTTAAAAAATAATATGATTTAAGTTGGCCAAACAAAATTCAAAATCTATTCACCTATAATGAAGGGGTTTAGTCAGGCACTAAGTTACGAGAGAGTTTATTATTGGATTTCAATTGAAGAAGATGGTCAAGGTTGATCATACAAATGGAGGAGAGAAAGATGAGTTATTGATTGTTGACCTTGCCTTTGTCATGTATAACTTCTATTTGTTGGATCTAGTACATATATTAGATTCAATTGAATTCATCACATATTGATTTAGGGGTTGTTTGATTGCTTGCGTTTAGAGTGTAAAGTAAATTGAATGAAGTGTAAAAAGAATGTAATGTATTTGGATTATTTTAATTTATTTGGTTGAAAATTTTATAAATATATGAACTTTTTTTTTCTTGTTTGGCAAAATAAATGTAATGTAAAGTATTTTTGAGATTATCGGCAGCAGTGGCGTCCGACGATCAGTGGCGGCGGCGACAAACTGTGGCGATGGCTGGAGCTCGGCCGGTAGCGGCGGCGGTCAACGGTCGGATGCGATCGGCGGCGGCGACGGTCGCCAACGGGGGGCAGCGAGTAGTGACCGTCGGCCGACGGTGGTTGGCGATGGAGGGCGGCGGCCGATGGTGGTCGATGGCGACGGGCGGTGGTGGCGAACACTTTACACTGGCCGGTATATTTGAAATTCTCTCAAATCAGGTGAATTTCAAATACACCCAAAATGATCATTCTAATGTATTGAAATTTTACTTTGCATAATATCAAATACTAAAAAAATTAAATTCCTTGCATTTAATTTATTTTATACTCTAAATACAGGCAACCAAACAATCCCTTAGTTGATCTCATTATACATAGTATGTTTGGCACAAAAGTTGCCTTTGAGCTTTAGTGATTTGGATGCACATATTGATTTAATGGTTGGTCGCTCTCTACTGAATTGCATGCATCATATCTTGAACAAGATCACAATTCAGCCATGCATGTTTCACTAGGATCTCAATATTCAATTTGATTAGGGTTTTAAAAAAAATTTGTTATACATATTATACATGCTCATCACCTAGACCTTGAGAATAGGGCCTACACATTCCTATAACACTATTAGCAAGACACTTAAAAAGGCATCTGCCTCCCATTATACACATTAGCCAGCATTATAAGTCTTTTAGAAACCATAATTCTATATACTAGAAGTCATCACCCCTAATTTTGACTACACAACGACCTTATGCAAAGGGTCTTTTGTTGATTTCAAACAAATAGATACAATGCAATTGAAACACTCCAAAATCTTGGTTAGTATCATGAGCTCAAAATTTCTTTCTACATGAACTTACATAGTATTTCATAGAAATAAAAATTACTAATTTTAATTAATAAGCCCTTACTATACAACGATGATTCATGCTTATTAGTTTTTGCAATCTTCCCCTAGTGATATGTGTTCTTATAGCTCTACCAATTCCCATTTAGCAGCCATCGATTAGATTATATGAAATAATGAATGGTTGTTTGATTGGTGAGCCCAATGAAAGTGGCGATGAACCTAAGGCTTCATTTTGGTAAATTTTTATTTTTAAAAAAGTTTATTTTAAAGTAGTTTTTAGAAACGTTATTTTAAAACGTCATACCTAAACAGCTTTTTATAAAAAGAGTAAAACGACGTTTTGTAAAAAGTGCAGAAAATTCAAACGGGTTTTAAAATTTATAAATTTTGTTTTAAAAAATGGAACGCAGGGAAAAAGCTGAAACAAACGAGATCTAAATATCTTGTTTTTTAGATGAGCCTGAGTGGACATATTATAGGGCAAGATCTTATTAGGAGTTATTCTCTTAGAAGTACTGATATAGAGGATCACATGATTTTAAATAATGAATCTATATATTTTGTCGGATTATGAGAGAATGAGACGAAGAAATCTTTGATGGGTCATCTGATAATACTCCTCTTTCATAAGCACTTGTATCTTGGATGAGCTTTTTTGATGGTATGTATTTTTCAAATAAGGTGGAGCTTCAATTTGCATTGAATAATTAGTTTATTAGTTTTTAATGTTGAGTTTCATATTATCTCCTCAAATAAAAAAAATTTGTGTATGTGTGTATAAGATTTCATCGTTTAGTCCTTCTATGTACGTACAAGTTGTAGCCATCATTTGGGTAATGCTTAGAGAATATCATCACATATGTGATGAATTCGATGATAATTGTTGGACATCTATGCAAAAATTTATTGAAATCTACAAACTTTGAAAATTTAACTTTATTTTAATGATCAAATACAACATCTAGAAAAAAAAGATCATATTATATTATATGATAGAAGTAGAGCTGTCAAAAAAGCTCATTGTTTGTGAAGAGAGATGTTTCGTTTGTTAAGCTTGCCAAAATCTGAATAAACATTTCAAGCTCGATTTATAAGCGAGTCAAACGTAATAATCCTTTGTTCGTCATTTAAATTGATTTAGCTTAAAATAAAAATTATATTATATTATTATTATTATTATTATTATTATTATTATTATTATTATTATTATTATTATTATTATTATTATTTATCATCATCATTATCATTAGCCTAGGTTTGAATCCTCTCTTTTACAGATTTTTTAGATTATTGTATCTCGAGCCATTTAAGAGTTTTTTATTATTGTATTTAAATAAGATATAGAAAATGATATACTATCATTAGAAATAAAAATATTGGTCTAATATGGATTTATATACAATAATAGAAAAGATTTTCAAAGTTTGTTTGGTTTGCATTCTAAAATATCTTTGATTTTATTTTAATTCTAGGGTACAAATTCCTTATAAAGACATGCCTTTATAGTTAATTAAGCCTTAGAAAAAAATTCTATGAAAACTCTAAAATAGTAGTGAATAATCTTATGATCCCTTAAAATTTATATTCAAAATTGATTATTTAAGATTTCAAATGGAATTGGAGGCCAATAGAAGAAAAGTTGGGGCAAGCGATGCTTGAGAGGCTTAGCCAACTATCATAAGGCCGAGTTTTACATTTGTACTTTTTGAATTTATTATAGGGGCATTTATATACATAGGACACAATTCTTATATATTTATACATCAAATATTCAAATATAAATATTTACATATATAGCACCTAAATCTTCATTATTACAACAAAAATAGCACTTTTCTTATTTTTTTTTGAAGTTAAATTCACCTTTTGAAGCATAAAAAGGTGTTATATTTGTAAATATCAAATTTTAGGTATTAGATATATAAATGCATAAGAATTGTGTACTATGTATGCAAATTTTTCTTTATTTTATTTTGATATAACATGCTGAGAAGAAAGATGATGCAATATGAATGAAATTATAGTGATATAGCCTATTTGTGATCATACAAGCTCATAACAATGGCTTTTTAGTTCTAAAAAAATAATATTCATTCATCCACAAAAGCTTAGTACCTTTGAGTGCAAAGTCATGTCTTATTAGTCAAGTTTAAGGAGCTTTGAAGCAAGCATTTATAAGCAAATTTTATTAATTTTGAATTATATCTTAACACATTAATAATTATAGCATTGCCCTATTTTAAGTATGAACACATGCAAAAAAATAATGTCAAGTCTAATTTTAACAACTTTTATAGGTTATGACAAATCTAGCCTATTAATTATCATGATAAAATATTATTTAATAGATTATTATTATTATTTTTATTTTCATTAAAAAAGTAACATATTTCCAAAATGACTTAAGAAAATTAAAAGAAATTGTATATGATTAAAGATCAAGGGATTTTTCTCATAAATGTTGAAGTTATTTTATATTAATTTGAAATTTTTTTATAAAATTTTATATATTTTTAATTAAAATTATAAAAAATAGCAAAATAAATCCCAAATTTTGTAAGAAAATTCTTTTTTCACTTGGGGTAGTCAAAGGAACCTTCCTAAAAAAAAATAAGATTTATCATAATTTTTTTATATGTGTATTCTAATTATTATTTATTAGTTAGTTTTTATTTCATTTTGAAATTATATATTAAATTAAATTTAAAATTTATGAGTTTTTTTAAGGATTTGTAACAACTTCTAGAGTTGCCTTTAAAATTGTTTTGGTTTAATTTAAAATTTTTTATTTATCTAATTGTTTTTTGGTTAAAATAATATAAATATTATTATTTAATTTAACTTTTTTATCAATTTTTATTTCACATACTTCTATAAAAAAAGTATTTCAAAATTTTATGATTTAATTTAATTTATTTGTGAATTTTAAAAGTTTTAAAAGTTGGCCATATTATTTATTTAAGTGATTATTTTATTATTTGATTATTTTTATTCAAAATTAAAAGATTGGATAGTTTTTTAAAATTTTCTCTATTTAGAGAAAGTGTTAAAATATTTTTCTAATTTTATATTTAATTTTAGGTTCTTTTTTATTTCTTTTAAAATATTAATATAAATTTTCTCAAAAAATTGTAGGCAATTAAAAATGTTTTAAGGAACTTTCGATAAAAGTTTGATACTAATTTTATTTATATTTTTATTTATTTAAAATTTAAAATTTAAAATTTAAAATTTCTTTTGTTATTCTAAAATTTAATAATGGAATGTAGGCTTTTTAGTTTTAATAATTTTTTTTCTTTATGCTAATTCAATTATGTAATATTTGTACTATTTAGATGTAATTTAAATTTGTAATGTTTTTTTTTAAGTTAAGTGATTTTTATACATCATTTCTGACAAGCTTAGAGACTTAGTCTATGTCTATAGAGATATATTTTAATGGGAAACATACTCATCATCATTGCTTGAAACACACAAGGAAAAACTTAAGGACCAAATTTCAAATAATAATAAAAATAATAGAAGAAAAAAGGATGTCTAGGGTTTGAATTGACCCAACCAAGTTGACAAAAATGCACTCAATTAATTGTCTAAGCTAAGTGCACCCAAATCAGTGCATGATAAACTGATTCTAGACTCTTTTAAGCAAGCCTACTCATCTCCTAGCTCGATCAAAAACCCTTTGATTAGAAAACTATAAATTACCACCATGGCCACCACTTAGTTCAGTCTTAACTGAATGATTAGTGATCCTCAGTAGCTGGAACATTTCCATCCACATAGTGACACCATTTTGATCCAACCTTACCTATTGCTCTTGATATGGCTCTCAAAATACCACTAGTCAAAGCACAAATCTTGATATCGAAAGCGATATGATTTTGAGTCAGAGAGATCAAGCACTTAAAATATCATTGGAATCTTTGGGACATCAATTAAATCCCCCAAACAGCTCTCAAATATGGAGTATTTATAGTCAAATCGGCGTCTCGACGGCGGATCTACTAAAATCTCATAATTCGACTTCATTTGGGCATCCAAATGCTCAAAATACATCAAATGATCAAAGGAATCATCCGGCCGTCCGATCGAGGGGTACAGCTTTACATGAATTTACAAGAGTGCCCTCCCCATCTATAATATAGGCCTTCATTCCTCACGCCGGGGCCAAGGAAGGAAGAGCCAAGTGAAGAGGCTGAAACAAGTGAAGAAGAGGAGCCACCGCCGATTGTCAACCACCACACCGTAGTCAGATCCGCCGATCAATCTGAAGCAAGGAAGAAGAGGAAGAGTCCAAGCAAGGAAGAAGAGGAAGAGCCCAGAAGAAGAAGAAGAGTCCAAGCAAGGAAGAAAAGGAAGAGTCCTGAGCGAGAAGAAGAGGAAAAGCAAGTGAGGAGGAAGAGAGAGCTCAAGCGAAGATCCTCCAAGCAAGATCGCAAGCAAGATTGCACTCTGCTCGTGACCATCAACCATCGCCACCATGGTTACTAATTGTACCACATTCCGGGAAGTTACCCATCTCCACCATATGATTACAACCGATCATTGTTACAGGTTGTTATTCCTCTCTATGCATTCGTAATCTATCGGAAGATTTTGTACTCAAAAATACATAGTGGAAGCTTTTTGGGCTAGGCCGTGGTTTTCCCTCTTTTCGAGGTTTTCCCGTTAAAATTGAGTGTCTCTTGTTCGCTCTTTAATTACGTGTGTCTTTGGACTTCACAACTAAAGGCGTAAACTTTCACTCTGGCGGTTTTTTTCGCAGTTTGGCGTGTCGTCGATTCCCATTATTCATCTTGTATGACAACCAAGTTTCCCAACAAGATCAAAACCACCATCGAGGTGGATCATTTCAAGCTTTTAAAGAGCGCAAGCGAAGAATGAAGATTCATCAAACTTTGTTCCTTCAGATTCTGTTTGGAACTGGGGGGCAACTCTTAATCTCAAAAGATAAGCAAGTCAGCAACACCAATGAAAAGGCAAAGATCAATAGTCAACTCTGGCTACAAGCTCATACAACTATTCGACCTCTTCCATATGGGTTAACGTCATCGAGTAAACACTCTGACTAACAACCCAGGATAGGTCAAAACGTCCTTGGTGGACGACCTCTTCCATACGGGTTAACGTCATCGAGTAAACACTCTGACTAACAACCCAGGATAGGTCAAAACGTCCTTGGTGGACTTCCTGCGATCTCTTCCATACGGGTTAATGTCATCGAGCAAAAGCTCTGACAAACAACCCAGGAAAGGTCAAAACGTCCTTGGTGGACTTCCTGCGATCTCTTCCATACGGGTTAATGTCATCGAGCAAAAGCTCTGACAAACAACCCAGGAAAGGTCAAAACGTCCTTGGTGGACATCCACGGCCTCTTCCATATGGGTTAATGTCATCGAGCAAAAGCTCTGACAAACAACCCAGAAAGGTCAACTTTGTACACTCGCGAGTTTAATGTCGTGATAACACTCGACAAACAACCTTGGATGGGTCAAAAATCCTCATCGTCGCCGGTCACCACCGTCGACTACCATCGTCCGCCGACCATCGCCGGCAATCTTCGCCGGTCATCACCATTGTCGCCGGTCATCCGCGCCGATTACCGACGTCAGTCGCCACCGTCGACAACCATTACCAGTTGCCGCTGCCGACCACCCCTGTCGGCCGCCAACCACTATAGCCGGTCACCGCCGCCTACTACCGTCGCCGGTCACTGCCGCTAACTATCGCCGGCAATCTTCGCCGGTCATCACTATTGTCGCCGGTCATCGGCGCCGTCCGTCATTGCCGCTGCTGGCATCTTGCCGTCATCGCCATTGTCGGTCATCCGTGACGCCGACGCCGATCGCCGTCATTCGCGTTGCCGTTAGCAGACCAACCCCGTCGGTAGCCAATATAGCCGGTCCCGGCTGCCCTACCGTCGGGTTGCCGTTCTTGAGCCGTCGGTCGGTAACCAATATGGCGGTCCGCTGGCATTCGTCGCCGATTGCGTTACCAACCGTCGTGCTAATAGCGTCCGCTGCCATTCTCGCCATTGCGTTGCGGACCAACCCGTCGGCCGACAATATGGCGGTCCGCCGCTGCATTACCGTCGCCAGTTGCCGCTGCCGACCACCCGTCGGTGCCAACCAATATGGCCGGTCGCTGCCGGCCATACGTCTGGTCCGCTGGCCACCGTAGGCATCTCGCGGTCACCATCATCGTCGGTCATCCCCAGCTTCACCAGGCGTCGATCGCCGTCGCGGTGGACTTCCCGCGATCTCTTCAGATGCGGGTTAATGTCATCGAGCAAAAGCTCGACAAACAACCGAAAGGTCAAACGCCCTTGGTGGACTTCTGCGATCTCTTCCATACGGGTTAACGTCATCGGTAAAACTCGACTAAGATAGGTCAAAACGTCCGGTGGACTTCGCGACCTCTTTCATACGGGTTAGCCATCGTGTAAAACTCGACTAACAACCCCAAGATAGGTCAAAACGTCCCTTGGTGGACTTCCGCGATCTCATGCGGGTTAATGTCGCCGAGCAAAAGCTCGACAAACAAACAACCGTAAACTTTGTACCCACTCGAGGTTAATGTCGATAACACTCAAACAACCTCGGATGGGTAAAATCCTCATCGTCGCCGATCCGCTACTACGTCGCCGCGCCGACCATCGCCGGCAATCGCCGGTCATCACCATTGTCCGGTCATCCGTACTATCGGCGTCGATGGCCGCGTCGACCACTGCCGATTCGCTGACCACCCCGTCGGCCGCCAACCACTATCGATCATCCGGGACTACCGTCGGTCGCCCGTCACGTCCCGTGGACTTCTGCGACCTCTTCCATACGGGTTAACGTCGCAGAAAGCAAAAGCTCGACAACAACCGGGTCGAACGTCCGTGGACTTCCACGACCTCTTCCATACGTTAACGTCATCGGTAAAACTTCGACTAACAACCGATAGGTCAAAACGTCCTTGGTGGATTTCCCGACCTCTTCCATGCGGGTTAACGTCATCGGTAAAACTCGACTAACAAGATAGTCAAAACGTCCTTGGTGGACTTCTGCGACCTCTTCCATACGGGTTAACGCCATCGAAACTCGACTAACAACCCAGATAGGTCAAAACGCCCCGTGGACTTCCCCGGCCTCTTCCATACGGTTAGCGTCGGCGAATAATATTCACAATAACGAAAGGTCAAAACTTTGTACCCACTCCACGAGTTAATGTCATCGGATAACTCGACAAACAACCTCGATGGGTCAAAATCTCAGCCGGATTAATTATATCCATAAGCGTGCAAGTTAATGACATCAATTATCAGCTGTTGGACCATCACCGGCAATCGCCGCGGTCACCACCATTTTTTCGGTCATCCCGCATTCGGCGTCTCGCCGACCGTCGCCGATTCGTTATCAACCACCCGTCGTTGCCAACCACTTACGGTCATCACCGCGACTACGATCGCTCCGCGCCATCGTCGCCTGCATCGCCATGCCCCATCGGTCACCACCGTCGATTATCTCGCCTTCCCATCATCGAGCATCGCCGTCGGCCCGTCTCGGTGATCGCCTCGAACGGTCCGACCGTGCGGAACCGGCGATATCGTGGGCCTTGACCCTCAACGAGGACGATCAAAGCCGGACGAGGAAAGCGGAACCGACGTCGCGTGAGCCAGCCGCCTCTAACCCCAGACGATCAAGCGGGACGATAGCTGGGCGAAAGCGGAACCCACGACGTGCAGGTGGCCTTGATCGCCTCTAACCCGTGACGATCCGACGGGACCGATCGCCGGGCGGAACGGCGACGATCGCGTGGGCCTTGATCGCCTCTAACCCGACCGACGGACGAGAACCGGACGGTAGGAAACCGGAACCACGACGTCGCATGGGCCTTGATCCTTCTAACCGGGCAGACCGACGCCGGACGGCAGCCGAACCGGAACTCCCGACGTCGCAGTGGGCCTTGATCGCCTCTAACAGACGATCCGACGAGGCCGATAACGGATGAGGCGGAACCGGGCGCATCGCAGGGCCTTGATCGCCTCCCAACCCGACGATCCGACGGAGACAAACCGGACGAGGCGGAACCGGAATCCACGACGTGGGCGCGCTGCCTCTTAACGCAGACGATCCGAGGGACCAATAAACCGGACGAGGCGGAACCGGAACCACGTCGGTGGGCCTTGATCGCCTCCCAGACGATCCGGCCGGGGCGATAACCGGGCCGGAAGCGAACCACGACGCATCAGAGCCTTGGCGCCTCTAACCCGACGATCCGACGGGGCGAAACCGGGGCGTAGGGAACCGGAACCACGACGTCTGCGTGGGCGACCGCCTCCCCCCAGGGCGATCCACGGGCGAACCGGACGAGGAAACGGAACCACCGTCTGTGGGCCTTCCCCAACCGACGGTCCAGGCGAGATAAGCCGGACGGTCCGAACCGACGTCGCAGGTGGGCCTTGATCGCCTCCCGATGCTCTTGATCGCCCTCTTGATCGCCTCCAGGACCACTCAAGAAGAAAGGGAGAGAGGAAAGGTGTGCCTCTCATCTTGGGGGTATTTATAACCCCCCACAAGGGCAAAATGGTAAAAACCCCTCAAAAAATGGCTCAAAAACGGCACAAAATGTCTCAAAAAATGCCTCAAAAAACGGCTCAAAAACGGCACAAAATGTCTCAAAAAACGTCTCAAAAGCGGCTCAAAAGCGGCTCAAAAGCGTCTCAAAACTAAAAACGCTCAAAATCCTTCAAATTCTCGGTAGGGCCGGTAGGCGTATGCGCGTGCCATGGCCTTGTAGCATGACAGCACTGTATGTGGAGCAGACGTAGCCAGCGGTATGCCAGCAGAGCTCAGAGCCAGCCATATGACTCTGACGCCGACCGGACATGTGGCCGGGGCCGTCAGACCAACGTCAGCGTGACGGACCGTCGTGCGACCGGATCGTCCGACGGCCATCAGCTGCGACCGTCAGCGACCCGACCGTCAGGCGACAACCCGCGACCGGAACTAACCATGACACTGACCTGAGCGACCCACGACCTTGACGTCAGCGGCCTTCGCTGAACGTACCAGCGCGACTCTGCTGCCAAGGCACGAACGCAGACGCTGGCGCGCGCTTGCAGGCCGGGGCGGGTCCCCGACGCTGAAAACTTCTGTGAGTATTCAAATAGCTCCATAACCTCAAAATCTCATGCCAACGGCTACAGATCTTATTCCATAATCATAATATTGTATTTTTATGATAATTTATTCTCTCAAAATGTATGATTCATGGGCCCGCACGTTTCGTTGAAGAATTCATTATTTTCGAGCATTTGACACGTATATTTTTGGATGATTAAGCTAATGTCATCCAAAAATAGGGGGGCAACTGATATGGCTCTCAAAATACCACTAGTCAAAGCACAAATCTTGATATCGAAAGCGATATGATTTTGAGTCAAAACCGATCGAGATCAAGCACTTAAAATATCATTGGAATCTTTGGGACATCAATTAAATCCCAAAACAGCTCTCAAATATGGAGTATTCATAGTCAAATCGAAGGCGTCTCGGCCGGATCTAACGAGCCTAAAATCTCATAATTCGACTTCATTTGGGCATCCAAATGCTCAAAATACATCAAATGATCAAAGGAATCATCTGGCCCGTCCGTCGAGGAGTGGTGCAGCTTTACATGAATTTACAAGAGTGCCCCTCCCCCCATCTATAAATAGGCCTTCATTCCTCACGCCAGGGGGGGGGGCCAAGGGAAGGAAGAGCCAAGTGAAGAGGAGCTGAAACAAGTGAAGAAGAGGAGCCACCGGGCCACCATACCACCGTGTGATCCCGTCGTCAATCGCCCAAAGGAAGAAGAGGAAGAGTCCAAGCAAGGAAGAAGAGGAAGAGCCCAAGCAAGGAAGAAGAAGAAGAGTCCAAGCAAGGAAGAAAAGGAAGAGTCCGGGCGAGGAAGAAGAGGAAAAGCCCAAGTGAGGAGGAAGAGAGAGCTCTGAAGCTTGAAGATCCTCCAAGCAAGATCGCACAGATTGCACTCTCGCCGCTCACCATCGCCACCCAGTCGTCACTAATTGTACCTCTATTAGGAGTTCTGCATCTCCACCATCGTGAATTACAACTGATCATTGTTACGGTTGTTATTCCTCTCTCATATCAATTACGTAATCCTGTCGGGAAGATTTTGTACTCTGGAGCAGGATACATAGTGGAAGCTTTTCTGGCCAGTGGTTTTCCCTCTTTTCGAGGTTTTCCGTTAAAATTCAGGTGTCTCTTGTTCATTTCTTTAATTACTGTGTGTCTTTGGACACAACAAGGCTAAGGCGTAAACTTTCACTCTACCGCGACTGATTTTCTAGCACGCAACAGCTCTAATCTTAAATTTTTATAAGATATTTTTCTAATTGTTAGCAATCCATGAAAGCTTTCTTATAATTTTTTTGGTATTAATTTGCTATTTATTACAAAAACTTAAAATCTAATAAAATTAATTAATGATAATAATAATTATGCTTTAAAAATCTATAAAACACATATAGAATGTTTTAGGATATCTTAGATAGTAAAATTTATTTAGATGACAGACTTTATCTATCTTTGTGTCTTCATGAAAACTGTAAAATCAAATGAAATCAATAAATTTAATACTCAAATAAATATTTAAAAATTACTAAGCATTTAAATTGAAACCACCCCTAAACAAATTAAGCTTAAAAATAAAATTGTAATAAATAAAATAAAGGTGAAACTTACTAGTAAGACATTCCCACAACCTAGCATGCACTATATGATGGTAAGATAGAAGCCTTAGACAATCTAAATTAAGTTTGTTTGTTTTGTTTAGTTGATTGTTGTTAGGATGATGTGTCATGATATAATATTGTGAAATATGTAAAAATACATGTGAATAGGATTAGCCATAAAACTTATTGTTTAGATGTGATCATGCATAATTAAGTTATGCTAAGCTCATAAAGTTGTTCAATAAATATTTTTTTGCTCATACTTATTTAAAATGCCAAGCTCCTTAAGCATGATTAATAGACTAGATAGCTTGGCACTTATAAGGAATAGGCACAATGTGTGATATAAATGTTGTGTTAAATATAAACTATTATATTAACCATTATTTTGTATGAATAATATTGTACATTTTTTAATATAATTTTTTATAGATAATAAGATGCTCTTGTATAAGCCTATGAAAATATAAGAGAGGAGAAAAGAAATAAATATGAGCCTTTTAGGTGAAGCCTTATATTGGAGTAAGGAGATATTTAAATATAAAGCTTAAAGACTCATAGCTGATTTAGAGTTAGTAGATCTATGTTGGGTTGTATAATAAAATGTAGAATGTGAAAGATTGCAAAAAAACAAATAAAAGCAAATAAAAATCACACTATAAATATTATATATATATATATAACCCATTTTAAGGTGTTAATGATAGAAATTAGTGCATTTGAAAAATCAATTTGTGTAATATTAGTCAAATTCAAAATATTGATTAAATTGATATCTTAAATTAATTAGTTATGCATATGGGTGAATACCCTAAAGATTTTCTAAAATCCAACCCAAGAAAAGTGATGTAGAACATTAAGTAGATCAAGAAATTAGAGCTAAAGATTTAATTACAAGACCTAGAGCAAATCCGAAGAAAGTACTCAAGCAATATCCCAATTAAAAAAATAAATAAATTTTGAATTTTATTTTTAAATTTTAATTTTAAGTTTTTAGAAATTATAATTTTTGACTTTTTGAACATATATTTGTTGTCCATTATTTAAATAATAGAAGATAAAAATGAATTGATGAGGGTGGTTGGAACAATCCTTCTTTAAAAGACACTTATCCCTAGGTCAAAAGATCGTTGTTGTGAGCAATTGGTGTTGACTCGTTAAACGAGTAACACGACAATTCAAGCTCGATATATAAACGAGCCGAACATGAACAATCATTTGTTCGATCGTGTTCGGCTCGATTTAGCTCGAAATAAAAAATTATATTATTATTATTATTATTTTATTATTATTATTATTATTATTATTATTATTATTATACATACGAACACAATTATTTATCATAAATACAAGCATAGCTTGGTGGTTAGAACTTTTGTTATGCAAAAGATTAGCGGGTTCAATCCTCCTTCATCTGATTTTTGATTAATGCATTTGAGCCAATTTGAACAGAACACGAGCGATGAAATTTTGAGCTATTTTGAGCAGGGAGAACACCGAACAAAGCGATTTTCAACGAGCAAACGAACAAGTTCGTTGCTCAGCTCGACTCGTTTACACCTACTTATCCCTTCCCCCACCCAAAATTTTTCTTTTCTTTTTTAATTGATGGTAATTATAATCTTTATAAATAGGGCTAGTATATAATGAAAATTTCAAATTTCAAATGATTAAATTCTTTAGAGAATTTCTTTCTCTTTGTGTTATTGCTTGTTGGCCTAGCATAGACTTTCTTTAATAGGATTAGTATTTATCTTGTAAGTCCTCTCTAACCTCTTTTAAAAACTTCTCCCAAATTATTCTCACATCCCCTCTACATTCTAATTAGCCTCTAAAACTTTATTGAAGCTCATAATCCAAATTAGGTGAATAGTTACTAGTCATGTTCCTTCCATCATTACCTTAAACCTCACCAAACTCCACCTAATACTTCAAATCATAAGTTCGCATCTTAAACTAACCTTTCACCATCATTTTCCCTTGTTTAGAATACCTTAAGCCCTTTCCCAAAAATGATAATTCAGATTAACCCAAATGGTGTTCTTTTTACTAAACCACTCAAAAGAGCTCATTATTCTACCAACAACTTCAAACCACAAGTCAACATTGTAAGCTAATCATAAATAATAAACTATTGTCATTTATGTCACATAAAAGTCTTATTTCAAATTAACCCCAAACTAGCTTAAGATTGGCTAGCAATGCCATCTCTTCCACTAAATCTTCCTCAAGACCTTAAACATAAATCTCACAACCACTTTCATTTAATAATCCCACCAAATAAAAGGTCTCCCACCTCCATCAATAAGAACTCTCAAAAAAATTGGGGCCACCAAACCTTCATAAAAAATACATTAAACTATTTCATCAAAGAAAATAGAAAGCTTCAAATCTATTCATTCCAACTTCGATCTTTGATTTGTCGCACTTGATATCCTCACATAAATTCAACTTCATATGTAAGCTTATTCTTAACTTCTATCTTTTTTGTGCTAATCATTTTGTCCATATAAAATATTGACAATATTACTTTTACAAAAAATCTTAGATGACTATTTGTACCTAAATGTAGACATATGCTTGTGAGCTAAATCATACAAAAATCACAATATCTCTAGCTTCTTTATTTTGAATTATTTTATTGTGACTTTTGGATGAGTATTTATAAATTAAATCATTAGTTAATTGATATGTAAAATAATTTTTTTTATCTAAAAAAGATAAACAAAGACCCATTTCCTCTCAATAGGGACATTTTAAATCATCACAAACTAAAAATAATCTTTTTAAACCATCACAATATCTTTCACCTTTCATCTAAATATTAGAATTATTATGATTTTAAAGTATTAAAAAAGAAGTTTCAATTAATTTATATAATATTAATGATTGTTAACTAGTTTAATATTTAAAAATTTAATTGTAAGTTGAAAGATATGTAAGGATAAAGAATTTTACCCTTCTAAAATAATATGATTGCAGTCTTATACTAGATTGTTATGCATATGCAATGAAATGAATATTTATTAAATCTATTTAAATTTATATTAAAAAAATAATGATATGTGATATTAGATGTGCTAAATATCACCTCATAAATATTGTATTTACACCAATGTAACATCTAAATGTAAAAAAAAAATTCAAATTTGCAACACTCTCCAAATAACATAAATACCAATTTAAAATGATGTTTTTATTAGGGATGAAAAATTGATATGGAGTCAATTTTTGTCATCATAAATCACAAAAGATTATGTTAAAGATACTAAAAATAATAAAATGAAAAAGATTCACATAAATATGATACAATTCTTATGTATTTACATATTTAATATCTAAAATTTGAATTTTTTTTATATATTTAAGATTTATCTATGTGTGAAATGATATATTAATATTTAAAAAGATATTAATAGTAAAATATTGAGGAATTACATACATACTAATGACCACATAATTCCTATATATATACATATCTAACACCTAAACTTTAGTTTTCACATATATAACAACACAATCATCAATATCATATCAAAAATATCATCATCATTCATTTTTTAGAAGTAAAATACAACTTTTTAAATGTAACAATTAGTAGATAAGTAAATATCTAATCTTAGGTGTTAGATATATAAATACATAAGAATTGTGTCTTATGTATATAAATTTTTTAAAATATTTTATATTATGTTAAAAATTTAAGTATTATATATATATATATATATATATATATATATATATATATATATATATATATATTAAAATTTAAATTTTAGATATGTAAATCTAAGAAAAGTATGTGATACGGATGTAAATGACCCTGATAAAATATGATGGGGCTTCAAAATTCTGACCGGCGAGCGTTGGGGCGAGGGATGCGCTTTGTTGGCAGTAGGAAGACAACCATCCGTAGTTCCCGTTGAAGAGGCAATCTCCTTCAACTACAACTTCCGATTTCTAATCACCTCTGCGCAATGCTGTCTCGCTTCTTCTCCCTTCGCAGGCATGCCATTTTAAACCCTAAACCCCAACCATAAATCAGTTGTGAATGCCTTCATTTCACCCCTTTTCCTCTTCTTTTTTGTCGTGCTAACCTCATCGAACTTCATATGATTGAATATAGCACGTCCCAAGTTTAAGTATTTACTTGAAAGAAAGTAGCTTCCTTCTTGCTAAGGATAGCGGAAAATGGTGCTTTTAGCGCAGTGCCCGTTCCTAGCTTCGGTTCCTCCACTGCCACCCAGGCTGGAGTGCCGGCATTGGTGAGTGAGTGTGTATAGAGATTAGATTATCTTAAACGTTAAAAAAAAAAAAAAAGTGGGAGACAATAGAAGGGTTCTTTATTAATGACCATTGTTCCCGGATTTTTCTCTCGCTTTATGGTTTGATGTTTTTAGTCGTACTCCTGTAAGAACATATATGATCCAATGGAATCTTTTACTTGAAGTATTGTGGTGTGCATGAAAGCCATCAAACTGAAATGCATTTATTTAATTGTTTTAGGTGGCAGTGCAAATGTTTTCCCCCGCCTAAGATGGAATGATTGATAAAATTTCTCACTGAAAATTGTCGATCTGTTTTAAGTTATATTCTAGCAAATTGTTATCTTGCGACTCCTACGTGCTAGATGATTTAGTGTTGCTTCATTCATACATTGTTCCCGACTCTCTGCCTAGTTTGAGGCATTTTCAATCGATTGATATTTCCTTACGTAGTTTCTAGCTTGGATTAGGAACTTATTGGCAGAGAGGCTAACTGAGACAAGCATATCTGATGATTTACTGTTTTCGTGTTAAACCATTGTAATTTACCCTTGCCTACTGGGCTATCCTACTGACTATTACTTGATGTTGGATCTTCTAATCAGGAATTTCATATTTGCTTCTATATTTCATTGGTTGAGACACTAATGTTTACAATTTTTTTATGGATTTTTGTCTTAATTCAATACCATAATTAAATGACATATTCCGGTTGTTTTTATGTCTATGAAGGCAGGCAGTTTCTTCAAGCTTTCTTGCTGAGAGGCTTAGTTATGTCAGGGATGCTCTATGGCCATATAATTTGGTTTCTGAACGTGGCATTTCAACTGCTTTGTCAGGTGCGGTGATCAATGTGTTGACGATGATTTCACCTCTTTTTCTGCTGTCCGATTAAATGCTTACCTAACGCCTTTGTCATCCATTTTACTTGTAGAGCGTAGTTCATCCAAGGCATTTGCTGATTTTTCTATTTTTAAAGGAAAAGCTGCACTTTTAATGTCTCCTGTGCCTCCAACATTCACCAAGATGGATGTAAGTTTGTTTTTCCCCCCTTTGTTCTGGTATGATATAATAAAACAAAGGATTTTTTTGGTCAATATTGATAGGTCATATTATGCAGTCAGGGCATCAAAGAGTTGATAAGAAGGGTGTTGTCTTGTTGAAGTTCATCCCTGCTATTGGTCAACGGAAGTATGATAGTGAGAGGAAGCAGGTAACGTTTCTTACCCATGGGTTTTTGTTCTTACAATTTTGTTATCAACTGGAACCTTTTATAACTACCACATTTCATAATTTTGAATCGGCTTACTATTTATTCTTTTGAAGTGAAGGAAAAGGAATGGAACGATGGTTACATGACTAGAAGTTATATAAAATAAACTTGGGCATAATAAGGTTATCATCTAATATAGTACTCATTAGGAATGAATGGAGGATGATTCTTAAAACTGACCCAAAGTTTGGATAATACCAATGATGATGACCATTTATTCATTGGATTAAAGAATTATTTTTATCTGATTTGTTCTGTTATTATGATTTCAGTTTTCATTTATTGATGAACATCTTCTTTAGTTTTTTGCCTTGTCAGCTACTGAAGTTGGATGTTTGATTAGCCTTGGCCCTGATGAATCGTGTGAGTTCTTTCACGATCCTTCAATGAAATCAAGGTCTGCTTTAAATCAGCTTCTAATGTACATTTTGGTATGTTTGTTCACTTAACCTTATTGTGACCCATACTGATTGATGCCTGGTTTTCAGTTTGGAAGGACAGGTGAAAAAGACATTAACAATTTCACCACTTAGTGATGGTAGTGGCTATATGTTCAATCTATGTAAGCTTTCCTTCTCAAACTTACTCTGACATGAAAGAATGATAGTTGGACTACTAAATGTATAACTTGTCCTTAAGGCCTTTTTACATCAAGGTCCATGAAGATAAAATTAGGATTTTTTCCCATTATGCTGACCTAAACTGCTAAACATATGAATTTACTAGTATGCCACCCAAATTTTTAATTCACTGTTAACTCTTAAAAATTTCATCATAACTCGATTTTATCTAAATAGATTACTTTTGTTTATTTTTTACATTTAATTTCATCTTAATTGTAAAAAGGCCTAATCTTTAAGGAACAAATCTGGCCTGTAACTATAATTGGGTTGGGTTTTTGTGGCCAGCTTAAGCTTCCACACCAACAACTTCCCTTCAAATTTAAATATTGATTAGTACTTCTGTTAGTATTCAAGGTCAAACTTGGGTTCATGTTCAAGTTTTGATTGGCATGTAAGTCTTCTATCAGTGACTCCTAAATGGATCAGCAAAAGCAGAAAAAGCTCCACGATTGGTTCGTTATTTATATTTTCATTGAAGTGGAATTGAGGTGCTAATTGTTTGAAAATCACACCCATACTTATCTTAAACTTCTAATCAGTAACTTCAATTTCATGTTAAGGTTTAAACTCAGAATGCAGCAGTAGATGTTAGGCATATGGATTTGAGTATCATCTTCATGCATTCCCCGTATGATGAAGTGTTCATCAAAACAATTTTTAGCTAGTCTTTATTAGAATTTGTTAGTTTAACCTATTTTTGTCAATTTGACATACCGTGCCAATCAAGTAAATCTTCTAATGTCTAAAAATATTGCTTATAGCAAATACTCTTGTTGGTAGATAAATTCCTATAAAGGTGTCGCCTTTCAAAATCTGTGGAGAGAAATGAAAGAGGACAAGACTATAAAAATTCATCTTTTTAGGACGCTACGCAGATCTGCAGATGTATTTATTCAGGTGATCAAGTACGTCATCAAGGAATAGTGCACTATTTCGAAAGATAGAAATTACTATACTTTAATGGACTGTCTCAATAATGACTCATGGACGATGAAGTGCATATGTACCAGATTCTTCCCTAATTATGATCAGTGCGTCATCGAATAGTGTATTATCTCGAAAAGGCGAAGTTCTACTACCTTTAATGGACCTAATCACCTCGATAAGGAACTGCGATGAGTATGCATGTATAGATTCTTCCTCTTTAAATGGAAAAGTAAAATAGGGTTTATTTTAAACCGGGTTCTTTAAGTTCTCTATAGGGGCAAGCCCCCATAGTTAATTACATCATAAGGGACGAGATCCTTTAGAAAAACTCTCGATTAAGGTAAATAATCATTGTCTTTGAAGATTTCTATAGGAAGGACTATCAATCGATTGATTTTTTGAAGATCAAATGAGATTGATCAAAAGAGATAGTTATTATCGAAGCCAAAATGAAAGATAAGTAGGAAATGCCCACGATGTTAGGAAGCCTAGCGAGCATCTCAAACTATCCTATAATTGAGCTTTATATTTTAGAAATTGATTTAGTTTGTTTGAGTTGTATTTTTCATTAGAAAGTTAGGGCTTATGATTCCTTAACACAAGATTAAGGAAATGCCTAATAGGTGAGAAATTATGCTTATGGCCCACAAAGGGGAGAATCAATCTTAAAACCTAAATTTAAGGGAGCTGGAGCAACTAAATCTAAGGTGAAAATGGGTATTTTATTTGCTTTGAGAGAAACCACACAACACTGACTTATGCAGGGTGGCCGCAACTAACTTCTCCTGATTTTAAATACATATAGGTAACTCTTTATGCTTATCAGATAGTAGGCTTGTTATTTATTAGAAAGAGAAGTCCTTAAACTCACTCCTTAAAGAGACTAGATCATGTAAAGGGATATGTTTCAAATGACCTAAATCAAATGCATTTTAATTTTTTTTTTATTTTTATTTTTATTTTTGGATAATTATTTTTGACTCAGGCTAATATGATTTTTTTTTATGGCTAATGCTTGAGAAAGAAGATTATTGGCTAAAATCAGCGAGGAGGGAGGAGGTGAGTTTCCACCATGACTCTCACAGGTCAAGCCAAAGTTCTATGACAAAGATGGAAGCCCTCCAATCAAGAGTGAAATAAGATACATTAATGCATGATATTATAAAGAAATGCTCATCCAGCTAAGGGGTTGCTAATTCTTTTATCTTTATTTTAATCCTAAGTTTTAGGTGAGGTTATGAGTTGTTTAATTTTTTATTTGAGTTGTTAAGTTAGATAAAAGATTTATTTATTTATTTTCTTAAAGAGCTTGATCCTCATCCAGGTCATACATAAAGTAAGGTAGAAACTAAGAAAAATATGCCACTTAATGCAAAAGCTAAACAAATCATCAAACAATTTACAAAGCCGCAAAAAGAATAAATGACCGTTGTGATCGGACACCACCGCACAAACCTGAAAATATCAAATGTGGATAACCGAGCTCTACCCTTATACAACCCGGATTACAAATGAATATTACAATTAAGTAAAGAATTCATTGTTGTGGGGGTCTTCAGACTTTATTCTTCTTTCTTTTTTTTTGAATGGTTGGAAGGTAGATACTCCAAGGCTTCACATGGTGCATAAGATAGGATCTTATGACCAATGCTTATCATAGTCCCATAACAAATCATTCCAAAACTCTAATTATATAAATTTTTATATGAAAAGGAAAAGTGAAAATCTAACTAACACCTGCAAAACAAAGGTTAGCTAAAACACACACAAATTCCAGTATGTATATTGGACTTATCACATGGATGATAAGTCCACTGCCTATGGATTATGCTTGGGGGTATAAAATACGCAAGCAAAGCATTTACATTTTATTTTATGATAACGCCAGCAGCACAATCCCTAGAAAAGAATAGTTAGGAGAGCGTCCTACCATTCATTCTATGACATACACCCTAACATCCTCTAAAACATATATCACAAAATAAAATATAACATCAAACCATGCACTGACCTAACCTAAGGCTAGAAGTGGTGACTTAGGCTAATGTGTGTGCTTTGAAGGCTTGTGTGGTATGCTCAGCTATGATTTTAGATTCAAATTTTCTAAGTGTGAAGAACATGTTCAACTTAGAGGGGGGGTTCATTTAAGTTGTTTAAATATTTTGGGTTTGTTTTATTTCATGTTTTGATTTGGTTTGAGTTGATCCAACAATTAATTACTAAGTTATGAAGAGAGGGGAAGAGAAGGGAACTCCTCTTTCCTTCCCTATCCTTGAGTAATTTTTAAAGTAGATTCACATTTTTAGTTCATTTAGGTGAATGTTTTGATTACATCTTTTAATTAATCCTATGTTTAGATAAACTCTAAATAAACCTATTCAAAAAGAAATGCATTTTAAGATTAAATAAAATGAATCAAAATTCTCATAACACAAATTGTTTCATTTCTTTCCCCAACATATATAACATGCATATGGATGGACCCTAAGCATATCTATACATGCAAATGATAGTATTTAACACACTTTATGATGCATGCTCAGTAACCCTTTTAAGAAAATTTAGAAGTTGAAGATGTATGATTTTCTTAAGTAGAGAAAGTTTTCCTTATCCAGACTAATCTATCACTTTCCTTAAATACAAATATACATATAAAAGAAATGAACTGGAAAAGGAAGATGCAAAAGTTGTTTAATAGATTCATTTTTATTTATACAATTTATGTAAGTATAAAACCCTTCTTAGGGTAGCATAGGGATGAATAGAGTATGAGATTAAGTGTTGAGTTCTTTTATGAACCTTACATCTTCTTACAAATCTTCATAAAGACAGAAAAAAAAACCTATACTAAGCATACCTTTATAATTCATCACATATAAGCTTATAATTAAGATATGAATAACATACTTTCAGATTTGGTATTTCATTCATATATTTTAAAAAAATAATTTAGATTTAATAGTGATAATAATTACTCATATTTATACTTTTTACAACGCATGATAGTAAACCATTTCATTTTAAAATTTGAAAAATTGAAATTATGAATGCATGAAATCTCATGGCATACAACTTAACATGTTGAGAAAAGATCCAAAGCAATGAAAGCATATAAACAAATTCACTTTACTTAAATCCTAAAGACATTTTTATAGAATAAGAAAATTTAGAATAAATCAAAGTGAATTTCAAAATGATTTTTGTTTAGTTTGAGGTTTGATTTAATTTTGAAAAGGAGAGATGTATTTGCTATTCCTAACCAATTCCCACATGTGTTTGATATTTTTGTTTAATTTTTAGATAATTAGATCCATTTTTATGTATTGATTAGGTTAAGGTATGATTGTAATTAATTAACCCCTTAGAAGAATTAATTAAATAATTATGAGCTAATGAGATGACATAAAACTCATAAAGAATTTAAATTTGCAATGCACCTAATAATAAAAATGCCTAATGCAATTTAGCTCACAATTAAAAGTTAATTAAGCTAAAGGGGTTTAGCTTAAATAATTTCAAAATACTCTTTCACACATATGAATGAGATTTTGATTTCCTTAATTGAACTTAAGGCTATTAAACACCTAAGCATCTATCTACTCAAAGTAGATTAATTAAGTTCTGAAACTTTTTAGAATTTTTGAAAGTTGATTATGAGGATAATTAATGAATTAACTCTTAATTAAGAGGAGATTAAGGAGAGAAGAGGGGGTTTAGAGAATAGTTTATGAAAAATGTCCCAAAATTATTCCATAAACCACCTACTTTCTGGATCTGACCTTAATCAACCCTAATCATAGGGTAAATCTACTAATTATACCTTAATTATACTTAATTACATGAAAGGGGTAATTAGGGAATGAGATAACAATTTCTTCAATTGAGCTCTCAATAAATCTCAAGAAAATTAGGGGAGGCAGAGGTCATCCCCTAAAATGAAGCATAGAAATTTAAAATTAATTGATGACCGAATTAAAGGATAATTAGTTAATTAAAATTCCCAAAGAAACTCAAATTTAGAGAAAAGAGTAATTCAAAATCCATTGAAATCATTTTAAAAATATTCTAGATGAAATTATCTTTCCATAACATTTTTTCTTTTATTTTTCTGATTTTTCTGGAGGGAATTATGAATTTTAGAAGTTCTCTGAATTAATTAGGGATTAATTAATACCCTTAACTAATCCCTGCTTAGTCCTTTAGCTCACGGTGCGCATTGGCGGCGTGCGCACTTTACACCTCACGTGAGGGACAAGTTGTCACCTCAAAGCGGCCGGCCATCTTATATTCGTTGGTCCAGAGAATTCCCCCCTCGATTTTAAAAGGAAAATCGAGATAATTAAAGCGTCTAAATAATCTTAGCGTCCATCTAAAATGCGGATGGACGGTGAGATGAAAAGTTCTTCCCCTTGATCAATAGAGACCGTCCATGATCAAGGGGAAGATCCAAGCTCGATTTAGCATGGAATCACACAAAATTTAACCCACACCATCTAGAGATATAGAACGGCAAATCAACGACCAAAATTCGATGAGGTGAAGATTTCCTTCACAAAGCTCCACACCACATTGAGACATACCTCGCCGGAGGTGATCACCGACGCTCGAGATCGATGAGGTAGCTTCGTCTGGTGGAGACGAAGCCCCATTGAAATTTCTAGGCCTTCGGATTGAGTGGATCAATGGGTAGACCAACACCCCTTCACATGGGCTTCGGCTTTGATTGAATTGAGCTCTTCATTGCCTCTATAACTTCAGAGAAAGCTTAGGCCAATTCGACTTGACCCTTTGATGGAGTGTGCAAGAGTAATTGAAAGGAGATCAAGTATAGAGGAAGTTAGCAATTCACTCTACCTCCCTTGTTTTTGCACTGTGCAAAATCGAGAAAGAAGAATTCTAATCCTCTCTAAAGACCTTGGGAATGCTCTCTGATGATTGCTAAGGGTTCCCAGGCTTCAATCGATAGAGAGTGCATTGAAATTTTATTGAATTAGGGGGAGTATATCTCCCCCTTGAAGGATCGGACGACCGACAATGTCCATGCCATTTTTATCCAATTGATGAGGTTGTTTTGGTTGTTTTGAGTGTGCACATGGTCGGTTTGATCCAAGGAATGGATTGCTAACTTCCCATATGCTTGAACTGAGCTTAAGAGGGAATTTGAAAATTCAATTTTAAGCTAGGTTGTCGGGTTTGGTCTAGGGACCAAATGGGTTGACCCAAACCCATTGGGTTGGGTGCACCACTCATCACTAAGTCCCATTGAGCTTTTAGGAAAGTCTCAAGTGATTGTGAAGAGGGTATGACTAAAATACTCATGGGTTAGGTCAAAATTTGTTCTATGGCCTAGGGGTAGGATGGTCATTTTGCTATTTTTTCACTTTGGATATGTTGGGTATGTAGAGAAACTAGGTTTGACTAAGTTTCATTGGATTTGGAATCCATGTGATAGAGTTTGACTCATGTTGACCCATTTAGGTCAAAATGAGTCAACATGGGTCAAGTTGACTAATAGGTCAAATTGGGTCAAACTAAGGGTTGAGTCAAGTTCATATGAACATTTGAAATATTTTTGTGGCTTTGATTTAGTTCAATTTGGTATATATTTAGTTTTGGCTCATATGACTTCCTTTAGGTCAAATGGGTCAAGTTAACCTATTTGACCCATTTGACCTATTTGGGGTAGGTCAAGGGTAGGTTTAAGTTTGGTTAGTCATATGGAGTGGATTGATATCTTTGTTTCCAATCAATTTTGGTTAAGTTCAATTTTGGCTCAACACGACCCTTTTAGGTCATGTTGGGTCTAAGGTCAATTAAGGGTTGGGTCTAGTTGGGATTGAGGCTTTGGTCAAGTTCAAGTGATTTGGAATGGACTTATTGGTTTTAATCAATTTGGGATCAAGTTTTGACACATTTTGGCCCTTTAGGTCAAAATGGTCTCAAGTTGACCAAATGGGCTAGGTTAGGCTCAAAAGTTGACTTGGTCAAGTTCAAACATAGGTCATGAGTGAACTTAGATAAATGGTTTTAATCAATTTGACTTATGGTAGAATTTGGCTATGTTGGGTTTCATTTTAGGTTAAAAGTTGATGGGTCCTTAAGTTTGACTTAGTTTGGTTTAATTTGATTGATTGATGATTATGATTGTTGATTATGATGAGATGGATATATGAGTTTGGTTGTTTGGTTAGGATCAAAGTTGGCTCATTAGAGTAGTTTAGGTTCTTTTAGTTGTAAGTGGGTCAAATGGCTTGTTAAAGCTTGATTTAAAGTTGGTTGATATTATATATGGACTCATGATTGAAATATAAATCCATTTACAAGTAGTTTGAAGTCAAATGAGTTTTGATCTATTTGAAAATTTCATATTCAGAGGAAGAATATGAAAGAGTTTTGAATTTGATTTTTGATTTAGGTTTTGATTGTTTGATTGAATTTTGGATTTATATATGAGCTCATGATTGTAGGGTTGTTTGAACCATGAGAGAATCAAGAGTTTGGCTTGATTTAAAATTGATTTGGCTAAGTTCAAGATTTTGGCTTGAAAGACTTAGAATAGATTTTGAGTTTTGGAATTGGATTTGATTGTTTGAATTTATATTTCATTTATATTTGTGAATGTAAATGAGAATATAAATTGATCATGAGGAAATTTCAAGGATTTGAAGTAGTTTAATCATGATTTAGGTTAAATATATTAAAGGAAATTTAAAGGATTTAAGGAAATTTTTAAATTGAAATTTAATTTGTGAGTTGGATTTGATTGATTTATATTTATATTTTAATTATATATGAGAATATAAATGAAGATTTAAATAAGTTTTGAGAAAATCCTATGAATTTGAATATGTTTGATCAATGTTTAGGATTGATCCATTAAAGGGAATTTAATAGATTTAAGGAAATTTCAAGGATTTTAAATTTGAAATTTAATTTTTGAGTGTGATTTGATTGATTTATATTTATATTTTATTTATATATGAGAATATAAATGAGGATATAGAAAATTTCATGAATTTGAATAGGTTTGATCAAGGTTTAAGATTGATTTTAGCTAAGTCTTTTAATGAAAAATTAAAAGACTTATGAAAATTTTCATGAATTGATTTGGAATTTTGAGTTTAGTTGGATTGATTTGAATTTATATTTTATTTATATATGTAAATATAAATGAGAACATAAATGGATTATGAGAAAATCTCAAAGGTTTGAATAGGTTTGAATCATGATTTTGGTTAAGTCATTGAGGGAAAATTAAGGACTTAGGCAAAATTTGGACTTAGGAATTTTTGATGGATTTTGATCATGGGTTTCAATTATAAATTTCAATCATAGATTTCAATCATGTGTAGTTGATTTGAGTCATGAGAAAATTAAATAGAATTGATTTGAAGTTTGACTTGAAAGAAGGAAAGAGAGAAGTTGGTAAGGTAGGCATTTTCCCAACACCCAAGATATACCTATTCATGGTAACTCTTCTAAGTCTTCAGATGATAAGTGTCTAATCACTAGATGTGTCTTAAGATTAAAGGAACTCTTAAAGTTTAAGAAGAATCCTATGTATACAAGATGAGGGGTTGAGCATTCTAAAAAAACAAAAAGTCAATAGGTGTGGACAAGGAACACCGTATTGTGTTCAATGATCAACAACACTGACATATCACAAGCACTAATAGAGATAATCTATCCTTAACCCAAAGCATAGAGAGAGTCCAGAGCTTAGTGCAATGTGGTTCTACTTATGTCCAAGACATAAGAGAGAGGGAAGAAATCCACTAAGGGATGGAGTGTGAACCTTCCACTAGGGAAGCAGGTTCAAGTCATCCACAAGGGGATGAAAAGTTTGATTTGATTCTCACTGAGGAGAAAAAAAGATTTGATTTGTTCCACTGGGGAAGAGGGTTGAATTTGTTTCAATTTTTGTTAATTTAAATTTTTAGATGAACTCTGTTGGTTTGCAATGGGTTGCACTAAGTAGGAGTCATGGAGAGACCAGTTTACCAATCAAAGTGGTAGCATAAACCAGAGGATGCCTTTGTACTGTGTATAGGAAGAAAGCGTAGACTTATATCCTCCAAAATAAAGACCGATTCTTTGGGGGTAATCTATTGGCAAGACAATATTGAACAACAAGGCTGAGTGAATCTGCATGGGACTTAAATCAAGGATAGTGATATTGATTTCATTTTCTTCAATTTTGTTTGTTTTGATTTAGATGGATCCAATTGGTTTGCGATGAACTGCGTAAGAGCATGAAGGCTGAACTAACTTCAGTTACCAATCCAAAGGGGGTAGTCTACCAACCACAGGGTAAGACTATCCAACCAAAGGGGTAATGCCTTTTGGTAAACAATGGTCAAGTCTTAAGAAGAAAGTGCAAGGACTCTTATCTTCTAGAAACAAGGAACCACTGGGGTGATTGGTTGCTTTGGGCAACAAATCGAACCTGACCTAGGGATGACTATTGAGTGAATGCCACTGGGGGACTTAAAGCAGCTCAAGGATAGTCAAAGATTTGTTTTATTTTTTTTAGTTTTGTTTGTTTGTTTTGATGGATTCCGTCGGTTTGCGATGGATCAAACTGAGAAGGAGTTTATATCCTATCGATTTTCTTCGAACCAAAGGGAGTAGCTTCCCGGTCGATGGGAGAACTATCTAACCAAAGGAGTGCCTTTTAGTGTGCAATGATCGATTTAAGGGAAGAAAGCTCGAGGACTCACATCTTTCACTAGAAAAGATCACTGGGGTGATCGGTTGCTTTAGACAACAAATCGAACCTGATCTAGGGCTGCCTGTCGGTTTGCGATAATCATGCTAGAAAGAATGCGTCATAGTCTTACATCTTTCAAAGCGGAATGATTGTTGGGGTAACCTACTTGTGGCAAAACAGATTGAACCCGATAAGGCTGACTGGGCTTCGATTTATCTCAACTCAGTGTGACAATTATAGGGAGTTCCACACTCTAAAGATATGATGCTTGCTTGGGAGAAGGGGCCCTTTGGAGGCTTGAATTCCTAATCCACAAGCGAAAATTTTGTTTGTTTTATCGTGGACCCTATTAGTTTGCGATGGATCAAACTAAGAAGGAGCTTATATCCGACCTTTCCAGTTCTTGACGGGGAGAATTTAGCATCGTTGAAGAGATCCAAATAGAGTGTTCACGGGGGATGGAGCCACTAAAGGTTTAATCCAACACCCTGGAGAAAATGATATGGCTAGTCATATATCCAATAGGTATTCGGTGTCCAATTCAAGGAGAAAGCACGAGGACTCACATCTGCCAAGTGGTGTATTCACCGGGTAAGTCGCTGTCAGCATAGCGAATATCAACCAACTTAAGGTGCCCGTTGGTTTGCAATAATCAGCCTAGGAAGAAAGCTTGGGGACTCACATCTTATAACGGAACTGATTGTTGGGATAATTTGTCTTCTTCGACAGTCTTCCGAAGAAGACTAGTGAATGCTTCTGGGACTTATGTCTCAAAGTAGTCAAGAGAAAAGGAGCCTCTAGGGGACTTACCCTAAACCTCAAATATACTCAACCTAATTAGTGCATGATGGCTAGTTCAAGAAGAAAGCTCGGGGACTCACATCTTCTTAAGCGAAGTCAATCATGAGGTAGTTTACTGGTTGGGCAGTGAAGACTACCATACTAACAAGACGCTCATTAGTTTGCAACAGTCAAGTTAGGAAGAAAGCTCGGGGACTCACATTTTCCAACAAATGACTACTGAGGTGACATACTAGCGAGGTAGCATGTAGACCCGATCTAGAGCAACTAATGAGTGAGTGCCACAGGATTTTGCTCCCACATTAAAGTAGCTTGAGACAAAGGATTTGTGTTTGTTGTTGTGCATGTATTAAAAGGAATAGAACGCCTCTGGGGGACTCTTACACCTAACCTTAAAATACAGCGGGGAATTATGAAATGGTGCCACAGATGGCAACATGAATTCCCACTAAGAAAGGATGCCGTTGGGGGGCTTTTACACCTAACTCAATTATACTAATAGAAATAGGATGCCTCTCGGGTTCTCTTACACCTATTCTAAAAGCATCGGGAGATTATGTTTGTGTTGTGAAAGAGGGATAGGATGCCACTGGGGGACTCTTACATCTACCCTAAACACGTCACGACGGATTCACAAGACAAGCAAACAACACTTCGAATGAAGAGAAGATTTGATGAATAAAATCATATTTTGTTCTTTTTATTAATGATTGTTTTCAAACATGATTTGTTTCATGAGTAATATTTCTTTAGATAGAGCCCATTAATTGGAAGCATCAGGTTTTCCTTTTTTACAATCAATAAGCTGATAAGATCCTCTTTAGTAGGTCTTCTCTATGACATAGGGGCCTTCCTAAGTGAGTTCAAAGTTGCCTCTCATCTTTTGGCAATTATTCTCTTAGGGTAACACAAGTTCTCTACTAAAAGACCTGGGGACCGGTTGTTGTGAGCTTGAATTATTTTGGCCTTGTACAACTCGAGGTTCTGGCACGCCCGTAGGCGACTCTCCAAACTTTCGAGCTCTTCTAACTGCAACTTTGTATTCTGCTGGGTAGTGATCTTGTTACCCAATGATATCCTTAGTGATGGAAGTTGAACTTCTAAAGGAAGAACGACTTGAACCCATACACAAGCGGGGAGGCGAGTTGGAGTTCGGTATGTAGGCCCAGGCTTCCAAGCTCGTTTCACTTGTCATTGTCATCTAGAGTTTTCTTTAGAATCTGGATAAGAGTTTTGTTGAATGCTACTGCTAAACCATTAGCTCTGGGATAGTAGATGGTGGAGTATCTCCAATCTTTACCGTGTCTTCTGGAAAAGCTGTTGATCTTCGTGCTTTTGAATGCAGTACCATTATCGGATATAATTCGTCGAGACACTCCGAACCTATATACGATATGGTTCTCGAAGCACATTTGGCGTGATCTCGAGTGGGAGATGACTTTTGCCCACTTGGAAAAGTAGTCGGTGACAGCTAAGATGAATCGATGCCCCTTGGAAGGAGGATTGATCGGACCCACAATGTTGGTACCCCAATACTCAAATGACCATGAAGCCAAAATAGGGTGCAGAATGTTGGGTGGTTGGTGGAGGACCATACTGTGTACTTGACATTGATGACATTGATGACATCTTCATACATGCGATGCAGCATCATCGAAGGCGGTAGTATCCAAGTGATCTTCGTCTTCATCTTCTTGGGCTCGCTCGCGACGAATGTATCTCGTTACTGCCAGGAAGGCGGTAGTATCCAAATTGATCTTATCTTCATCTTTGGTGATGTGCTCGCATAGACACAATGTACCGATTACAATACCATGAGCTTCATGTTTGTCTAAACAAGCGTAACCACATTTGGTCAAGGGCGTACGGTGCAGTGCCATCAACAAGAGCGTAGGAGAGAGCTCTCTATTTCACCTAATGAGCTTGTGACTTTTCTTGAGGTAGTTTGTCGATGTTCAAATAATCTATGAACGGTTGCCTCCAATCTAGCTCCTCATCCTTTTGGCAACGACAACCTCTCATTCAAGAGAAAGTCTCTCGATGAGTTCAGAATCAATAAGGGATATGACCTGTCTATTTTGGACCCTTATTAAAATGGATTCATCTTCAGGGCATGCCAATTCTTTGGGAAGTTTGGCCAAAGCATCTACTCTGCGTTCTGCTGGGGAACCTTGTAGATGGTGACTTGGGAAAGACTTCATGGTATACTCATAGTAATGATGAAGCTTGGGCTTGAGGACTTGTAGGACACAATCAGTTGATGACCCAGAATCCCCAAAGATGTTGATGCTCTTGAACTGATAGTGATGACTAACTCAAACCGAATCAAAGCCTCATACTCGGCGTTGTTGGTGCGGTTGGATGATAGTATGAGAATCTCATCATATCAGTTTGGAGTTAGAAGAACTATTCTACCCCGCCTTTCACGGAGAATAGATCATGGTGCTTCACCTTTAAGAAAAGAAGCAGCACCATCAAAATACATCTCCCATCGGTTTCGGCCTCCCCTAAGTTCATGATTTGTTCATCGGGGAGATCGTCACTAAGCGGAGAATCAGTAGGAAGTGGGTGTGCTGTTAAGAAATCCGCTAGTGCCTGTCCTTTTACTGCACGGAGGGATACAAATGTGATATCGACTACGAGAGGATCATGGACCAAGCAAACGGTAGCGTTGGCCGTGTCATGAGGTATTGGATTGTTAGAGATCAAGTTCACATTATGAAAGCATGTAATATAGTAACGAGATGCAAAGATCAAAGCTAAATGTGTTTCTAATAGGTGGATAGTTTGTTTCAGAATCAACGACGGGAGTAGAGAACACTCTCTTTTCCGCCGTCGTTGGCAGCCAACATAGCGAGAGTCGTCAATGCGCGGTATAAAGGATGAGTGGCTTTGAGGATAAGCTAGGCGGCGCTTCACCAAGTACTCTTTGATGTCTTCAAATGCGTGCTGACACTTGTCATCCCACTTGAACTTAGCGTCTTTTTTGACGAGTGCTGAGAATGGCTTGTATCTCCCTGATAGGTTTGAGATAAAGCGTCTTAGATATGTCAGCCGTCCTTGAAAGGATCTGAGTTGAGTTAAACTCTTAGGAGGCGGCATTTCTAAGATAGCGTTAATATTTTCAGGATCTATTTCTATTCTCCAATGTCGAACAACAAACCCAAAGAATTTCCCTGGAGCGACTCCGAATGCACACTTCAGGGGATTCATTTTAAGGTTATATTGTCTTAACCGTTCGAAAATTACTCTCAAGTCAAAAAGATGGTCTTTCTTTTCTCTGCTCTTGACTACTAGATCATCAGCATAGCACTCAACCTGATGATGGATGAGTTCGTTGAAGATTTGAGTCATGGCCCGTTGGTATATAGCACCAGCATTTTTAAGGCCGAAAGATATGACCCTATAACAGAAGATTCTGATTGAGTTCGAAAAACAGTGTTTCTTTCATCTTCAGGAAACATCTTGATTTGGTTTTAGCCAGATGACCCATCCATGAAAGAAAACACAACATGAGATGAAGCAATGCCCACCATTAACTCTGGTATAAGAAGATGAAACTCATCCTTAGGACATGCCTTGTTTAAGTCCCTAAAATCGATGCAAATGCGAATTTGATCATTCTTCTTTTTAATTGGGACGACAATAGCTAATCAGGTAGAATATTTTTCTTCCCTGATGAAACCAACATTGATCAGTTTCTTGATTTCATAAATGACCTGTTTAATTTTTAATCGCATGCGTTTAGGAGCTTGCTTAATAGAGGTAATGTTAGGGTCTATTGTTAGCTTGTGGACTGCTACGTCAGGAGATAATCTTCGTCATCAGATTCCAAAAGGTTGGTAACAACTAAGCAATAATCTTCGTCATCAACTGGACCCACTGTACCAAATTCTAGTCCTGCTCTTGATTGTGTTTCACTACCTGTATTGTTCCATAGTTTCTTGAAGTACTTTGACCTGTGCTTGGACCATGTGTGAGGAACCAAACCTTTCTGCACAAGATTTTGAACACAAGGAGAGCAAAAGTCAAGCGGTAGTTCCATTAATTCTTTAAAAGTATCTTCCTCAAGCTCTACATCAATTTCAGGGCTTGAGGAGGATAATCTAAAAAGAATCTCTTCTGCTTCATGTCACTGGAAGATTTAGGGATTTCCTTAACTATGAAACCTTCAACTTTCTGAGATGTAAGTGAGGTAAGAGTTAAGGTTTTCAACTGCTGCCTAATAGTTTCACATAAACCAGATTCGAATACTTTGCTTTGCTTGGAGGCCTGGTCTTCGTCTTTGGCTGGATCAAAAGTCACCTCCAATGGAACCCGCTAAGAGGGGTTGGTTGGTATACTAATCACATTAGACTCATCCTTCGAGCTGGATTCTAAGTCTATGTGAATAGTAGGGGTACTCCTATGAACTAGAACACGACCTCTTGGTGAAGGCCTAGTCTCCCACCTCTGGAATCGCCTCTGTTTCTGCTTCTCCCACCACAAAAACTCCAAAAAATGGCGTATGGAATGTCTTGGAATGAAGCATCTTCATTTCAATTCCTTTCTTGTGTACTTGGACTTTTATTTTTCTTTTCTTTTTCTTTTGGCTTTTCTTTTTTTTCATTTTCTTTTTCTTTTGATTTTGCATTTGAATTTTGTCCAAGTTCACGAGAAAGGGTGTTTTGAGGAAGATAGTAGGTTGCATCCTCATAAATCTCAACCTCTCTAATTGAAAATGACTTTTCATCTCCGTTGATATGGTATTCAAGGCTTACTAAGCAAAGCAGTGAACGAAGTGTTCGATTCAATGTAGAACTTGGCTTCAGTCTTCCAGTCACCTATCTCCAACGGGTAACACTATAAAACCTAAAGCCCGCTCACCTTGGTCATTGAATCCTCTCAACATCATCTTATCTTGTCGGAGTGTAGAGATGTCGATTCTTAAATAAACAAGGGTCTTTAGACTCATAATGTTCTGCATCACGAATCCACTTGAACCACGGAGTCAACTCCATGTCAAGCGTAATGTATAGGGGAGTTGTGCTCCAAGTCCCCTAGAAGGTCTTCATCAAGGTGATCCCTTGAGCTTCTTTTGCATAATGTGCTTCCTCACTATAGCGGTCGGTGAACTAAGCATATCTCAGGATCAAAGAGAGCCTTGATTAGTGATTCCCTCATCTTTTTGGATAAGACAAGGCCATCATATATGCTTAGCTTAGATGACAACTTTCTTAGATGAGAAAGGACGTTGTAGTCCAATTTTGGCTGATCTTCCACTAGCATATCCAAGGGTGGAGCATCCTGTGGAAGGGCTTCTCGATCTTCAGTACTAATGACTTGTTTCCCTCTATCTTTAGGTGCTGTCCTAGGAGGTAGAACCTTGCTACTACGGAGGTTGACTTTGGTGATCTCTTGAGGCAATGTGGTGGAAGATTTTACCTGCATTTTAGGCTCACCTACAGCTTCTCCTATGAGACTCTCGGAAATGGATGATTCTAAGTCTATCTCAAGAGGTGAACCCGTAGTATTCAGAGTTGGAAAGTCCAACTCTGAATCAAAAAGAGGAAGATTAGAATTGTTATAGTTATTTAGACTTGAAGAATTATTGTTAGGCATAGAAGAAGACAACTCATCAGAAGAGACACAGATGTAATTCAAGTTAGCTTTATTCTTTAATTTCTTGGAATTATTTGGAGGTACAAAGTAGAAGTCAAGTAGAGTGAGTGGAGTAAGGGATTTGATGCCCTTATCCGCTGATACAAGAGTTCTACTAGTAGAAGAAACAGAAGAGCTAGCTGGAATGGAAGAAGTCACAATGTGGAAGTTGCAATTGAAGGCTGGAGACTGGACACGGTCGGTGGCTGTGTTAAAGGGCTATCCCGGGCCGACACATGCTGCTGCTGCTGCTCTCCCACTTTCCTAGAGTTGGCACTGGCAACTTGCAAACCTTCCTTGGTGTTGGAGGTTTGAGGCTTGCACCTAGGAAAGCTTCTTGATCTTTTGAATTATTTTCTTAGAAGTTTTGGACAAAGAAATGTCCCAATCTTTTTTGGTTTTGGTAGGATCACATGTATTCCCAAGGATTACCCTAATGAAAGTGGAAGGTTGTTCCACAAGACATTCTTTTGGGATAACTACAGCACCGGTCTTGAAACTGTGTTCAAGCTAGTCATTGAATGTGAAGCAATCCTCCAAAACGTGGCCTAGCATACGGTGATAAGGGCAAAAGTTTGGATCATAATTTTTGCCTACTTCCTCTGGTCTCCTAGGTTCGGGTAGTTGAAAATCAGATTTCTTTAAGAGATTCTTAAAGATTTTCCTGATTACCTCTCTTTTAAAAGAATAAGATTTGTTTAAGTTATCTAAAAGAGTAGGTGGATCATAGACTTGGTATGCATGTATCATTCTTGTGCATATGGTGGTGGCTGTCTTTGGCCGTGGAGGCTGCTATGGAGGTTGGTAGGGCTGCCTTGGTGGTGGTAAAGGAGGTGGAGGCTGCTGAGGTTGTTGTCTCTCGGACTGATCTCTAGCTGGCTGCTTCCCCTTGTCAACCACTGCTACTGCTCCAAGTTTTTTCTCATAGACCTTTTGGGATTTCTGCTTTGGCAACTGATTTGAAAAAAGGCAACTATTTGGCCTCTCATTGTAGACTAGCCGCCTTGTTGATTAGCTTCTCAAATGTTTTGATAGTGAAACCCTTAAACATGAAGGTGATCGGGCCATGGATATTCTTCAAGAGAATCTCAATGGTATGCTGTTCAGACAGTTGCAGTTCACACTTCATACTCAGGTTACGCCATCGGAGAATATAATCAACAAGTGACTCACCGGAGTGCTGTTGTGCTACAATGAGATCACCTATAATGACCCTCTTTGCTGAGCTCCAACAAATCTCTTGATGAAGAGTTGCTCTAACTCAACAAATGTCTTTATTGAACCGTTGGACAATTCAACATACCAATCAAAAGTGATACCCGTTAGGCTACTGACAAAAGTCAAGAGTAAGCGTCCATGCGTTGCACAACGACCAAGTGAGTTATATCGCCTGATTCCCACGCCATCAAGCTTTTGAAGGAAGGAGGCCGCGAAACCCTTGGGATATCTTGGATAACATCAATTCTCGGGTAGGGTCTACCCTTTGGAACCGATGATCCTCCCTGCTTGAGCCAAAGCTTCCTTCACTTTGCTCAACCATGAATTTAGATCTTTTTTGTATGGAGGTACTACATATCTGGTAGTCTACCTTGCTCAAGGGAGATAGAGTCTTAACTGGGTCTAAGACATGCTAAGGGATTGACATCTTGTACTAGGATGAACTGTAGGGCTTGCTTACGAAAGCGACACTTCGCTAACAAGTTTGCAACTAGCGTGCTATCTTATCAATCTGCTCGTCTTTAAGCGATGTGGAGGTGATGGGTGATTCTGCGGTCTCCTTGATCAACCTCATAACCTTCCATGGCTTTTATTGCTCCAGAAGAGAACCTCTAGTATCGACCATGCATACCTAAATCCCCATCAAGTCATCTTCTTGGGATCAAAGACTTTCTCTTCATGACCAGCGTACCCCAAGATCTCCTTCTTCTCCATGAAATAATGTGCAACTATCTCATCTAAGGCGATCCAACTCAGGTACAAAGTTTAGGTGGCCGGTGTGATCTATCGTGTGAGAGGCACCGACCTCACCTGGGGGAGTCAATCTTTTGGATTGTACTCACTAGAAGAATGATACTCGGATAATGGTATAGAGGTAACAATCCTAGGATGATCCTCCTACTCACGTCATCACGGAATATCTGCGATAACTGTAACCATCTCCGCATCCGGTTGTATGGGCAGAGTTGGTGAAGGAACGACCACAATGCTCCGGGGTTGCCACTCCTTCCGCCACCATGGCGGGTCGGCAGAGCTTCGCCTACACAATGGTGGTGTAGGAGTAGGATCCCTTGGTCGTAGCCGGATCACCAACGAGGTACGTTTTTCACCGGATGCGGCCTTTATGGCCTTAGATGGAATGGGTGATGCTGAAACCTGCACTGGCGATGGCGGACGTGGGGTAGAGCAGTGGGGTGGATACACCACCGACTCTCATGAGAATTGCCCTCCGTGGTCCCGTGAGAATACTATCGGTATGGTCGGCAAGGCAGCCGGAAAATCAACCAAAGTAGAAGCGGTGACGGCTGAACTCGCTCTCTTGTAATAATGTGATGTATGGGTTTCACGGGCCCTCTCTGAAACTGCCTCCCTACGCTGGGGATATGATCGGTTGAGCTCGGACTGCGTCCGTGCTCTCCTTCACAGAAACGGTCAGAGTGGCGTCGACCTCTTACTCACGGCTGTTGGAACGCACCACTAGAGGAGGTGAGCGGATCATCCGACATCCTCTCATCGATCTCGAGAGAGGATGAAACTGGCCAGTAACCGGTGGTGAAGTGATCATGGGAGACTCATCAATGGCGATCAGCTACGCCTCTAGCTCTCTGGCTATCCGAGTGTGGAACCGTTTGACCATACGGTTCTTCTTCCTACGTTGAGTGCGAGTAGAATGAGAGGAGTGCGAGCTAGACCCATGTCAAATGTCAAGCCACGAAACCAGACTTTCCCTTGGAGTAGATGGTAGGTGCCCGGGGCAACATGGGAACTCGAGTGAAGCGCACTGGGTCGGTCGCAGATGCGGAATTGTACATGAAGTCACTGCGCCGCTTTCCTCTTGATGAGGATACATCCGAATTAGATGTCGTATCCTCATGACGACCGCACGGGTCCTCCTCTTCTGCATGGTGGGGAATGTCCTCACAAGTGATCCTGGCCCCCTCAAATTCTTGGCCGAAGTGGATCAAGTGGGTATGGTCCAAACGAGAGAAGCCAGCCTGATCTAAAGCTAGATCCATACCGTGGGGGAATGTAAAGACAAATTTCTGAGAACTGGCCATTTGCACAACTGTAGAAGATTTGAATTACCACCGAAAAGAATCTACAATGAGAAATGAACTTGTATCAGTCTTCTGTCTCCATAGATTTTGAATTTTTGAATTTTGAAAATTTGAAGTCATATCCAACAACTTGGAAGTGTTAAGTAGGGTTCAACTAGATTTGAAGAGATTGATTGAAAGAGAAATTTAGATATAAATCTAAATTTCAACAAATTTAGGTATGTTGAAATATGGATTCAAAATTTTTGATAGGATGCTTCCATAGGTTCATTGTTGTTTTGAATTTGAATTTTTAATTTGAAGGACTTTTCCCTTTAACAAATTTGGGTATGTTAAAGTAATGGTCAAATGATTTTATTTTGTTTGTTTATTTTGGAATTTTACTTAGCAAATTTAGATATGCTAAGTGAAGTAAAAGTGAATTTGTTTTGATTTTGGATTATTTGGAATTCGTACTTAGCAAATTTAGGTATGTTTAGTGAAGAATCTAAATGTGTTTTGTTTGATGATTGAAAATATGATTCTTAGTAAATTTAAGTATGTTAAGAAAATCCTAAGTGTTTCATTTGTTTGGAATATTTTGATTTTTGAAAAGGATAGGATCCTTAGCAAATTTGGCATGCTAAGGGGATCCTAAGGTGCTTCATTTTGTTTTTGATGTGTTTTGAAAGTGGAAATTTAACTTTAGCAAATTTGGTATGCTAAAGGTGAAATCCCACTTGGTTTTGTGAAATGAAAATTTCATTTAGCAAATTTGAGTATGCTAAAATGAAATTCCAAATGGTGTATTCAAAATTTTTGATTTGTTTTGGTTGTGAAAAATGGGAATTTCTCCTTAGCAAATTTGATATGCTAAGGGAGGAAGTTCTAAAGGTGTTTGAATATTTTTGTTTTGAATTTGGAAACTTTACTTTAACAAATTTGAGTATGTTAGGTGAAGTTCCAAAATATGTTTTGAAAAGTTTTGAATTTTGGATTTAGAAACTTTACTTAACAAATTTAGGTATATTAAATGAAGTTCTAAATATGTTTGAAAGTTTTGAATTATGATTGTTGATTTTGATTTTGGATTTGAAAACTTTACTTAGCAAACTTGATTATGCTAAATGAAATTCTAAAGTGTGTTTTGAAAAATTTTGTGGGAATTTGAATTTGGAGACTTCACTTTACAAATTTGTGTATGTTAAATGAAGTTTCAGATGTGTTGATAAATTTTTTGAAATTTTTGGATTTGGAGACTTCACTTAATAAATTTGAGTATATTAAATGAAGTTCTAAAATGTATTTGAAAATTTTGATTTTGGGATTTGGAGACTTCACTTAACAAATTTGAGTATGTTAAATGAAGTTCCAAATATTGCTCGAAATTTTTTGAAATATGATTGTTGATTTTTTAATGTTTTGAAAAGAGGACTTCCATTCAACAAATTTAGGTATGTGAAATGGAGATCAATATTATTTTTGAAATATGAATTTTTTTTTTTATTTTGTGTGTGATTGTTGCTTTTTGAAAGAGAGGAATTCCAACTTAAACATATGTGAGATATGTTCAAGTGAGATTTCCTAATGATATTATTTTTAGTTTGGAATGAAATATTCATTTAATAAATTAAATAAAGATGTTCATATGTGCTTTTTGAAAAGTTTAATTTTATTTGAAAATGAAATTTTCATTCAATAGGTGTGAGTGTATTGAATGGAAAGGTTCATGTGTATTTTTTGAAAATTTTTGATTTTGATTTTGATTTTTGGGAAGATGATTGTTCATTTTATTTTGAAAATGAAATCTTCATCAAAGTGGATTGAAAGAAGATGCTCATTTGTGCTTTTGGAAAATGTTATTAGTTTTATTTTCAAAAATCCTTCCATGTAACAATTATGGGAATTGTTAAATGAATGTGACAAAATTTTGTGAAATATATTTTATTAAGTGCATTTTTGAAAAGGTGCTTTTGAAAAATAAAATTTTTTATGGAAGATTTATTATTTTAGGATGAACCTTTCCTTATCATAAAGATGATAAGGGGGAAGTTTTTAAAATATTTTCTCTTTATTTAGATATTTTTATTTTACCCATTGGGGAACCCAATGGGGGTTTTAAGAACAACAAGGAATGCGGTCCTAAAACCTAAAGATATTGGCTAACTCAGCTGAAGAATGAAATGAGCTAAGTGCCAATGAAAAGAAGTATAGTCTTGGATTCGTATCAAAGTACAAACCCACTATCGATACTCAAAGACAACGATCATTTACCAAAGATGGAGAGAGGAACCATCCTCAGCGGAGTTGCTAGAAAAATTTATTGGTAGATAAATTCCTATAGAGGAGTCGCCTTTCAAAATCTGTGGGGAGAAATGAAAAGAGGACAAAACTATAAAAATTCATCTTTTAGGGCCACATACATCTGAGATGTACTTATTGGGATATCGATCATCGAAGGAATAGTGTACTATCTCGAAAGAAGAGTTACTACCCTTTAATGGACCAATCATCTCAAAGGACTCCAGGGCGATGGTGCATATGTAGAGATTCTTCCCTTACTTTACATGAAAAAGTAAAGCGAGGTTTATTTTAAATCGGGTTCGTTAAGTTCTCTATAGGGGCAAACCCCCATAGTTAATTGTATCATAAGAGACGAGACCATTTAGGAAAATTCTCGATGAAGATAAATGATCGTTGTCTTTGAAGATTTAAATAAGAAGGACTATCAATCGATTGGTTTATTTTTGAAGATCAAATGAGATTTTAATCAAAAAAGGGAGTTATTTTCGAAAGCCAAAATGGAAGATAAGTAGAAAATGCCCACGATACTAGGAAGCCTAGCGAGCATCTCAAACTATCCTATAATTGGGTTTTACATTTTAGAAATTGATTTAGTTTATTTGAGTTGTATTTTTCATTAGAAAGTTAAGGCTTATGATTCCTTAACACAAGATTAAGGAAATGCCTAAGATGTGAGGAATTATGCTTATGACTCACAAAGGGGAGAAACAACCTCAGAACCTAAATTTAGGGAGCTTTGGCGAGGGCCGGAAACACAACCTAAATCTAAGCCCAAATGGATAGCTCTTTCCCTCCCACTTTTTTTCAAACAAGGAGAAATCTCTCTTTCTCTTTTATCTGTAACTCTCTCTAGCCCTCTCTCTGGCTTCTCTCTTTTTCACTCTAGAAAATTAGCGAACAAAAAAAAATATTGAGAGAGGAAATGCTTCCTCCTCTCTACTTTGCATCGTCTCAAAATCGATGTCACTCGTGTCGATTTTGCTTCATTATGTATGCCGAAGGTATAAATACAAAAAATGTCTAAAAATACTTGAGTACCTGTGCATGTTATTCCAATGTGGAGGGGAAACTTGTAAACTAAGGTGCTATTTAGTTTGATGAATTTTGAGTGCAAAGTAAATATAGGGGATTTTAACTTTTTTGTGTGTTTGGTATGGTGCAAAGTAAAATTCTAAAGTAATGTGATGTATTTAAAATACATTGAAAGAGTCAATTTTGGTGTATTTAGAATTCGTTCGATTTGGGAAAATTTCAAATACAACGACTAGTGTAAAGTGCAATCATCGCCCGTTATAGCCCTCACTATCCTTCGTCTCATCTTCTACCACCTGCAATTAAAATACTTTACATTACATTTATTCTGCCAAACAAATAAAAAACAAACTCATGTATTTGTAGAGTTTTCAATCAAACAATATAAAGTAATTCAAATACATTACATTCACATTACAGTACGTTTGGTTAGCATTTAGAATCATTAATAAAGAAATCTGAGAAAAGTGAATACATTAATTGAATCTTTATTGTTGTTTGGTTTGTGTAAAAGTAAATCATAAACTATTTTGGTTGGATGAATGTAAAAGTAAATCTTATTCAATACTTTATTATATATAAATTAATTACAATTTATTCACTAATTAATGTATTCAATTAAAAAATAAATATATATTAAAATACAAATAAATTATAAATAAAATTTTTTTCTTCTAAATAAATAAAATCAAATACAAATATAATATATTTGAATATTTAATTATTAGTAATTAATTTACAAATTTTCTAAGATATTAATTATTAGTGTTATAAATAAATAAAATTTGAATATTATCATTTTATATTAACATAATGACAAATTTAATATATATATATATATATATATATATATATATATATATATATATATATATATATATATATATATATATATATATATATATATATATATATATATATATAATATATTATATATATAATATTACTATATTAAACATTATTTAATTAATAGGATTTTTTATTAAATAAATTAATCGTCAAGTTATAATTTAATATTTATTTATTAAATAAATTAATCGTCAAGTTATAATTTAATATTTATTTATTAAATAAATTTTCTTTAATAAATAGTTTACTCATTAATTATTTTTCCTAAATAAATTAAAATTTAATAATTATTTTAATTTTTTTTTATTTATTATTTATCATCAATTTGAATAAATATAATTATATTTATTAAATTATAATTAAGCTATAAAAAAAATCGAAATAAAAAAAAAAATTTTTTTTTTCCAGAAAAATAATCTCGTTTGGCCAAAAAGAAAAAAAATTTTTTTTTTCCCATTTTTCTCACGCGTTTCTTTTCCAGCGTTCATTGTAAAGAAAATTTTTTTTTTTTTCCGCGTTTCTTTCTTGCGTTGTAGAAGAAATTTTTTTTTTTTTTTTTTTCACGATTCAAAGGTACAATCCGCTTTCGTTTTTTGGCGATTTCAAAATCATAAATAATCTTTATGGTGTATTTAAATCTCAAATAAATCTGATGTATTTACTACTTGCAAAAACAAAATTTTATAGAATGTAAGTGAATATAATCACTCACTTTACTAACATCATTCATTCCTTTATTTGCGTCTCTTTTCAAGCATCTAAACAACCCTTGAGTACTCGTTCACGTTGTTTCAACATAATAAGAAAAAATTGTATGTTTTCATTTTTGTAGGTATCCGAAGATTTATGTATGCCTTTTAGGCGGGTAGGTTCAAAGACATATGACACGGTATTGCAAAACACCACCCATATGCGTCTTTTAGACGGGTAGATAACCCAACACACTCGATATAGCCCTCGTGTGGGGATGATGTTGGGAGGCTTTTGAAATGCTGTCAAACTTTATATTGACATGAGATTTAAATCACCTAAAATAAAAATAATTTTTAGACTTAAAATTAGAATCTAAATTAAAATTGTAGGTGCTTGAAGGTCCATGTAAGCTTTTTAGGCGGGTTGGTAAGAAGACATACGGCTGTGGTATTGCAAAACACTATCCATGCACGCTTTATAAGCAGATGGGTAGACCACTTGTACCCGATGTAGCTTCTTATGCGGTGATGATGTTGAGATACTAAAATTCTATCAAAATTGATAATGGCAGAAGTTTAGCAGGAACATTTAAAACTTAAATTAAAAGTTGAAATTAATATCAAATTAAATATGAAATGTAAATCCCTAAAACAAGAACAAGTTTGCAAGGATCGTATTGAAATAGACTTGCAATGAATGAAGCATTTCACTAATGAGCATAAGTGATACATTTTAAGATTTAAGAAGATCTCAAAAGCTCTTCAACAAACAATAATATTCTCATACGGGAAATATGAAAGATTTTGAATGCTCGCCAACAAGCACAAATATAACCTACATTATATTTTTATGGAACTTATAAAGGATTCAATAGCTTCCTTTGGGCATGAGTATAATCTTCTAATGACATTTAAACATTGTTATATTATGCATCAAAAGGGTTGAAAGAGATTGGTTCACACAAGCAAGCTTGAAAGGGACTAAATAACTTGCTTATGAGTTAAAGAAAAATAAAACATATGATTAGCGAACATGAATTGAATCAAATAAATGCTTGGACCATAGTACTTGATGCTAAATGAAATAAAAATGATCTTCAGTAAACACTCAAGACTTAAAGTGAAATGAGGATTAAATGCAAGTAACTAAACCTTAACGTCACTGAATCCACAATACATTGCATTCAGATTTATTGCACAAGCGAATAAAAGGCGTTAGTGAATTTTAAATGAACTTTTGCATGCATTAGGTAGTAACCTTGTATTCAACTCAAATACTCTATAATTTAAATATTTAAATGAGGTGAAACATGAATGCATCTCAAATTGACATTGCATTCAGATTTATTGCACTAAAGTACATGCAAATGACTTGAGTGATCGAAGAATTCATGAATTTCGAGTTGAATCTGCATTCAAGTTGTCATTTCAAAATGCGTGCAAACGTTGTAAGAAATATATAAAATTCATTTAAATATTCAAAATTAAGATATCCACATTAGCCCAAACACATGCTAAATGTTAAATTTTAGTGTTTGCGGATGTTTTGCGGGCTAATGTAAATTAGAATTGAATTGCCTGCATGTGCTTCGTTTAATGTGTTTGATGCTCAATTATATAGCTTGAGAATATCACGTAAGTGTAAATTAAAGTTAATCTACGCCAACTCTTATCTCGGGAGTCGTGCATGTATATTGAATCATCAATAGATATCTTCATAGAAATCTTCTTTCAAAGTTAAACTCAAAATTATCAATTATGCATACTCTTGAAATCAAAAATCTTAATTGATTAGTCTTATCTTTCTCTTTAGAAGGATTGGAGTTGATAAGATTAATCACATAACTAAATGGTCGCTCTTAAATTGAAAAATTCTATTTTATATTTGCATATGACAATCAATAATATTAATAAAGAAATTTAATATTCAAAATGTAAACTCCTAACATCAAGTTGAAAACACAATTACAACCTGATCCTTTATTGATAAACAAGTAGAGTAGAGTTGACAAAGTCTATATTTCAATGATGGTTGTGTTGATCGTAGAAATTATCAAAATATAGTGTGAATGCCCAAATCATTTATACCCCGATGATAGATGCGTTTAATGGATATTTCAATTAGAGGTGATATTTCCCCCGTAAAGATATATTTAAAATTCTAAATCAAATTGAATTAAATTAAATGCAAGAATTTAATAAGTTACTAAGTTTAAATCGTTTAAATGAAATTCATAATTTATAATTTAAAGTAAAGTCTATACACCCATTCACAACTATTTGTCGGGAGTGATAACTTAAGAAAGCTCTTGCTCATAAAAGAATTAATGTCAAATCAAATATATCACCATGTTTATTTTCAAGCAATCTTATGCTAGTAATGACATGACCTGTGTTTTATGTCTACATGGTTTTGCCGCTAAATGACACCACTTAAAAATGTGGTTATGACTAGAGCTCTCTGATCTGGCGATTTGGCTCATCTATGGCCCCACTAAATTATGATCATAATTATAGCCCGCATGTTCTTCAATGACTATGTCTCTTGAGTTGTGAAGCATAGGGTACACTTTATAAGATAAAACTCTTTGTAAGTTAAGGTGAACTTAAAACTGTCTCCTTGACAAACAATCATCCTATATCTACAAAGTTCCCTTGGACGAAGGAATTTATGGTTGTCGACAAGGATTCTTTGATCAGGTTGAGTCGACTACCTCCTCTGATTAAGTAGACTGGGGACTTTGATAGCTCAAAATGATGAAACCATGGGATCTTTATCAGGCTTGTCATCATTTCCCCACCTTCTACTTTAAGTTAAAAGATAATAACTTTCATAAGTTTTAAACTCTATTTTGCTGCTACTATATGCTAAGCAATTAGTGACTTAACGACTAGCTTTAATCGAAAGTTTTATCTCAACATTAATAAGGGTAATTAATTATAAGTGCTTGCACCTATAGGAAAAATGGGTGTGCAATTGGTTGATTTGGACGAATCGGTTTTGAAATTTGTTAAATCGTTCGGTTTTAAATCCATAATCCGAAAAAATCGATCTGTTTAATCAATAAAATAAACTGAACCAATAATCAATTTTTTTTTGAATTTTCGGTTCGGTTTAGAAAAAATTGAAAATTGAAAATATAAATTGCTATAACAATTATTTATTAAAGAATTACATCACTTTATCAAATCATTTCATACAAAATCAAGTAACTCTTTAACAAATAAAATCAATAATATACAAATTTATCATTGAAATTATTTTATTGAGTGTAATTTTTTTAAAAAAACTGAAGAAACTCAATTTTTTTAGCTATTTTCGGTTTAATTGGTTTAATTAGATTAAGATGATATAAAACCAAACCGAAACCCAAAATTGAATATTACCAAATTCAAAATTGAAATCCAAAAAAAATTTTATAAAACAAATCCAAATTTAAAACTTTCAATTTGGATTGGTTCGGATTTTTAGTTTTAACCAAAAAATGCACACCCCTAATAAAAAACTTGAAATTAGATCTAAAGTCTTCACAAAATGAGGTTGGAATCTTTAGGTAGTGTCTTATCTACAATCTCATTTACCTTTTGAAATTTTGATCGGCAAATTCAAATAATCTTCATTGAGAGGTTGGGTGTGAATTTTCAGAGCCAAAAAAATATAATGCTCCCTTTCATTGCTTAGCCCACTCTTTTAATTAGTCCAAGTGATATTTAAAATTTTAATTTATCTTTAGCTTAAGCCACTTCACAATTTTTCACATATTGGATGCATTCCTTTCGTAGCAATTATAGCCATATTTAGCTAAGTGATGCTCCAAATTATGTTGCTCCGCTTAATATCATGAAAACATCAAATAAGAGGAATACATGTCTAAAGAGGCTTTTTTCAAATGTTGAAGAGATAGTAATTATTTATTTGGAGTTATTTAACTTCTTTTGACTTAGTAATGCTTTGACAGATCAGGGTGCCACAGTTTTTAGAGATATATAAATACTATATTTTTTTTCTTCCTACTTTAGAATATGTTTCATTTTACTTTTTTTTTTTTTTTTAATTTTTTTTATTTTTTTTTTTATGTTTCATTTTACTTTTCATGACAAATAAGATTGAAATTCTATGTAGATATTTTTTGCCCTGGTGCTTATACTTTGTTTAATTGCTAACATTAGTTTATTTTCTGACATTAGATGCTGATGATTTTTATTTTTCGATTCTATGAATACATTTTTGTTTCTTGTCCTACTTCAGTTGTGAATATACATTGTCTTGATAGTTTAAATGGAATATATAGTTATTTGAATAAAATAGATACTTAAGGAAAATCATAATTTCATTGCTTTTGTTTTTGTTTTTTTAAATTTTTGTTGGTCTTTGTTAATGTACTAGTATTTATGGCTGATAAGCTGCTAATATTTTTCATTCTTGTATTGCTTGTTGTCATAACAAAAATTATTTATGGTTGATGGACCACCAACTAGAGATTAATTTCAATTTTTTTCTTCTTTTTTGATGAACTGTTAATATTAAAGTTCTTTTTATTGTATAATAGTAAGACTTTTGAAATAGGTACTAATTCATTTGGTAATGATCTCATGTAGGATGGCAATAAATTTTTATGAAAACACAGCAACAATAACAACAACGAGCTTTTATCCCACTACGTAGGGTCGGCTACATGAATTCTTATTTTTCCATTATATCTTATTAAATATCATTTTCTTTTTATTAAATTGCATATTCTTATTTATTTATTTATTTATTTATTTATTTATTTTGATTGGGAGATGAGATGATAAAAACGGAGATGAAATGAAAGTTTTACTCTGAAGAAGATTTGGTTTCTCCTAAAATGAACAGAATGGAGTGAAAGGACTTTGCACAAGTAAAATTATATTGATACCCAGATTAGGCAGGCTTCAAGGAAGGACAGAAGCTTATTTCCTCTGTCCTTTATCCATCCTTTTCCCAATGGATTAATTTGTGTTTAGTATGCAAAATTATTTATTAACTAAAATAAGTAATGATTATGATATTCATTTTAGTTAATTATATACTAATGAAGATTTAATTTGGATGATTTATTGAATAAAGTTGTGGGGACTTTTACCAACAAAAAGTAGAATATGTGCATAGCTAACATTAAGTAGATTGCAAAATAGCATTCATAAAACCTAGCTTGTTTAGTTAGGTCAAGGCCGAAGATTACAATGATGAAGATGTACTATATGCAGCTCATGGTAAATAACTTTGCAAATCAGGTATGGGTGCCAAATAGTTCGGTTGGTAAGGACGTTAGAAGTTATTATCAAGATCTTGGATTTGAATCTTGCTTACACCATAGTTTACTCCCACCTTATGGATTTTGGTGGACGAAAAAAAAAACTTCGCAGATTAGGTTTCTTTTCTCTCCCTAGTGGCTTCTTTAAATACATTCCAATTTGGTATCAAGTACTCAGCCTAGGTTTATCAGCTGGCTTTCTAAGGGAGGGAACTATGAACGACCTCATTAAAATTATAAGACAGGCAGCCTATATATTTAAATAGGGACATATCTTGATATTGTACATTCCTATAGAAGTTATTGGTGCCAAAGAAGGTTTCAGTCCTTTATTTTCATTTAGTCTGAAACTTAAGAGGTGTTCGTATGGCCTGGTTCATTTGGGAATTTTGGTTGAAATAATTGAGTGAAATGATAGTTTTGATGACTAATGGAGAAATTATTTAGAAGATAAATGACTTAAAGTCAATAGAATAAAGATAATAATATAATTTTAGTGTGTGCAATATTATCAATTATCATTCATGGGATTAAATATTTTTGTTATATCATATAAAAGAATGAGAATAAATTTTTTAGATTTGACTTAAAGTGATTGTTATGAAGAAGTGCCACCTTATTAAAAAGGTATTATAGAGTTTTAAAGGTATATTTTTATAATTCTACAATTAGGCTGAGTGTTGAAGAGTAAAAGCTAAGTTGGGCGTGATGGAAATTTGATCTTAAGTTAATGTGTGGTAAAATTAAGAAGAGTAAATTAATGAACCATTATATTAGAGATAAGGTAATTGAAAATGAATTTAAGTTATTTAGAAATGTATAATGAAAGAAATGTTCTGTTAGATGGGTAGATAAAAGTAGTATTAACTATTAAGTGATTAAGATGGAATAGAAGTGGCTTAAAATAACTTTTAAAGAATAGCTTTAACATCCCGGGCAACACTTAATATGAATAAATGAAAAATGAGAATTTATAAACCAGATCCTGAAAATACTGGGCTGAGGTTAATGATGGTTATTAATTTTAATGACTAATTTGCATCGCCATAAATGCGACTAATTTTTTTTTTTTGGTAGCATATTTTTGCGTTCTGTTCGAATTGATTTTTCTTAAACAGATTTTCTACAGGCTGCTAAAATATTTCAGCTTTTATTGTTATGTATCATGCAGCTGTCATGAATGCTGTTCAGAAAACCAATGAACGCTTTACGTTACCTGTGACTAAGGCTGAGTTTTCTGTGATGCGCACAGCTTGTAGTGTAAGTCATTTGAAAAATATCTTTCTCTATGTTATTACTTATGTTTCCACTCAATTACAGAATCGTGAATTAATTCTCTTACAGCGGTAAAATTCTGCTGATTCACTTCAGATAACAAAATGAATTGTTTACATATACTGTAACTTTACATGCACTCTTTCCTCTACAATATGAGTGTTTGAAAAATGCAATGTAAAAGTTAAAGAATTGATGATTACTTTATAGTTGTTTGGTTGAGAGTTTTACAAATTCTGATTTTATTTTTTTGTTTGGTTGATAAAATATAATGAAAGAAGGCTGACGACGGTGTTGGTGGCGTCGCCGTGACCGACGGCGGCGACGGTGCGGCAGAGGCGGGCGGTGGTGGCGCACGGTCCCGCCATATCACTTTATATTGATCGGTGTATTTGGAATTCGCCAAATCGACCAAATACCAAATACCTATCTAGTGTATTTGGATTACATTACATTACATTGAAATTTTACTTCACTTAACCAAACACTGAAATGAAATGCATTTGGAATGCGATTCCAAATACCAAACAGTCTAAGACTTATTTATGTAGAATTTGATTGCACTTTCAATACATATGAGTATAATTCTCAAGGTCATTTTCTGTTATTAGTTAAAGAAGTATCTGTTACTTCAGTTGCTGCTTTGGCTTTTTATATGGAGCACATTATAAAAATAAAAGCCATTATGATTATAAGTGACATTTGCTTTGTTTGAAAACAGATTTAATGATATATTATATTTTATGAGATGAGATAAATTCTGCTTGCTGATACTATTATTTGAGAGCAGATGGACTAATTTCATCTAAGAACTGATAATACCTCTTATACACAGTTTGTACTGCCACTCATCATGGGTTGGGATCGAGTCATCGGATCGCACCTGGAACGACGCACAGGTCAAGGTCCACCTGAGCAAGGTGAGATAAAGATGGATCCTGAACTGGAGTGGGAAAGATGAAAGGTGCACAATCTTAGTCTCAGTTTGTACTATGCTGCTTACAGTTTTTGTTAGTATATTATGATTATATACAATACAGGTTATCAGGTCAGTGTGCTTTTGAAGTTGACTGAACTTATGAATTTTATTGATGTTGAAGTTCAAATGATTGTTCAGATGATTATAAAAAAAAAAAAAAAAATCCTTTTGCATGATTTTTTGTTGCTTCTTTCTTCACTGAGTGAAATTAGAGAGATAATAATGCAAACATAGGTGATTTTATTATAAAAATTGACTTGATAATAAATCAGGTCATGTTGGACATGTGCAAGATACATACATTTGCATGTAACATAACACATGTTTGATACACTATCAGTATGTGCCATTAACAAAATAAAAAAATTTGTCATGAATAAATTTTAACTTTAAAATATATTATATAAGTAATTTAAGTTTTCTTTTCCTTTTTTAAAATATGTTCAAAAAAATTTACTATAAAATTTTTTTTTGTTTGTTTTGCTATATTTTAGGTTAGCTGCTGGCCTATTTCCATATCTTATGTTTAATGTTTTGCTATTGAAAATTTTCTTGTGTATAAAATTATTATTTAACTTTTTAAATTAAACATTTAAATTTGTTTATTTGTATGTTATGATCAACAACAACAACAACAAGCCTTAATCCCACTAGGATTACATGAATCCTTCGCTCCATTGTGTCCTATTATGTGTCAAATTCTCATTTAATTTAAGTATACTAAGATCATTTTTATACATCTTAACCAAGTCTTTTAGGTCTATCTCTACCTTTCTTAACATAAGGCAAATCTAATGCATCTACTCTAATCGGTCATCGACGACCGACGCTTTATGTAAACCATCTACTCTCCTAATCTCTACCACTGAGCTACTCCAACTTTTCCCGAACAAACTCATTTTGCATTCTATCTCTGTAAAGCCACTCATCCACTGAGCATCCTCATCTCTCAGAACACTTAACTTAGTCTTATGTTTCTTTTATTGGCCAACATTCGCACCATAAGTCATCTGGTCTTACCACCATCTTATAAAATTTTCCTTTAAGTTTATTTTGGAACTTTTCTCACATATAAGGATACATTCCTCCACTTCAACCATCCAACTTGAATTCTACTAATAACATCTCCATCTATTTCACCATCATTTTGAACAGAGCCTAAATATCCGCTCACTCTTATTAATGACTTGATCACCTAAAGTCACAACACTACCACTAAAACTTCTACCACTAAAATTACACTCCATATATTCAGTTTTAGATCTACTTAAACGAAAACCTTTAGACTCTAAAGTTGACCTCCATAATTCAAGTTTTTGTTGGACTCCCTCTCTAGTCTTATTGACAAGAAGAATGTCATCAACGAAAAGCATACACCAAGGTACATCTTCTTGTAAATGCCTCGTAAGAACATCCATAACTAAAGTAAAAAGATAAGGGCTTAATGTTGATCCTTGATGTAATCCAACCGAAATAGGAAAATAATTTGTCAATCCTCCTTGTGTTTGGACACAAGTATGCTCTAGTATACATATCTTTAATGACTTGAATATAACCAATATTAACTTCTCGCTCTAGAACTCTCCAAAGAACATCTCTTGAGACTTTATCATAAGCTTTCTAAATCAATAAATATCATATGTAGATCCTTCTTATTTTCTCTCAGCTTCTCCATCAAACCTCTTAACAAATGTATAGCATCCATAATAGATCTACGGCATGAAACCGATTGTGAGAAACTTCAGATCACATCGTAACCTATGCTCAATTACTCTCTCCCATAATTTTAATGTATGACACATTAACTTAATTCCTCTATAATTTGCACTCTTGTGCATCATCACCTTTATTCTTAAATATAGAACCAACAAACTCTTTCTCTACTCATCGACATCTTTTAGTCTTTAAAATAACATTAAAAGATTTGTAAGCCAAGAAATTCCTGATCTCCTAAACATTTTCACACTTCTATTGGAATATTATCCGGTCCATCGCTTTTCACATTTCATTTTCTTTAAAGCTTCACTAACTTCGATTTACTAATCTGACGATAAAATGAAATTCTCTATTTTTATTTGTATTAAGCTAAAATCAATCGTTTTCGTGATCTTTCATTGAAAAGTTTATTAAAATACCTCATCCATCTATTTTCAATATCTTTTTCTAAGAAAAACACTTTATTATTTTCATCCTTACTTCTCCTATCTCTTTGGTTGGCTAACTTATACATACATTTTTCACCTTCTAGATCTAATCTATCAGATAAATCACTAAAAGCTAAATTTTTTTGCATCATATATCGCTTTCTTAGAATCTCTACGGTCATTTTATATTTTTCCCAATTCGAAGTTTTACATATAAATCAAGTTTTATAACAACGCTTCTTATTTCTTATCTTTTGCAGACACTCGACTCACCAATTAACTATTCTTTTCTTTTGATTCACCAAGCACATCTTTAGAACTTGCAAATAAGATATATTTTTCCCACATAACGCTTTTTCTTTTGAACATCCCAAACTCTAAATTCTTGTAGCTGGTCTTAAAAATATTTTTATTTGTGTTCTTAAGTATCCCCATCTAATTTTAGACAATAACTTAGTTTATTTTTCTCTTACAACCTTTCATCTTAAAATTTAAAACTAATAAATGTGATCTTAAAATTTCTACTTGGAATGACTTTACAATTTTATAATCTAAACGATCTATTTTTCTTATCAAAAAATAATCAATTTGTGTTTTACTAGATCCATTTTATAAGTAATAATATGTTCATCTCTTTTCTTAAATAAAGTAAGAATCTAAAAATCATAAGCTGCAAAATCTAATATATACTTCTTCATTAATCACTCCAAATCCATAACCACCATGAATACTTTTAAAATCTTCTATCACTCTACCAACATGTCCATTTAAATCTCCCCCAATAAATGTTTTTTCTTCAAGAGGTATCTTTTGTATTAATCCCTCTAATTCATTCCAAAATTTTTCTTTTGAGGTTACCTCCAAACCTACTTGAGGAGCATATACACTTATAACATTGATAATCTTAGTATCAACAATAATCTTTAAAGTTATAATTCTATCTCTACATCTATTAATACTTATAACATTATCCTTCAAACTTTTATCTATAATCACACCTACAATATTTCTAGTTCGACTTTTATACCAAAGTTTAAAACATAAACTATCAATCTCCTTGGCCTTCTCACCAACCCATTTAGTTTCGAACACATAAAATATTTATCTTTCTATGAACCATAATATCTATTAATTCCATTAATTTACCTGTAAGAGTATTCCAAGATCTTAACCTAATTCTAGCCATGGACTAACTTTTTTGCCCGCATCCGTCATAATGTGGGAACTCTTGCTTATTTAACACTCGCTGCGATGCGCTTTTTAGCACATTTTTTCATCAGATTATACAGCCGCTCTGGACGCAAGATAATTAACAATGATTTAAAGGATTCATGTCGGTTATTTCGACAAATTTTATGTTGGCTGTCGACTACCTAACGCAACCCTCCACTTTTTGCATCCGGACTTGGGACCGGCAATGGTAGTGTTAAATTATGATCAAATTATAGAAAATTATATATCAAATTAAAATTATTGAATGCATCCCAAGTATTTGTGAATAGCTAGATCATGATATAAACAAAGTATTTAATGTTCTCGTTAATTGAGGTTTGTGTGTCTAGAGAGAGAGAGAGAGAGAGAGAGAGAGAGAGAGTATTTTAGTCATGCAGTGCTTTTGGAGATCATTCATTCATACGCATTGAAGGCCCCTCTCCTGTTTCAAAAGATCTCCTTTTTCAGAAGAGTATAGAACTATTTAAGTTGCAGCATTGGTGGGAAATGCATTGCTTGTGCGCTTCGAAAAGGGCATGCGATGTGAAAGGTTTTTAATACCCACCGGGCTTAGGAGACGGTGTTTCTCTAACCCGTGATTCTCTTCAGTGACACACCCTAATTTGAAAAGAAATGGGCACCGCTCGGGATTGCGGCTCGCTCAAGATTACGTCCAAGTCCACACATCATATAGTGTGAGATTGGGTCACCTAAAAAAAAAAGTTTTTTAATAATTATATCATACAAAATGCTAAAAATAATTATGGACATTTATGCTCTGATATGAGAATTAAGAAGATATATTGAGTCACTTATATCAATTTCTTTGGAACAAAATCATTAAAGAGGAGTCCATATTGTCTCGAAAGTTAGTGCAGCGCTTGAAATGGACATAAAAGATAATGATATACATGATTGCACTAAAATTTTGGCTAAACTAATTCATAACATTAGATAAAGTTTATTTTGATTATGAGACATAATTTTTCTTAAGTGAAACTTCTAATATTAATTATTTCTTGAGTATGGGGCTCAAAGGGGTATTTGGTGACTCTTTGGATTTAAATTGTTAAATCTGATAAATCCTCTCAAATGTAAAAAAAAAAATAGACTTACTGGGATTGTTTGTGGTGAAGAAAGTAATTTTTTTAAAAAAAAGTTATTTGTATTATAAATATTTTTAAAAAAAATTTAAAAAATAGTTTTTTTTACAGTTATCATATTTTAATGGCTTTTGTTCTTAAAATAATTTTTTTATTATAAAATTTTTAAAGCAGTTAAAAAATTAATAATTAAATGAAATAGTTTTATTTTTTTTTTCAAAAAAAAAAAGTTTTATTTTCTGATTATTTTTTGAAAAAATAAAGTATTTTAAATTCATCTTGTATCTTAAATTTTGGATTTAATAAATCTCATAAATTCTATAAATTCTCTTAAATCTTGAATTTAATAAATTTTATTGAAACGTGGATTTACACAAAATGAGGCTTGCAAAGGAAGTTGGACAGAAAGATGTTGGTTACCGTTGTAATGTCCTCGATGATTTCGGGTGAAGGCAGTCAAAATCTTGTTGAAGAGCTCTAGTCGGCACTGTGCCGCACAAGAAAAGGACGAGGGTTAGGGAAAGCGGGAAGGACGATTATCATTACTAATAAATGATGGTTACTATTTTTGATTTTAATTCTTTAATTAAAAAAATTCTTAATATCAATTAATTTAAAGTTTTATTAGATAATAAGTAATGAAAACATTATTAAATTGAAGTTATTTTTAATTTACTTTAATTTAACTTAATATTAATTGATTAAATTAATCACTAATTAATGCTTAGTTAATATATTATGTTATGTTAATTTTAACTTAATATTATTAATTTTTTAATATGTTATTATAAGTTGATTATAATTTATTAAATATAATTATAATTTGATAGTTAATTAAATTAAGCAATTTAAACTAATTTAATTTAACTTAATTTTAACTAGTTTAATAGAATATTATTGATGATTAAATGATATATTATTAAGAATTAATTATAATTTAATAATGTAATTATAGTTATTATAAATTTGATAGTTAACTAATTTTATTTTATTTATAATTATTACTTGACACCTCAAAATTTAATTAGCAATACATCAAATACTTTTCAAGATTTAATAGCTTAGAATTTACTAAATCAAGAGCTATAAAATTCACTAAATCCTACTTGAATTAAATCCAATTCCTTACCAAACATCCATAAAGAATATTTTTCTTGAAGGATGGTTATTCATGCCTTGCGATTCAATATAGGGGTTTTAATGAGAAAGCTAGCATGGCATCAACTTTAGAGAAAGGTTTGATGAAATCATCCTTAAATAAACACATTAAATAATAACACTAATAATGTAAATATAAAAAAACTATAACTACATTTATGAAAGTAGTTAAGTAACAAGCAATACATAATAATAATAATTACAAAAAATAAAAATAATATATAATGAATTTATTACTATCAAATTATTGCACGATAGTGATGAGTATGATAAATATTTGAAGGGAAGGCCTACATGAAGGTTGACATATTAATAGGAGGATAGATAACCTAATTTAGGCCATGATAAGCTGGCAACTTAGATAAGAGAACTCATTTATAGGATGCTAATGGCTCTGTACAATACTATGCAATTTGGTCTAGCCATTATGAGCTAGTAGGTGATGACTCTTGCATAGCTTTAGAGAGGTATTGACTTTAAACTAATGTGCATCATGCATGTTGTATCCAAAAACTAAAGAGTTGGTACCTTTGGCAATATTAGTAAGTATATAATATTAACAACAACAAACTTTTATCTCATTACGTGTGGTCAGCTAGGGCTGTCAAAAAAGCTCATTATTTGTAAAAACTTATGTTCAACTAGTTAAGTAACTTGTGTTTAAATTGTTTGGTAAGAAAATGAGCCGAACATGACATATATTTTAAGCTCAATTTATAAATGAGTCGAACACGAACAACTCTCCATTTGATCATGTTCGGCTCGTTTTAGCTCGAAATAAGAAAATGTGGCATAGTAGTTTCGTAGAGTAGGGATGGAGGTTTTGAAATGGCACATGCTTGAATCCTACTCCAAATATTTTTTAGCTCTTTTCAGTTGGTTTTTTCGACAAATTAAGCCGAACACAAGCCATTTTCATGTCGAACAATATCAAGCCGTATATGAACAAACCTTTTACAATCCTAATTCGAACATCAGCTAATATAAATGAGCTGAAAATGAACAAAATTTTAGCTCATTCAAGCTTAGCTTATTTACACCCCTAGGGCAGCTACATGAATCCTTTTTCTCTATTGTGTTTTATTATGTATCATACATTAATTTAATTCTAATAAATTAAGATCATTTTTTTTATATTTCCTAACTAACTCTTTTTAGGTCTACCTCTATCTTTCTTAACATAGACTGAATCTACCACATCTACTCTCTTAATTAAGTCATCATTTGGCTAGCATTGAACGTGACCAATCATCTAAAGCGACTCTGTCTAATCTTATCCACCACTATAGCTACTCCAACCTTTTAATAGATATATTTGATTCACATTTTGTCTCTAATTGTAAAGTTACTCATCCACTTGAGCATCCTCATCTCTACAACACTTAGTTTCATGCTTCTCTTTTATTGGACAACATTCTCACCATAAAGCATTGAAATTCTTACTTCATCTTATTAAAATTTTCATTAAATCTGACTAGTACTTTTTTTTATCACACAATAGGCCCAATGCATTTCTCCAATTCAACCATCCAACTTGAATTCTACTAATAACATTCCCATTTTTTTCTAATCACTTTGAACAATAGACCCGAGATTTCTAAAATGTTAACCAATTTTTTTTATAGCTTAATCACCCATTGTCATAACCCCACCACTAGATCTACAAATACTGAAATTATACTCAATGTATTTGATTTTTAATATACTTAAATAAAAGCCTTTAAACTTTAGGGTTGACCACCATAATTCAATGTTTTTCTTAAACTCCCTCTCTAGTTTTATCAACAAGAAGAATATCATTAATAAAAAGCATACATAGAGGTACATCCTCATGTAAATGTCTAATAAGAACATCCATAACTATACCAAAAAGATATGGGCCTAAAGCTAATCCTTGATGTAATCCAACTGAGATAGAAAAATACGTGGTCAATTCTCTTTACGTAATAATAATTGCTCCACTATACATATCCTTAATCACTTGGATATAATCAATATTGCCTCCTTTCTAATCTAGAGCTTTTAAAAACACTTTCTTAGGAATTTTATCATATGTTTTCTCTAAATCAACAAATATCATATATAGATCCTCCTTACTCTCTCTAACTTCTCCATCAAATCTCTTAATAAAAGTATAGCATTTACAGTAGACCTACCCAAGGATGAATCCAAATTGGTTTTTAGAAACGTTTGCATCATGTCATAAACCATACTTTTTTTTATCGTAAACCATAAACCGTAACTTAATTCCTCTTTTTCATAATTTTAATATGTGACACATTAACTTAATTCCTCTATAATTTGCACATTCTTGAGCATTCATTTTATTTTAAAAATAGGGATCAACAAACTCTTTCCCTTGTCTTTTAAAATAATATTAAAAAATTTAATAAGTCAAAATTTTTTTTGATCGCTTAAGTATTTCTACACTTATATTGAAATATCATTAGGTCCTATTACTTTTTCACACTTAATTTTTTTTTGAAGTCCCTCCAACTTTGATTTTATGGATACAACTCATTTAGGATACTAAGGTCACTAAAGCTAATCATATTCTTATAACATTCATTAAAAAGTTTATCAAAATATCTCATTTATCTTTATTGAATATCCTCTTTTAAGAAAAATATTTTTTGATCTTCATCCTTAATGCACTTCACTTGAATTAAATCTTTGCTTCTCTTTTTTTTTTTTTGCTGGGCTAACTTATACATATATCTTTCACCCTCATTAATATTCATTCTATTATATAGATCACTAAATGTTGAATTCTTTGCATAATTTATTATTAGTTAATTATACAAATATAAAATGATGTTGGACTAGTGTTGTGATTGTTTGTGAGCATTAATTACAACTTCAAAGTGTAATTTCTTGTCAATGAGACACTCTTAAGTTGATGGGTGGATATATCAATAGAATGATGGAAGTCCATCATACAATTATAGAATATAAGAGCATCATTTTATAATATGTCATATTTTGTCTTGATAAAGGACATATAAATGTAAGTTCCCTAAAACAAAGGGTTCATTAGAGAGAGTTTGTCAACTTTTAACAGTGATAAATGGCAAAGTCTTTGGGTCAAAGGACATGGCTAACAACTTAAAAGAGAGTGAATTAGTAAGGTGACTAGGTATGACTCGATATTTAACTAGTGAAGAGCTCTTTAATAGCCAAAATTAGCATTGAGACTTACCATTTAGGAATAAAAAGTTTTACTTATATAAAATCTATTGATGGAAAGAGGGTTGACTAGTTCAAATATAAGAGGTAGGAAAAAGGTATTCCAAAAGATTTAGCCTTTTGTGAGGCTATAATTGCAAGGCATTAACACTTTTGATGACCATGTTAAGCTAAGACTAGCACATTGAGAGTAAAGTTATTAATAACTACATTCTCCACTCTCTTTGAGGGGGCAGGTGGACCTAAGTAAGACTTAAGATGATTGATCCACTAACTTAAGATCATTTGAGAAGAGGGATATAGATTGTGGAGGAGGGTTGAGCTCTTGTTAATGAGGTAGATGTGATTATGGAATCCGCTAAAGGGGCTAGAATCTAACATGTTATTAGGGATAATATAATAATATAAAATCTTAGGAGCAACAAAATCAAAATTTTTGAAAAGATAACTTTTGGTGTGGTTTACATGCCATGCTTTATGACAATGAAAGTCATACAAAGAGATCGTGATACTTTTAATGAAAGATGACTAAGTAAGACTAGAGATGCTTGATCCACTAACTCAAGATCATTTGAGGAGAGGGATATAGATTGTGGAGGAGGGTTGAGGTCTTGTTGATGTGGTGGATGCGATAGTGCAAATAGCTAAAGGGACTATAATCTAACATGCTATTAGAGATACGATAGCAATGTAAAACCTTAAGAATAATAAATTCAATTTTGGCATGATTTGCATGCCATGCTTTAGGACAATGAAAGGCATACTAAGTGATCATGCTACTTTCAACTTGAAGTTTGCTATAAAATAATAATGACTAGAGGTTAGCTCCATGGGGTGACATTCAAAGATGTTAGCAAACTTAGGATCATTAAATGAGATCCACCAAGGGATAAGATAAATTCATCAACTTGGGTGATTATAAGACATTAGATAACCTTGAATAAAGTTATAAGTTAAGGCAACCAAAAGGAAGTTAGTAGTTGTTAACCAAATACCAAGGAAGTTATTGACTTGGCAATGGGCTAAAGTCATCAACCATAATACCAGAAGATTTCAATTAAGGAAACAAGAAGTCATTGACCAAGATGAAGGGGGACTGGCCATGAGTTGAGTCTTAATAGGATGTCAATAAATTAAGCCCAAGTGGGCAAGGTTTATTGTTAGAAACAACACACATGTCGACATTAATTATCTTCATAGAAGTTAGCTAGTTTCAGTGCTAGATTAGATGTAACTTACATTAATTATCTTCATAGAAGTTAGCTAGTTTCAGTGCTAGATTAGATGTAATTTATGGTTTAATGGGGACTTAATTAATTGTAATCAATATAAAGCATGATAATTATCAGATTTAAGTTTCTTAGGATAACAATATACTATTAGTTATAGAATGGGAATATCAAGTTAGCATGCCTACCAATTATTAACTTAGATGGCCAGTAGCATGGTGCATAAGATGGACCATGCCAATTCATTGTTATTTTATTATTTTGGATTGATGATCTATGGAGTTGATAATAATAGATTATTTGCTAGATTATTACTCAAATTGGGATGACATCCTTGAAACATATTGGGTTGATGGTTTAGCTAGCTAACAACAATTGTTTTGTTAGCTTAAACATTTCCAAGTTGACAATCTATCAAGTTGGTGATAAAGCATTTTTTTAGTTTAAGTCTTCTAAGGCCTTTCCTAGTTTTTAGTCCATTTATTGGTAATGGACCATTTGTTAACCAATTAATTAGTAATGCGGTACATAAAAGAGGTACCAAGTTGTTAGTTTAAGGCGATTCCAATCTTATGGTTTGTGAAGTTGGTGATGATAGACTATTGGGGGAGATATCACCATGTGAAGCTCTTATTGATGCTAGAATAGATGGGCTAATATAGGGAAACACCTTGGTGTTAAAAGAGAAATGTTAGTTTTAAATCTTCTTGAGTTAATGATCCATCGAGCTAATGATAAAGCATTTTGTTACTTTAAGCCTTACTTAGCTAATGATTTATTGAGATGGTAATGGAGTGCATAGTTTATAGCTTGCCCGCTTGTTGGCCTATTAATTGGTAATGGAGTGCATAGTTTATAGTTTTCTTATGTTTCTACTTTATTAAGCTAAAAATAAAACACATAAGTGATTTATAACCTTTTTAAGGCAGATAGCCAATCAACAAATTGTTAATGGTGTTTATTGAGGGGTGATTTATGCAATTTATTATTGGTTATGGCAATAGCTTGATAGAAGATGACACCTTAACAATAAGAAGTGTAGTTTATTTAAGGCTTTTTATCCTAGCAATCTACAAACAGGTAATATGTAATAATGATGAGTTCACTATATTAATCTAATAATAATATGGGAACTAATAGATTGTCATAGCTTAGTGGTTTGTCAGTGAAGTTTTGTGGTATTATTTAAGACCTCTTTTAGATCAATAGTCTATTAAAGTGGTAATAGTACAAAAATAGATATCATTATGTCAAGCTATTTCTAATTGGGAAGATGATGATTCAATAAAGAGAGATGCCTTTATAATGAAAGGTAGAATTAGTTTAAAGCCTTTTTCAAGTCAATAATATTTAAGCAAGAAATAGAATGTTAAAAGAGATGCTTATGTCAAACTATAATTGAAAGTGAATCTATTTGGTTAGTGATGGAAAACCCTTTATTTTAAAGGTATAATGTGTAATGCGTGTTGAGAATAAATGGTGTTGCTGATATTGAGTAGATTATAAAATGATTAAAAAAGCGTTTGAGGCGCACCTCAATTTGAGGCACTTGCAAGTAGCCTCGAGGTTTAATCTTCTCTCATTGAATGAGGCTTACGAGGCATTTTGAGGTGTAATGCCTCATAAGAAGCTTGACCCAATTTTGTTTTTAATTTTAAGGTGATTTGAGGGTTACGAGCTGTAACTTATTCCATGACATTTTGGCTCTTGAAACTCTCATATTCATCCCACTTCACTGCTGCCCGAAAACTTCTCCCCATTTCGCTTCATTACTGCCTGAAAGTAGAGAGGGAGGCGTACCATTTCGTATGCTTCTGCTTATCTTGATCCCATAAATCCACCTATCAAAAGTTGCTTTTGTTGTTTGGCTTGTTAAATCCAGCTTAAATCCTATAACCAAACATCCCTTAGGTTAAATCTTGTCACCAAATAACCTTTTGAAGTTCCTATTTTTGTTGTTTAGCAAGATTTAAGTTAAATCCAACTAGAAAATAGCCCCATAAACTTATTATTTTTGTTGTTTGACAATATTTATATTAAATTATGTAGCCAAATAGTCCCTTGAAGTATCAATTTTTGTTGTTTGACAAGATTTAGGTTAAATCCTACTACCAAATAGTTTCCTAAACTTATTTTTTTGTTGTTTGGCATGATTTAGGTTAAATTTTGCTACCAAACAGCCCCCATAAACTTGTTATTTTTATTGTTGGGTAAAATTTAGTTTAATTCTACTACCAAATAGCCCATTAAAATATCTTTTTTTTTTGTTTGGTAAGATTTAGGTTAAATTTTGCTACCAAACAGTTACTTAAAGATATTATTTCTATGCTTATTAGGATGGGTGGTGGAGTTAGAAGAAAAGATCCCACTTGAAAATATGATACTCAAGATAAAGTGCCCGAACAAGGTGGAAAGAAGGGATATGTTTACTTGAAGTGTAAATTTTATGACAATTGAACTATTGGGGGTGTTAAGAGACTTAAGGATCACTTGGCATGCACATATGTCAATGTTGGAGTCCTTTATAGATTGATATGAGAATGGGATTCCATTCAAAGTGGCTAGGAGTCCTTCATGGATTAATATGCTTCGTTAAGTTGGGAACTACGACAAAGGTTTATAGCTTTCTAGCATGTATGGTTTGCGAACAGGGATGTTAGATGAAGAAGTTAGAACAACATAAAAAATGGTTGATGAAGTGAAGAAGACATGGGTTGAGATTGAAGTTACAATAATGTCTAATGGTTTGTTAGACATCAGACAAAGATGTATTATTAATTTTCTTGTTAACAACCCTTATGGAATAATTTCTTGAATTCTATAGATGCATCATCATTTGTTAAAGATGCATAATTACTAATTAAAATGCTTGATGATGTTGTTGAGGAAGTTGGAGAGAGCTTGATTGTTTAAATAATTATAGATAATACAAGTGCATATAAGTTTATAGGCAAAATATTATTGGAGAAAAGGAAGCATCTATATTGGACTCCATGTGTTGCTCATTGTTTTGATCTAATTTTTGAAAGTTAGGGTGCAATTCCCACAATATACTGCTTTACTAAAAGCAAAAGTTGTTAGTAAGTTCATTTACAATAATTCCTAGTTGAGTTTAATGAGAAAATTTGTTGAGTTTAATGAGAAAATTTATAGATAAATAAATTATTTTACCTGTAGTTATTAGATTTTCTATAGCTTATTTGACTTTTCCAAGATTTAAAGAGTTATGACAACCTTTGGTGGCTATGATTGCTTCTGAAGAATGTGATAGAAGTTCTTTGGGAAAAAAAAAAGAAAAAAAAGAGAGGGAAAGTAGGTAAAAAATGTTATATGAAAGACGACTCATTTTTGTGTAGTGTTAACTATGTTTTGAAGACTACAGCTCCTTTAGTAAATGTTTTAAAGATGGTTGATGGTGAGAAGGATTCAACTATAGGATTTATTTATGAGGTGATGAATAAGGAAAAATAGATAATTACAAGATATTTAGGAGGATAAAAAGCTACTTATAAAGAAATATGGGATAGTCAATTACATCAACATTTGCATGCTACAACATATTATTTATACCACCAATTTCATATTGATAAGGAGGTAAAGGTAGGTTTATATGCATGCATGGATAGACTTGTCCTCGAGGAAGATTATCTTAAAGCTAATGATCAACTTGAAGATTTTCATTTAAGGAAAAGAATGTTTGATCTAGAGCTCAAACATGCTACAAGACACACTCCTCTAGTAAATTTACGTTCATTTACTTTTTCAAATAAAAAAAAAGTATATTAACTTATATTTTTTTTTAATTTATTTGCTTATAGAGTATCGGTGGGCACAATTTGGAGATAATGTGTCTGAACTTAAAGTATTTGCAGTGAAAGTTCTTAGTCTTACTTGTTTATCTTCTTCATGCAAAAATAATTTGAGTATATTCAACTAAGTGCACACAAAGAGAAGAAATAGATCGGCTATTTTATGTTATGTTCAATTAAAAACTTGAAGATAGACATATCAACTTACTAAAGCAAAGAAGTAATGATGATGACAAAGATCCTTTGGTTATTGATGATATATTACCTGATGATGAATGTATAACACATAAAGATAACAAAGGATTTCAACTCACAGATGAAGGAGTATCTATTACTGATGAAGATAATGACAATATTAATACTACTGTTGAAAGTGTTATTGAGCTGGGAGCAGCTTCTACTTCACTTAAAAGAAAGAGGCAATATGAGGTTGAAGTTTCAAAAAAATTGGAAGGCAAGTTAAGCATAAAAGATTACTTGATTATGTTGTTAATGTGTTATTTCATTTAAAATTATATTGAAGTCAATGATAATTATTATAGAGAGTAAGATGAAAGATCTACTAATTGAAGAAGTTGAAGATGATGAGAATCAGTCTAATGATGATAATTCTTCTAAATATTTTGAAAGTGAGGATGCTGACTCTATATATCACGATCATTATGATTTATTTTATTTTTAAGTGAGTGATAACTCTAAACCCTCATATAAAGTTTTTATTTAGAGGTTTATGATTTATATCATCATGATGATGAACTAAGTGGAAAGTAGATATGTTGCTGAAAATTTTTATTTAGAGTTTTATAATTTTTAGGTCTTTTATATTTCTTATTTTGAGGCTTACACCTTGCCTCGCCTCGCAATGAAAAAATGCCTTAGTTCTCTTTTTCGTCTTTTTAAACCTTGCTAATAATAATTATCATTCAAGCATGTTGACATATCTTATGCTTGACAACTAATTTTGCAACCACATGTAAAATAATAATTATAAAGATTCTTTAATACAACTATTCTTCACTTCTTTAGATGCTATAAATATGAATACCAAGAAGGATTGTATGGATTTAATTTTCTAAGGAAATCCTCTGCCAAGAAAATGGATGTCATTAATTAATAATCTTTAGCAATGATACTTTAACAATGCATTGTGTTCTACATTAAGAAATTTTAAAAAGGTTTGTACTCTTCATAGTGGCATCAATAAAGAAGTCAACAATATTGACATCAGCCAGGGAGATGACAGTACCACCAATTTTATATGTGATGATGTTATCAATGGTCCTAAATGCTAGAGAGTCATTGATGGACATTATAGATATGACCACCCACTTATTATATGTTAAGCAATGATGCAAACTCCATTCTCCAAGTGATTCTAATACCGTTCTAAGATTCCAAGAAGATATAAAAGGGTTAGAAAAACTATGGGGGAAAAGCTAAAAAGTGATGGAAAGGCTGTAGATGGATGTTTGGAGTTTGGCAATATTGACCACTATTGATATTGACAAAAAAGTATAGTTAGGATGGTTGGATGGCTTATTGAGAAGTAGAAAAACTATTGCTGAATTTAATTACTGGAATAATGATGGCTGGTCAGGAATTCTAGATACAAGTGCATTAGATAAAAGAAGGCAGTAGTTGAAATAGGCTTGAATGTTTACAAGAAACAATCAGAAATTAGAATATCAAGTGAGGAACAACCTAGCGAAGTAGTTTTCTAAAGTTTATGGCAACCATAAGTGTAGAATACTAACTCTAATTGTATGTAAATAAAAATAAATAAAATTTGAAAATTGTAAGATATGATAAATGCACTTTGATTTGATTGAGATACAACGCACCACTCAAATAAAAATTAAAACCATATTTCCAAAGAGAGCAAAAGTAGTGTTGACCTTCATGTATGTCACATCAGTCTAGTTGAGTTCACAAAATGAAGTCAATCAGCTTCGAGTACAACAACGCACAAATTGAGGCTAAAATACACTCGACATCACCAAAATTAGTCGAAATGATCTCTGATCGATGAACAGACTTTGCCATCGCATTTAGAACATCAAAATTAATCAGAATATACATATTGCATAATTCGACGGTTGACTAATCAAGAAGGATGGCCGCCGATGCACTGATATGCATATCGAGATTGGGAAGTCGAGATATTTCCTAAACGACCTCTGTTTGTGAAATTTATCATACCGTTAGTGTCAAAATATCAAAACTTATCAAATGAGATTGTTCAAACTTAATTCGGATGAGTCTTCATGAATATTGAGTGATTTGACCACAATAAATTCAAATTGATCCAATTTGGTGTCGACTAACTAAACGACATCGAAAACAGCGGATCAGATTCAAAACATCAAAATAACTTAGGATATATATAAACTATATAATAATATTGCCTCCAAAGTCTAAATTAGAATTAATTAAACATTTAAATAAATAAAGGGGCTTTATAAATACTCATATTAGCTAACCCTAACTCCTATTCAGCCTGATCAAAGCAGCCACAAGCCGCCTCCCTATTTCCTCTCGTTCGGCCCATCCTACCTGAGGAAACGAATGCGTCGCCCATCTCCTTCCTCTGGTTCCGGCGAGTAGTACACGAGCATTCCCTCTTCCCACACGCAAGCCGAACGAGCTTCTTGTTTGTTCCATCCGTCCCTCCCCTTTGTCGTCCGCCTCTTCCCCTTACAGTAGCCGAACTGAGCAAGCTACCCCAGTTTCTAGCACCAGCCGAACCAAGCCCTCCCTTCTTCCTCTCGTTCGGCCCATCCTATTCGAAGGATGGAACAACAACTATGTTCGTCCCTTTCCCTGTAGTGACCGAGCAGCTCAAAACTGGGAGCTCCTCTCTTCCTCCCCTCTTGGCCGAACCTTCCAAATTGAACAACAGGCCGTAGCCGATCCACTCTCCTTCTTCCTCTTTTCCAACCGAGCCTCTAGGTTGTTTCCATTTAACTCTAAGCTTTATATTACTATTTTGATTCTCTTTCTTGGACAAAATGAGTTCGGTGAACTCTTCTTGCATATGCTTCCTAAAGTTATGTTGTGCTTTCTCTATAGAATTGAAATAAGGAAGAGAAGTACTGTTTGATGTGCAGAATAATTTGAATCATTGCATGCTATTTCTTTTGGGTTGCTTAAGCAAAGGGGAAAAGAGAATCAGTAGGATTTTTTGTTTATGTGGAGTTGCCCTAGCTTTGTTATTGCTTCTTTCCAACATTAGACAACCTATTATTACACAAATAGCTATCTAGTTAAATCTGAAAATCTCAAATTTGTGATGTTGAGATTAATGTAGAGTTGCCTTGCTTTGTTCTCGCTTCTCTCCATCATTAAGTTACTTGCTATTATGCAAACAATTATTACACAACCTATTTATCATGTACAACTTGCTATTGTCAAAACCTATTGGAAGCAAGCTCTCCATCTACTCAAAATTTCATCGCTTTGCCTCTTTTTCTTTGTTTGATTACTTGCAATCATGATGGGAGGGGATGAAGAGAGAGGTGATTGGCTTTGCTAACATTAGCCTTGTTTTCCTCTCTTTTGCTATCACTAAGTAAATTAGCATTTGAAGTGCAATATAAGATGAGATTTTGTGCAAGTTTAAAGCTTCTATTTTTGCTGTTTAGCATCATTTAAGGTTACATCTTGCATTTGTGTAAACATGGAGATGAAATTATAAGAAAATTTGCTAGACATAAGTACTCGTGCATGTTGCTTTAGCATGGTGAGGAAATCATGATGCTTTTATACATGTTTGAAGGTTTATGCAATGCTTTTCATAAGCGCAGTAGGTACAAAAAAATCACATGATTGCGGTGTCGCAAGACACCTACCATGCACGCTTTAAGATGGGAAGCTCAAGACTCGACGCAAAGACCTACAGGGGACGCCGAGGCTATCAAATTTCATTTCAAATATATTTTTACGCAGGTATTGAAGGCCTATATACTCTTTCTTAAGCGTGGTGGGTTTGGAAGATCTCTTAAGCTATAGTGTCGCAAGACACTTACCATGCACATTTCCCATAAGCATGGTGGGAAGGCTATATCCCTCTCGATATAGCCCCCTACACAGGGATGACACCTGGAGGCTGCCGAATTTCACTTCAAATACATGTACATATGTCTGTTGTATATTAAATTACCGTACCTACTGCTTTAATATAATTGCACATATTTGCTAAATTTAAGTACTCGTGCATGTTGCTTTAGCATGGCGAGAAAATCAGGATGCTCTTTACACAGGTTTGAAGGTCTATGCAACACTTTTTATAAGCACAGTAGGTGCAAGAAAATCACTCGACCACGATGTCGCAAGACACCTACCATACATGCTTTCTTAAGCATGGTGGGAAGGCCTTAGCACTCCTGATGCAGCCCCCTATAAGGGGATGATACCGAGAGGTTGCTGAATTTCATTTCAAACATAGATATTGAAGGCCCATGCATACTTTTTTAAGCGTGCTGGGATTAGAAGACTCTCTAAGTCGCAATGTCACAAGACACTGACTATGCATGCTTTCTTAAGCATGGTAGGAAGACTCCAGCACTCCCGAAGTAGCCCCCTATGTGGGGATGATGTCGGGAGGTTGACGAAATTTCATCAAAATAGAGATTAATAATTAATAAAAATGAAATAGTTAAAGAAGAATCTTTGAATCTTAAACGAGTAGTAAGATCAATAATTGAACTAAGTCTAATATACTAAGCTGTTGAGATAAGATTAGACTTTCAATTATCTGACTAACAATAATCTACGACAAGTTAGATGTCTATCCAATGCAAACAAATGGATATTTATCTAAATAATTAAATAGGAATTGAAAAGAAACTTTATACCGTCGGATTCATAACACATCATATAAGCGGACAGAAGGTGTTAATAAATCATCTTGAAGTGATCTTGCATTTAAATTCATGATGGCAGAATGCATGAAAATAAGTATAAATCCTTAAATTGAACAATCACTGCACATATTATAAGGCAATCACATGCTTAAATTTATGGAATTAAAATACATGCATATGACTTAATGTGATGAGTTTTGCACATATCACAAGACATGATTAGAACTCAAATTCAATGTCTTAAAATTATGCAAGCATTCTTAAGTATACCCGCATGGGCCTCAACACTACGCCGAATATTTAAACTTAGTATCTGATGATGTTGCACGGGTTGATTCTCGGTTGGGTCTTAGGACTGGGTCCTAGTTAACAAAATCTAAAAATTCAATAATGATACTATAATAATCTAAACTTATTAAAATATTTGAGAAGCTAATTCTATCATATAATAGTAGATCTGATCTTTTATTATTAAATTAATAGAGTTGACAGGATCTGAAATAATAAACTAAAAGATCAATCAAACTTATATACCGAGGATGGTTGTGCTGTGTAAAGATTTCAACCAGAGGGGATATTTTTATCAAAATGTGATTGTTATTCCAAATAAAATTAATATAAGCTAAATATCAATCCAAACAAGAATTCTGATGAATTATTAAGCTCAAAATGACTAAATAAAAATTATCAAGTTAAAAACTTAAACCTAAAAATTCAACCCACCTTCTGCAATTATTTATCGAAGGTGATAAATTATAGCTCTAGTTTGAAAAAGAGTCAATCAAGTATACAATTATATTCTCTCAATCAATCTCATGCCAGTAAGGGCGTGACGTGTCCTCATTGCGTGGTTTGGTAATAGGCTCACATATGATCTGATTATGACCAGAGTCCTCTGATTTGGCGGCTTCCGTTAAATGACACCATTATATTACGGTCACGACTGTAGCCTGTATCTTCCCCAATGGCTCTACCTTTGAGATGTGAATCATAGGGTGCACCTGATTGAGCAAAAAGTCCTATGTTAGCTAAGGTGGACTTAAGCTTGTCTCCTTAGATAAATATCACCTTAAGTCTACATGAATTTTTTGGGCGCAACCCATGGATTCTTAGGTTGGGTACTATCTCCCATTAAGAGTAGAGGGGTCCGACCGGATGATGGAACCATGAGATCTTGATCGGGCGCGTCATCATTCCCCCAACTATCTGCTTTAAGTTAAATAATGTTGAACTTCATAAATTCTAAATCTAAATTTCAAAACTTCACATGATCTTCTATATCTACCACATTTACAATATAAGCTAATCGAAAGTTCTCTCTCATTGGGAGGTAACTATAGGTGCTTCTATAGAAAACACAATCGATCTAAAGTCCTCACAAAATGAGGATGAAATCTTTGGGTAGTGTCATATCTACTATTCCATCTGCTTTCTGAAAATTTCACTGACATTTAAATCACTCTCTTCATCGAGAGGTGGGTGAATTTTGAGCCTAATTTCGGGGATTTCTCTTTCAATTTTTGGTTAGTCAAATCAAAGCTATAATAGCAACAGAGTATAATAAAATCAAAACTGAAGTTATTTACAAAGTTAAATTGATTGAAACTCAAAATTATTTTTAGAATTAACATAATTCTGAAGTTTTAAAATTCTTTTTTTTATTCATATTCATATTTTATCATGTTTGTGTTATTATATCTCTGTATCATGAAAGTGTGGGATGATATATCAATTACTGATTACTAATCCCATCTTTCATTTCACAGATGGATCTTCAGAACACACCCTTCACTATTCAGCTGGGTCGCGGAGCCAACATTCGCCTGGCTAATGCTATCATCAACATCGGGGATGCTGGAGCTACTATACAGTTTGGTAGCTAGGATTTTCTAGCAATCACTACTCGAACTGCTGCTAGGCCACGAGACAATCATGCTCAATTTGCACATCAACCCGTCTAGCAGGCCAAGTCTACCAAAGATTCTCATTGCGATGAGGTTCCTCAAAAAAGCCTATGTATTGATGGATTGGGACACTGAAGCTCGACCATGATGAGAATATAACCTGAATGACAATTTCTGGTGCATCGAATGCTTCTTCCTTGACCTTGACCTTTACACAAGGCCAACATGATGCTGAAGTTTCCTCATTTGGAGGAAAGCTAACTAGAAAACAGAGGAGAAGAAGGAATACTGAGTTGCGAGCCCATCAGCTCTCACCTGGCCCATCTATTACACAATTAGTCTTACAACCAGAAGTGAGTATTCCTACTCATAATAAATCTGAAAATATTAAATGAGTAAAAAGGAATAGCTCTATTGGTGATGTTAAGCAGTCTTCCTGGGCCCAGCAGTTGTCAGCCTAAATCCCTCAGAAGAAACAAGCCAAAACTCTATCTTCTCGAGTACATAGAGTTTTAAAAGTTGTAAAAGAACAAGGCTTTATGAAGAAAAGATATCAAAGGAAAATTATTAGAGAGATCAATAATGCTTAACTATAGAAGCTACCATCAGTGGTAGTAAGAACTCAAGAGCATTATAAACAAGCCCTGCATGGTGAACATCGTAGTGACACTGAACGACGATTTGGGAATCGCGCGAAGGTCCGTAAGGAAAATAAACAAGTTTGGAGGCCGAAGCCTCAAGAAGAAGTTGCCACAGAAAGGAAAAAAAGTGTGACGTCCGATTTGCATATTCAGAGATCCGCTAATGATAGGGCCCAACAAGAATGTGTTTCTCAAAAGAATGCTACAATCAATGAGGCTCGTGGTGGTCAACATCCTGGAGAATCCTCTAGGGAATCCCATCACCAACCTAAATGATCTTCCTTTAATTTTGATCGTTGCCTTCCAATTGAGGAGATGTTCATCCCACATGCTGAGCCTAAAATCAGATGGAGATGTCGATCAAAGATAAGACTGCAAGAAGAAGATGAAGATGAATAAGACACCATAGGGGTAGAAGTGGTGTATATGGTACAACGCATTGGAGAACCATCTGGTGTATGACAGTATCGATCCAGGCATCATGGAGCTATACCTCCTATCCAAATTGAAGAACTAGCACAAGGTCAAACAGAAGAAAAACCCTATAGTTCCTCCTCAAGTGATGAGTAAGAAGAGGAACAAGAAAAAGAAGATAACATGCTATTCGTTGATACTGCTACGCTTGCTCAAGTGCAAAGGAAAATGTAGTGGCAGATGAAAGAGAAGGGTAAAGAGATCTCTTAGTTGAATTCAAAGATGAATTAGATGATGACACAGATGAATCTCATGATGCAGATGATGCAAAGGAACACTGTTATAGTGCTGACACCAGTTCCTCTTGTCAATCATCAAACAACTAACATTGCGTCCATCAATCCACCAGTTGAGCAAGCGCCACAAACCTCTAGAACACAGTGCTCACGATGGTAGAAGTGAAGTCAATAAATTGACTACTCAACCTACCCCTCAGCATATACTGAGCACATCCGAGCTAGTGATAGCTGTACAACTTGAAAATATTATAAGTGAAAAGATTAAAATTGTCATAGCTGCAAAACTGGTGGAGAAACTGGTGAACAGAGGTCACCCCTATCCTGTAGAATATGACTAGGTGTCGTATCCAAAAGGTTACTTAGTGCCGAAATTTCACTCATTTGATGGCAATGGTAACCCCAGACAGCACCTAGCATAATTTAAAGCAACCTATGGTAACATTGGAGGCAATGACATACTGTTGTTTCACTAGTTTGTTAGCAGCTTAACTTCAACTACTTTCGAATGATATGCAGAGTTGCTGAACGACTCAGTTAAGACATTCACCGAGTTGGAGGCAATGTTCATCAAAAAATTTGCTAGTGTAGTCAGAAAGATTACTATATCTGACATCGCTTTGGAGAAAAGGAAGAATGATGAGTCAGTTACAAAATACATAACTTGCTGGCATAATATGAGCATGAAGTGCGAGCAATAGTTGGAAGAAGAACATGTAATTCAACTGTTAATGGGCAACATTGATGATAAAATGACGCTCTATTTATGCATGACTTTTATCACCATATTCCAAGAACTACTTGATCGGGTGGATAAATTTGAAAAGTTAAATATTTCCAAGCTTGAAAGCCATCCAGATAGAACAAAGAAGGGGAAGTTCTCATAATTAAGAAGAAGTGAATCTCACACTGCTTCATACAATTCAAATAGAGGAAGGTGGACAACTTATAATGCAGATAAGGGGAAACAACCCATTTATTTTGAAGAAAAGGTCAAATAGCCCTTCAATTCTCAACCAAGTTAGTTCTTGGAGGTAATGACAAACCCATAACTTTCCCGGGTAATGGTGAATGCCCAAGATAATCATTAGGAGATGATGATCGAATGCATCCATCTCTTATGGAAAAAATGAATAAAGAATGCTCATTCAAAAGAGAAAGTGTAGCTGAACTATTCTGACAAGCACTCAAGGCAGGGTTAGAGTTGCTAGAATGTAAAAGACCTGAGGAGTCATGATGAACTAACAACTCAAATTACTATCCATATCATCAGACAGTTAGCCACCCTATAGAAGATTGTTATGTATTCAAAGACTGGTTGTAAAGGAAGTATAGAAAGAGTGAATTTACGCTATCCAATAGTGTTCTTATTCACCCAAAGAAAGAATCTACAAGGGTGGTTATGTCCTCTTCCGCGCTCTCGCAAAAAAATAAAGCAAAAAAAAAAAGATAGATGAGGATGATAAATGGGAGATTACGACCTCAAAGAAAACTGTGAAGATGCTGAAGTAATTAGAAGGCATTCTTGGTGTCAAGTAGAAATCACCATTTGAACCGGTACTGGAACTAAATATGGGGTCCACATCAAAAGGTCATGCTCTTCAGAAGCATTCCAAGGTGGTTGGTGTTCCCAGACCTAAGAAGCAGCCTATTTAGAACCCGTTAAAAACTCCCAAAAGACCAGCCAAACAAAAGAAGATAAAGAAAAAATCTAGTACCCAAAATATTATTAATAATCTTGAAGAATATCAACAATTAGTAAGACAACCAATTAAGCTTGTTGATTTCATGTCAAGACTCCAAATCATTGAAACAAATGATGAAGGAGATGATGATGAAGAATCTTGTTCCGGAGAAGTCTGTCAAATTATCTCGGTGTCCTTGGATACTCCCCAATGGGGTTCACTTCTTCGAGATAATTCAATAAGAAGAACCACCAACGATGTGTCATTCATGTCTTGCATAATAGTGAAACAAACATATGATAACTCTGAAGAAGACTTGTGCTTTCCGGATGAAGATGAGTTAGAGCCTTCAATGTCTCCATTGATGAAGGGCATAAGAGTAGGTAGTGATTTCGAAGTCTCCATCCAATCTACTAGCGTAAATGGTAATTTTGAAGGGGAGACTTCTTCAGAAGAATCTGAACCCGATAGAGTAGCCCCAATACAGTTAAGAAGTGGCAAGATGTTGCCATCATTATAGAAAAAAGGAACGCCAAATAAAGGCAATGACAAGAATATAAAAGTTAATGAAAATATCATTCCTATAGACCCAAAGAAGAGGTATAATGTGGATAAAGGAGTTGATTACACATCTTGTCACACTTGAGGAAGATCCCTGCACAATTGAGTGTGTATGAGGCCCTTTTCATGTCACAGGATCTCCGTAAAACCTTAATTCAGACTCTTAAGAATCCAGAGAAATATGAAGCGTACTTCACTGAGTTGTGTATGACTGATGTATTATAATCTCAAGACCTTCCGACGATCACCTTCTATGAGGAAGATATTATGCTCGGAACATCATAACACAATCGCCCGCTATATGTCTCTGCGGAGAGCGATGGTGTCATAGTCAATCAAATTCTAATTGATCCAAGTTCATCTATTAATCTCATGAGCCTATGAGCATTGAGAGGATTGTCTCTTAACATTCAACATCTAGAATGAGACAAATTGATGATTCACGACTTCAATGAAAAAGGACAAAAGACTTTTGGATCTTTTACTTTGCCATAATGATTCAGGGAGCTTTACATAGAAGCTAAATTCCATGTCATTGATGCTGACACCTCATTTAGGGCCTTATTGAGTCATCCTTGGCTACAAGAGTATGGAATAGTTCTGTCTACTTTGCACCAATGCATGAAATACATAAGAGATGAGGAAGAACACAGAATTCTTGACAATCTTCAGTCATTTGCAATCCATGAAGCTAAAATTTATGAAGATGTGAAATGCTATTTATTGAAGGAGCCCAAGCCTCAAAAATCCAAGGCTTCTACTTCAAAGGCTACAAAACAATCCGAAGAAGTGAAGAAGGAAAAGGAAGAAAGAAGGTGACGCCGACTCTTCTTAAAGCAGCTAGTGCATCACTTAAGTTGAAAAGGCTAGTTCTCATCTAGACAGTGACACAGAAGAAGAAGAGGATGATCCTTCTTTCAGACCAAAGGAAATAAACAAGTCTCTGGTGAAAAGAAAGATAATTTTAGAGTACTCAGACCCCGATTATGATTCTAAACCTACTTACGAAAGTGAAGTTCAGTGTATCTTTTCAAGAAGGATGACAAACTTGTTGATATTAGAAGATTCATTAGTGGTCGTGCTAATTCCTTTTCAACACTTCAAGGAAGTTACTCCACGTGAAGTCCACATTGTTGAAGAGTTAAAAGACTTTCTATGTGCCCCCTTTACTTGGAAGTGATGAACATGAAATTTCATTTTACAAGTCTGAGGAGTGCTATCACCAAGATTCTTATTAGCTCATGTAATTTGATGAATCTGATGATATGGTTCTCACAAGAATGCCAAAATATTATCTTCCAAGGATTCACAAGATGATGCACAAATTGGGAGTCGATATTAGAACAGATAAATGGCGAGCTCACTTCTTTGATACCTTATAGGGTCTAAAAAGTCCATAGACCTCACAAAAGTGTGATAATCATACATCTAAAGGCCTTGGATACATCTGACGTAAACACTGTCAAAGAAAAATCTATTATGCAGTAACAGAAGAAGAGATTGACACTGAGAACGAACATGAAGATGATCCTTATGATGTCAACCTATCAAATGATGAAGAAGTAGAAACCAAGTCAGCACCTGAAGAGCTTGAAGATGGTGGACAAACATCTACCATGGATAAGTTGAAGGAAATCAACTTGGGAACATAGGATGATCCTCACTCAACTTTCATTAGTGTCCTTTTGCCTGATAAGAAGGTTGAAGAAATGAAAGCTCTACTATGTGAATTCAGGGATTGCTTTGCTTGGAAATACTCTGAAATTCTAGGCTTATCCCCTGAGGTGGCAGTTCATAAACTTGCCATTAAATCAGATGCGATGCCTATTAAGCAAGCTCCTAGGCGAATGAGATTGGAGATTGAAGAACAGGTAATTGCAGAATCTAAGAAGCTGATCGAAGAAGGCTTCATCAGGGAGGAGAAGTATGCAGATTGGATAGCCAACATTATCCAAGTTAGGAAGAAGAATGGCCAAATCCATGTTTGCATTGACTTTTGGGACCTAAATAAGGCGTGCCCAAAAGATGACTTTTCACTTTCAATATCAGAACTACTAGTGGAAAATACTTCCAACTACGACATATTCTCATTCATGGATGGATCATCGGGATACAATAAAATCAAGATGGCTCTTGAAATGAGAAGCACACATCATTTATGATGTCACATACCATGCCCTTCGTAAGAAGAATGCTAGCTACATATCGAATGACACACATTTTGACGATGCAAAAGTAGAATGCTATATGGATGACCTCGTCGTTAAGAGCATAGATCGAGAAGATCATTTTGATGACCTAAGGATGGTCTTCGAAAGAATTAGGCAGTACGATCTCAAAATGAATCCTCTCAAATGTGCATTTGAGGTTTTATCTGAAAAGTTTCTTGGCTATGTGGTGCGACATATATGCCACCACCGAAGAATCTTCGTCAGCTTCGTTCCGTGCAGGGACATTTGGCATTCATCCGACGCTTCATATTAAATATGTCGGGTAGGTGTTAACCATTTTCTAAATTGATGAAGAAGAATGCGCCATTTAAGGGGGATGACGAATGTCGAGAAGAATTCAATAACATCAAGAGATACTTGTTAAATCCACCAATTCTGGCAGCGCCAATCGCGAGAAAGCTTCTTATTTTGTATACAACTGCATTAGAAGAATCCCTCGGAGCATTGCTTGCATAGCTCAATGAAGAAGGCATAGAAAATGTACTATTATATCGCCGAGATTGATAGCGAGGCTTACTCTCCCATCGAGAAGCAATCGTCTTGCACCGATCTAAAAGCTTGACTTTATATGTTGTCACATAATATAATACTCATCTCAAAGATTGATCCACTGAAGTTCTTGATGATAAGACCAGTGTTGACAGGTCGTTTGACATGACGGGCATTGCTCCTGTTACAGTTCGATATTACATATGTATCTCAGAAAGCTATTAAGGGGCAAATACTAGCATATTTTCTCTCCGTGCATCCTATCCCAGTAGATTCAACAGTCAATGATGATTTACCTGATGAATAGATTCTGCTTATTCATGAAAGAGAAAGGCTATAGATCTAGGAAATGTATTTCGATGGTGCATCATCTATTAAGCCGCTCAGCCCCTAAATTTACCAAAAGCAAGAGCTGGCATTGGACTCATCTTCATAACACCAGAAGGTGGAATAAAGAGGCGTTATACAGGATGACTGAGCCAATAACCAACAATGAAGCTAAATACGAGGCGTTGTGGCAGGCCTTGAAGAAGTCGTTGTTATCGACATCCAAAATTTAAGAATCTTTGGAGACTCTCAATTGGTAATCAACCAAGTGTTGGGTTTCTATAAGATTAACAAGCTTGAATTGGCATACTATCATAGGCGTGTGCTTGAACTCATGAAGCAAATTCCAAACATTAAACTAGCTTGAGTTTCTCGATCGAATAATAGTAAAGCAGATTGCCTGACCAAGCTAGCAAAAGAAATGGTGAACATGGATGATGAGGTTGTGTTGATTTAAGTGTTTACTCATCATGTTCTGAAATCAGTAAATCCATACACCCCACATGTAGAGGGGACATCAAACTCAAGCCAACAGGATGCAATTCAAATTTCTCCTCATTCTCGTAAAGAACAACAAGTACAAGAGATAGAAAAACTTAAAAGTACTAGAAAGAAATTATGTGAAGCTTTCATAGTGGAAGAGCCTGATGATTGGAGATAACTCTTCATCGATTATTTCAAGGAAAGCAAATTGTCGAGTAATAAATCATTAGCCATGCAAATTACAAAAAGGATCCTACGATATGCCTATGTTAATGATACATTGTACCATAGATCCTTTGAACAAATGTGAGTGCGATGCTTAAGGACGGATGAAACCAATAAAGTTATGTTTGAAATACATGAAGGACTTTGTGGGGTACAACAATCAAGTCCCAAAATGACAATAAAAATTAAGAGGATTGGATAGTATTGGCCTTCAATGGTGAAAGACTGCATAAATTATGCTAGTAGATGTCATAAGTGCCAAGTTTATGGGGATCTCATTCATTAATCTCCGAATCCTCTGCATCCAATAATAGCATCTTGGCTGTTCAAAAGTTTGGGCATGGATATAATTGGAACGATTGATCCTCCAACATTAGCCGGACATCGATTCATTCTAGCAGCTACTTACCACTTCTCCAAGTGGGCTGAAGCTGCTTTGTTTAAGGAAGTCGCTGCTGATCGAGTCGTTGACCTCTTCACCAATAATGTTGTCTATAGATTTGGGGTGTAATGACAAATCATTTCAGATAACGACCGACCTTCCAGGAGTGCAAAGATATACAAATTTGCTGATCGACATGAAATCGATTGGTGATACTCATCAATCTATAATCCAAGGGACAATGGTTTAGCAGAGGCTTTCAATAAAACTTTAGTGAAATTGCTCAAGAAGATTCTCACGAAGAACAAAAGAGAGTGACACACTAAAATGATGGAAGCACTATGAGCATACAAAACCACTTACAAGACGCCGACCAAGTCCAATCCTTATGCTCTAACATTTGGAGTTGAAGCTATTCTATCACTAGAAGTTGAGCTACCATCACTTCAAGTAACTGTCCAATTCAATCTTACTCAAGATGAGAACACTCACCTGTGAATGAAATAGTTGGATGTGCTTGAAGGAGTTAGACTCCAAGCTCAACAAAGTTTAGAAATTTACCATGCGAAGATGTCTAAAGCATTCAATAGTTCAGTATGCCATCGGACATTCCAAAAAGGTGAATTGGTTCTGGTGCTGAGAAGGCCAATCATTCCTCATCGCAAGATTGGTAGTAAATTTGTAGCTAATTGGGAAGGTCCCTACGTCAAAGAAAAGGTGTACAAAGGAGGAGCCTACTAACTTATTGACAAGAATGGTCAAAGACTAACCAATCAACAGTCGATATTTCAAGAAGTATCACAACTGACTCTGGATAAGTATATAAATACTTAAATGAATCTTGCATTAATAAGGCTTTCATACCAAATACACATGCAATATCACTTTAAGATTCTCTCGTAAAATGAGAATGCATTTTAAAGTTACTATGGAAGCCCCCCTATTAGACAGTGGCATTTTTATATATTTAGCTAAGTTGACATTGTGCTTCAAGCCAAGATCCTTATATACATATATATGTCGATCAAAATACATTATATTTATTATATTAAAGAAGTTCAAAATTTGTAATACATTTTTGAACTAATTTGCAATCCCCCTGTTATATAGGGGGCATTCTTTATGATTAAGATTATTCAATCCTCTCTTATGAAATAGGAGAACTTTGTATATATATTCAAGTTAACATCGAGGTTTATGCCGAGATCCCTGAATATATTTATAACTGTTATTGTTGAAGTTGTAGGCTCTTGCAAGAACCAAAAAAAAAAAAAAATTCATCTCTATGCATGAAAAGATAACTCTAAATATCAAAAGTTTATCTCTAAGATTCATCAAGTTTCAAAGATCAAGTTAGAAGAACTCCCAATTTTGAAAGCTTCAATCAACTAAGTTGGAAAAAATATTAACCTCTACATTTTGAAGTCTAGGATGCAGATGAGTTCTAAAGGTCAGACTCAACAAGCCCATAAATGGTCGAGTTGCAGACGCTCTCCTCACTCAACAAGCTGCAAGAAAAGACCGTAGTGAAAGAGCCCCCGTTTGTTAGTCTGATGACTAAACCACCAACCCATCACAACTTAAGTCGAAGACTAGAGTAGGTTCTAAAGGTCAGACTCAACAAGCCCACAAATGGTCGAGTTGCTGACGTTCTCCTTACTCAACAAGCTATAAGAAAAGATCACAATGAAAGAGCCCCTGCTCGTCAGTACAATGATGATATCTATTCAATCTCAAGCTAAATTCAGCAGATTAAAAGCAAGACAATCTAAGGAAATTCTCAATTCGGAGCTGCCACTAATCAATCTTCATATTGCTTGCAGGGTGATATTCCAATTTACTCTCAAATGATCTGATCAAGCACAAAGCACAGATCAAAGCCAATTTTCTCATCAAGTCCACCAAAATAGAAAACACATGATCGAGGAAGCAATTCCAAAGTTCATACAAAGCTGATGGCTGAATTAAAAGAATTATATGGTTATTCAGTCTGTTAAAGCATACCTTGCTAGATTGATAACTCAATATTGACCTAATATAAGCTGGAAGGTTAGGTCATCTGTATGCACCCTTCAATGAGTCCGTCAAAGCAGCAAGCACAAGACTCAGGATGTACATACACTTCATGACAAGTCAATATGAACAAATCAGGTCAATCCTTCATTAAGTCCGTCAAGCTTAAAGCTAGGGCAGAAGGAATTTCAAATCTCAAAGTGAACAAATCAATTCCTCCATCCAACCTGATCAAGTATGAAGCCAGGGTTGGAGGAAACTCAAATCTACAATGACTTAAAAGAAGAAACACTTCAGCGAACCCGTTGAAATTGAAGCTGAAGTGATCTAAGATCCATGGTCAGCCCAAAGGGTCAACTAGTTTTCAACAAATATGACTCACTCTATGTGTGAATCACATTTATTATGGGGGCATTTATTGACCTTCATGTATGTCAGATCTGTTGAGTCGAGTTCACAAAATGGAGTCAATCAGCTTTGAGTACAATAACATGCAAATCAAGGTTAAAATACACTCAACGTCACCAAAATTGGTTAAAACGATCTCTGATTGATGAACTAACTTCTCCATCGCATTCAGAATGTTGAAATTAATCAGAATACACATATTGCATAATTCACAGTTGACTGATCAAGATGGAGGGCCGCCAATACGTTGACACGTATATCGAGGTCGGGAAGCCACAATGTTGCCCAAATGACCTCTATTCATGAAATTGATTGAAATATTCGTGTCAAAATGTCAAAACCTATCAAATAAGACTATTTGCGCTCAATTCAGATGATTTTGCATGAATATCGGGTGATTGAAAGCAATGACACATAAATTTGAACTGAAATTGATCCGATTCAGCGCCGACTTGAACCAAATGGCCTCCGATCGTGAAACGGACTGCGCCTTTGCATTCGAAACATCAAAATAACTTAGGATTGGTATATATATTAACTATATAATAATGTCATCGCCAAAGTCCATATTAGAGTTAATTAAACATTTTAATAAACAAGGGGGCTTTATAAATACTCCTATTAGCTAACCCTAACTCCTATTTAGCCCGATCAAAGCAGCTGTAAGCCTCCTCCCTATTTCCTCTTGTTTGGCCCATGCTACCCGAGCAATTGAACGCGTCGCTCGTCTCCTTCATATCATTTTGGTGAGCCGCATGTGAGCATTCCCTCTTCTTGCATGCAAGCCAAATGAGCTTCTTGTTTGTTCCATCCATCCCTCTCCTTTGTCATCCATCTCTTCCCCTACAGTAGCCGAACTGAGCAAGCTACCCCGGTTTCTAGCACCAGCCGAACAAAAGCCCTCCTTTCTTCCTCTCATTTGACCGGTCCTATTCGAAGGAACGAATAGCAACTATGTTTGTCCCTTTCTTGTAGAGACTGAGCAGCTCAAACCCGGAGCTCCTCTCTTCCTCCTCTCTTGTCCTAACATGCAAAATTGAGCAGCAAGCCCTAGTAGATCCACTCTCCTTCTTCGTCTTTTCCAGCTGAGCTCAGGTTGTTTCCATTTAACTCTAAGCTTTATATTACTGTTTTGATTCTCTTTCTTGGATAAAATGAGTTTGGTGAACTCTTCTTGTATATGCTTCCTTAAGTTGTGTTGTGCTTTCTCTATGGAATTAAAATGAGGAAGAGAAGTACTATTGATGTGCGAAATAATTTGAATCATTGCATGTTATTTATTTTGGGTTGCTTAAGCAAAGGGGAAAGGAGAATCGGTAGGATTTTTGCTTATGTGGAGTTGCCCTAGCTTTGTTATTGCATCTTTCCGACATTAGACAACCTATTATTACACAAATAGTTATCTAGTTAAATCTAAAATTTTTAAATTTGTGATGTTGAGATTAACATAGAGTTGCCTTGCTTTGTTCTTGCTTCTCTCCATCATTAGGTTACTTGCTATTATGCAAACAATTATTATACAATCTATTTGTCATGTACAACCTACTATAATCAAAACCTATTGGAAGCAGCTCTTCATCTACTCAAAATTTTGCTGCTTTGCCTCTTTTCTTTGTTTGTTTACTTGCAATTATGTAGGGAGGGGATAATGAGAGAGTTGATTGGCCTTGCTAACATTGGCCTTGTTTTCCTCTCTTTTGCTATGACTAAGTTAATTAGCTTTTGAAGTGCAATCTAAGATGAGATTTTGTGCAAGTTTAAAGCTTCTATTTTTGTTGTTTAGCTTCATTTAAGGTTGCATCTTGCCTTTGTGTATACATGGAGATGAAATTATAAGGAAATTTGCTAGACATAAGTACTCGTGCATGTTGCTTTAGCATCACAAGAAAATTAGGATTCTTTTATATAGGTTTGAAGGCCTATGTGACACTTTTCATAAGCGTGGTTGGTGCAAGAAAATCACTCAGCCGTAGTGTCGCAAGACACCTACCATTCACGCTTTCTTAAGCGCAGTGGGAAGGCCTCCGTACTCTCGATGCAACCCTCTACACGGGGAGAATGCTGGGAGGCTGTCAAATTTCATTTCAAATATCTTTTTATGTAGGTATTGAAGACTTATGCATGCTTTCTTTAGCATGGTGAGTTTGGAAGATCTCTTAAGCCACGGTGTCGCAAGACACCTACCATGCATGCTTCCCATAAGCGTGGTGGGAAGGCTATAGCAATCTCGCTGCAGCCCCTTACACGAGGATGACGTCGGGAGGCTATCGAATTTCACTTCAAATACATTACATATGTCTGTTGTATATTAAATTACCTTACCTACAAGTTTAATACAATTGCATATATTTGCTAGATATAAGCACTCGTGCATGTTGCTTTAGCATGGCGAGGAAATCAGGATGCTCTTTACATATGTTTGAAGGCCTATGCGATGCTTTTCATAAGCACGGTAGGTGCAAGAAAATCTCTCGGCCGTGGTGTCACAAGACACCTACGATGCATACTTTCTTAAACATGGTGGGAAGGCCTTAGCACTACCAATGCAGCCCCCTATAAGGGGATGACATCGGGAGGTTGCCAAATTTCATTCCAAACACAGATATTGAAGGCCTATGCATGCTTTCTTAAGCGTGGTGGGTTTAAAAGACTCTCTAAGCTGCAGTGTTGCAAGACACTGACTATGCATGCTTTCTTAAGCATGGTAGGAAGTCTCTAGCACTTCCAAAGCAAGGAGGATGCTGAAATTTTATCAAAATATAGATTAATAATTAATGAAAATGAAATAGTTAAAGAAGAATATTTGAAGCTTAAACAAGTAATAAGATCAATAATTGAACTATGACTAATATACTAAGCTGCTGAGATAAGATTAGACTTTGAATTATCTGACTAACAATAGTCTACAATAAGCTAGATGTCTATCCAATGCAAATAAATGGATATTAATCTAAATAATTGAACAGGAATTGAAAAGAAACTTTATGCCATTAGATTCACAACATATCTTATAAGCGAACAGAAGGTGTTAATAAACCATCTTGAAGTGATCTTGCATTTAAATTCATGATGGCAGAATGCATGAAAATAAGTATAAATCCTTTAATTGAACAAGCAGTGCACATATTTTAAGCCAATCACATGCTTAAATTTATGGAATTAAAATACATGCATATGACTTAATGTGATGAGTTTTGCATGTATCATAAGACATGATTAAAACTCAAATTCAATGTCATAAAATTATGCAATCATTCTTAAGTATACTCGCATGGGTCCCGACATTACGCTGAATGCTTAAACTTAGTGTCTAAGGATGCTGCGCGGGTAGATTTTCGGTTGGGTTTTAGGACCAGGTTCAAGTTAACAAAACCAAAAAATTTAATAGTAATACTATAAGAATATCAAATTATTAAAATATCTAAGAAGCTAATTTTGTCATATGATCGTAGATTTGATCCTTTATTATTAAATTAATAGAGTCGATAGGTTCTGCAATAATAAACTAAAGATCAAACAATCTTATATACCTTGAGGATGGTTATGTTGAATGAATATTTCAATCGGAGGGGATACTTTCATCAAAATGTGATTATTATTTCAAATCAAATTAATATAAGTTAAATATCAATCCAAATAAGAATTCTGGTGAATTATTAAGCTCAAAATGACTAAATGAAAATCATAAAGTTAAAAACTTAAAGCTAAAATTCCAACCCACCTTCCGTAATTTTTTGTGTGATAAATTAAGAAAACTTTAGCTCATAAAAAAGCTAATGTCAAATCAAGTACATAATATTCACTCTCAATCAATCTTATACTAGTAGAAGCTCGTGTGCTCGAATGTGGCCACCAAGAGCTCCATATGATGTAGCTACAACCAAAGTGACGTTGCCGCTAAATGACACCATTATATTACGCTCACTACCAGTTGAGTTCCCAATGGCCTTCCCTTTGAGATGTGAATCATAGGGCGCACCTGATAGGGAAAAAAGCCCTTTGCTAGCTATGGTGGACTTAAGCTTGTCTCATTAGATAAATACCACCCCAGGTCTACAAGGATTTCTTGGAAGACGCAACCCATGACTACTGACAAGGATCCTTCAAGAGTCGACTACCTCCTCCTCGACTAAGTTACTGGACCACGACGTGATGACGAAACCATGGGATCTTGATTGGGCGTGTCATCATTCCCCGAACCATCCAATTTAAGTTAAATAATGATGAACTTCATAAATTTTAAATCTAAATTTCAAAACTCCACATGCTGGTACTATATGCCACGCATTTAAAGATATACCGACTAGCCTTAATCGAAAGTTCTCTCTCGTGAGGAGGTAATTAACTATAGCTACCATAGGAAACCCGAATCGATCTAAAGTCCTCATAAAATAAGGGCGAAATCTCTGGATAGTGTCTTATCTACTATTCTATCTACCTTCTGAAAATTTCACTGATATTTAAATCACTCTCTTCATCGAGAGTTTGGTGGAAAATTTTTGGAGCCAACAAGTAGAGAAAAGTCTTTCTAATACTCATAATAGCAAAAATTGAAAACACTAAACACAAAGAATCCATTTTATATTAATTAATCAAACTCTAATTTATAAGATAATTGCACTATCCTTGGAAAAGATATGAACTAGTCTTGACTGGTTCAATGGGGAATCAGTTTAGAGGGATCGGAGATGGAGCCTATCCTCATTCACGAGTAACCTTGCATCTCATCGCTCTACGTCCATGTCATTCTCCTTAGGTAGGATAGGCTTCCTGACGATATGCCTTCTTGCCTAGTTCTATAACGAAATCAATCACCCAATCATTGTACTACTAAAAATGAGTCTTTTGTGGAACAAAGAAGGGGCAATTCTTCATTTGTTCTTTCAACTCTTCACATAAATCGACAATATTAGTGATGACTCAACACTTTAAATATCAATCCTCTGGATATGTATGATATCTTAAGGTGGCCCCTTTATATTATGTTCAAATGATCCTAATAGTGATAACCTCATTGGTGTCTCTTTCTTAGCTTATAGTATAATATATGATCATCTATAGTTTGTTCCTCAAGACCTCTCTAAAGTAACACCATAATATTCTTCTCTTTTTTGGTGAAAGTATATGCATTCTTGTAGCCATCATGTATAGTCCTCCTATCATTTTGTCAAGGTATGCCTAGTAGAATGTGACAATCAACTATGGGAATTGCATCGCACCAAATGTACTTCTAAAGCTTGCCCCTAATGGAGAACTCCATTAAGCATTGCTTGTCAATACTAATTTTGTTTTTATTTTTCAGTCATGTTAGTGAGTATGGCTGAGGATGCATTTGAGTAGGGAAATCTAATTTTTTTTTACTACTCGTGTTGCCACTACATTCTCAAAACTACCTCCATTAATGATGATGCCATATATCCTTTTATAGTGCCTCTTGTATGGAAGATGTTGTGTTTGAGCCGTGGTTCTTCTTCTTCACACTCAAACTGAAGGACATGCCTCACCATAAGTAGTTCTTCTTAATCAGTAGCCAAGTGATGCTCTTCTTCAATTTCTTCCATCATAGTTTCTTCAATAAACTCCTCCTCCACTCCTTCTTGCTCAACAAAAAAGATATAACTCTCCTATTTGGGCAATTATATACAATGTGGCCAAAAACATAACACTTGAAGCACTTCTTGGTTGTAGCAATTGGAGTCTTGGATTCACCATTTTTGTCACCCTTCTTGACCTTTGGGGAAAAACCATCATCTTTTGTGTTTGCTTTATACCTCTTGAAAGTATACTCTTTCTTCTTAATCTTAAAGTTGAACTTTGTCTAAGAGGAGGGGTAGATCTAATGTGTCTATACTATCTTTTAACCTTTAATGCCAAAGTTGCACATCTAGTAGGGATCGATAAGATTGCGGTAGGACCATATCACTAATGGATGTCTTTAGTCCTCCTAGATACCTGACAATGATGTTTTCCCCAGGCTCCACCAAATCACTCTTTAACATGAGTTGCTTAAGCTCAATTATATACTTTTCAACGATCAGCTCTCCTTATTATAGATTATGGAGTATATGGTGTTTAATTTTGGATGTGTGGGGGGACACCACACAGATCATATGGGATACTTATTGAAGTGATCGAGTACAACATTGAGATATGATGTACTATCTCAAAAGACAGAGACATCACCCTTCAATGGACCTAATCAGCTAATAAGGACTCCTAAGGTATGACGGGTCTTCGAATATACCATATATTTTCCCCCTACTTACATGGATGAATAAAGCAATGTTTATATTAAACTCGGTTCTAAAGTTCCTATAAGGCAAGAATTACATCCTACAAGGTGAATTCCTTAGGAATACTCTCGATTAAAATAAACAATTATGGTCTCCAAAGATTTCAAGGTTAGACTCTCAAAGGATTGGTTGTATTTGAAAATTCAATTGGGAAAGTTCAAGGAGAAGACTTATTTTTAGAATTCAAAGGGAAGAAGTAAGAAATGCTCATGATACTAGGAAGCCTAGTGAGCATTCCAATATATTCTATAATTGGGCTTTATATATTTGAAAGTGAAGAGAATTATTTTGTTTGAGTTAAAATTTTATTAGATTACTAGGGCTTTATTGACCTCATTTTTAGAATGAGCTCTCAACCCCTCCATCTTAGACATAGGAATCCTCTTAGACATTAAGAGTTCCTTAGTATTAAGACACTTCTATTGATTAGGAGAACACTTAACCTAACTCTAGAGACTTAGAAGGTTCATCCATAGGAATAGGTTATGCCTTAAGAGTGTTAGGAAAATCTGCCTTCCCTATAGCTTGAACAAAATCCTCACTTCCTCCTTTCAAGTCAAACTCCAAAATCATATCAACTTCAATTCCAAAAAAGAAAAAAGAAAAAAAATGAACAAACCATAAATCAATTCCAATGGATTTTCTCAAATCATGAATCAATTACAAATGATTGAAACCCATGACTCAATTCTAAATTCAAAAAAATCCTCCCTAAGTCCCTTTGATCCCACCTTATGGACTTAGCTCAAATCAAATCCAAATCAATTCAAATTCAAAAAATTTTCTTATATCCCATTTATATTCTCATTTATATCCACAAATATAAAAGAAATATAAATTCAAATGCCCAACATTAAATTCAAAACTAAATCCAAAACTCAATTCTAAGTTCAAAAATCTTTCCTAAGTCACTTTGATTCCACCTTATGGACTTAGTTCAAATCAAATACAAAGCAATTCAAATTCAAGAAATTTTTTCATAACCCATTTATATTCCCATTTATATCCACAAATATAAATGAAATATAAATTCAAATGACCAAAACTAAATTCAAAACTCAAATCCAAATTCAACCAAAATTCAGCCTAAGCCTTTCAAGTCAAACTCTTGAACTTAGCCAAATCAAACTCAAATCAAGCCAAACCCTTGATTTTTCTTTATGATTCAATCAATCCTTCAATATTGAAACCAAATATAAACATAAACTTCAATCAACAAACCAAAACTAAATCCAAAACTCAAACCTAAATTCAACCAAAATTCAACCTAACCCTTCAAGTAAAATTCTTGAACTTAGCCAAACCAACCTCAAATCAAGCCAAACCCTTGATTTTTTTTACATGACTCAATCAATTCTTCAATCATGAATAGAAATATAAACACAAACTTCAATCATCAAACCCAAAACTAAATTCAAAATTTAAATCCAAATCTAATCAAAATTCAACTTAAGTGTTTCAAGTCAAATTCTTGAACTTAGCAACATCAAACTCAAATCAAGCCAAACTCTTGATTTTTCTTTATGATTCAATCAATCCTTCAATCATGAATCCAAATATAAATACAAACTGCAATCATCAAATCAAAAGTAATTCAAAAATCAAACCCAAGTCAAACTCATGTTCACCCTTTGAACTTGAAATTGTTAAATGAACAAAACCCATTTGACTTCAAACCACTTGCAAATGGATTTATATTTCAATCATAAGTCCATATGTGAGTTCAATCAAACTTGATTCAAGCCTTGATCAAGTCAATTGACTCACTTAGGCTCACTTGACCCAAAGTGACCTAAAATACCCCTTTTGAGCCAAATTCTAATCCTACCCAAATTGGATTGAACTAAGCCCAACTAAGCCTCACATTATGAATAACAATCATCATGAGATGATCAATCACTCAAATTGGGTCAAACCAAGTCAAACCTAAGGATTGACCAAGTCAACACTTAGCCAAAATGAAACCTAAACTAGCCAAAATTCACCATAGGACAAATTGATTGAAACCATTGATCAAAACTCATTCATGATCAATGTTTGAACTTGACTAAGTCATCATTTGAGCCTAACCTAGCCCAATTGGCCACTTGACCCAAGTTGACCCAACTTGACCTAAAAGTCAAAATGTGTCAAAACTTGATCTAAGCCAAATTGATTGAAACCAATGGGTCAAGTTCATTCCAAATCACTTGTTGAACTTGACCAAAGCCTCAATTAGCCAACTAGACCCAACCTAGCCCAATTGATCATGAACCCAACTTGACCTAAAAAGGTCATGTTGAGCCAAAATTAAATCTAACCAAAATTGATTGGAAACAAAGATACCAAGCCATTTCAAATGATCAACCAAACATAAACCAACCCATGACCTAACCCAAATAGGTCAAATGGGTCAAATTGGTCAACTTGACCCATTTTACCTAATGAAATCAAACAAACCAAATCCAAATGTAAACAAAATTGAACCAAACCAATGAAGCCAAAACATTTCAAAGGGTAATATGAACTTGACCCAACCCTTGGTTTGACCCATTCGACCAATTGGTCAACTTGACCCAAGTTGACCCATTTTGACCTAAATGGGTCAACATGAGCCAAATCATATCAAACCAACTCCAAATTTAATGAAACTTGGCCTAACCCATTTTTCAATCATACCAAACATATTCAAAATGAAATCCAAGCCAAATGACCATTTTATGCCTAGGCCATAGGGTAACCTAAAATTAAAACCACTTGAAATTTAGTCAATTCTTTTTTATGGACACTTTGCATTCTCTTAGTGATGAAGTGATCACTAATGGATATGGTGCACATGAACCAATGGGTTTGGGTCAGTCCAACCCAACCCAAGGTCAAAACTGACCACCTCACTTAACACAAGCACATGGGAATCATTCCTCCACCCATTTCAAGCACATGGCACTCTTCCACTACCTCTCTCTGGCCAAACCGAATGCTATGCCACTACAAACGGCCTAACAAACCCATTGAATAGGGTGAATTGGATCAAAATAGAAAGGAAGCTTGCGACTGTTCGATTCACCTAGGGGGAGATATACCCCCCCTAATTCTACTTGAATTCAACACACACACACTCGATTGAGCTTAGGGAACTCAGAGCTAGCACCCCAAGGTTCCTCCCAGGCTTCCTCAACCCATTTCCATTTCTCCTCTTCTTGATTTCTTCAAGCCAAAAATAGGGGAGCTCCACCACTTTTCCATCTCACTCAATACTCCATTTCAAGCCCATTCCTCTTGCAAGCTTCATTAGAGGACTCAATTGAACTTGCCTAAAGCTTAATCCAAGTTTTCAAGGCAAGGGAAGTGGGACTTCGATCAAGTCCGCAAGGATTTGAAGGTGAGCTTGGTCCATAGAGAGATCTACTCAACCCCAAGGCTTGAAACTTTCAGTAGGGATTCATCTCCACTAGACGAAGCTACATTAATGGATTCGAGCACCGGTGATAGCCTCCGGTGAGGTATGCCTTCAACTTGAGCTTAAACTGGAGAGTGCGTGGTCTTTTGTGAAAGAAATTTTTATCTCAAGTGAACCTAGCCATTGGATGTCTTCTCCATTGCATGATGATGGGGTGGGTTGAATTTGAGTTCAATCCGAGCTCAATCGAGCTCGGATCATGCCATGGAAGATGTATGGTGGCCATCTCCCATAGGCGAGCTCAGGAAAGGATCATGGGTCATCCATCCGCTCATTTTGGATGGACGGCCATGATCAAGGCACATAAGATCCTTTGATTTATCCTATTAATACTACGGGCTTGATCTTAGCTATCTGATCCTTGATCGGACGCATGAGGAGAAAGCGCATAGCGCCACCGCTAATGCGACACTACGATGTGACAACTTAAGTGGCCTCTCCTATCGCACCACATGGAAAGCGCCACGTCAGCCTCCACGTGGAGAGGCCACTTAAGTTGTCACATAAGTTGTTGGTGAGCCTCTTTCATATGCATGTTATATATGTTGGGAAAGAAATAAAGTGATGTGTGTTTTGTGATAGTATTTCACTTTACTTAATCTTAAAATGCCTTTCTTTTTGAATAAGTTTGTTTAAAGGAAAATCTAAACTTAAGATTAATTAAAACATATAATAAAATATTCATTAAGCAAAAATCAAATATGAATCTACCTTAGAAATTACTTAAGGAAGGGAGGAAAGAGAAGTTCTCTTCTTTTGTCCTCTCTTTACAACTTAGTAATTAATTGTAGGATTCACTTAAACCAAATCAAAATGCGAAATAAAATTAACTAAAGAAACTAAATCACTTACATGAAACAAACCCTCTAAGTTGAACATTTTCATACTTAGAAAACTTCAACCTTAAAGCCTAGCTATACCACACAAACCTTAAGTAGCACACACACATTTTAAGTCACCATTTCTAGGTTTAGGTTTGGGTAATGCATGATGTTTACTTTACTTTATTTTATAATATTTTATTTTACCTAGATGTTGGTACGTATGTAGATCAATAGTATGCATCTTAGCTCTAACCATGATTCGCTTATGCGGCACCGGTAATAAAATATAACTACTTTTGCTATGCAAAAGCTATATCCCAAGCTTAATCCGTAACAAAATAGGTCGTGGACTTGTTACCCATGTAAGTGTCCAATTTATATATATACATGCTTGGGATTGTATGATTTGTTTGATTAATCTCTATTTTGTAGGTTTTAGTTAGACTTCCTTTTTCCCATTTTCATGTACTTTTGCAATTAGGATTTTAGAATGATTATTATGGGGGATTAGGATGAGCATTGGTCATAAGATCGTTTTATGTACCATGTGAGTTTCTTGGAGCAAACCACATTCCAACGAAACCAAAAAGAAGAAAGAAGAAACAAAAAAGAAAAAGAAGAAAGAAGAAATGAAGAATCTCCCCCCTAACATGAATTTGCTTAATTGTAATTTATCTGTAAGTTGTATAAGGGTAGAGCTCGGCTAACCAATTTTTTTTCGAGTTTGTGCGGTGGAGCCCGACCATAAATGACATTATTTCTTTGCGCTAGCTTTATAAATTGCTTGATGTTTGTTTAGTTTGTGCATTAAGATAACATCTTTTCCTAGTTTCTTCCTTGCTTTGATGTATGGCTTGGATGACGATTAGACTCTTAGGAAAATAAATTTTTTATCTAATTAAACAACTCAAATTAAAAATAAATAACTCACCTAAAGCTTAAAGATATAAAAAGAACCCCTTAGGATGTGTCTTACTTTTCTAACATCATGCATAAAAAATATATTATTATTGATTTCACCTTTACCAGAGAACTTAGCTTGACTGAGAGCATGGAAACACACCTCCTTATGTTGGCTCATAATCTAATTTCACGCATTAGACAATGAAGTGTCAAATTGATTGTCCAAAATAAAAATAAAAATTTGCATTAGATTTTACATTAAAGCATGCCATGATCTAGTTTCTTGAGTGTTTAGCTTAGTCTTTTCTAAATAAATAATAATTTATTTTGCAAAGCATTTGACACCTATATATTTTGGGAGTTAGTTGGAGGCCACCTAAGGTTGAGTAAGTCCAACAATCGTGTTTATCCTCTCAGAGGTAATAAATACCATTTTACCTTAGATTTAGTCGGGCTTTTGCCTTTAGATTTGGAGACTACTTCCCTCATGCATGAGCATAAATCCTCACTTCTTAGGCATTTCTATGACCTTGTATCATGGAATTATAAGCCCTAGATTTATAATAAAAATTTAACTCAAATAAATCAATTCAATTTAAAAAATATAAAGACAACCAATAGATGCTTACTAGTTTAATATCCTAAGCATCCCCTACTTATCTTCATTTGGCTTTGATAAGAACTCCCTCTTCTTGATCGATCCCACTTGGCTATTTTAAAAATAAACTAATCGATTGATAGTCCTACCTTTCAAATTCTTTGGAGATAATGTTCATTTACCTTAATCGAGGCTATTCCTAAAGAATCCTATTCCTTAGGATGTAACTAACTATGGGGGCTTGCCTCTGTAGGGAACTTAATGAACCCAATTTTAAATAAATCTTGCTTCACTTTGCCATGTAAAGTAGGGGAAGAATCTTTAGTACCTCGGCTAGTCCTTAAGAGTCCTTATGGTGACAGTCCATCAGGGTGACTTCTATCTTTCGAGATAGTATATGTAGTGAAAAAAATTTCTATAGGGGACGCCTTCAAATCTATGGAGAGAAAGAAAGGCAAGACCTATAAAAATTTATCTTTCTAGGATGCCACATAGATCCACAGATGTACTTATTCAGGTGATCGAGTACGTCATTAGGAATAATGCACTATCTCGAAAAATAAAAGTCACTACCCTTTAATGGACCTAATCAACTCAAGGGACTAAGGGATCGATATGTAGAAGATTCTTCCCCTACTTTATATGAAAAAGTACAGCAGGGTTTATTTTAAAAAGAGTTCATTAAGTTCTCTACAAGAGCAAGCCCCCATAGTTAATTAGATCCTAAGGGATGAGATCCCTTAGGAAAACTCTCGATTAAGATAAATGATCTTTATCTTTAAAGATTTCAATAGGAAAGGACTATCAATCGATTGATTTATTTTTGAAAGATCAAATTGATCAAAAGAGGGAGTTATTATTGAAGCTCAAAATGGATATAAGTAGGATATTCCCACGATGCTAGGAGACTTAGCGAGCATCTCAAACTATCATATAGTTGGGCTTTACATTTTTAAAATTGATTTAATTTGTTTGAGTTTTATTTTTCATAAGAAATTTAGGACTTAAGATTCCTTAACACAAGATTAAGGACATGCCTAATAGGTGAGAAATTGAGCTTATGGCCCGCAAAGGGGAGAAGCAACCTCAGAACCTAAATCTAGGGAGCTTCGGCGAGGATCGAAAGCACAACCTAAATCTAAGGCAAAAATGGGTAATTAATTTGCCTCCACAAGAGAGGACAAACCACCCGACAACTTGAACTTACAACCGCCTGGGGGTGGTCGCCAACTAACTCATCCTATGATTTTAAATACATGTAGACAAGTCTTTATGCTTATGCAAGATAGCTAGGCTGTTATTTATTTAGAAAGAGACTAAGTCCTTAAACTCACTCCCTAGATCATGTAAAGGGACATGCTTCAAATGACCTAAATCTAATGCAATTCAAATTTCATTTTATTTTCATTTTGATAATTATTTTGACTCAGCTAATAGGATTCATATGACTAATGCATGAGAAAGAAGGTTATTGGCCAAAATCGAGAAGGGAGGAGGAGTGAGTTTCCACCATGGCTCTCGTCAAGCCAAGTTTCTCTGAAAAGGTGAAAGCCCTCCAATCAAGAGTGAAATAAGATGCATTTGTGCATGATATTATAAAAGAAATGCTCATCCAGCTAAGGGGTTGCTAATTCTTTTATCTTGATTTTAAATCTAAGCTTTAGGTGAGGTTATGAGTTGTTTAATTTTTATTTTGAATTGTCAAGTTGGGCAAACGATTTATTTTTCTCTAAAGAGCCTAATCCACATCCAGTACATACATAAAGCAAGGAATAAACTAAGAAAAGCATGCCACTTAATGCAAAATCTAAACAAATCATCAATCAATTTATAAAGCTAATCGCAAAAATAACAAAAGGCCATTGTGGTCGGGCAAAGACCTCACAAACCCAAAATATCAAAAATGAAGCTACCCTTATACAACCCGGATTATAAATGAATTAAATTACAATTAAGCAAGGAATTCATTATTATGAGGGTCTTCAAGCTTTCATTTCTTTTTTCTTCTTTTCTTCTTTGGTTCCTTCTTGATGGTTGAAGGTGGATGCTTCAAGGCTTCACATGGTGCATAGATAATATTTATGACCAATGCTCATCCTAATCCCATAACAATCATTCCAAAATCCTAATAGCATAAATTTACATGAAAAGAAAAGTGAAATCTAACTAACACCAAAATAAAGGTTAAAACAAACCACACAAATCCTAAGCATGTATATTGGACTTATCACCCCACACATGGGTGACTAAGTCCACCCTATGGATTATGCTTAGGTATAAAGCACCTCAAGCAAAAGCATTTATATTTTTATTTATGATAGCCTTTAAGCATAAATCCTGATAAAAGTTAGACTAAAACGCCCCTACCATTAATTCTACGAGCATACACCCTAACATCCGCTAAAACATATATCATAAACAAGATAAACCTCACGACCTAACCTAACCTAAAAGTGGTGACTTGGCTAATGTGTGCTTTGCTTGTGTGTATGCTTAGCTATGTCTTCGTCCAAATTTTCTAAGTGTGAAGAACATGTTCAACTTAGAGGAGGGTTTCATTTAAGTTATTTAATTATTTTGGGTTGATTTTATTTCATGTTTTGATTTGATTTAAGTGGATCCTACAATTAATTACTAAGTTATGAAGAGAGGGAAAGAGAAGAGAACTTCTTTTTCCTTTCTTAACTTAAGTAATTTCTAAAGTAGATTCACATTTTAGTTTTGTTTAGGTAAATATTTTGATTAAATATTTTAATTAATCCTAAGTTTAGATAAACTCTAAATAAACCTATTTAAAAAGATAGGCATTTTAAGATTAAATAAAATGAATCAAAATTCACATAACACGCATTACTTCATTTCTTTCCCAACATATATATCACACATATGGATGGACTCTAAGCTTATCTATACATACAAATGAGAGTATTTAACACACTTTATGATGCATGTTAAGTAATCCAATTAAGGAAATTTAGAAGTTGAATATGCATGATTTTTCTTAAGTAGAAAGGATTTTTCTTATCCAAATTTTCACATACACATATGAAAGTAAGAAAGGCATAAGTGAGTACATCACCATTGTTAACCAGAGGTGTAAGGTACAAGACCTACTTAGGGCTACTTAAAGCCTCGCAATCTCGGGGTTATCCAGACTAATATACCACTTTCCTAAAATACAAACATATGTATAAAAGAAATGAAATAGAAAAGGAGAATGCAAAAGTATTTCAATGGATTCATTTTATTTTATGCAATTTATGTATGAAAGTATAGGTAATCCTTCTTAGGTGATAGCATAGGGGTGAATAGGGTATGAAATTAAGTACGAGTTAGGTTCTTTTCAAATGAACCTTACATCTTACTTACTCCTATTCAAAACTAACCAACATAAGAAAGAAAGGAAACCTATGCTAAGCATGCCTTTATAATCTATCACATGCAAACTCACAATTAAAATATAAGTAACATACTTTTAGATTTGGTATTTGATTTATGTATTTTGGATTTAGTAGTGATAATAGACACTCATATTTCTACTTTAGCCAACACATGCAAATTTGACATAAAGTAAACAATTTCATTTTAAATTTTGAATTTTAAAATTATGAATGCATAAAATCACATGACACACAACTTAACATGTTGGGGAAGATTCAAAGTAATGAAAGCATGTAAACAAGTTGACTTCACTTAAATCCTAAAGACATTCTTATGGAATAAGAAAGTTTAAAATAAATCAAAGTCAATTCAAAGTGATTTTTGTTTAGTTTGGAGTTTGGTTTAATTTTAAAAAGGTGATATGAGTTTGTTATTCCTAACCCATTCCCACATATGTTTGATATTTTTGTTTAATTTTTAGATGATTAGATCCATTTTTTAGGTGTTAATTAGGTTAAGGTATGAATTGAGTAACTTAATTAACCCTTACCTACACTACCTTAGAAGAATTAACCAAATAATTATGAGCCAATGAGATGATATAAAACCCACAAGGAATGTAAATTTGTAATGCACCTAATAAGAAAGAGGCGTATTGCAATTTGGCTCACAATTAAAAGTTAATTAAGCTAAGGGATTTAGCTTAAGTAATTTCAAAATACCCTTTCACACATGTGAATTGGGTTTTGATTTCCTTAATTGAACTTAGGCTATTAAACACCTAAACATATACCCAAAGTAGATTAATTAAGTTCTGGAACTTTTTAGAATTTTTAAAAATTAATTAAGGGGATAATTAATGAATTAACCCTTAATTAAGAGGAGATTAAGGAGAGAAAAGGGGGTTTAGGGAATAGCTTTGGGGAAATACCCCAAAAATATTCCATAAACCTCCTACTTACTAGATATGACCTTAATCAACCTCAATCATGGGTTATAATCACTAATCATATCTTAATTATTCTTAATTATATAATGAGGGTATTTAAGAAATTCATATGAAATTCTTCTAATCAAGCCTTCAATAAATCCCAAAAAAATTAGGGGTGGCAGAAGTCATCCCCTAAAATATACCCAAGAAATTTGGGATTAATTAGAGCGTAATTAAAAAGTAATTAGTAAAATAAACTTTCTAATAAAACCTAAATTCAGAGAAAAATATAATTCAAAATCCATTGAAATTAATTTAAAAATATTCTAGGTTGAATTATCTTTCCACAAAATTTTATTTTATATTTGTTTGAATTTTTTAGAAAGAGTTATGAATTTTAGAAGATCCTTAAGTTAATTAGGAATTAATTAAGCATTTAACTAATCCCCGGCTCACTGCGTGCGCTGGGCTAGTGTTTTACACATCGTGAGGGGGTTACTTAGTCAAATCCATGTATGCGTGTTGATCTGCCATCCAATCAAAGATCGACTGGATCTCCTGATTTTAAAATGGATAAAAGAAAATATAAACATGTAGAATTATCTCAGCCGTCCATCTAAACTGTGCGGATGGAAGGCTGAGATCTCCCAAGTTCTTCCCCTTGATCAACAGAGACCGTCCATGATCAAGGGGAAGATTCAAGCTTGATATAGCATGGATTCAACTCAAACTCAACCCAAACCATCTAAAGCTAAAGAGCGGCAAATCCAATAGTAAAAATCCATGGGGTGAAAATTTCTTTCACAAAGCTCCACACCACATTGAGTTTAATGGTAAAAAAATCCCATACCTTGTCGGAGGTGATCACCGGCACTCGATTCCCTCAGAGAAGCTTCATCCGGCTAAGACAAAGCCTTGCTGAAGTTTTGAACACTTGAGGTTGAGTGGATCCTTCTATGGGTCACCTCCTCCTTAGCTTGAGCTCGACTTTGTTCCAATTCAATCCTTCCTTGCTTTGAGAGCTTGGGAAAGAACTTAGGTAAGCTCGACTTGGTCACCTAAGAGTGCTTGCAAAAGGAGTTGTAGTGGATTGTAGTGTGGAAGAAGTTGGAGAATGGATTGAGCTCCCCTGTTTTCACTATTTGAAAATCGAGAAATGGTTTTTTCAAATCCTCTCTGAGAAGCTTGGGAGTACTCTTTGATGATTGCTCTAAGTTCCTTTGCTTCAATCGACAGAGGGGAAGTGAGAATTGAATTGAATTAGGGGGATTATATCTCCCCTTGAAGGATCGGACGACCGATAATGCTCTTGCCATTTTGATCCAATTGATCATAGGCTATGGGTTGTTTGATCAGTTAGGAGTGTGCACATGGTCGGTTTGAGCCAAGGAGTGGATTTCCAACCTCCCATGTACTTGAATTTGAGTTTGAGAGGGAGTTTGAATTTTGCATTTTGACCCATAGGGTCGGGTTTGGTCTAAGGACCAATTGGGCTGACCCAAACCCTTTGGGTTGGGTGCACTACTCTTCCCTAGGTCTCCTTGAGCTTTTAAGAAATCCTCAAGTGAATGTGAAGAGGGTATGACCAAATTACCCATGAATTAAGCTAAATTTGTTCTATGGCCTAGGGGTAGGATGGTTATTTTGCTATTTTTCCACATTGGATATGTTGGGTATGTGGAGAAACTAGGTTTGGCCAAGTTTCATGAGATTTGGAATTCATTTGATGTTTGGCTCATGTTGACCGCTTTAGGTCAAAATGGGTCAACTTGGGTCAAGTTGACTAATAGGTCAAATTGGGTCAAACTAAGGGTTCAAGTTCATATGACCATTTAAAATATTTTGGCTTTTTTGGTTCAATTTGAATTTGACTCATATAGATTCATTTAGGTCAAATGGGTGAAGTTGACCTATTTGACCCATTTGACCTATTTGGGTAGGTAGGTTTAGGTTTGGTTAGTCATATGGAGTTGGATCTTTTTTTTTCAATCAATTTTGGTTAAGTTCAATTGGCTTAGCATGACCCCTTTAGTCATGTGGGTCTAGGTCAATTGGGCTAGTTAGTTTAGAAATTGAGGCTTTGGTCAAGTTCCACAAGTGATTTGGAATGGACTTAACTCATTGGTTAATCAATTTCTTAGATGTTTGACACATTTTGACCCTTTAGGTCAAAATGGGTCTTTTAATTGAAGGCTCAAATGTTGGCTAAAGTTCAAACATAAGTCATGAGTGAACTTAGATCAATGGTTTCAATCAATTCTATATGGAAATTTATGTTAGGTTTCATTTGTTGTTCAACCCTTTTGACTTGGTTTGACAATTTGATTGAGGATTATTTTAAAATAAGCAACGATAATTGTTATTTGCGAAAAAATATACAAAGAAATTTAGTCACAAATCGACCGACGATGTTTGACGTGAGCGCCAACCGCTTGATTGACGATGGCCACCTCTTTTTTTTTTTTTTTTTTTCTGGTTTGTAAGGAGCCAGAGAGAGAGAGAGAGAGAGAGAGAGAGACAGACCTCTTTTTTTTTTTTGTAGCAGAGAGAGAGAGAGAGAGAGGGAGATTTTATTTTATTAATTTTTTAAATAATATAATTATTTAAAATATATAATTTAAAAATATTTTTATAAAATATTTAATAACTAAATATTTATATATTTAGTTATTAATTTTTTTATATATATATAATTAAATATATAATTTAAAATATTTTAATTATATATATAAATTTATAAATTTATTTAATATTTTTTATTAATTAATATAATTATGTATAATATATAATTTTTATTAATTTTGTTAATATATAATATAAAAATATTTAAAATATATAAATAAATAAATAATTAAAAGAATAAATTATATAAATATTTTTTATAAACTATATAAATAAAATAATTATATATATATATATATATACATATATATTTATAAATTTATTTAGTTATTTATATGTTTAAATTATATAAATATTTTTAAGTTATATAAATAATTTAAAAATAATTTTATAGAATATTTTAATTATATATAAATATATATATATATATATTTATTAATATAAGTCTTTAATAATAATAATAACAAAAAATATTAAAAATATAAAAATATAAATAAATAAATAATTTTTAATAAATAAATAAAGAAATGAATAAATATATAATATATATATATATATATATATATAAATAAATAACTAAATATTTTATAAATATATAAATAACTAAATATTTATATAATTTACAATTATTTATTTATTTATTTATTTAACTAATTATATATTTTAAAGAAATAAATATTTTTAAATAAATAAATAACTAATTATATATATATATATATATATATATATATATATATATATATAACTATTTATTTATTTATATATTTTAAATATTTTTAAATTATTTATATAACTTAAAAATATTTATATAATTTAAATATATAAATAACTAAATAAATTTATAAATATATATATATATATTTTATTTTATTTATATAGTTTATAAAATATTTATATAATTTATTCTTGTTTATTTATTTATTTATATATTTTAAATATTTTATATTATATATTAATAAAAAATTAATAAAAAATTATATATTATATATAATTATATTAATAAAAAATTAAATAAATTTATAAATTTATATATATAATTAAAAATATTTTAAATTATATATTTAATTATATATATAATAAAATTAATAACTAAATATATAAATATTTAGTTATTAAATATTTTATAAAAATATTTTAAATTATATATTTTAAATAATTATATTATTTAAAAAATTAAAAATAAAATCTTCTCCTCTCTCTCTCTCTCTCTCTCTCTCTGGCTAAAAAAAAAAAAAAAAAAAAAAAGGTCATGACGCGGAGATTGTTGAGCCGTCCGTCTTTTGATTTAATTAGCCTATTTTGCTAATTATATTTTTTTCGTGCCTAAATAACTAATTATCATTAGTACTAAGCCTATTTTAAAAATAATCCCTTTGATTGATTGATCATCCCATGATGATTTTTGATCATGATGAGAGGGATATATGAGTTTGGTTCAATCCAATTTGGGGATCAAAATTTGGCTCATAAGTATTTTAGGTCACTTTCAAGTGAGTCAAATTCAAAAGCTTGATTTGAAGTTGATCTTGTATATGGACTCATGATTGAAATATAAATCCATTTAAGTGGTTTGAAGTCAAATGGATTCATTTGACAATTTCATATTCAAAGGAAGAACATGAAAGGATTTAGGGTTTGATTTTTGACTTGGGTTTTGATTAAGTGATTGAAGTTTGGATTCATATATGAGCTCATGATTGTAGGGTTGATTGAATCATGAGATTAAATGAAGGGTTTGGCTTGATTTGAAAATGATTTGGCTAAGTTCAAGATTTTGACTTGAAAGGCTTAGGTTGGATTTTGAGTTGATTTGAGTTTAATTTTTGGAATTGGTTTTGATTGTTTGAATTTATATTTCATTTATATATGTGAATATAAATGAGAATATAAATGGATCATGAGAAAATTTCAAGGATTTGAAGTGGTTTAATCATGATTTAGGCTAAGTCCATTAAGAGGGATTTAAGGGACTTAGGAAAATTTTGGAGTTTGAAGTTTGAATTTGGTTTGATAGATTTATATTTATATTTCATTTATATATGTGAATATAAATAAGAATATAAATGAGTTTTGAGAAATCCCATGACTTTGAGATGGTTTGGTCAAGATTTAGGCTAAGTTCATTAGTGGAAAATAAATGAGAATATCCCATGACTTAAGGAGATTTTAAATTGGGAATTTAATTTTTGCATTTGATTGGATTGATTTATATTTATATTTCATTTATATATGTGAATATAAATGAGAATATAAATGAGTTTTGAGAAAATTCCATAAGTTTGAAATGGTTTGATCAAGATTTAGGCTAAGTCCATTAAGGGGAAATTAATGACTTAGGAAAGATTTTTAAATTAGAGATTTAATTTTTGGGTTTGATTTGATTGGTTTATATTTATATTTCATTTATATATGTGAATTTAAATGAGAATATAAATTAATTATGAGAAAATCTCAAAGGTTTGATTTGGTTTAGATCATAATTTTGATTAAGTCCTTAAGGGAAGATTAAAGACTTAGGCAAATTTTGAACTTAAGAATTTTTGATGGATTTTGATCATGGGTTTCAGTCTTTGATTTCAATCATGGATTTCAATCATATGGAGTTGATTTGAGTTTGGAGAAAATCAAATAGAATTGATTTGGAGTTTGACTTGAAAGAAGGAAAGTGACGAATGGTTTAAGCTAAGGGTAGAAAGTTTTCCTAACACCCCTAAGGCATGACCTATTCCTATGGCTAACTCTTCTAAGTCTTTTAGGGCTAGGTTGAGTGTCCACATAATCACTAGATGTGTCTTAAGACTAAGGAAATCTTAAAGTCTAAGAGAAGTCCCATGTCTAAGATGGAGGGGTTGAGAGCTCACTCTAAAAATGAGGTCAACAGTATACCTCTCCTCAAAGTCGTACTTGATCACCCTAATAAGAACATCTGCGGATCTGCGTGGTGTCCAAACAAAAAGTGTACTTCTATATTTATTTTATCCACATAGATTAAAGATGGAAGTATGCCAAGAAATTTTTCACCACAATAGAATATAAGTCCACTATCGATGCTTGGATATAATGATTGTCTACTAAAGATAGAGAGAGGAACCATCCCCAGTGGAGTCGCCAAAAAAATCTATGGTGTTTATTTTTGGATGTGTGGGACACCTTGCAGGTCATTAGGGTACTTATTGAAGTGATCGAGTACGACATTGAGCTATAATGTGCTATCTAGAAAGATAGAGACATCACCCTTCAATGGACCTAATCACCTAATAAGGACTCTTAAGGTATGATGGGTCTTCGAATATACTAGAGATTTTTCCTTTACTCTACATGGATGAATAAAGCAGGGTTTATATTAAACTGGATTCTAAAGTTTCCTATGGAGGCAAGCCTCCATAGTTAATTACATTCTATGGAAGGTGAATTCTTTAGGAATACTCTAAATTAAAGTAGACAATTAGGGTCTCCAAAGATTTCAAGATTAGACTATTAAAGGCTTGGTTGTATTTGAAAAATCAATTGGGAAAGTTAAAGGAGAAGACTTATTTTTAGAATTCAAAGGGAAGAAGTAAGAAATGCTCATGATACTAGGAAGCCTAGTGAGCATTCCAATCTATCCTATAATTGAGTTTTATATATTTGAAAGTGAAGAGAATTGTTTTGTTTGAATTGAAATTTTATTAGATTTCTATGGCTTATAATCCATCAACACAAGGTTGTGGAAATGCCTAAGAGGTGAGGATTTATGCTCGTAGCCCGAAGAAAATAGCTACCTCAGATCCTAAATCTAGAGTGCTTTTGCACGATGCCGAAGCACGATCTAAATCTAAGCGATGATGGGCATAGGGTTTACTTCTATAAGAGAGGATAAATCACCCGACTGCTGAACTTACATCCACCTGGAGTGGCCGCCAACTAACTCCTCTTACACTTTAAATCCATGTAGGCAAGTCTTATTAATTTGCAAGATAGTTGGGTTGTTATTAATTTAGAAAGTGACTAAAAGTCCTTAAACCACCCTTTAAAGCTTGGCTAATAATCTTATGAATTTGCAAGATAGTTGAGTGGTATGAATAATGACTTAATCTAATACAAAATCTTCTCAAATTTTATTTCAATTTTAACACTTCATTTTGACAAAGGCTTTAGGATTTTGATGCCTATATGCATGATAAAAGCAGATTATTAGCTAAATCAACAAGAAGAGGGTGTCCTCCATCACAAGGGATGCCCTCATGGGTCAAGCATTCCCCTATCATGCAAGGATGGAGATCCCATAATTTCAAGAAAGAAGGAATATGCATGCATGATGTGAGACATACAACATTCAGCTAAGAGATTGCTAATTTTTTTAATTATTTTATTTAATGCCTAGGCTTTATGGTGAGATTATGAATTATCAAAACTTGAGTTATGAGTTCTAGTTGGGTAGAAAATTTATTTTATCCTAAGAGCCTAATCGCATACAGGTCACATATTAAAGCATCGGTTATAAGAAACTATGAAAGCATGCCATTTCTAATGCACAAACTAAACATAATATCAAACAATTTTATAAACTATCATAAAAGAATAATAAGCCAGTGCGGTCGGGTGCCGCCATACAACCCAAAAAGAAAAGATGTGGGTAGCCGAGCTTTACCCTTATACAACCCAGAATTACAAAATAATAATTATAATTTATAAATGAATAAATGCCATTAGAGGTCTTCATGCTTCATGTCTCCATTTGATTTTGATTTACTCCACTTCAAAGGCATCACATGGCCTCCCAGGACACAGTCTCCTAGCCAATGCTCAACCTAAGCCCCCAAAGCATCAATTCTAATTCCTAATATAATATTACATTGAAAATAGGAAAAATAAATCTAACTATACCTACAAAATAGAGGTTATTTAAACACACATACATTCCCAAGTAGCTATATTTATAATATAGGCTTAGCACCCTGCACATAGGTAACCAAACCCACCTGTCCTAACTTAGATTATGCTTAGGGGTTTAAGCAACCTGTAAAGAGAGCATTTATATTTATTTTTAAGCATCCCTTTAAGCATAATCTCTTGTAGAAAATATGATTAGACTAATCACGACCTAACATCCAATCTATAAAGCATACATCCTAACATCTAGTCTGAAATAATACATCACAAAATAAAACATACACCATACATACGTCATCCTAACTTAGGACTAGAAGTGGTGACTTAATTCTAATGTGTGTGTTAAGGCTTGTGTGGTATGTTTTAACTAAGCATTAGTGTTGTGTTTTTTAAGTGTGGACAGATTCAATTTAACATGAAGGGTTGATTTAACTTAAAGTTGTTTAATTGATTTGAGAATTTTAATTTGTGTTTTCTTTTATTTCGTATGATTACACTTAGCAACTAAGTATTATAAAGAGAAGAAAGTGGATTGGCCTCTTTCATCACTATCTTAAGCCACTTTCTAAAGCATGTTAATTTGATTTAGTTCTCTTTAGTGAATGGCTTATTAAATGATTTAATTAATTCTAAGTTTAGGTTCACCTTAAATGATCTCATTCAATATGAAAGGCATCTTAAGATTAACTTAATTGAATTACTACCACATTACACATGCTAAATCATTCCTTTCCATCACATCTAACATGCATATGATTTAATCCTAAGTGTATATATACATGCAATGTGTTTTGGCACATGTTGACCTTACTTTTGGAGTGAGTTCTCAACTTCCTCATCATAGATCTATGACTCTTATAGACACTAAGAGCTCCTTAGTCCTAAGACACTTCTAGTGATTAGGTGAACACTTAACTGTGAGACTTAGAAGGGTTAGCCATAAGAATAGGTTATGCCTTAGGGACTTAGGAAGATTTGCCTACCCTATAGCCTAAACCCAATCCATGCTGCTCTTCTCAAGCCAAACCTCAAATTCAACCAAATCTAAACAAAATTTCTAAGATTCATAATTAATCTCATGATCAAATTCACAAGATTCTCCATGAACCTTATGATTGAATTCAAAACCCTTTCTAAGCCATTTGATTCTATCTTATGGACATAGCCTCAACCAAATTCAAATCAATCCTAATTCAACTGACTTTCTCCAAGATCAATTCAATCCATAAATCATTTACCAAATCCAAATCCAAGCTCCAAACCAAATTATTAGAACCCATAATCAAATCTAAAATCAAAACCCTCCTTAAAGCCTTATAATTGAATTCCATAAACTTAGCAAAATCTCCACCCGATTCAACCCAAATTTGATTGATCTCTTTATGAATCATTTATATCTTCATTTATATTCCCAAATATAAATGAAATATAAAGTCAAATAGCCAAAACCAAGTCAAACTAAGACAAATCCCTTCTTAAGCCCTATGGACCCACCTCCATAAGCTTAATCAAATCTTAACCCAAATCAACCCAAAATCAATTGGTTTCTTTATAAATCAATTATTCCTTCATTTATATTCATAAATATAAATGAAACCCACCTTCCAATGACCAAAAATAAATCAAACTAAATTAATTACCTACTTAAGCCTTTTTGACGTACACCCTAAAGCTTGGTCAAATTTGCTTCCAAATCATTGCAAACTCAAATGATTTTCTCGTGAATCATTTATATCTTCATTTATATTCCTAAATATAAATGAAGTATAAATCTAAATAGCCAAAACTAAACCCAAAATTAAACCAAAACCTAATTAATAACCTTTAAGCCAATTTCTTGGACTTAACCAAAATCTCATCCAAATCAAGCCAAAACTAATGGATTTTCTCTTGAATCAATCATCCCTTCAATTATCTAGCCAAATAAAAATAAAAATTATAATGATCAAACCAAGCTCAAGTCAACCCAAGTCAAGCCTAAGTTAGCACTTTTAGTTTGAAAACTTCAAATGAGCCAAAATCCATTGGACTCCAAATTGATTGCAGTTGAATTTATATTTTAATCATGGGCTCATATATGAGTTCAACTAAACTTGAATCAAGCCAAAACCAAACCAATTAACCTATTTAGGTCCACTTGATCCAAAGTGGCCTAAAAGACCTTTTTGACCTAAGTTCTAATCCAACTCAAATCGGATTAAACCAAGTCCATCCAAGCCTCATATCCTGATCAACAATCACCTTAGGATGATCAACCACCTTGAATTGGGTCAAATCAAGTCAACTTGGTCCTTTGACCAAATCAACCTTTAGCCCAAATGAAACCTAAACTACCCAAAATCCATCATACACTAATTTGATTGAAACCATTGATTCAAACTAACTCATGATCAATGGTTGAACATGACTTGACCCTCAATTGAGCCAAACCAAGTCAAATTGGCCATTTGACCCAAGTTAACCCAAATTGGCCTAAAAGTCCAAAATGGGTCAAATCATGATCGAATCCAAATTGATTGAAACCAATGGATCAAGTTCATTCCAAATTGATTATTGAACTTGACCAAAGCCATAATTGAGCCCAATTTGACCAATTAGTCAACTTGACCCAACCTAGCCCAAATTGACCTAAAGGGTCAAGTTGGCCAAAATCCAAATTAAATCCAAATTGATTCAAAACATAGCCTACAATAATTTTCAATTGACCAATTAAACATGAATCAACACCTAACCCAACCCAATTTGGTCATATTGGTCAAAATGGTCAACTTGACCCATTTGATTTCATATGAGACAAAATCAATCCTAGGCCAAATTAATTGAAACCACTTGAGCCAAAACTCTTTAAATCATCATTTGAACCTAATCCAACATTGGTTTGACCTAATTTACCCAACTGGTCAACCCAACCTAACATGAACCTATATGAACCCATTTGACCAAATGAAGCTAAAACCCATAAAACCAACCCATGAGACTTTGATGGCTGACCAAACCCGACCCAAACTTACCCTAGATCAGCCCAAAACCAACCCAAACCCATTTGGAGCCAAGCCTAGTGCAAATCTTCCATGGATCCTCTCCCCCATGTGGGATTTTGCCAAATATGGCAAAGTCCACCCTCCTTTCACCTTGGTAGCCATCCAACTTTCAAATGAGGGATCCCTAAGCTTCTTAGCCCACCCTAGAGGGAGTAGGGCTTGTCATTGACCAAAAGGAGGTGAGCCAACTCACCTCCCATGCAACCCAAACACCCAAGGGATCCAAGCCAAGAGACTTCCCCATATCAGGCCTTGAGCCAGCCCCATGACTTCAACCAAACTGAGCCACGTGGACTCGATTAAGACCCCTCCGACACTCAGACTATGGCTGGCCAGCCAAAAAGTGTGAAGCCATCCCGTCCATCCAACTCAGCAAATCAAGAGGTATACCCCCTCAATTCGAACAAGAATTGCATGAATTCATTGTATGCGAGCTTCGAAACATAATTATGGGCTTCCTTATGAGTTTTAAAGCAATCCTGAGTTTTCCACCTTTGACATTCCCTCTTTCTGTGTGAAACCAAATAGGGGAGGCTAGCTTCGATTCTAACTTTACTAATACTCCATCTCAGTCTAATTCCTCTTACACACACCCTCCACGCACATCGTCGAGGCTGCCCAATTCATTTCCCAAGCTCTCAAGCTACCAGAGGAGGGACTTCAATCAAGATCAAAGCTCCAAAGCTCGATCCTTGACATTCCGAGCTATCCACTTGGAACAAACTCAATTGCTGCTCAACAAGGCTTTGTCTCAACTAGACAAAGCTTCCTCAAGCATGGGAGCCATCGACCTTAGCTCCGATGAGGTATTTTCATGAAAATTGATCTCTGGCTTAAGTGGTGTTGGAGCTTTTCGAAGGAAATTTGCATGTGGGTTGATCTTGACTGTTGGATATGTTCGAATTCCTTCCCTGATGGTGTGGGTTGATTTTGAAGTTCATCTGACCTCGGATCAAATGATCCATGGTGGACGAACATTATCGTTCATCACTCGAGGGAAGATGGATCACTGGCCATCCATTCCACATGATTGGAATGGATGGCTCTGATCAAATCATGCTAGATCTATATGATTTTCTCCTTTAACGCTGTGGGTTTGATCTGCGTCGTCCGATCCGAAATCAAACAGCGAAGATCATTACTGTGTCCACTGTCGGATGACTCAGTGTGTGATGCGATAACTTAAATAACCAATCCCGTGGCGCCATGTGGAAAGCACACTGCGTTAGTGTGCCATGTGTCGCCGGCGAGATTAGGTTTAATTAAGGTTAAATAATTAGATTTTAAGGCTGAAACTTTCATAATTCATAACTAATTATAGAAAAATCCCAAAAATATAAATAATGGTTCATTTTAAAGGTATTTTTAAGGAGAATTTAATAAAAATATTTTTAATTAGTTTTGAACAATAAACATGTCTTAATTAAGGTTTAATTAAAAATTTAATTAGCTTAATTACTCTCTAATCACTCAAGTGATTGATCCTAAAATTTCTGAAATTATTTGAGAGGATGACCTCTGCCTTCTCTAATTTTCTTGGGATTTATTACTTGTTAAATTATGATGATTGATTAATTAAGCCCTAATTACCTTCTTAACTTAATTAAGGGATAACTAAGCATATGAATAGTAATTAATTAACTATTTGGACTCCCTAATCACTGTTGAATAGTAAAAGGGGTAGGGAATTGGATTGGGGCCTCCCGCCTAATCTTTTCCCTAAGTTCCCTTCTTTTGTCAACTAAAATGCTAATTAATAATCAATTAAATAATTAATGATTTAATTAGCTAAGTTAAAATTCAAATCACATTAAATCATGCTTGGTCAAGTGGGTGGCTTATGAAATTAGGTTGGAACCTCTTTCCCTACCTTTTTCCCTTAAGCCCATCTCATTTCAAAAGACAATCAATTAACTTTGATAATTAATTAAAGAAAAATGAATTAATGGATTAATCACCTAATTAAATCTGATTTCCATTAATTTAATCTTGGGTGGAGCTTTAGGTGTTTAATAATGTAAATAGAGTTAATGAAATTATGGTTAGCTTACATGTGTGAGAAAACCTTAAAAGTAATTAAGTGAGTATCTTAAGCTTAATTAATTAATGATTATGAGCTAATTGCATTAGGCCCCTTTCATTTCATAAGAGCATTGTTATTTACTTTTCAATGTACTTGTATATTACATTAGCTCATAATCATTTAATTAATTATCTTAAGGTAAAATAGGTAAGGGTTTAATTAATTGATTTAATTCACACCTTAACCTAATTAATCCATAAAATTAACCTAATTACTTTTCCTTAAATCAAATTAACTTACATATGGGGAATGGAATTAGGATTAGCAAACCTCTCTTGCTTTTCTTAAATTAAATCAAATATGAAATTAAAAATAACATTAAGAAACTTTGGTTTATTTTAAATGAATTTGTTTAGTATGATTGTCCTTAGGAAGTAGTTCGATTGAATGAAATTATGTGCTTATGTTTCTTTATTTCTTTCCAACCATATTAAAATGTTGTATGCCACTTGATTCATGCATTCATCTTTTCCAAAAATTAATTAAAATAAATAATTTCCTTTATGTCAAGCTTGCATGTGTTGATTTAAATTAATATATGTGTGACTATTATCACTATTAAATCCAAATCTATTTTTCAAATCTTATGAATGAATGATTACATGTGTTATAAATGCTAGTTATAAATGCATAGGAAATGCAAATGAGTATAGCTTAAGTGTAGGAAGTAAAATTCATTTCTTTCATTTATATATTGGTTTATGTAAGTAAGAATGTTAATAGATATTTAGTCTAGACATCTAAGGGATACGAGGCTTTAAGTAGCCCCCAAGGAGGTCTTTTGATTATCTTAGTTACCTGGTTTAATAACGACACATACTCCATTTTATTTTATTCTTACATATTTCAAAATTTGAATTTAAATAATACTTTACTCCATGTGCATAAATCTTTTCAATCAAATAAAAATACAACTTTTGCATGGTTTTCTCTCCTTTATTTATGCATACATCCATATGTATTTGAGAAAAGCAAATATTTAGTATGGACATTCCGAGAATATGAGGATTTAGCCAGCCCCAAGGAGGTCATTTGATTACCTCACTTCCATGGTTAATAATGACATGTACTAGCTTATGTCTCTTATACATGTGTGTGTGTATTTAATTATGGAGTTAAAACCCCTCTTTCTTTTACCAAAATACATGCATATGTAATTGTTTAAATGGTAGAATTAATTAATCATGTGATTGAAAGCTCTCTTTCTTATATTCATGATGCAAATTTACATATGTTTGAATTCAAATAGTATTTTGTCTAGACATCTCGGGAATACAAGGCATTAAGTAGCTCCAAGGAGGTTATTTGATTACCTCACTTTCCTGGTTTAACAACGACGCATACTTGTTTAACTTCATTCCTATGTATTTCTGTATAAGAATTTAGATAGAGCTTTAAATTAATATGATGAAATAATTCAATCAAATGAAACATTTAAATTCTAAGACATAATGCATGTATAAGTATGCTTTAAGGATTTAATCATATGCATGTTACATATGATGGGAAGAAATGAATGAATATGTATCATGTGATAGTAATTAAGTCCAATTAATTCTAAGATGTCTTTATTATTGAATGAGTTTATTTAAAGTGAACCTAAACTTAAGATTAATTTAAAATATATAATAAGCCATTCACTAAAGAAAATTGATTGATATGCTTTAGATATGGCTTAAGGTAGGGATAAAAGAGAGTGATCATCTATTTTCTTCTCTTTATAACACTTTGTTGCTAAGTGTAAACCAAGTGAAATAAAGTAAAATATTAAGTAAAACTTGCAAATTAATTAAGTTACTTAAAGTGAAACCATCCTTTATAATTAAATCTTTTTTATACTTAGAAAATTACGACAATGCCTAGTTAAGGCATTGTGGTGTTTTATTTTTGATTTTCAATCTAAACGAGAATTTTAAAATGAAGACAAAAAAATAAAATGCTTTCATTTTGGACACCATGTAGATTCACATATGTTCTTATTAAGGTGATCGGGTGCGACATTGAGGAATGATGTACTATCTCGTGAGACAGAATTCATCATCCTACAATAGACCTAATCACCTAATAAGGAGTCTTAAGGGCAATGGGTCTTCGGATGTACTAGAGATTCTTCCCCTACTTTACATGGAAGACTAAAGCAGGGTTTATTTTAAACTAGGTTCATCAAGTTCCCTATGGAGGCAAGCCCCCATAGTTAATTACATCCTAAGGAATGAGATTCCTTAAGAATACTCTCGATTAAAGTAAATGATCATTGTCTCCAAGGATTTCAAAGATAGGACTATCAATCAATTGCTTATTTTTGGAAGATCAAATGGGATTGATTAAGATGAGAGAACTATTATCGAAACCAAAAGAAGATAAGTAGGGGATGCTTAAGATGCTAAGAAACCTAATGAGCATCCCAAACTATCCTATGGTTGGGCTTTATATTTTTGTAATTTGAAGAGACTTATTTATTTGAATTGATTTTTTATTAGAAATCTAGGACTTACAATTCCATGATACAAGATCATGGAAATGCCTAAGAGGTGAGAATTTATGCTTGTAGCCCGCAAAAGGAAACAACAACCTCATAACCTAAATCTAGGGAGCTTTGGTGAGGGCTAAAGCACGACCTAAATCTAAGGCAAAAATGGGTATATGATTTACCTCCACAAGAGAGGATAAATCACCCGACTGTTGGACTTACAATCACTTGGGGGTAGTCACCAACTAACTCCTCCTATGGTTTTAAATACATTTAGGCAAGTCATATACTTTTGCAAGATGGTTAGACTATTATTTATTTAGAAAGAGACTAAGTCCTTAAACACACTCCCTAAGAGACTAGATCATGTAGAGCATGATTAATGACTTAATTCTAATGCAAATTTTTGTTATATTTTATTTTTATTTTTGGACAATTAATTTGACACAGGCTATGGGATTCATATGCCTAATGCATGAAAAATTGGTTATAGGCCAAAGTCAACAAGAAGGAGGTGTGTTTCCACCATGGCTCCCAAAAGTCAAGCCAAGTTCTCTGGCAAAGGTCGAAACCCTCCATAAGCAAGAGTGAAGCAAGATGCTTTTTATGTATGATGTGAAACATACAACATTCAGCTACGAGATTGCTAAATCTTTTATCTGATTTATAACCTAGGCTTTAGGTGAGGTTATGAGTTATTAATTTTTAGTTTTGAGTTGATTAATTGGATAGAAAATTTATTTTTTCTCTGAGAGCCTAATCGCATCCAGGCCATTCATCAAAGCAAGGTAGAAACTAGGAAAAACATGACATCTTAATGCACAAGCTAAACAAACATCAAATAATTTATAAAGCTAATGCAAAAGAAAAAAGCATTTGTGGTCAGGCTCCACTGCATAAACCCAAAAAAAAAAATGTAGGTGAGCTCTGCCTATATCATTACAAATGAATTAATTACAATCGATTCAAGGAATTCATGTTATGAGGTTGCTCAGGCATGAAATCTTATGACCAATGTTCATGTCCCCATAACATTCATTCCAAATCTTAATTGAAAAATTACATGAAAAAGGGAAAGTAAATCTAACTAAAACTTGCAAAACATATATTAGCTAAACAAACCACACAATCCCAAGCATGTATATGAATAAATTGGACTTTAACCAAATCCACTTGGCCTATTTTGGATTATGCTTAGGGATATAAGCAACCTGCATAATAAAAGTATTTATATCTTTATTACAGCATCCCTTAAGCACAATCCCCTCCAGAAGATAATGATTAGACTAAGATCGTCCTACCATTCAGTCTATGCACATACACCCTAATATCCAGACTAAAACATTACATCATAAAATAAAATCAAACATCAAACCATGCACTGCCCTAACGAAGGACTAGAAATAGTGACTTAGTCTAATGTGTGTTCCTTATAAAGTTTGTGTGGTATGCTTAGTTAGGCTTTAAGGTTTAGGTTTTCTAGGTATGAAAATGTTCAACGTAGAGGGTGGTTTCATTTAAGTGGTTTAGTTGATGCAGTTAAGTTTTATTTCATGATTTGATTTGGTTTGAATGAACCTATACTTAATTACTAAGTGTTGTAAAGAGAGGGAAAGAGAAAGTTTCTCTTTCCTCCCTACCTTAAGTAATTTCTAAGGTAGATTCATTAATGACTTTTTATTTAGTGAATATTTTATTATGTATTTTAATTAATCCTAAGTTTAGATTTTCCCTAAACAAACCTATTCGAAGAGAAATGCATTTTAAAGATAAAGTAAAGTGAATTACTATCACAAAACACACAACACTTATTTCTTTTCAGCATGTGTAACATGCATATGGATGAATCCTAAGCATATCTATACATTCCAATAAAAATATTTAGCAGACCTTAGTGATGAATAATAAGAGATGTTTGTTTAAGAAAAATTTGGAATGTTTCATGTATGTATGATTTTGTTAAATAGAAAAAGAGAGAGATTCTTTTATCCATTATTCATATGCACATTTACATGTATGAAAGACATAAGTGAGTACGATGCCATTATTTTCTACACCAGGGGTGTAAGGTACAAGACCTACTTGGGGCTACTTAAAGCCTCGCAACCCCGCAACCCCGGGATGTCCAGACTAGTATACCACTTTTCTTAAATACATATGCATGTACAAAAAGAAATGCATGGAAAGAGAATCATGCAAAAAGTTTATGTTTGTTTATTTTGAATTGATTTTTTAGTTTACATGTGTGATGTGAAGTTCCTTCTTAAGTAATGACATAAGAGTGTATAAGAATGGATCTAAGCAAGTGTTATGCCCTTTTCAAATTGACTATGCACTTTGCAAATCCTATACAAACCTATGTTAAGAAAAGGGAAGAAAAATTACATAACAGATTTTTATGCTGTTCACATGCAAGCTTATAAGTAATTATAAGTAGCATACTTTTCATTTGTAATATTTGATTTCTAAGTTTTGAAAATAGTTTTGGATTTAGTAGTGATAATAGCCATTCATATTCTTACTTTAGCCAAAACATGTAATTTGACATAAAGGAAACATTTCATTTTAAATTATTTTTCAAAAGATATGAATGCATGATTTTCATATGACATACACATTTAGTATGCTAGGAAAGAGACAAAGTGATGTAAGCATGTAACTTCACTCACTCTAACTAATTCTTAAAGACAATCCTATAGAATAAGATTATTTAAAGTGAATCAAAGTTGGTTTAAGGAAATTTTGGTTTTATTTTGAGTTTGAGGAATATGAGAAGTTTGCTAGTTCTAACCCATCTCCCAGAAGTGTATATTATTCTAGTTTAATTTTAGAACTATTAGATTGAATTTATATTTTTGTTTAGGTTAAGGTGTACATTAAGTTCATTAATTACCCCTTACCTATACCACTTTAACATATTTAACCAAATAATTATGAGCCAATGTATGACAAAAAACCACAAGGAATTTAATTTAGCAATGCACCTATGAAAGAAAGGGGCCTAATACATTTGGCTCATAATTAATGATTAATTAAGCTAAAGGGTTTAATTTAAGTACTTTCATAACCCCTCCCACACATATTGGTTAGATATGATTTCCTTAAGCTACTTAGGTTATTGAACACCTAAGTATCTACCCAAGAAGGAATTGATTAAGTTTAGATTGATTTGATTTTAAAACTTTGATTAATTAAGCCATTTAATTAAGTGATTAAACTATTTAATTAATTTGCATCTTTATTAGATTTTTATCCAAATGAAATAAACTTAGGGGAAAAGATTTGGGAGAGGGCTCCTAATCTCATTCCCTAAGTCCATTCACTATTCTAAGGTAATTAGAAAACTTAATTAATGGATTTATCACCATTTAATAGATTAATTAATCATTTAATTAATTAAGAGAGTAATTAGGAGTGAATCAAGCAATAACCCTAATTAAACCATTAATAAATTCCAAAAAAATTAGGAGAGTCAGAAGTCATCCCACTAAACATGCATGAGAAGTTTGGAATTAATCAATAGAATAATTAGGGAGTAATTAACATAATTACATTCCTAATAAAACCCAAATTGCATAAAATTTACTATTCAAAATTAATTAAACTTAATTTTATATTATTCCCCATTGAAATATCTTCAATATGCATTTGAGTTTGTATTTTTCTAATTTTTTTACATTTAGTTATATAATTTTAAAGTTTTTGTTATTAAAACTTAATTAAATCCCTAGTTATATAATTAATCACGTCGGTGCCACATGGACCGCTGATGCGGCGCGATGGGATTCACTATTTAAGTAGTCAAATTAAGTGTCGCGTCAGCCGGCGACACTACACGATTTCTCTTTAGACCGTCCGATCAAAGATCGGACGGCCTGGATTAAACTCGTGGATTAGATGAGATTAAAATGCGGGATCTAATCAGATTAATTAGGACCATCCATCCAAAACATGCGGGATGCAATGTCCATGATTCGTCTCTGAGCTTGCTTGTAGGAGAGGGCAGCCGTCCATCCCTTAAGGCTTGATCCAAGATCGATTGAGCTCGGATTGAGCTAAGATTGATCACAAACCATCTAAGAGCAAGCACAAGAAGATCTAATGACCAATTTGCAATGGGATGAAACTTTCTTTCAAAAAAGACCAAGGAATCCTACACCTAATCTCGATTTTGATCCATACCTCACCGGCACTCCCAACCGTCGAGGTGCTCCGTCTAGTGGAGATGAAGCCCTGTTGAAGATTTCAAGCATTGCGATGAAGTGGATTGCTCAAAAACCTCCTTCTGTGCTTCATGCTTTGGTCTAGCCCTCCCATGCCTTGGAAGCTAGGAAGTTTGATCATCCTTGGACAGTCCTCTAAGGATTGCAGTGACTAAATTGATTGAAGTTGGGTATTGATGAGTTGGAAAATTCCTTGAGCTCCCCTTTTTTGGCTTGAAGAAATTGAGAATGGAGAAATCCCAATGGGCTGAAGAAGCTTGGAGGAACTTGGAGAAGCTTGCTCTGAGTTCCTATGCTTCAATCGAGTGTGAATCCCTTGAATTCAAGTGAAATTAGGGGGAGCATATCTCCCCTTAGAAGGATCGGACGATCAAGCATAGATTTGCCATTTTAATCAAATTGATCCTATGGAGTGAGTTAGTTAGGTCATTTTCAGTGGCATGTGATTTAGTTTTGGGTTTGGAGTGGAGTGGTGAAGCTCCCATGTGCTAAAATGAGGTGGAGGAGTGATTCCCATGTGCTCATTTTGAGTGGGGTGGTCAATTTTGGCCTTGGGTTGGGTTCGACTGACCCAAACCAATTGGATCATGTGCACCACACCCACTAGTGTCCACTTGGTCCACTAAGAGGGTGCCAAGTGGCCATGAAAAGAATATGACCAAATTCCAAGTGGAATTAGCCATAGATTACCCCTTGACCTAGGGGTAAAATGGTCATTTGGCTTTGATTTCACTTTAGGCAGATTTAGAATAGTTTGAAATTGGGTTGGTCCAGATTTCAAAGAATTTGGAGTTGGTTTGATGTCATTTGGCTCATGTTGATCTAATTAGGTCAAAATGAGACAACTTGGGTCAAGTTGACCAATTGGTCAAATTGGGTCAAACTAAGGGTTGGATCAAGTTCATATGATGAATTGAAATGTGTTGGCATCAATGGTTTGGTTCAATTTAGTTTATATTTGGTTTTGGTTCATTTGATTTCATTTAGGTCAAATGAGTCAAGTTGACCAATTTAACCCATTTGACCCAATTAGGTTAGGTCATGGGTTGGTTTATGTTTGGTTAGTCATTTGAAATATTTTGCAAGCTTTGGTTTCAATTAATTTTAGTTTAATTTGATTTTGGCTCAATTTGACCTTTTAGATCAAGCTGGGTTCATGGTCAATTAGGTTAGGTTGGGTCTAGTTGGCTAATTGAGACTTTGGTCAAGTTCAACAAATGGTTTAGAATGAATTTGACCCATTGGTTACAATCAATTTGGCTTAGATCAAGATTTGACACATTTTGACCTTTTAGGTCTAGTTGGGTCAACTTGGGTCAAGTGACCAATTGGGCTAGGTTAGGCTCAAATGATAACTTGGTCAAGTTCAGACATTGATAAAGGATTGGTTTTGATCAATGGTTTCAATCAATTTGGACTATGGTGGATTTTGGCTAGTTTAAGTTTCATTTTGGCTAAGTGTTGACTTGGTCAACCCTTAGGTTTGACTTGGTTTGACCCAATTTGAGTGATTGATCATCTTATGATGATTGTTGATCATAATGTGGGGTTTAGGTGGGCTTAGTTCAATCCAAATTTGGTAGGATTAGAATTTGGCTCAAAAGGGGTACTTTAGGTCACTTTGGGTCAAGTGAGCCTAAGTGGGTCAATTTGCTTGATCAAGAATTGATTCAAGTTTAGTTGAACTCACATAATGATTGAAATATAAATACATTTGCAAGTGATTTGGAGTCAAATGAGTGTTGATTCATTTGGCAATTTTCAAGTTCAAAGGATGAACATGGGTTTGACTTGGGTTTGATTTTTGAATTTAGTTTTGGTTTGATTATTAAAGTTTATATTTATATTTGGATTCCTGATTGAAGGATTGATTGAATCATGAAAAAAAATCAAGGGTTTGGCTTGATTTGAGTTTGATTTGGCTAAGCACAAGGATTTGACTTGAAGAAGCATAGGTTAGATTTTGATTAGATTTGGGTTTGACTTTTGAATTTAGTTTTGGGTATTTGAATTTATATTTCATTTATATTTGTGACTATAAATGAGAATATAATTGGGTTATGAGAAAATATCTTGAAATTGAATTGATTTGAATTTAGTTTGTGCTAAGTCCATAAGATGGAATCAGAGGGACTTAGAAAATATATTTTTGAACTTGGAATTGAGTTTTGGATTTAGTTTGGTTATTTGAATTTATATTTTATTTATATTTGTGAATATAAATGAGAATATAAATGGGTTATAAGAAAATTTCTTGAATTTGAAGTGATTTGAATTTGATTTGAGCTAAGTCCATAAGATGGAATCAAAGTGACTTAGGAAAGATTTTTGAACTTAGAATTCAATCATGGGTTCAATCATTTGGAATTGATTCATGATTTGAGTAAATCCTTTGGAATTGATTTGATGTTTGTTTTGGAATTGAAGTTGATTTGTGTTTGAGGTTGATTTGAATTTGGAGTTTGACTTGAAAGAAGGAAGTGAGGATTTGGTTCAAGCTATAGGGTATGCAAATTTTTCTAACACCTTGTGGTGAAAAATAAATATCTCTACCTTCATCTATCCTTTTTTTGGAAGAAGAAGGGATAAATGAAAACATAAATATTACACCTTTGGTCGGGACACCACATAGATCTACAGATGCTCTTATTAGGGTGATCGAGTATGACATTGAGGAAAGGTGTACTATCTCGAAAGATAGAAGTTACCACCCTACAATGGACCTAATCACCTCAATAAGAACTCCTAAGGACTATGGGTCTTTGTATGTACTAGAGATTCTTCTCCTACTTTACATGAAAAAGTAAAGCATGGTTTATTTTAAATCGGATTCATTAAGTTCCCTATGGAGGCAAGCCCCCATAGTTAATTACATCCTATGAAACAGGATTCCTTAGGAATACTCTCGATTAAGGTAAATGATCATTATCTCCAAAAATTTCAAAGATAGGACTATCAATCAATTGGCTTATTTTTGGAAGATCAAGTGGGGTTGATCAAGAGGAGGGAGTTATTATCAAAGACAAGGGAATGTAAGTAGGGAATGCTTAAGATACTAGGAAACCTAGTAAGCATCCCAAACTATCCTATGGTTGGAATTTATATTTTTGAAATTGAAGTGATTTATTTGTTTGAGTTGATTTTTTTTTTTGTTTAGAAATCCAGGGCTTATAATTCCATAACACAAGGTCATGAAAATACCTATGAGGTGAGGATTTATGCTTGTAGCCCACAAAGGGATGTAGCAACCTCTAAACCAAAATATAGGGAGCTTTGGCGAGGGCCAAAGCATAACCTAAATCTAAGGCGAAAATGGGCATATGGTTTATCTCCACAAGAGAGGGTAAACTACTAGACTGTTTGGACTTACAACCACTTGGGGATGGCCGCCAACTAACTCCTCCTACAATTTTAAATACATATAGGAAAGTCATATGCTTTTGTAAGATAGCTAAGCTGTTGTTTATTTAGAAAGAGACTAAGTCCTTAAACACACTCTCTAAGAGACTAGATCATTTAGGGAATGATTTAAATCTAATGTAAATTTTGTTACATTTTATTTTCATTTTTGGACAATTTATTTGACACAGGCTCATAGGATTCATATGCCTAATGCATGAGAAATTGGATTATGGGCTAAAATCAACAAGAAAAGAGGTGTGTTTCCACCATGGCTCTCAAAGATCAAGTCAAGTTCCCTGGCATGGGTGGAAGTCTTCCAAATCAAGAGTGAAATAATATGCTTTTTATGCATGATGTGAGAAAGAAAATACAACATTCAGTTAAGAGGTTGCTGATTCTTTTATCTTATTTTTAAAACTTATGCTTTAGGTGAGGTTATGAATTATTAATTTGTAGTTTTGAGTTGATTAATTGGATAAAAAATTTATTTTTTGCTAAGAGCCTAATTATCATCTAGGCCATACATTAAAGTAAGAAAGAAACTAGAAAGGCATGTCATTTTAATGCACAAGCTAAATAAGCATCAAACAATTTATAAAGCTAGCGCAAAAGAATAAGAGGCCTTTTGTGGTCGGGCTTCACCACACAAACCTGAAAATAAATTGGGTAGCCGAGCTCTACCCTTATATAACTTAGATTATAAATGAATTAATTATAATCAAGAAGGAATTCATATTATGGGGGTCTTCATTCTTCATTCTTCATTTCTTCATTTCTTCATTTCTTCTTTTCTTCTTTCTTCTTTTGGTTGGTTGGAATGTGGTTTCTCCAAAATCTTTACATGGTACATGAGACAAAGTCTTATGACCAATGTTCATCTTAATCCCCCATAACAATCATTCCAAATCCTAATTACAAAATTACATGAAAAAGGGAAAGAAAATCTAACTAAAACTTGCAAAATAGAGATTAGCTAAACAAACCACAAAATCCCAAGCATGTATATGAATAAATTTGACTTAGCACCCCACACATGGGTAACCAAGTTCACCTGGCCTATTTTGGATTATGCTTAGGGGTATAAACGACTTGCACAGCAAAAAAAATATTTATATTTTTATTATGGCGCCCCTTAAGCACAATCCCCTACAGAAGACAATGGTTAGACTAAGATCACCCTACCATTCAGTCTACGCACATACACCCTAAAATCCATACTAAAAATATTACTTCACAAAATAAAAGCAAACATCAAACCATGCACCGCCCTAACATAGGACTAGAAGTGGTGACTTAGCCTAATGTGTATGCCTTATAAGGTTTATATGGTATGCTTAGTTAGGCTTTAAGGTTTAGGTTTTCTAAGTATGAAGGTGTTCAACTTAGAGGGTGGTTTCATTTAAGTGGTTTAGTTGATTTAGTTAAGTTTTATTCCATGATTTGATTGGGTTTGAATGAACCTACACTTAATTACTAAGTCTTGTAAAGAGAGGAAAAGAGAAGAGAACTTCTTTTTCCCCCCTACCTTAAGTCATTTCTAAGGTAGATTCATTAATGACTTTTATTTAGTGAATATTTTTTTATGTGTTTAGATTTTTCTTAAACAAACCTATTCAAAGAGAAAGGAATTTTAAGATTGAGTAAAATGAATTACCCTTACAAAACATACAACATTTTATTTCTTTCCAACATGTGTAACATACATATGGATCGATCCTAAGTATATATATACATACAAATGCAAATATTTAGCACACCTTCATGATGAATGCTAAGAGATATTACTTAAAAAAATTTGGATGCTTCGTGATGCATGATTTGGTCAAGTAGAAAAAGAGAGATTCTCTTATCCATTTTGATATTCACATTTACAAGTATGAAAGACATAAGTGAGTCTGATTGCCATTACACTAGGGTGTAAGGTACAAGACCTACTTGGGGCTACTTAAATCCTCACTAGGATGTCGGTAATATACCACTTTTCTTAAATACATGTGCATGTACAAAAAAATGCATGGAAAGAGAATCATGCAAAAACTTTATGTTTGTTTATTTTGATTTGATTATTTAGTTTACATGTATGATGTGGAGCTCTTTCTTAAGCATGACATAGGAGTGTATAGGAATGGATCTAAGCTAGTGTTATGTCCTTTTCAAATGGACTATACACTTTGTAAATCCTATACAAACTAATGTTAAGAAAAGGGAAGGAAAATTACATCACACATTTTTATGCTATTCACATGTAAGCTCATAAGTAATTATAAGTAACATACTTTTCATTTGTAATATTTGATTTCAAAGTTTTGGAAATAGTTTTGGATTTAGTAGTGATAATAGCCACTCATATTCTTCCTTTAGACAAAACATGCACTTTGACATAAAGAAACATTTCATTTTAATTTATTTTTCAAAAGATATGAATGCATGATTTTCATATGACATACACATTTAACATGCTAGGAAATAAATAAAGTGATGTAAGCATGTAACTTCTCTCACTCTAATTAATTCCAAAAGACAATCTTATGGAATAAGATTATTTAAAGTGAATCAAATTATTTAAAATGATTCTTAGCTTTATTTTGAGTTTGATTTGAATTTAAGAAATGTGAGAAGGTTTGCTAGTCCTAACCCATCTCCCACATGTGTATGTTATTTTTGTTTAATTTTAGAACCATTAGATTGATTTTATATTTTGTTTAGGTTAAGGTGTGCATTAAATTCATTAATTACCCCTTACCTATACCACTTTAACATATCTAACCAAATAATTATGAGCCAATGTATGACATAAAACCACAAGGAATTTAAATTAGCAATGTAATTAGGAAAGAAAGGGGCCTAATGCATTTGGCTCATAATTAATGATTAATTAAGCTAAAGGGTTTAATTTAAGTACTTTCATAACCCTTCCCACACATATGGGTTAGGTGTGATTTCCTTAAGCTACTTAAGTTATTGAACACCTAAGTATCTACCCAAGAAGGAAAAGATTAAGTTCAGATTGATTTGATTTTAAACTTAGGGGGAAAAGATTTGGGAAAGAACTCCTAATCTCATTCCCTAAGTCTATTCACTATTCTAAGGTAATTAGCAAACTTAATGAATGAATTTATCATTATTTAATAGGTTAATTAGTCATTTAATTAATTAGGAGAGTGATTAGGAGTGAATCAAGCAATTACCCTAATTAAACCATTAATAAATTCTAAGAAAATTAGGGGAGGCAAATCCCATTAAATATACACAGGAAGTTTGGAATTAATCAATGGAATAATTGAATTAACATAATTACATTAATAAAACCCAAATTATAGAAAATTTACTATTCAAAATCAATTAAACTTAATTTTATATTATTCTCCTTTAAAATATCTTCAAAATGCATTTAAGTTTGTATTTTTTTGATTTTTTTTACATTTAGTTATGTATTCTTGAAGATTTTCTGATTAAAACTTAATTAAATAGCCTAATTATACAAGTAATCCTGTCGACTCCACGTGGACTACTCACGCGGCGCACGCTTTCGATGTGGCATGATGGGATTGGTTATTTAAGTTATCACATCGATAGTTTGTGGTGCTATGCGCTTTCTTGGGGTCGATCAAAGATGGACGATCAAGATTAACCATGGTATTAAAGGGATTAAAATCGATCTGGTGGAATCAACCTACCATCCAAAACATGCGGGATGGGATCCATGATTCATCCAGCTGTGCGTGGAGAACGCTCATCCCTTAGGGCTTGATCTGAGCTCGATTGTGCTAAAATTTAACCCACACCATCATCATGCAAGGAGATGATGATCTAATGGTCAAATTCACTTGAGGTGAAACTTCTCTTCACAAAGGACCAAATAATTTCTACACTAAGCTCGGTTTTGATCCATACCTCGCCGGAGGCTTTCACCGGCACTCCCAACCATTGAGGTAACTTCGTTTAGTGGAGACAAAGCTCTATTGAAGATTTTAGGGCTTAAGGTTGAGTGGATCTTCCTATTGACCAAAGTGGTCTTCAATTGGATGCGACTATGGTCTAGCTCCCCTCTCCTGTGCCTTGGAAGCTTGGAAGAAGCTTTGGATCAACTCGATTGGATCCGCTAAGGGTGCTTGCAAGAGGAATTAGATTGAAATTGAGTGATGGATGAGTTTGAATTTCCCTTGAGCTCCCCTATTTTTGGCTTGAAGAAATCGAGAATGGAGAATTCAAAGTAGCTTAGAAGACCCATTTGATTACATTTAGGGAATAGGGGCTAAGGAATTTGATTTCATTTAGGTCAAATGGGTCAAGTTGACCAATTTGACCCATTTGACCTAATTGGGTTAGGTCATGGGTTGGTTTAGGTTTAGTTAATCGTTTGAAATATTTTGCAAGCTTTGGTTCCAATCAATTTTGGTTTGATTTGATTTTGGCTCAATTTAACCTTTTAGGTCAAGTTGGGTTCATGGTTGTTAGGCTGGGGTTGGGTAGTGGCCAATTGTGGCTTTGGTCAAGTTCAACAAGTGGTCTAGAATGAATTTGACCCTTTGGTTACGATCAATTTGGCTTAGATCAAGATTTGACACATTTTGACTTTTTAGGTCAAGTTTAGTCAACTTGGTTCAAGTGGCCAATTAGGCTAGGTTAGGCTCAAATGATGACTTGGTCAAGTTCAAACATTGATCATGAATTGGTTTTGATCAATGGTTTCAATTAATTTGGCCTATGGTGGATTTTGGCTAGTTTAGGTTTCATTTTGGCTAAGTGTTGACTTGGTCAACCTTTAGATTTGACTTGGTTTGACCCAATTTGAGTGATTGATCATCTTATGATGATTGTTGCTCATAATATGAGGCTTAGGTGAGCTTAGTTCAATCCAATTTGGGTAGGATTAGAATTTGGTTCAAAAGGGGTACTTTAGGTCACTTTGGGTCAATTGAGTCTAAGTGGGTCAATTGACTTGATCAAGGCTTGATTCAAGTTTGGTTAAACTCACTATGGACTTATGATTGAAATATAAATCCATTTGCAAGTGATTTGGATACAAATGGGTTTTGATTCATTTGACAATTTCAAGTTCAAAGGGTGAACATGAGTTTGGCTTGGGTTTGATTTTTGAATTTAGTTTTGGTTTGATGATTGAATTTTATGTTTATATTTGGATTCATGGTTGAAGGATTGATTGAATTATAAAGAAAAATCAAGGGTTTGGCTTGATTTGAGTTTGATTTGGCTAAGTTCAAGAATTTGACTTGAAGGGTTAGGTTGAATTTTGATTAGATTTGGGTTTGAATTTTGGATTTAGTTTTGGTTTGATGATTGAAGGTTTTTTTATATTTGGATTCATGATTGAAGGATTGATTGAATCATGAAGAAAAATCAAAGGTTTGGCTTGATTTGAGTTTGATTTGGCTAAGTTCAAGAATTTGACTTGAAGGGTTTGGTTGAATTTTGATTAGATTTGGGTTTGAATTTTGGATTTGGTTTTGTTTATTTGAATTTATATTTCATTTATATTTATGAATATAAATGATAATATAAATGAGTTATGAGAAATTTTTTTGAATTTGAATTGATTTGAGTTTTATTTGAGCTAAGTCCATAAGATGAAATCAAAGGGCTTAAGAAAGATTTTTGAACTTGGAATTGAGTTTTGGATTTAGTGTTGGTTATTTGGATTTATATTTAATTTATATTTATAAATATAAATGAAAATATAAATGGGTTATGAGAAAATTTCTTGAGTTTGAAGTGGTTTGGATTTGATTGGAGCTAAGTTCATAAGATGGAATCAAAGGGCTTAGGAAAGATTTTGAACTTGGAATTCAATCATGGGTTTCAATTATTTGGAATTGATTCATGAACTGAGAAAATCCATTGGGTTAGAATTAGTTTAAGGTTTGGTTTGGAATTGAAGTCAATTTGAGTTTGAAGTTTGATTTGAAAGAAGGAAGTGAGGATTTGGTTCAAGCTATAGGGTAGGCAAATTTTCTTCTAGACATAACTTATTCCTATTTTCTAAGTCTCTAGAGTTAGGTCAAGTGTTCACCTAATGACTGAAGTGTCTTAAGACTAGAAACTCTTAGTGTCTAAGAGAGTCTATGTAGATGGAGGGATGAGTGATCATTCTAAAATGAGGTAACCCTAAGGCATAACCTATTCCCTAACTCTTTCTAAGATTAGGTTAAGTGTCTACTAATCAGAAGTGTCTTAAGAGGAAACTCTTAATGTCTAGAGGAGTCATAGATGGAGGGGTTGAGAGCTCATTCTAAAAATGAGGTCAATAAAGGGTGCCCAATAGGTGTGTGTGTGACTGACTAGTCATGCCACACATATTGGTGTTGATCGAGATGATCAACAACATCGAATGATCATAAGCACTAACAGAAGCAATCTACTCTTAACCCAAAGTGCAGAAGGAATCAAGAGCTTAGTGCAATGTGACTCTACTCATGTCAAGGACATGAGAGACTAAAGGAGGAATCTGCTAGGGACTGAGTATATGAACCTTCCACTAGGGAAAGAGGTTCAAGTCATCTACAAGGTGATAAGAGGTTTGATCTGATTTGGGTCTCACTAGGGAGAGAAATTAATTTAATTTGTTGATTTAGAGTTTAGTGTTCCACTTGGGATGGAAATGCAAACTCTCCACTAGGGGAGCAAGTTCAAGTCATCTATGGAGAAACAGATTGAATTAATGGATTATCGAGAAAGACTTGCATCTCACAGAGGAGAGGCATATGATTTGATTGATTGGTTGTTTAATTTATTTTTTATTATTTGATTTGACTCCACTAAGGAGGAGGGTTGAATTTGTTTTAGATTTTAGTCCACCGGGGAGGTTGATTCATTTGTTTTAGATTTTTAAATTTTGAGATGAATCCTATTGGTTTGTGATGGATCGCATTGAGTAGGAGCCGTGTTGGCCTAGTCCTATCTCAGATTTACCCATCCAAAGGGGTAGTCTACCAACCACATAGTAGGACTATCCAACCAAGGAGCTGCCTTTTGGTTTGTAATGGTCAAGTTAGGAAGAATGCACAGGGACTCACATCTTCCAAATCAAGGAACCACTAAGGTGATCAGTTACTTGTGCAACAAATCGAACTCGACCTAGGGCTGACTACTGAGTGAATGCTATTGGGGGACTTAAACCAAGTCAAATGTAGTCAAAGTTAATTTCATTATTAATTTATTTTTGATGGATCCCATCAGTTTGCAATGAACTGCACTGAGTAGGGGAGTTCATATTGAGTAGGGGCCATGTTGGCCTTGGTCTAACATAGATTTACCAATCCAAAGGGAGTAGCTTCCCGGCCGAGGGGACAACTATCCAACCAAAGGGGTACCTTTCAATTTGTAGTGACTAAATTTTGGAAAGAAAGTTCAGTGACTCACATCTTTCATTATAAAAAGACCACATGAGTGACAAATTAATAAGGTAACATGTCAACTCAACCTAGGGCTGCCCGTCGGTTTGCGATTGTCATGCTAGAAAGAATATGTAGACATCTTCCAAAGAAATGATCAGGGGTAACCGCTTGTGGAAAAATTGAACGCCTAAGGCTATGGAGAGTGTTGACCTAGGGACTTATCTACTCAAGTAGTCGCAATTCTATGGGAGTTCTCGACACTAAAGATAGGATGCCTGCTTAGGAAAAGGGGCCCTTCAGGGGCTTGAATTCTTAATCCACAAGCAAATTAATTTATTTTTTTATTTGTTTGTTTATCATGGACCCTGTTGGTTTGTGAAGGATCATACTAAGAAGGAACTTATATTAGCCTAGACCTATCTCAAATTTATTGAACCAAGGGAGAATCTGCGCATCGTCTGAATATATTCTCCAATCATAGGGGCGACTACTAGGAAAGGGGACAATCCAAAGTAACAGGGTAGTGTCTAAATGGGGTCAAAGGATGTGATCCAAATAGAGTGCGTAGGAGAGGGTCTAAGGGCTTGTTCCAATACCCGAGAAGATAATTTGCAATAGGTATTCGGTGTCCAACTCAAGGAGAAAGCTCAAGGACTCACATCTGTCAAGAGTGGTGTATCCACCGGGTGAGTTGCTGTCAGCATAGTGAACATCAACCAATATAAGGTGCCCACCGGTTTGCAATAATCGGCATAGGAAGAAAGCTCAGGGACTCACATCCTCCTATGTGGGATTATTCCGATGGATTTGTCTTGACTCGGCACATCACTAGGGCGTTCGAATGTACCTGGGACTTATATCAACTCAAAAGTTGCTAGAAGGAAAGGAGCCTCTGGGAGACTTATCCTTAACCTCAAGTATACTCAACTTAGTTAGTGCATGGTGGTTAGTTTAAGAAGAAAGTACAGGGACTCACATCTTCTTAAACAAAATCAACATGAGGTAGCTTCTTGGTAGGCGGAATTCTACCAACTAACAAGGCACTCGGTTGCAATGGTCGTTAGGAAGAAAACTTGACATCAACCAATGATACCTTGGGGTGATACTTGGGGAGTAATGGCCCAAAAGCTAATGAGTGAGTGCCATTGGGGCTTGCTCTCACATTAAAATAGCCTAAGACAGAAGTTTTGTGTTTATTTTTGTGCTTGTGTTAAAGGGAAAAGGATGCCGCTTGGGTTTTCTTACACCTACCCTAAACACACTTGGGGAATTTGATGAAATGGTGCCATGAATGGAAACTGGGATTCCCCACCAAGAAAGGATGCCACTTGGGTTCTCTTACTCTTATCTTAGTTATGCTAATCGAAATAGGATGCCTCTTGGGTTCTCTTACACCTATTCTAGTAGCGCCAGAGAATTATGTTTGATTGTGTTTGTGCTATGAAAGAGGGATATGATGCCTCTTGGGTTCTCTTACACCCATCCTAAACACGTCATGGCAGATTCACAAACTAGAAGATAACACTTTGAAAGAAGATAAGTTTTTGATGAATTGGAATGAAGTTTTGTTCTTTTGATTGATAATTATTTTCAGACATGTTTTTATGGGTAATATTTCTTCAAATAGAGCCCATTAATTGGAAGCATCGGGTGTTCCCGTTTACAATCAATAAGCTGATAAGATTCTACTTGGAAGGCCTTCTCCATGACATAGGGGCCTTCCCAAGTGGGTTCAAACTTACCTCCCATCTTTCAATGGGCAATAATTGGTCTCCTTAGGACTAATACAAGTTCTCCTACTTGAAAAGACCTAGGGCAGACCAGCTTGTTGTGAGCTTGAATCATTTTAGCTTTATACAACTCGAGGTTCTGGAACGCTTGTATGCGTCTCTCCTCCAAACCTTCGAGCTCTTCTAACCACAACTTTGCATTCTACTTTATAGTGATTTTGTTATCCAATGCTATCCTTAATGATGGGAGTTGAACTTCTAAGGGTATAACCACTTCAAACCCATGCACTAAAGAAAATGGGATAGATTGAGTTGGAGTTCCATATGTGGTGTGGTAGGCCACCAGGCTTCAACCAACTACTCATGCCACTATCGTTTATTGTCATCAACTATCTTATTTAGTATATGGATGAGAGTTTTGTGAATGCTTCTACTAGACCATTTGCTTTGAGGTAGTAGATGGTGGAGTATCTCCAATCTATATCGTGTCTTCTGGCAAAGCTATTGATCTTGGTGCTTTTGAATGCAATATCATTATCAGATATAATTCATCGAGGCACCCCAAACCTATGATATGGTTCTAAAAAAGCGAAGCACACATCTTGTGACCTCTTTGAGTGGGACTGCTTCCACCCACTTGGAAAAGTAGTCGGTGGCAATTAGAATGAACCGGTGACCCTTGAAAGAAAGAGGATCAATCAGACCCACAATGTCGGTACCCCAACACTCAAATGGCTATGAAGCCAAAGTAGGATGTAGAACGTTGGGTGGTTGATGTAAGACTACACCGTGTACCTGACATTGATGGCATCTCCACGTTATTCATGCGAATCACCTAAGGCCGAAGAATATCATAGTCTCTTGATCTTTGCTTTCATCTTCAGACTAGATTGATGAGCTCCGCATAGACTTGAATGTACCTCGGTCAGGATCCTATGGGCTTTGTGTTTATCCAAACAGCGTAACCACATTTGATCGAAAGACTGTCGATATAAGGTTCCATCCACGAGAGCATAGGAGAGAGCTCTCTTTTTAACCTGATGGGTTTGTGACTTTTCTTGAGGTAGTTTGCCGGTGTTCAAATAGTCTATGAATGATTTCCTTTAATCCAGCTCCTTGTCCTTTTTGGTAATGGAAACCTCCCCTTCAAGAGAAAGTCTCTCGATGAGTTTAGAATCAATAAGGGATCGGACTTGTCTATTTTGGACCCTTATTGGAATGGACTCATCTTCGGACATTCTTGGCAAGTTTGGCCAAAGCACCGCTACTACATTCTCTCCTCGGGACCTTGTAGATGGTGACCTTGGCCAACAGCTTCATGGTATACCGTGGTAATGATGAAGCTTGGGTTTGAGAACCTCAGATCCCAACTGGTTGATGACCAACCGAGAATCCCATAGATATTGATGCTCTGACACACATAATGGCTAACTCGGATCAATCAAAGCCTCATACTCGGCTTCATTGTTGGTGTAGATATTAGAGAGATAGTATGAGAATCTCATCACATCGTGTACTGAAGTTAAGAGAACTATTCCTACCCCTGCCTTTCCTAGAAGAGTAGATCGTGGTGCTTCCCCTTTGTGAAAGGAAGCCACACCATCAAAATACATCTCCCATCGGTGATTGTCAACCTCCCCTAAGTTCATGATTTGTTCATTAGGGAGATCGTCACTAAGCGGAGAATCAGCAGGAAGTGGGTGTGTTGCTAAGAAATCCATTAGTGCTTATTCTTTCATTGCACGGAGGGGTATGAATGTGATATCAAACTGCGAGAGAATCATGGACCAATGTGCCAAACATTCGGATAGCGTTGGTCATGTCATGAGATACTAGAGTGCATTGGTTCTAGAAATTAAGTTCACCTTATGAGAAAGCATATAGTGCCGTAGCTTTTGGGATGCAAAGATTAAATCTAGGCAATGTTTTTGAATAGGCAGGTAGTTCACTTCAGTAGAAATCAAATGACGGTTGAGGTAGTGGAGAGCGCTCTCCTTCCCTTCATTGTTGGCTTGGGCCAACAAAGTGCTAAGGGAGTCATCCAATGTAGCTATGTAGAAGATAAACAGCCTACCCGAGATAGGAGTTGCTAGAACTAGCTGCTTTACCAAGTAGTATTTGATATCTTTGAAAGAAAGCTAGCACTTGTCATCCCACTTGAACTTGGCATCCTTTTTGACAAGTGCTGAAAATGGCTTGCATCTTCCTGCTAGGTTAGAGATAAAGTATCTTAGATACACCAACGGACCTTGGAAAGATCTGAGTTGAGTTAAACTTTTAGAAGGTGGCATTTCTAAGATAGCTTTGATCTTTTTCTATCTATTTCTATTCCCAGTGTGGACAACAAAACCAAGGAACTTCAGTACTCACAATGCACATTTTAGGATTCATTTTGAGGTTATATTATCTTAACTGTTTGAAAACTACTCTCAAGTGAAAGAGATGGTCTTCCTTTTTTGTGCTCTTGACTACTAGATCATCAACATAGCACTCAACCTGATGATGGATGAGTTTGTTGAAGATCTGAGTCATGGCCCGTTGGTATGTAGCACCAGCATTTTTAAGGCTGAAAAGTATGACCTTATAATAATAGATTCTGAGCAGGGTTCAAAAATAGTGTTTCTTTCATCCTCCGGGGCCATCTTGATTTGGTTATAGCCAGATGACCCATCCATAAAGGAGAATACTACATGAGATGAGGTGATGTCCACCATTTATTCTGGTATAGGAACAGGAAATGCATCCTTAGGGCATGCCTTATTTAAGTCCCTCAAATTGACGCATATGTGAATTTGGCCATTCTTCTTCTTAACTAGGATGACACTGGCTAACTAGGTAGGGTATTTTTTCCATGATGAAACCAACATCGGTCAGTTTCTTGACTTCAGAAAAGACCAGTTGTTCGATTTCTAATCGCAAAAGTCTAGGAGCTTGCTTGATAGGGTTGGCGTTAGGATCAATTATTAGTTTATGGACTGCTACGTCTGGAGATAATCTGAGCATTTCTTCATAGCTCAATGCAAAGTAGTCCTTAAACTCAATCAATAGCCTAACTAAGTCATTGGTTTCTTCTTTATTCAACAACGAACTGATATATGTTGGGCGCGAATTTTCTTCTTCCCCAAGGTTGATTTTTTTAAGATTGTCAATTGTTGAATGGATCTCCTCTTCAAATTCTGGTGGTGCATCTTTGATTTAGAGATCATCTAGGTCATCTGAAGTTTCTAAACATACTTTCTCATACGAGTTGGTATGGTTTGAGAAGAACTCTCAGATGATTGGTAACTACGATAATTATCAACATCATTGGACCTTATCTGAATCTAGTCTTGATCTTGATTGTGCATCCCTACCTGTGTTGTTCCATAACTTTTTGAAGTATTTTGACCTGTGCTTAGACCATGTGTAAGGAATCAAACCTTTCTTTGCAAGATTAAGAACACAAGGCGAATACCAATCAAAAGGCAATGCCATTAATTCTTTATATGAATTATTCTCAAGTTATACATCAACTTCAGGACTTGAGGATGATGATCCCAATATGAATCTCTTCGGCTTTGCATCAATGGAAGATTTAGGGGCTTCCTTAACTACTAAACCTTCAGCTTTTTGAGATGAAAGTGAGGTTAGAGCTAAAGTTCCCAACTGTTGCCTGATAGTTTCACATAAATTTGATTCGAATACATTTGTGCTTTGCCTGGAGGCCTGGTCTTCATCGTTGTTAGGCTTGAGTGTCACCTCTAATGGAACCCATTAAGAAGGGTTAGCTGGTATACTAATCACAGGAGACTCATCCTCCGAACTAGATTCCAAGTCTATGTGAATAATAGGGGTACTCCTATGCACTAGAACATAATCCCTATTAGCTGGCTGCCAACCAAGGGATCTTTCACCTTTGAAATTTCCTCTATTTCTGCCTCTGTCTCTGCTTAGTGGATGTCGAGTCATCCTTCCCACATGCCTATATGATGGAATGAATTGTGGGTAGAATGTGATATGTGGCTCCACTTCTTCCTCAATGTCCTTTTCTTGCTCACTTGAACTTTCATTTTTCTTTTCTCTTTCTTTTTCTTTTTCTCTTTTTTTTTTCTTATTTTTCTTTTGCATTCAAATTTTGACCAAGTTTACAAGAAAATATGTTTTGAGGAAGATAATAGGTCGCATCTTCATATATCTCAACCACAATGACTGAAAATGGCTTTTCATCATCTTTGATATAGTACTCGATCCCATCCTTTCAGAATTTGATGCACTGATGGCAGGAGGATGGAATCATATTATTCTAATGTATCCAAGGCCTACCGAGCAAAGTACTGAATGAAGTATTCAAATCATTTATGTAGAATTTGTCTTCAGTCTTCCATTCATCTATCTCCGAAGGTAACACTATGGAACCTAAAGCCCTCTCGCCTTATTCATTGAATCCTCTCAACATCATCTAATCTCCTCAAAGTGTGGAGATATTGATCCTCAAATAGGCAAGGGTCTTTAGACTCATAATGTTCACCAATACACCTAGATCAACAAGAACCCTAGAGAGTCTGAATCTACCTATGTCCACTGTAATGTAGAGGGGATGGTTTTGCTCCATGTCCTATAAAAGAAGGTCTTCATCTATGAAGGTGATTCCCTGGACTTCTCTTGAATAATTTGCCTCCTATCCAATAGCGGTCAGCTGGGCTAAGCATATTTCAAGATCAAGAAGAGCCTTGATTAATGACTCCCTCATCTCTTTGGATAAGATAAGGGCATCATATATGCTTAGCTTAGATGACAACCTTCTTAGGTGAGAGAGGACATTATAATCCACTCTAGGCTGATTCTCTACAAGCATATCCAAGGGTGAAACATCCTGTGGAGCAGCTTCTCGATCATTTAAACCAATGACTTATTTTCCCCTATCTTGAGGTGCTGCCCTAGGAGGTAAAATCTTGACACTATGGAGGTTGACTTCGGTGATCTCTTGTGGCAAGTTAGTGTAAGGTTCTACCTGCTCATCAGGCTCACCTATAGCTTCTCCTATGGGACCCTCAGAATCGGATGATTCCAGGTCAATCTCAAGAGGTGAACCCGTATTATTTAGAGAAGAAAAGTCCAACTCTAAATCAAAAAGAGGAAGATCAGAGTTATTATAATTATTATTTATACTTGAAGAGCTTTCTAAAAGAATAGCATTAGACAACCCATCAGAAGTGACAGATATAATTCAAATAAGCTTTATTCTTTGATTTCTTGGATTTTGAAGAAGGTACATAGTAGAAGTCAAGTAAAGTAAGTGGGGTGAGGGATTTGATGCCCTCGTCTGTTGATACAAGATGTCTACTATAGGAAGAGCTAGCTGAAGTAGAGGTGCTCGCTGATGTAGTAGTAGCTGTGGGTGAGGCTAGGCTCGATTGGTGGTTGCCTTGGCTATCAGTGCAGGCTGTCTACTCTCTTTCTGCTCTTGAGCTCCTAAGTTGTCTTGGACAACTTGCAAACCTTCCTTGATGTTGGAGGTTCGAGCTACCTCAGGCACCTGGAAGGAAAGTTTCTTAAATTTTGGGCACAATCTTCTTAGAGGTTCGAGATAAGGAAATATCCCAACCTTCTTTGCTTTTGGAAGGATCGCAGGTATCCCCAAGGATTACCCTAATGGAACTGAATGGTTGTTCCACAAGGTATTCCTTTGGGATAACAATGGCACCTGTCTTGAAGCTATGTTCAAGCCAATCCTTACATATAAATTAATCCTCCAAAACATAACCTAACATGCAGTGGTAGGGGCAAAAGTTAAGATCATTTCTTTTGCCCGCTTCATCTAGCCTTCTAGGTTTGGGTAGTTGGAAATCAGGTTTCTTTAAGAGATTCTTAAATATTTTCCTGATTACCTCCCTCTTAAATGAATATGACTTCTTTAATTTATCCATAAGAGTAGGTAGACCATAGCAGGGTATGTGTACCACTTCTTTGAGTTAATGGTGAGGAGGAATGGTGGAGAGCGGTTTCTCATACTACTCTTTGGTCGATTGCTTCCCCTTGTTTACTGCTGTCACTGCCCATGGTTTCTTCTCATAAGCTTTCTACTGCTTCAGCTTTGTTGATTGATCCAGAAAAGGCAACTATTTGGCTTCTCCTTGTAAGCTAGCAACCTTGTTGATTAGCTTATCAAATATTTTGATGGTGAAATCTTTGAGCTTGAAGGCGACCAGGCCATGGATATTCTTAAGCAAAATCTGGCATGTCTTTGTTGGCGTGGTTCACATTTCATACTCAAATTATGCCATCTAAGAATATAATCAATGAGGAACTCACCATGGTGTTGTTGAGCCACAACGAGATAGCCTATAGTCATCCTTTACTGAGCTCCTCCAAATCTCTTAATGAAGAGTTGCCTTAACTCAGCAAAAGTCTTCATTGAACTATTAGGGAGTTCAGCATACCAATCAAATGTTATGCACGCAAAATTTAAAAAGAGAAGGAGAAATCACCACCAACATTGTAACATGCAGAAATGTGCTATGTGTTGCCTTGGGTTGTCGCTACCATCGAAGCTCTTGAAATAAGATGGTATAAAACCCTTAGGATACAAGATGGTATCGAATTTCTCTTGGTAGGGTCTACCCTTTAGAACTGATGATCCTCCTCAGGCTTGAGCCAACGCTTCTCTCACTTGCTACTCAACCATGGTTTTAATGTCCTTTTCCTATATGGAGGTACTATCTACTACCTTCCTATAAAAATTGGTGTTGCCCTACTCTACTGGAGGTAAAGTCTTAGCTGGATCCAAGACATGCAACAACGCAGGCTGACTAGTCTCTGCTATAGTAGGATGAATTGCCAGTGCTTGGTTCTGAAGTGATAAAATAACTGCTAGAAAATCCTCAAGATGCTTCCCATCTTATCTATTTGTTCATCCTTTTTCTTTAATTGTTGACAGAGGTGTTGGGTCGAGTAGGCTGTGTCTTCTTGCTCGGCCACATCACCTTCCAAAGTCTATTGATCATGTAGAAGAGAACCCCTGGTGTCTACCATGTGTACTCCTGCAAAATCCTCTAATATATCATCTTCATTCGAATCAAAATTGATCTTCTCATCCTCTAAATCAGACCAGGCATATCCTAAGATTTCTTTCTTTTCCACTAGATACTGAGCCATAATATCATCTAGGAATCAATCTAACTGAACATGTACAAAAGATCAAGGCTGATCGGTAGTAAGATCATTGTCATGGATAGATAGACATCTAACCTCTCTTACTATTGGAGAGCTAACCCTATGTGTGCTATGCTTGCTAGAAAAAAGATGCTTCTGACTATCACTGGATCTGGATGGAGCAGTAGTTCTAGGAGGGTCTATAGCCATGGGGCAACTAAACTATCTCCTCCTCCCTCTCTACTCTGCAATCTTCACTTGGTTCGCATTCCTCACCATGGATGGCGGGATCTAGGGATCACCACGTGGTTCTCTTCTCCTCGGATGTAGCCTTCATGGCCTTTGCTAGAATGGTAGATGTTGGAACATGTATAAGAGATGGTGGGCATGGAGTAGAGTAATGAGGTGGAGGCACCACCGACTCTCTCTGAATAGGAGCTCCTCTCCTGTGATGGGTAGTCCCCGTGAATAGGATACTATCAGTATAATTGATGCGGGTAGCACGGCAATCGAGAAAGTCCATAAGTGCAGAGGCCACTGACTGTCGGCTGTACCTATGGCGCTCCCAACTAGTGATATGAACAGATGTGCAGGCCTCCCTAGCCCTCTCCTGTCTAATTTGTTTACCCACGCTGTGGGGGATAACTAATCTCAAATCAAATTGAGCCCCAGACTCCGATCGTCCATAGGCTCTGCCAACTCAGTAAAGAACTGACCTCAGGCCAGCGTACGACCTCCTCCTCTCACTAATAGGAGCTTCAAAATGAACTGCTGGCGGAGGTGAAGCTGAAATCCTCCTAACATCCTCTCTATCAGGTCCAGAGAGGGGTGAAACCTATTCTCAGTGAGAGAAGACCTACCCTAGGTGACTCCTCCACGAGGCGCCTCAACTCCCACAGCTATCTGAGTGTGATGTTGCTTGATCATGTGGTTCTTGTTTCTGCACTAAGACCTGGTAGGTCAAGCAGTATGGGAACTAGACCCAATCTCGAAGGCAGAGGAGACAATCCCTGGAATCAGGGGAGCCTTCCCCTTGGAAGGTGCCAATGAGTGGGTCTTGCTTTGCTCTTGAGCACAGCGGCATTGCTTCTACTCTTGTGAGCGCCATTGCCTTCCTCTTCAGTGAGGGAATCTCTAAATCAGATGGTAACTTAACCCGGATGACCGGCTTTGCCCGGTTACCATGCTCTCACTAATTGTCGTGAGGGTGGTCCCCTTACATGTAATCTGAGCGCCAAAGCCTCAACCAAAGTGGATGAGGTGGGCATAGTCAAATCATGGGAGGCTGGCCTAATCCAAGGCCAAATCCATCCCATGAGAAAATGTGAAGATGTATTTTTGTGTTGCCATTGAAATGAACTGAATTGAAACTAAAACTGACTGAAAGTCTACAATGTTGAAAAACAAGTTTGAATCATATTTTTATTTTGTTGATTTTTGAATTTTGATTTAGAATTTGAACCCACACTCAACAACTCAAAAGTGTTAAGTGGGGCTCAAATGAATTTGGAAGAGAGATTTTTGGATTTAGATTTGAAGAGAAGATTTTTTTAATGTAGAATCCATTTTTCAAAAAATTGTGTATGTTGAAAATGGGTTCAAGAATTTTTGGAGAGATTGATGCTTCCATATGTTTATATTTGAATTTGATTTTTGAGTTTGAGGACCCTTCATTTAACAAATTTGAGTATGTTAAAGTGAAGGGTCAATTGATTTTATTTTGATTTGTGATTTTGGGATTTACTCACTTAGCAAATTTGGGTATGCTATGTGAGGTTAGAAAATAATTTTCTTCTTCTTTTGCTTGTTTGTCAATCATGTTTGGATTTGAAAATGGAATCTTAACTTAGCAATTTTGGGTATGCTAAATGAAGAATCCATATGTTTTGTTTGAAAAGAGGATCTTTACTTAGAAAATTTAAGTATGCTAAATAGAAGATCCTGATGTGTTTTATGTTTTTGTGATTATGATTTTGAAAAGAGGATTCTTAGAAAATTTATGTATGCTAAGAGAATCCAAATGTGTTTCATGTTTTAATGATTTTCAAAAGAGGTTTCTTAGAAAATTTAAGCATGCTAAGGGAATCTAAATGTGTTTCATGTTTTTTGTGATTTTGATTTTGAAAAGTGGATCTTCACTTAGCAAATTTTGGGCATGCTAAATGAAAGATCCAAATGTTGTTTGAATTTTTGTGATTTTGATTTTGAAAAGTGAATCCTCACTTTAGCAAATTTGGGTAAGCTAAATGTTTTTTTTTTTTGAATTTTTGAAAAGATGGTTATTGATTTTGTTTTGAAAATAAAATCTTCATTCAATAAATTGAATGAGGATGTTCATTTGTGCTTTTTGAAAATATGATTGTTGATTTTGATTTTTTGAAAATGAAATCTTCATTCAATAAATTGAATGAAGATATTCATTTGGTGCTTTTGGAAAATATGATTGTTGATTTTGATTTTTTTTTAAATGAAATCTTCATTCAATAAATTGAATGAAGATATTCATTTGGTGCTTTTGGAAAATATGATTGTTGATTATAATTTTGGAATGATCCAACATATAACAATCATGAAGATTGTTAGATGAGGGTGATTTAGAAAATTTTTTCTGTAAATATTTTATTATGTGCATTTTGAAAAAGTGCTTTTTGGAGATTGATGTTTTCATAAAGAGTTTATTTTTGTTTATTTTTGGAGTGAACCTTACCTTACTATAAAAAAATTGTAAGGAGAAAGTCTTTAGTTATTTCTTTTTATTAAATTTTTATTTTCACCTATTGGGGAACCCAATAAGGGTTTTAAGACCTACATGGAGTGAGGTCCTAAAACCTAAAGGATGTTGCCTATCTTAGCTTAAGGATGAAATAAACTAAGTGCCAACAAAAAATAAAGATAGTCTTGGGTTCATATAAAATACAAATCCACTATCGATACTTAGAGACAACGATCATTTTCCAAAGATGGAGAGAAGAACCATCCCCAACGGAGTCGCCGAAAAAATCTGTGGTGAAATTTATTCTTGCCTTCTTCTATCCTTTTGGAAAGGATAAATGAAAACAAAAATATATGCCTCTTGGTTCGGGACACCACGTAGATCCGCAGATGTTCTTATTAGGGTGATCGGGTATGATATTGAGGAAAGGTGTACTATCTCGAAAGATAGAAGTCACCACCCTACAATGGACCTAATCACCTGAATAAGGACTTCTAAGGACTATGGAACTTCGTTTGTACCAGAGATTCTTCCCCTACTTTACATGAAAAAGTAAAGTAGGGTTTATTTTAAATCGGGTTCGTTAAGTTTCCTATGGAGGTAAGCCCTCATAATTATTTACATCCTAAGGAATGAGATTCCTTAGGAATACTCACGATTAAGGTAAATGATCGTTATCTCCAAAGATTTAAAAGATAGGAATATCAATCAATTAGTTTATTTTTAGGAGATTAAGTAGTATTGATCAAGTGGAGGGAGTTATTATCGAAGCCAAAAGGAGATGAGTAAGGGATGCTTAGAATATTAGGAAGCCTAGTAAGCATCCCAAACTATCCTACGGATGGGTTTTATATTTTTGAAATTGAAATAATTTATTTGTTTGAGTTGAATTTTTACTAGAAATCTAGGACTTATAATTCCATGATACAAAATAGTGGAAATGCCTAAGAGGTGAGGATTTATGCTTCTAGCCTGCAAAGGGAAGTAGCAACCTTTGAACCTAAATCTAAGGAGCTTTGGCGAAGGCCAAAGCATGACCTAAATCTAGGGTGCAAATGGGTATTTGGTTTACCTCCATAAGAGAGGATAAACCACCCAACTGTTTGAACTTAAAACTGCCTGGGAGTAGCTGCCAACTAACTCGTCCTACGATTTTAAATACATGTAGGAAAGTCATATGCTTTCACAAGATAGCTACACTATTATTTATTTAGAAAAGATACTAAATCCTTAAATACACTCTCTAAGAGACTAGATCATGTGGGGCATGATTAATGACTTAAATCTGATGTAAATTTTGTTATGTTTTGTTTTCATTTTGGAAAATTCATTTGACACAAGCTTATAGGATTCATATGCCTAATGCATGAGAAATTAGATTATGGGCCAAAATCAATAAGAAAGGAGGTGTGTTTCCACCATGGCTCTTAAAGGTCAAGCTAAGTTCCCTGGCATGGGTGGAAGCCCTCCAAAATAAGAGTGAAACAAGATGCTTTTTATACTATTCACATGCAAGCTTATAAGTAATTGTAAGCAGCATACTTTTCATTTGTAATATTTTATTTCTAAGTTTTGAAAATACTTTTGGATTTAGTAGTGATAATAGCCATTCATATTCTTACTTTAGCCAAAATATGTAATTTGACATAATGGAAACATTTCATTTTAATTTATTTTTCAAAAGATATGAATGCATGATTTTCATATGACATACACATTTAGCATGCTAGAAAAGAGACAAAGTGATATAAGCATGTAACTTCACTCACTCTAATTAATTCCTAAAGACAATCCTATGGAATAAGATTATTTAAAGTGAATCAAAGTTGGTTTAAGGAAATTTTGGTTTTTTTTTTTGAGTTTGGTTTGAGTTTAAGGAATATTAGAAGGTTTGCTGGTCCTAACCCATCTTCCACATATGTTTGTTGTTTTAGTTTAATTTTAGAACCATTAGATTGATATATATATATATATATATATATATATATATATATATATATATATATATATATAGGTTAAGGTGTACATTAAGTTCATTAATTACCCCATAGCTATACCACTTTAACATATTTAACCAAATAATTATGAGCCAATGTATGGCATAAACCACAAAGAATTTAAATTAGCAATGCACCTAAGAAAGAAAGGGGCCTAATGTATTTGGCTCAAAATTAATGATTAATTAAGCTAAAAGGTTTAATTTAAGTACTTTCATAACCCTTCCCACACATATGCATTATATATTCTTTCCTTAAGCTACTTAGGTTATTGGACACCTAAGTATCTACCCAAGAAGGAATTGATTAAGTTCAGATTGATTTGATTTTAAAACTTTGATTAATTAATCCATTTAATTAAGTGATTAAACTATTTAATTAATTTGCACCTTAATTAGATTTTTATCCAAATCAAATAAAGTTAGGGGAAAAGATTTGGGAGAGGGCTCCTAATCTCATTCTCTAAGTCCATTCACTGTTCTAAGGTAATTAGAAAACTTAATTAATGGATTTATTACCATTTAATAGGTTACTTAATCATTTAATTAATTAAGAGAGTAATTAGGAGTGAATCAAGCAATTATCCTAATTAAATCATTAATAAATTCCAAGAAAATTAGAGGAAGAAGAAGTCATCCCACTAAACATACATGAGAAGTTTGGAATCAATCAATGGAATAATTAGGGAGTAATTAACATAATTATATTCCTAATAAAACCCAAATTGCATGAAATTTACTATTCAAAATCAATTAAACTAAATTTTATATTATTCCCCTTTGAAATATCTTCAATATGCAATTGAGTTTGTATTTTTTTGATTTTTCTACATTTAATTATATAATTTTGAAGTTTCTATGATTACAACCTAATTAAATCACTAATTATATAGTTAATCAAATCGGCGGCGCGTGGACCACTGATAGGGCGCGTGCTTTCCATGTGGCATGATGGGATTTGCTATTTAAGTAGTTAAATCAAGTGTCACGTCAGCCGACAGCGCTACACAGTTTCTCTTTGGACAGTCTGATCAAAGATCGGATAGTCCGGATTATACCCGTGGATCAGAGGGGATTAAAATGCAAGATCTAATCGGATTAATCAAGACCATCCATTGAAAACATGTGGGATGGACGGTCCAAGATTTGTCTTTGAGCTCGCCTACGGGAGAGGGCAACCATCCATCCCTTAGGGCTTGATCTGAGCTTGATTGAGCTCGGATTGAGCTAAGATTGATCACACACCATCTAAGAGTAAACACAAAAAGATCTAATGGCCAATTTGCAATGGGATGTAACTTTATTTCATAGAGGACCAAGGAATCCTACACCTAAGCTTGGTTTTGATCCATACCTCATCGGAGGCTATCACTGGCGCTCCCAATCATCGAGGTAGCTTTGTCTAGTGGAGACGAAGCCCTATTAAAGATTTCAAGCTTTGGGATGAAGTGGATTTCTCAATTGACCAAACTTCTCCTCCTATGCTTGCGACTTTAGTCTAGCTCCCCCCTCCCATGCCTTAGAAGCTTTGGATCAATTCGATTGGGTCCTCTGAGGGTGCTTGCGAGAGAAATTGAATTGAAGTTGGGTATTGGATGAGTTGGAAAATTCCTTGAGCTCCCCTATTTTTGGGTTGAAGAAATCGAGAATGGAGAAATCACAATGGGTTGAGGAAGCTTGGAGAAACTTGGAGAAGCTTGCTCTGAGTTCCTATTCTTCAATCGAGTATGAATCCCTTGAATTAATGAGTATATCTCCCACAGGATGGATGAGCATGGCTTTGCCATTTTGATCAAATTGATCCTATGGAGTGAGTTAGTTAGGCTGTTCTCAATGGCATGTGATTTAGTTTTGGGTTTGGAGTGGAGTGGTGAAGCTCCCATGTGCTAAAATGAGGTGGAGGAGTGATTCCCATGTGCTCATTTTGAGTGGGGAGGTCAATTTTTGCCTTAGATTGGGTTTGGCTGAACCAAACCCATTGGGTCATGTGCACCACACCCACAAGTGTCCACTTGGCCACTAAGAGTGTGCCAAGTGGCCATGAAAAGGATATGACCAAATTCCAAGTAGAATTGGCCATAGGTTACCCCTTGACCTAGGGGTAAAATAGTCATTTGGCTTTGATTTCACTTTAGGCAGATTTAGAATAGTTTGAAATTGGGTTGGTCCAAATTTCAAAGAATTTGGAGTTGGTTTGATGTCATTTGGCTCATGTTGACCCATTTAGGTCAAAATGGGTCAACTTAGGTCAAGTTGACCAATTGGTCAAATTGGGTCAAACCAAGGGTTGGGTCAAGTTCAAATGACCAATTGAAATGTGTTGTCATTATTGGTTTGGTTCAATTTGGTTTATATTTAGTTTTGGTTCATTTGATTTTATTTAGGTCAAATGGGTCAAGTTGACCAATTTGATCCATTTGACCCAACTAGGTTAGGTCATGGGTTGGTTTAGGTTTGGTTAGTCATTTGAAATGTTTTGCAAGCTTTGGTTTCAATCAATTTTGGTTTGATTTGATTTTGGCTCAATTTGACCTTTTAGGTCAAGTTGGGTTCAAGGTCAATTGGGCTAGGTTGGGTCTAGTTGGCCAATTGAGACTTTGGTCAAGTTTAACAAGTGGTTTAGAATGAATTTAACCCATTGGTTGCAATCAATTTTGCTTAGATCAAGATTTGACATATTTTGACTTTTTAGGTCAAGTTGGGTCAACTTGGGTCAAGTGGCCAATTGGGCTAGGTTTGGCTCAAATGATGACTTGGTCAAGTTTAGACATTGATCATGAATTGGTTTTGATCAATGGTTTCAATCAATTTAGCCTATGATAAATTTTGGCTAGTTTAGGTTTCATTTTGGCTAAGTGTTGACTTGGTCAAAACCTACGTTTGACTTGGTTTGCCCAATTTGAGTGATTAATCATCTTATGATGATTGTTGCTCATAATGTGAGGCTTAGGTGGGCTTAGTTCAATCCAATTTGGGTAGGATTAGAATTTGGTTCAAAAGGGTTACTTTAGGTAACTTTAGGTCAAGTGAGCCTAAGTGGGTCAATTGGCTTAATCAAGGCTTGATTTAAGAACTCACATATGACTTATGATTGAAATTTAAATCCATTTGCAAGTGATTTTGAGTCAAATGGGTTTTGATTCATTTGACAATTTTCAAGTTGAAAGGATGAACATGGGTTTGACTTGGGTTTGATTTTTTAATTTAGTTTTGGTTTGCTGATTGAAGTTTGTGTTTATATTTGGATTCATGATTGAAGGATTGATTGAATCATGAAAAAAAATCAAGGGTTTGGCTTGATTTGAGTTTGATTTGGCTAAGTTCAAGGATTTGACTTGAAGAAGTATAGGTTAGATTTTGATTAGATTTGGGTTTGAGTTTTGAATTTGGTTTTGGGTATTTGAATTTATATTTCATTTATATTTGTGAATATAAATGAGAATATAAATAGGTTATGAGAAAATTTCTTGAATTTGAATTGATTTGAATTTAATTTGAGTTAAGTCCAAAAGATTGAATCAAAGGGACATAGGAAAGATTTTTGAACTTGGAATTGAGTTTTAGATTTATTTTTGGTTATTTGAATTTATATTTCATTTATATTTGTGAATATAAATGAGAATATAAATGGGTTATGAGAAAATTTCTTGAATTTGAATTGATTTGAATTTGATTTGAGCTAAGTCCATAAGATGGAATCAAAGGGACTTAGGAAAGATATTTTTGAACTTGGAATTGAGTTTTGGATTTAGTTTTGGTTATTTGAATTTATATTTCATTTATATTTGTGAATATAAATTAGAATATAAATGGGTTATGAAAAAATTTCTTGAATTTGAAGTGATTTGAATTTGATTTGAGCTAAGTCCATAAGATGGAATCAAAGTGACTTAGGAAAGATTTTTGAACTTGTAATTTAATCATGGGTTTCAATCATTTGGAATTGATTCATGATTTGAGAAAATCCATTGGAATTGATTTGAAGTTTTTTTTTGGAATTGAAGTTGATTTGTGTTTGAGGTTGATTTGAATTTGGAGTTTGACTTGAAAGAAGGAAGTGAGGATTTGGTTCAAGCTATATGGTAGGCAAATTTTTTGAACACCCCAAAGGCATAACATATTCCTATGGCTAACTCTTCTAAGTCTCTAGGGTTAGGTTAAGTGTTCACCTAATCACTAGAAGTGTTTTAAGACTAAGGAACTCTTAATATCTAAGAGGAGTCATATGCCTAAGATGGAGGGGTTGAGAGCTCATTCTAAAAATGAGGTCAACACCAACTTATGATATGCAACCACATTGAATTTAAATCATTGCACCTAAGAAAGAAAGGGGTCTAATGCAATTGGCTCATAATTATTGATTAATTAAGCTAAAGGGTTTAATTAAGTACTTTCATAACCTTCCCACATATGTGAGTTGGATATGATTTCCTTAAATCAACCTTAGGCTTTTGAACACCTAAGGATCTACCCAGCAAGAGATTGATTAAGTTCAGATTGATTTAATTTTGAATTTTGATTAGTTGAATTTATTAATGAAGTGATTAAACCATTAATTACAACTTGATTAAATGATTTCCAAATGGAGTGAACTTAGGGAGAGAGATTGGAAAAGGAATCCTAATCTCATTCCCTAAGTCCCTTCCATCTTTCATAGTGATTACAAGCCCAATTAATGGATTCATCATTGTTTAATAGATTAATTAATCACTAAATTAATTAAAGGAGTGATTAGGAATGAATCAATCAATTACCATAATTAAACTAGTAATAAATTCTAAGAAAATTAGGGGAGGCAGAAGTCATCCCACTAAACATACTTGAGAAGTTTAGAATTAATTAATGAAATAATTAGGGAGTAATTAACATAATTACATTCCAAATAAAACCCAAATTAAGTGAAATATACTGTTCAAAATCAATCACAATTATTTTTATATTATTCCCCCTTTAATTATATTTAAAATGAAGTTGAGTTTGGATTTTTTGGATTTTTCTACATTTAGTTATGAATTTTTAAAGTTTTTGTGATTAATAGGTCATTAAATAACCTAATTATATAACTAATCCCATCGGCGTCACGTGGGCTGTTGACGCGGTGCGTGCTTTCCATGTGGCACGATGAGATTGGTTATTTAAGTTGTCAAATCATATATCACATCAACCGATGGCGCTACGTGCTTTCTCCTAGGCCGTCTGATCAAGGATCGGACAGTCAGGATTAAACCCACAGCTTCAAAGGATTAAATCATTGGATCTAAAGTGTTTAATTAGGATCATCCATCCAAAACACGTGGGATGGACGGTCCATGATTCATCCCTGCCCTTGCCTGAGGGAGATGGAAACCGTCCGTCCTCCATGGCTTGATCCGAGCTCACATAAGCTTGGATTGAGCTAAGATTCAACCCACACCATCTAGGAGCCATACGAGACACATCCAATGGTGGAATTCAATTGGGATTACACTTCCCTTTATAAATGACCAAAGAATTTTGAACTTAAACTCAGTTTTGAGGCATACCTCACCGGAGGCTATCATTAGCGCTCCCAACCGTTGAGGTAGCTTCGTCTAGTGGAGACGAAGCTCTGTTAAAGGCTTGAAGGTTTGAGATGAAGTGGATCTTCCAATTGGCAAAGCTCCCCTTCAATGGCTTGAGGCTTTGGTCGAACTCTTCCTTCCCGTTGCTTGGATGCTTGGGAAATGATTTGGGCGAGCTTGATTAGGTCCCCTGATGGTGCTTGCAAGAGGAATTTGGATTCTATGGAGTGATGAGTGAGTTGGAAAATTCTCCTACCTCCCCTATTTTTGGCTTAAGGAAACTGAGAAGGAGAAGTTTGAATGAGCTTCGAAAACCTTGAAGAAGCTTGGGGAAGCTCTGTTTGGGTCTCTAGGGCTCAATCGAATGCAAGTCACTTGAACTAGAATGGAATGAGGGGGAGTATATCTCCCCCTACTTGGATCGGATGGCTGTGAGCCTCCTTGCCATTTTGATCAAATTGATCTCATGGAATGGGTTGTTTAGGTTGTTAGGAGTCCCATGTGATTCAGTTTTGGCAGAGGAGAGGTGGTGTGGAGTTGCACATGTGTTAAATGAGGATGTGAGGGATTCTATGTGGAGAATTCTAAGTGGAGGGGTCGATTTTAGCTTTGGGTTGGGTTTGGCTGACCCAAACCCATTGGGTCATGTGCAATCCCTTGGTGTCCAAATGGACCACTAAGAGGATGTCAAGTGGTCTTGAGTTGGAATATAATCAAATTCCAAGTGAATTTGATCATAGGTTACCCTTTGACCTAGGGGTAAAATGGTCATTTGGCTTTTATTTTGATTTGGACATATTTGGAATGAATGAAAAATGGTTTTTGCCAATTTTCAATGAATTTGGTGTTGATTTGATATCATTTGGCTCATGTTGACCCATTTAGGTCAAAATGGATCAACTTGTGTCAAGTTGACCAATTTGTCAAATTGGATCAAATCTTGGACTATGTCAAGTTCATATGACCATTTGAAGTGTTTTGGTATCATTGGTTTGGTTCAATTTGGTTTATATTTTATTTTGGTTCATTTGATTTCATTTTGGTCAAACGGGTCAAGTTAACCAATTTAACCCATTTGACCTAATTGGGTTACGTCATGGGTTAGTTTAGGCTTGGTTGAACATTTGAAATGTAGTGCAAGCTTTGGTTTCAATCAATTTTGGTTTGATTTGATTTTGACTTGATTTGACCTTTTAGGTCAAGTTGGGTTCATGATCAATTGGGCTAGGTTGGGTCTAGTTGGCCAATTGAGGCTTTGGTCAAGTTCAACAAGCGATTTAGATTGAATTTGACCCATTGGTTGCAATCAATTTGGCTTAGATCAATATTTGACACATTTTGACTTTTTAGGTCAACTTGGGTCAAGTGGGGCTAGGTTTGACTCAAATGATGACTTGGTCAAGTCCAATCATTGATCATGAATTGGTTTTGATCAATGGTTTCAATCAATTTGGCCTATGGTGGATTTTGGCTAGTTTGAGTTTCATTTGGGCTAAGTGTTGACTTAGTCAAAGGCTAGGTTTGACCCAATTTGAGTGATTGATCATCTTATGATGATTGTTGCTCACAGTGTGAGGCTTAGATGGGCTTAGTTCAATCCAATTTGGGTAAGATAAGAATTTGGCTCAAAAAGGTGTTTAAGGTCACTTTAGGTCAAGTGAGCCTAAGTGGATCAATTGGCTTGATCAAGGCTTGATTCAAGTTTAGTTGAACTCACATATAGACTTATGATTGAAATATAAATCCATTTGCAAGTGATTTGGAGTCAAATGGGTTTTGATTTATTTGAAAATTTCAAGTTCAAAAGATGAACTTGGGTTTGATTTGGGTTTGAGTTTTGAATTTAGTTTTGGTTTGATGATTGAAGTTTGTGTTTATATTTGGATTCATGATTGAAGGATTGATTGAATCATAAGAAAATTCAAGGGTTTGGATTGATTTAAGTTTAATTTGGCTAAGTTCAAGAATTTAACTTGAAAGGGTATGGGTTGGATTTTGGTTGGATTTTGGATTTGAGTATTGAATTCATTTTGGTCATTTTAATTTATATTTCGTTTATACTTGTGATTATAAATGAAAATATAAATGGGATATGATAAATTCTCTTGTGTTTGAATTGATTTGGATTTGATTTGAAGGAGTTCAAGGATTTGTCTTGAAAGAGTTTAGGTTGGATTTTGTTTCGATTTGGATTTGAGTTTTGAATTTAATTTTGGCTATTTGAATTTATATTTCATTTATACTTGTGAATATAAATGAGAATATAAATGATTTATGAGAAAATATTTTGAATTTGAAGTGATTTGGATTTTTGGAATTGATTTGAATGATTTGAGAAATGTCATTTAAGTTGGAATTTGATTTGAATTTGGAGTTGGTTTGGATTTGAAGTTTGATTTGTAAGAAGAAAGTGAGGATTGGTGTAAACGAGCCGAGCTTGAGCGAACAGAACCCTTGTTCGTGTTCGGCTCATTTGAAATTTATTTTGTTCGTGTTCGGCTCGTTTATATATCGAGCTTGAAATGTTTGTTAGATTCAACTCGTTTAACAGAAACGAACAAGTACGTTTCTTACAAAGCGAGGAGGAGGATTCAAACTTGGGCCAATCTTTTGCATAACAAAAATTTTAACCACTAAGCCATGCTTGCATTTGTGATATGTAAATGTGTCCGTATGTATATATAATAATAATAGTAATAATAATAATACTAATAATAATAATAATAAATAAATTAATTAATTAAAATAATAGTAATAAAATAATAATAATAATAATAATAATAGTAATAAATAAAATAATAGTAATATAATAATAATAATAGTAATAGTAATAAATAATAATAATAATAATAATATAATATAATATAATTTTTATTTTATTTAAATCGTAACACCGATCAAAGAAATGATTGTTCATGTTCAGCTCGTTTATATATCGAGCTTGAAATGTCATTGGGTGTTCATTCGTTTGGTTAACAAGCGAGCCGGCTCTTGAGCGAACATGGTTAGGAACAAGCTTTTTTGATAGCCTTAGCTATAGGGTAGGCAAGTTTTCCTAACACCCCTAAGGCATAACCTATTCTTATGACTAACTCTTCTAAGTCTCTAGGGTTAGGTTAAGTGTTCACCTAATCACTAGAAGCATCTTAAGACTAAGGAACTCTTAATGTCTAAAAGGAGTCCTATATCTAAGATGAAGAAGTTGAAAGCTCACTCCAAAAGTGAGTTCAACATGCCTACCACACAAGCCTTAACACACACTCCTTAGAATTAAGTCACAACTTTTAGTTTTAAGTTAGGGCAGTGTATGGAGTTATGTATGTTTGGTTTCATGATGTATTATTTTAGACTAAATGTTAGGATGTATGCTTCGTAGACTAGATGTTAGGCCGTGATTAACCTAATCATATTTTGTGCAGAAGATTGTGCTTAAGGAGTACTTAAGATAAATATAAATTCTCACTTTTGCAAGTTGCTTAACCCCTAAGTACAACCTAAATTAGGACGGGTGGACTTGGCTACCAATGTGTAGAGTGCTAAGTCCAAATTATATATATAACTGCTTGGGTTGTATGGTGTGTTTAGCTAGCATTTGTTTTACAAGTGTAGTTAGATTTACTTTTTCCATTTTTAATGTGATTTTGCATTAGGGATTAGAATTAGTGTTATGGGGGATTAGGATGAGCATTGATCAGAAGGTTTGATCCTGGGGTGCCATGTGATGCCTTGAACCATACTACATCAAAAGAATCAAATCAAATGAGAAAATGAAAGAGATATGAAGGATGAATACCCCCAAAGCATTTATTCATTTGTAAATTTGTAATTATTATTTCATATGCCGGGTTGTATAAGGGTAGAGCTCAGCTACCTATTTCTCTTTTCGGGTTGTACGGCGGTACCTGATCGCACTGATCTTTTATTCTTTTACGTTGGATTTATTAATTGTCTGATATTTTGTTTATAATTGTGCAATAGAAACAGCATGCTTCTTCTTAGTTTCTTACTTATGTGGTGATTTAATGTGTGGCCTGAATCTGATTAGGCTCTTAGGGAAAAATAAACTTTCTTCCCCAATTACAACTCATAACTAAAATTTTTAAATAACTCATAACTTCACATAAAGCCTAGGCATTAAAACAAGATAACTTAGCAACCCCTTAGCTGAATGTTGTATGCTTAATATCATGCATCCATATTATTTCGCTCTTGCTAATAGGGGATTTCCATCCTTGCCCGATAGGGGAAGACTTGACCTTTGAGGGTCTCCTCTATGGTGAAAAATATCTCTTTTTCTCTAATTTGGCCAATAACTTCATTTCATCATGCATTTAGATATATAAAAATCCTACAGCCTTTGTCAAAATAAAGAGTCAGAAATAAAATAAAAATTAATAAGATTTTCATTAAATTAAGTCATTATTCATACCACTCATGCTCTAATTTCTTAGGGAGTGGGTTTAAGAGTTTTAGTCTCTTTCTAAATAGTAACAACCAAACCATCTTGCAAAATCATATGACTAGCCTATATGGTTTTAAAAGTGTATGAGGAGTTAGCTAGCTACCACTCCAAGCGGTTATAAGTTTAGCAGTCGGGTGGTTTACTCTCTATTGTGGAGGTAAACTATATGCCACTTTCACATAGATTTAGGTCATGCTTTGGCCTTTGCTAAAGCTCCCTAGATTTAGGATCTAAGGTTGTTGTTTCCTTCGAGCTACAAGCATAAATTCTCACCTCTTAGGCATTTCCATAATCTTGTATTATCGGATTATAAGCCCTAACAATCTAATAAAATTCAACTCAAATAAATAATTCTCCTTAATTTCAAATATATAAAGCCCAACTGTAGGATAGATTGGAATGCTCACTAGGTTTTCTAGTATCATGAGCATTCCCTACTCATCCCCTTTGGCTTCAAAAATAAGTATCTTCTTTTTTATCTATCTCGATTGATTTTTCAAATATAACCAATTTATTGATAGTCTTATCTTTGAAATCTTTGGAGACAACAATTGCCTACTTTAATCGTGAGTATTCTTAAGGGATTCAGCTCCCTTAGGATGTAATTAACTATGGGGGCTTATGCCTATAGGGAACTTTAGAACCCAGTTTAAATAAACCTTGCTTTATTCATCCATGTAAAGTAGGGGAAAATCTGTGATATATTCGAAGACCCATCATGCCTTAGGAATTCTTATTAGGTGATTAGGTCCATTGTAGGGTGGTGATTTCTATCTTTCGAGATAGTGCACCATTCCTTGATGTTGTACCCGATCACCTCAATAAGTACACCCTCAGATCTGCATGGTGTCCCCCATATACTTATATTGAAAATAAACACCATAAATTTTTTTGGCGACTCCACTGGGGATGGTTCCTCTCTCCATTTCTAGTAGACAATTATTCTCTCCAACCATCGATAGTGGACTTGCATTTTATATGAGCCTGAGACCATCTCTATTTTCATTGGCACTTAGCTTATTTCATTCTTAAGCAAAGCTAGCCAACATCATCTAGGTTTTAGGACCTCACTCATTGTAGGTCTTAGAACCCCTATTAGGTTCCCCCAATAGGTAAAAGATAAAATTAACTAATGTAAGGAGATGGAAAAAATTTAGAACTTCCTTACCACTAGCTTGGTGAGGCAAGGTTCATCTTATATTTAAGAAAATAAACCCTTTTGCAAAGTAGCACTCTTCCAAAAGTACTCTTTCAAAATCCACATAACAAAAGATTTTGCACAAAATCCACAAGAAATTTTCAAAAAGCACAAGATGCATATAACCAAACCTCATTTAACAATTCTTATATTTGTTACATGGAGGTTCTTTTTAAAGTCAAAATCAAAAACTTTTAAAATCCCTTTTCAAAAGCACACTTTTGAAAATGCCCATCTCCATTCAACATACCAAAATTTATTGAATGAAGATTCTATTTTCAAATAAGATCATAAAATAAAATTGAAACTCCATTTAGCATATTTCATATGTGCTAGAGTTGGAGTTTCCCTCTTTTCAAAAGCAAAAAATCACACACAAAAATCAAGACATAGATGAACTTCATTTGACATACCCATATTTGTCAAATGAGAGTATCCTTTCTTTTGGGAAATCAAAGCAAGTTGAATTCTATTTAACACACTTGCATTTGTTAAATAGAATCCCTCTTTTCTAAAGTATTGAACATCAAAACACATTTGGACTCCATTTTACATACCCAAATTTGTCAAATGAGAGTCCCATTTTCAAAAATCACAAAAACAAATTGAACTCTATTTAACATACCCAAATTTCTTAAATAGATTTTTCTCTTTCAAAAATCATAAATACGCTTGACTCCAACTTAACATACCAAATTTATTAAGTAAGAGTCTCATTTTTAAATCACAATACACTTGACTCCTACTTATCATACCATATTTGTTAAGTAAGAGTCTCATTTTCAAAAATATATACACACTTGACCCTTATTAAACATACCAAATTTGTTAAGTAAGAGTCTCATCTTCAAATCATAAATACACTTGACTCTTACTTAACATACCAAATTTATTAAGTAAGAGCCTCATTTTCAAAAATTATAAACACATTTAACCTCTACTTAACATACCAATTTTTTTTAAGTAAGAGCTCCACTTTTAAAACAAATCAACATATATCACACACATGACAAATCATCACAAGCAAAGATGTTTCCACAAAATTTTCAAACACATGACTAAAAACCTATCTAGCGTACCTAAATTTGCGAAGTAAAGGTTTTCCAAATCAAATTTTCAAACAAGACATAAAACACATATATATTTCCAAAGTCTCTTCAAATATCTGAACCCCACTTAACCTACCTAAATTGGTTGAGTATGGGTTCCAAATCAAAACTATATGGCAAAGTCTCTCTTCATATATCAAAAATCTCTCCAAAAAATTTAGTGAACACCACATAGCATACCTAAATTTATTGAGTGTGGGTTCAAATTCTAAATCTAATCTAAGGATCAATGATTGAAGATAAATACGAATGCATGGGTCTGACTTAGTTACATTTCAAATGAATGCAGTGATTTCAGTATAGTCAGTCTTTCTAGCCTTCAGTCAGTGCAGTGATCATGGCTCCTAACAAGTTCATCTTCTCCTTCCCTTCTAGTGTAGATCTGGCCTTGGATCAGGCCAATCTCACCACGGCTAATGTCATGCACTTGATTTACTTTGGCTGCAACTTTGAGGGGGTCTAGATTACTTGAGAGGGGACAACCCTCACAATTGTTAACAGGGAGGAGGTGGCAGAATATACGCCACTCATCTGCTTGGATATTCCAACTGATTTTAAGTTTCCCTCATTGAAGAGGAAGGTCATAGTAAATCTGACACCCCATGCAGTGTCAGTGTTAGTATTAGGTGCTTCCACATGGGTTCAGTCAATTGCCCTTGCCATAGCTCTAGTGAGAGCTACTACTTCCTCTTTGGTCACCCCAAAGGGAAAGGCTATCTTAGCTTTTGAGATAGTCTCCCCTACCTTCGAGGTAGGTTACAACTCTCGCTCTGCTTTGCTCACCCACACCCAACACTGCAATAAAAATTGAAAGATTAAGCGGGATTATGAGCGAGCAGCTAGAGAGCTCAACGATGCTTCCCACATAGCTGAGAAGGATTCTCCCCGTGAGACCTCTCCACATTTGAGTGGCAGTAGGTTCCAACCCCTCTCTGCCTCAGATGAAGAGGAAAACTACAGAAGGTTTGCTTGATTGCCTCCACCACCAGGATACTTTGAGACACCGACTAGGGAGCATAAGAGGCCATATGCCAGACTTAGGACAGTTCTATGCCAGGTCGACAGAGCTTATGGATGCTTAGAGTCCAATACCTTGTTCGATTTAAGATCCATGATCCCTAGGAGTGTTAGGGGTCAGATCCACAAAGAGAGAGCTATGGAGGCTCCAGTATCTACCCAAGTGGGCAAGAGAGAGCAACAGAGGTATGCCAAGCAGTCGGCAGCCTCCACCTTGATGGATTTCCCTGATCGTCTCCCTATTAGGGCCGATCATTCAGATAATATTATTTTTACTGGCACAGTCTGATGTAGGAGGAAATCTTTAGTTGAGAGGTAGTTGGTGTTTCCATCACATCACTCCCCTCACTGTCCACCATCACACATTTAGCTTATAGCATTTACCATTCTCGCCAAGCTTCAAAAGCCCCCATCAGGGGAAAGATAATATCCACTGGTGATCTGGCTATGACCCAAGGATCCCACTCCATCCACTCCACCTGTTGAGGTGAGATCGAGCTCCCCTACTCAACCCTCTACCTCAGTTGTGGTCTAAAAAGAGTGGCGACCCAAGAGTGTCATCATCACATCACCACCACCATGGAAAAAGGGGGAGAAGGGAGTGGACACAGACATAGTCCCTATGATAGTTGATCCTCCCGATGAGAAAGTTATGATAGTAGGTAGCATCTATTGCATAGAGGTAGAAGAGCACAATCCTATGACTGGTCGTGAGGTGTTCATACATCTTGGTCGGTAGGTATAGTAGATCGATGTGAGATATTAGTGACTACTTAAGAAAAGACAACTTTTTGGGAGTGACCATTCAGATCAGGAGGAGGATAGGTTTAGCTTCAATCCTGATGAGGATGATATGTTGGACAACACAGTTGAGGGCCACATGGTTGATACACGGGGGTCCTTATAGTGTGATCAGCTTAGCCAGGAAGGTGACACTTCTCACTCAACTTAGCACCTCCTTCACCAACTCAGGCAAAGGGATGATAACATTGACAAGATGGAGAAGAAAGTATAGGAGTTAATGGTAGTGGTTTTAACATTACAGATCTCAGCCCTAGTGGTTTGCTATAGCTCAGCAAAGAGTGACTGTAGGTGACCTCGTTGTAGTAACACAAATTTCCAATAAGTTCCTTATTGACTATATTCTCAGGTGGCACAACCTGACATGAAATACATGTCATAGCCATCCGAACAACATGTCATTGAGATTCTTCTCAAGAATATTCATGGTCTGGTCGCCTTCATGCTTAAGGGCTTTATCATCCGGACATTTGAGAAATTAATTAACAAGGCGGCTAGCCTATAAGAGGAAGCCAAATAGTTACACTTTTCGAACCAATCATCTCGGCCCAAGCCACAGAAAGAGTTCGAGAAGAAGCTAAGGACAGCTGTGTCAGTCGATAGAGGGAATCAGCTAGCTAGAGTCCAGTATGAAGACCCCGAGCTCTGTAGCCTCCTTTGATACCTCCTCTTTCACCACCTCAGTCATCATATCAGCCACCATAACGGCCACTCCCACCACCTCAACAGCATACCCAGTAGCGGTATTCCTATCCACTGCCAGGTAGCTATTACCCACCTACTCTTGCTGTTAGATTGAATAAGTCATATTCATTCAAGAGGGAGATAGTTAGGAAAATCTTTAAGAATCTGTTATGATAGATTGAATAAGTCATATTCATTCAAGAGGGAGATAGTTAGGAAAATCTTTAAGAATCTATTAAAGAAACTTGACTTTCAGTTACTTGAGCCCAAGAGGCTAGAGGAAGTGGGCATGAGTAATGATATTAACTATTGCCCCTACCACTGCATGATTAGTCATGTCTTAAAGGATTGTATTACTTTTAAGGACTGGCTTGAGCGTAGCTACATGTTAGGTGTTGTAGTTATCCCTAAAGAATACTTACTAGAACAATCATCCAGTTCTATTAGAGTAATTTTTAGGGATATTTTCAATCCTCTTAAGACAAAAGAAGATTGGGATATTGCCTTATCCCAAACCTCTAAAAAGGTAGTTTCTAATATCAAGAAACTCTTTTTATAGGTTTCTGAGGTAGCTCAAACCTCCAACATCAAGGAAGGTTTGCAAGTTGCCAAAGACAACTTGAAAAAGGTGACAGAGGCAAGGGTCCACCTTACTTAGGGATAGTTCGAGCACAACCACCATCAGTCCGACTCCATCCATAGTTTTCTGCTACTTCCTCCACTAGCTCCTCTTCTACTAGCAGAAGCGTTGTATTAGCGGACAAGGGCATTAAATCCTTTAACTGCTTACTTTATTAGATTTCTATCATGTGCCTCCACCCAAAAAGAAATCAATGAAGAAAGCTTTCACTTACATCTTGTCCACTTATAATACTCTAGATTTTATTCCTCTTGAAAACTCTCCAAGTCTAGAAAATAATAATGATAGCTCTACATTTGATCCCTCTCTTACGATTAATCGGACTTTCCCAGAATGTGGTTCACCTCTTGAAAATTGACTCCGAGGATCCCATAGGAAAAGTTGTAGGCATACCTGATGAGAAGGTAGAACATTTCACAAGTTCATCATTTCAAGAAATCACTGAAGTCAACCTACACAGTGGAAAAGTTTTACCTCCTAGGGTAGCACCTCAGGATAAGGGTAAATAAGTCATTGGTTCCAGTGAGAAGATATCCCCTCCACAGGATGCTCCACCCATGGATATGATTGTGGAGGACTAAGTCAGAGTTGATTACAATGTCCTAGCACATCTTAGAAAGTTGACAACTAAGTTAAGCATATATGACGCCCTTGTCTTATCCAAAGAGATGAGGAAATCTCTAGTCAAGGCTCTTCCTGATCCAGAGATATGCTTAGCTCAATTGACTGCTACTAAAGAGGAGGCACATAGCTCAAAGGACATCTTAGGAGTTACATTCAGTGATGAAGACTTGCTTCTATGAATGACCAAGCACAACCTCCCTCTTTACATTACATTAAATATTGGCAGATATAGGTTATCAAGAGTTCTGGTTGACCAAGATGCATCAGTCAACATAATGAGTTTAAGAACCCTTACCTACTTGAGGATCGGCATCTCCAAACTCCAAAAGGAGAGGATGATGTTGAGATGATTCAATGAACAAGGCGAGAGGGCCTCGGGCTCCATAGTGTTGCCATTAAAGATTGATGATTGGAAAACTGAAGCCAAGTTTTATATTATAGACTCGGATACATCTTTCAATGCTTTCCTTGGGAGACTGTGGATACATGAAAATAACACAGTTCCATCCTCTCTACATCAGTGCATGAAGTTCATGAGAGGTGGAATTGAGTACTACATTAAAGGAGATCTCAAACCTTTCACAGTTCATGAGGTCGGGATATATGAGGATGCAACCTACTTTCTTCCCCAAAACCAACAAGTCTATTCTCACAAGTCTAGTCAAGATCCCCATGAGGAACAAAAAGAAAAAAAAGAATAAGAATAAGAATTAGAAAAATAAAAGAAAAAAGAAAAAGAAAAAGAAAATAAAAGAGAGCGAGACATGGACTCACTGAAAGATATAGAACCTGACATTAGATTCCACCCACAGTTCATTACTCCATACGAACATATGGGTAGGATGACCCAACCTCCACCAGGCAGAGGTAGAGGACAGTTCAGAGGTAGCCCCCAAAGTGGAAAGCCTCCCTATTGGCCACCTAATAAAAGGTATGGTCCAGCCACAAAGAGTGCACCAACTATCCACATCGACTTAGAATCTAGTTCAGAGGATGAGTATTATGTGATAAGCAGACCAGCCAGCTCTTCTCAACAGTAAATCCCTTTCAAGGTGATGTTTGAGCAGGATAGTGATGAATACTGGACTCTAAAGCAAAGCATAAATTTATCCAAGTCTACATATGAGATAATCAGCATCAGTTGGGAACATTAGCTCTAACCCCACTTTCTTCATAAAAAGTTGAGGGTTTGGTAATTAAAGAAGCCCCTAAGTCATCCACAGATGGAAAGGCTCAGAGGTTCTTTATTGGAGCATCATCCTCAAGTCAAGAAGCTGATGTATAACTCAGGATGATTCATATAAAGATTTAATACAATTTCCTTTTGATTGATATTCACCTTGTGTTCTTAATCTAGTAAATAAAGGATTAATCATACATACTTGGTCTAAACACAGGTTAAATTACTTTGAAAGGTTATGGGATAACCAAAGCAGTCATCCTCAATCTAGACCAGGACTAGGATTCGATACAGTGGGCCCAATCGATGATGACAATCATTACCTAGCCATCACCAATCATTTGGAATCTGATGGGTTCTTTTCAAACCATGCTAACTCATATGAGGAGGTGTGTTTAGAAACTTCAGATGATCTGAATGACTTTGAATTCAAGGATGCACCATGAGAGCTCGAAGAGGAGATTAGATCAACCATCGATGAGCTCAAAGAAATCAAATTAGGAATTGAAGATAATCCACGTCTGACATACATCAGTTCTTTATTGAATAATACTAAAACTGATGATTTAATTAGGCTATTGACTGAGTTTAAGAACTTCTTTGCATGGAGTTACGAAGAGATTCTCAGCTTATCTCCTGAAGTAGTAGCATACAAACTAGCAATAGAGCCTAGTGCTAACTCTATCAAACAAGCTCTTAGACGCATGTGATTAAACATTGAATAGTAGGTCATTTCTGAAGTCAAGAAATTGATCGATGCTGGCCTTATCAGGGAAGTAAAATATCCTACCTAGTTGGCCAGTGTCATTCCAGTTAAGAAAAAGAATAGCCAAATTTGCATATGCATCGATTTTAAGGATCTAAATAAGGCATGCCCAAAAGATAAATTTCTACTATCAATCCCAGAACTGATGGTGGACATTGCCTCATCTCATGCACTTTTACTATAGGGTCATGCATTTTGGCCTTAAAATGTCAGTGCTACATACCAATGGGCCATGATCGATGAACTCATTCATCATCAAGTCAAATGTTACCTTTATAATCTTATAGTCAAAAGTAAAGAAAATGAAGACCATCTCTTTGACTTGAGAGTATTTTTTGAACAGTTAAGATAATTTAACCTTAAGATGAATCTCCAGAAGTGTGCATTCGGAGTAGCTTTAGGAAAATTTCTTAGGTTTTTTGTCCAGCATCGTGGAATAGAAATCGATCCGGAGAAGATTAAGGTGATATTAAAAATGCCACACCCTAAAAGTCTAACTCAACTTAGATCATTTCAAGGGTAGTTGGCATATTTAAGATGCTTCATATCCAACCTATTAAGAAGATGCAGCCATTTTTAGCACTTATCAATAAGGATACCAAGTTCAAGTGGGATGACAAGTGTCAACATGCCTTCGAAGACATCAAGCACTACCTGATGACGCCGCTAGTTCTAGCAGCCCCTATCTCGAGCAAGCCATTATTACTATATACTACTGCATTAGACGACTCCCTTGGCACTTTGTTGGCCCAAACCAACAACGAAGGGAAAGAGAATGCAGTCTAATATCTTAGTCATCATCTAATTCCCATCAAGGCAAATTATCCACCTATCGAAAAGCATTGTCTATCATTAATCTTTGCATATCAAAAGCTACAATACTACATTCTTTCTCATAAGGTAAGCTTAATCTCTAGGATCAATCCACTACAATATCTCATGACATGGCCAATGCTATCCAGATGGCTGGCACATTGATCTATGATTTTTTCATAATTTTACATCACTTTCTTACCCCCTCCATGCGGTGAAAGGATAGGCACTAGTGAATTTCTTGGTAGCACACCCACTTCCTGCTGATTCCCTGCTTAGTTATGACCTCACCGATGAAAAAATCATTAACTTAGGGGACACTAGCATTGACCATTGGGAGATGAATTTTTACGGTGTGGCTTCCTTTTAAAAGGGAGAAGAACCATCATCTACTCTTCCAGGAAAGACAGGGGTAGGAATAGTACTTCTAACTCTGGACTACGATGTAATGAGATTCTCATATCATCTGTCCAATCCATGTACCAACAATGAAGTCGAATATGAGGCTCTGATTGCTGGTCTGGAGTTATCCATTATGCTATGCATCCAAAGTATCAACATCTTTAGGGATTCTTAATTAGTTATCAACCAAATTATTGGATCTTACAAAGTTTTAAATCCTAAGCTCCATCATTACCATAAGTACACTATAGAATTTTTTGCCTAAATCCTAGAGGTTACCATTTATAAGATTCTTCGAGGAGAAAATTTCATAGCAGATGCATTAGCCAAGCTCGCCAAGGAGTGGGCATGTCTAGAAGATGAATCCATACCAATAAGGGTTAAAAATAGATAAGTCTTATCCCTTGTTAACATTGAAGTCATCGAGAGACTCTCTCTTGAAGGGGAGGTTGTTGTTGCCAAAAAGGACGAGGAGTTGGATTGGAGGCAACTATTCATGGATTATTTGAATATGGGCAAACTACCTCAAGAGAAGTCTCTAGCACATCAGGTGAAGCAGACAGCCCTTTACTACGTTCTCATAGATGGCACCTTGTACTGACAGTCCTTTGATCATATGTGATTATGTTGTTTGGACAAACACAAAGCCCGTAAGATCATGATAGAGGTACATTCAGGTTTATGCGGAGTACATCAATCAGGTCCGAAGATGAAAGCCAAGATCAAGAGATTATGATACTATTGGCCTTTCATGATTACAGACTACATGGATGTAGCTAGGAGATGCCACCAATGTTAGGTACACAGTTTGGTCTTACATCAACCACCCAATATTCTACACCCTACCTTGGCCTCATGGACATTTGAGTGTTGGGGTACCGACATGGTGGGTCCGATTGACCCTCCTTCTTTCAAGGGTCATCGGTTCATTCTGACTGCCACCGACTACTTTTCAAAGTGAACGAAGGGAATCCCACTTAGAGAGGTCACAACTTAGCATGTGCTTCAGTTTTTTAGGAACCATATCGTATATAGGTTTGGGTGCCTCAACAAATTATATCCAATAATGGTACTACATTCAAGAGCACTAAAATCAATAGCTTTTCCTAGAGACACAGCATAGATTGGAGATATTCTACCATCTACTACCCAAGGGCAAATGGCTTTGCAAAAGCCTTCAACAAAACTCTCATTCGAATATTAAAGAAGATACTCGATGACAACAAGCGATAGTGGCATGAGTAATTAGTTGAAGCCTTGTGGGATTACCACATCACATACAAAACTCTAACTCAATCTATCCTATTCTCCTTAGTGTATGGATCTAAGGCTGTTCTACCATTAGAAGTCTAACTCCCATCACTAAGGATAGCTGTGGGTAGTAAGATCACAACAGAGCAGAACACCAAGTTATTGTTAGAAGAGCTTGAAGGTTTTGGAGGAGAGACGCCTCTGGGCATACCAAAACCTTGAGTTGTACAAAGCCAAAATGATTAAAGCTCAAAATAAGTTGGTCTGTCCTAGAACTTTTCAAGTAGGAGAGCTTATTTTAGTTCAAAGGAGACCAATTTTTGCCCATCGAAAGATGGGAGGCAAGGTTGAACCCACTTGGGAAGGCCCTTTTATAATAAACAAGGCCTACCAAGGAGGATCTTATCAACTAATAAATTGTAAGGGAGAGCGCCCAATGCTTCCAATCAACGAGCTCCACCTAAAGAAATATTATCCATAAATCTTATTTCAAAATAATTATCAATAAAAATTTCTTTTCATCTCAAATTCCATCTCTTCATATTGGTGAAAAACATCTTTGCTTGTGAATCCACCACTATGTGTTTAGGGTAGATATAAGGAACCCAAGTGATCTCCTATCCTTTAGTGACATAACACCAACACAAACTACAGACAACCATATAAAAAAATACATATCTTTTGTCTCGGGCTACTTTGATGTGGGATAAAGCCCCTGTGGCACTCACTCATTAGCTGCTCTAGGTCGAGCTGACATGCTACCCTGCTAGTGTGTCACCCTAGTGGTTCTTTGTTTAGAGGATGTAAGTCTACAATCTTTCTTCTTAACTTGACCATTGCAAACTGACGAGTGCCTTATTAGTTTGGTAGGCCTCACTACACGGCTGGTGAGCTACCTCATGTTGACTTTGTTTAAGAGGATGTAAGCCTACACGCTTTCTTCTTGAGTTAGTCACCATGCACTAACTGGGTCAAGAATATTTAAGGTTTAGGATAAGTCCCCTAGTGGCTCCTTTCCTCCTGACTACTTCAAGTCTGAGTCCAGTCCTTACACGGGACTCCCCACTTGGTAGTTGCCCTTAGTCGGATAGCATTTATCTCGCCGATGATTAACTATCACGATGATCATTTCCATCTCTGAAGATGTAAGTCTACTAGCCTTCTTCTCAAATTGATCATCACAAACCGATGGGCACCTTAGGTTGGTTGGTTATTTTTATGCTGACAACGACCCACCCGATGGATACACTACTCATGACAGATGTAAGTCTACAAGCTTTCTTCTGGAGTTAACCACTGTATACCTATAGGATTTTTTTTACAGGGTCCTGGATAAATCCCCTAGTGGCACCTCTCCTATGGGCACTCTATTTGGATCACGTCCTTAGCGACCCCATTTAGACACTACCTGGATTACTCTTGGATTGGACAGTTCCCCTTTCCTAGTGACCACCCCTATGGTTGGAGAGTCCGTCTTGTGGATATGCAGATTCTCCCTTGGTCCAGTAAGTCTAAGATAGGACTAGGCAGATAAGTCCCTTGGTGATCCTCTCCATGAGAGAATATATATATATATATATATATATATATATATATATATATATATATATATATATATATATATATATATATATATATATATATATATATATATATATATATATATATATATATATATATATATATATATATATTCTCTTGTGGATTAGGAGAACACCCTCAGTGGTACATTTTCTCAAGCATACATCCTATCTTTAGGGCAGTGTCAGCAAAACTCCTTATAGGAATCGCCTGACTACTCTTTAATTAAGATAAGTCCCCAAGCAGTGCTCACTTAGTAATCACCCTTAGGTCGAGTTTGACTTGTTGTGCCACCAACAGGCACCCCGGTCGTCATCCTTGCTTTGGAAGATGTAAGTTTATTACACATTCTTTCTGGCACAATCATTGCACACCGACGAGCAGCCTTAGGTCAGGTTCAATTTGTTATGCTACCAACTGATCACCCTAATGGTTGCTTCCCACTTTGGAAGATGTAAGTCTACACGCTTTCTTTCTAGCACAGCCATTGCACACCAAAAGGCACCCCTTAGGTTGGTTAGCTCTACCCCATGGTCGGTAGACTATCCCTTTGGATTTGTAAATCTAAGATATGATTAGGCTGATATTAGCCGCTTTCTAGTTAATCCAATGCACACCGATAGGGTCCATTTTAAATTAAAATTATATTCCTGGCTACCCTTAAGTTAAGATAAGTCCCAAGTGGCACTCTCTCAGTAGTCATCCTTAAGTTGGATAGTCCTACCTGATGGCCAATAGACTTTCCCTTTGAATTTTTAATTTTAAGATAGGCCAAGGTTGATATAACCCCTTCTTAGTAGATCCATATATCAAATCCACTCTTATCCATGGATACTTCCTTGAGCAAACCAAAGAAATCCATCAAATCAAACCCACCTTATTCCCCTGATGGATCCGAGCTCATATCTCTAGTAGATATACTCTTGACTCTAATTAAACCAAATCATATATTCTCCCCAGTGGATCCCCACAGCAAATCAAATCAAATTCTCATCCCCAGTGGATGTCCACTAATTAAATCAAATCAAATTTCTCCCCAACGAGGCACAAATCGATTTAGTCCCCCTAGTGGAGCCTATATCAAAATCTAAATTCATCAAATCAAACCAAATTGTTATCCCTGGTGGACGCATCTCCAAATTAAATCTTAATCCCCAGTGGATATTTTCTCCCTAAATCATGTTTACAATCAAACTCAAATCCTTATCCTTTCTATGGATAATCTGAACTTGCTTCCCTAATGGAAGGTTCACATACTTGATCCCTCAGTGGATCCTTCCTTCCTCTTTTATGCCCTTGGCATAAGTTCAGTTGCATTGTACTAAGATCATGATTTTGTCTACACCTTGAGTTTAGGGATAAACCATTTTCGTTAGTGCTTGTGATCCTTTTGGATGTTATTGATCGTCTCAGTCAACGCCAATACATGTGATGTGCCTTGTCAGTTACACCACACCTATTGGTGGTCCTTTTGTTGACCTCACTTTTGGAGTGAGTTCTCAACTTCCTCATCATAGATTTAGGACTTATAGACACTAAGAGCTCCTTAGTCCTAAGACACTTATAGTTATTAGGTGAATACTTAACCTAAGCCTAGAAACTTAGAAGGGTTAGCCATAGGGATAGGTTATGCCTTAGGGACTTAGGAAGATTTGCCAACCCTATAGCATAAACTCAATCCATGCTTTCCTTCTCAATCCAAACCCCAAATTCACACCAAATCCAAACCAAATTTTTAAGATTCATAATCAATCTCATCATCAAATTCAAGCTCAAGATTCTCCATGAACCTTATGATTGAATTCAAAACTCTTTCTAAGCCCTTTGATTCTATCTTATGGACTTAGCCTCAGCCAAATTCAAATCAATCCCAATTCAATTGACTTTCTCCAAGATCAATTCAATCCTTTAATCATTTACCAAATCTAAATTCAAATTCCAAACCAAATGATTAGAACCCATAATCAAATCCAAAATCAAAAACCTCCTTAAAGCTTTATAATTGAATTCCATAAACTTAGCCAAATCTCCACCCGATTCAACTCAAATTTGATTGATCTCTTTATGAATCATTTATATCTTCATTTATATTCCCAAATATAAATGAAATATAAACTCAAATAGCCAAATCCCTTCTTAAGCCCTATGGACCCACCTCCATAAGCTTAATCAAATCTTAAACCAAATCAACCCAAAATCAATTAGTTTTTTTATAAATCAATTATTCATTCATTTATATTCATAAATATAAATGAAACCCACCTTCCAATGACCAAAATTAAATCAAACTAAATCAATTCCCTACTTAAGCCCTTTTGACCTACACCTTTAAGCTTGGTCAAATTTGCTTCCAAATCATTCCAAACTCAAATGATTTTCTCATGAATCATTTATATCTTTATTTATATTCCTAAATATAAATAAACTATAAATCCAAATAGCCAAAACTAAACCCAAAATTAAACCAAAACCCAATTTATACCCTTTAAGCCAATTTCTTGGACTTAACCAAAATCCCATCTAAATCAAGCCAAAACTAATGAATTTTCTCTTGAATTAATCATCCCTTTAATTATCTAGCCAAATATAACTAAAAACTACAATTATCAAACCAAGCTCAAGCCAAGCCCAAGTTAACCCTTTTAGCTTGAAAATTTCAAATGAGGTAAAATCTATTGGACTCCAAATTGATTGCAGTTGAATTTATATTTCAATCCTAGGCTCATATTTGAGTTCAACTAAACTTGAATCGAGCCAAAATCAAACCAATTGACCCATTTAGATCCACATAACCCAAAGTAGCCTAAAGGACCTTTTTGAGCCAAGTTCTAATTCAACCCAAATTGGATTGAACCAAGCCCATCCAAGCCTCATATCCTGATCAACAATCACCTTAGGATGATGAACCACCTTGAATAGGGTCAAATCAAGTCAACTTGGTCCTTTGACCAAGTCAACATTTAGCCCAAATGAAACCTAAACTAGCCAAAAATTCACCATACACCAAATTGATTGAAACCGTTGATTCAAACCAACTCATGGTCAATGGTTGAACATGACTTGACCCACAATTGAGCCAAACCAAGTCTATTTGGTCATTTGACCCAAGTTAACCCAAATTGGCCTAAAAGGCCAAAATGGGTCAAATCATGATCTAATCCAAATTAATTGCAACCAATGGCTTAAGTGCATTCCAAATTGATTATTGAACTTGACAAAAGCCATAATTGAGCCTAATTTGACCAATTGGTCAACTTGACCCAACCTAGCCCAAATTGACCTAAAGGGTCGAGTTGGCCAAAATCCAAATTAAACCCAAATTGATTCAAACCAAAGCCTACAATCATTTTTAATTGACCAATTGAATATGAATCAACACCTAACTCAACCCAATTTGGTCAAATTAGTCAAAATGGTCAACTTGGCCCGTTTGATTTCAAATGAGCCAAAATCAAACCTAGGCTAAATTGATTGAAACCACTTGAGCCAAAACTCTTTAAATCATCATTTGAACCTAACCTAAGCCTTGGTTTGACCCAATTTTACCAATTGGCCAACCCAACCAAACATGAACCCATATGAACCTGTTTGACCAAATGAAGAAAAAACTCATAAAACCAACCCATAAGACTTTGATGGCTGACTAAACATGACCCAAACTGACCCTAGATTAGCCCAAAATCAATCCAAAATCATTTGGAGCCCAGTCCAATGCAAATCTTCCATGGATCCTCTCCCCCATGTGAGCTTTTGCCAAATATGGCAAAGTCCAACCTTCTTTAACCTTAGTATCCATCCAACTTCCAAATGAGGGATCCCTAAGCCTCCTAGCCCACCCTAGAGGGAGTAGGACTTGTCATGGACCAAAAGGAGGTGAGCCAACTCACCTTCCATGCAACTCGAGCACCCAAGAGATCCAAGCCAAGAGACTTCCCCACATCAGGCCTTAAGCCACCTCCCATGACTTCCTCCAACCAAACTGGGCCACGTGGACTCGATTGAGACCCCTCCAATGCTCTGACGGTGGCTGGCAGGTCAAAAAATAGGAAGCCATCCCGTCCATCCAACCTAGCAAATCAAGAGGTATACCCCCTCAATTCGAACAAGGATTGCATGAATTCACTATGTACAAGCTTCCAAACATAATTATGAGCTTCCTTGTGAGTTCTAGGGCAATCCCAAGCTTCCTAGCTTTGGCATTCCTTCTTCCCGTATGGAACCGAAATAAGAGAGGCTAGCTTTGATCCTAACTTCACCAATACTCCATCTCAGTCTAATTCCTCTTACACACACCCTCCACGCACGTCATCGAGGCCACCCAATCCATTTCCCAAGCTCTCAAGCCACCGGAGGATGGACTTCGATCAAGACCGAAGCTCCAAAGCTTGATCCTTGACCTTCTGAGCTATCCACTTGAAACAAACTCAATTGCTACTCAACAGGTCTTCGTCTCAACTAGACGAAGCTTTCTCAAGCATGCGAGCCGCCGGTCTAAGCTCCAGTGAGGTATTTCCATGAAAATTGATCTCTAGCTTAAGTGGTGTTGGAGCTTTTCAAAGGAAATTTGCATGTGAGTTGATCTTGATCCTTAGATGTGTTTGAGTTCCTGCCCTAATGTTGTGGGTTGATTTTGAAGTTCATCCGAGCTCGGGTGAGCTCAGATCAAATGATCCATGGTGGACGGATGTTATGGTTCATTGCTCGCAGGAAAGAGGATCACGGGCCATCCATTCTGTGTGATTGGAATGGATGGCTCTGATCATATTGCGCTAGATCTCTCTGATTTTCTTTCTTTATGCCACATGTTTGATATGTGTTGTCCAATCTGAGATCGGATGGAAGAGATCATTATAGCATTACCGTCGGCTGACTCAGCATGTGGATGTGATAACTTAAAAAACAAATCCCACGATGCCACATGGAAAGCAGGCCGTGTCAGCGCGCAACATGGCATCGGTGGGATTAGGTTTAATTAAGGTTAAATAATTAGATTTTGAGGCTGAAACTTCTATGCCTCATAACTAATTGTATAAAAGTCCACAAAATATAAATAATGGCTCATTTTAAAGGTATTTCAGAGGAGAATTTAATAAAAATATTTCAATTGGTTTTCAATAATAAACATAGCTTAATTAGGGTTTAATTAAAAACTTAATTAGCTTAATTACTCTCTAATCACTCAAGTGATTGATCCCAAAATTTTTGAGATTATTTGAGAGAATGATCACTGCCTCCTCTAATTTTCTTGGGATTTATTACTTATTAACTTAGGAGGATTGATTAATTAAGCCCTAAATATCTACTTAACTTAATTAGGGGATAATTAAGCATATCAATAGTAATTAATTAACTATTTGGACTCCCTAATCATTATTGAACTGTAAGGAGGCTTAGGGAATTGGATTGGGGCCTCCCAATGAATCTTTTCCCTAAGTTCCCTTCTCTTTTCAACTAAAATACTAATTAATGATTAATTAATTAATTAATGACTTAATTAGCTAAGTTAAAATTCAAATCACATTAAATCATGCTTGGTCAAGTGGGTGGCATATGGAATTAGGTTTGGACCTCTTTCTCTACCTTTTTCCCTTCAGCCCATCTCATTTCAAAAGACAATCAATTAACTTTGATAATTAATTAAAGAGAAATGAATTAATGGATTAATCACCTAATTAAAATTTGATTTCCATTAATTTAATGTTGGGTAGAGCTTTCAATGTTTAATAACCTAAAGAGAGTTAATGAAATTATAGTTAGCTCACATGTGTGAGAAAACCCTAAAAGTAATTAATTGAGTATTTTAAGCTTAATTAATTAATGATTATGAGCTGATTGCATTAGGCCCCTTTCATTTCATAGGAGCATTGTTATTTACTTTTTAATGTACTTGCATATTACATTAGCTCATAATCATTAATTATCTTAAGGTAACATAAGTAAGGGTTTAATTAATTGATTTAATTCACACCTTAATCTAATTAATCCATAAAATCAACCTAATTGGTTTTCCTTAAATCAAATTAACTTATATATGAGGAATGGGATTAGGATTAGCAAACCTCTCTCACTTTTCTTAAATTAAATCAAATATGAAATTAAAAATGACATTAAGAAACTTTAGTTTATTTTAAATGAACTTGTTTAGTATGATTGTCCTTAGGAAGTAGTTGGATTGAATGAAATTATGTGCTTCTATTTCTTTATTTCTTTTCAATCATATTAAAATGTTGTATGCCACTTGATTCATGCATTCATCTTTTCCAAAAATTAATTAAAATAACTAATTTCCTTTATGTCAAGCTTGCATGTGTTGATTTAAATTAATATATGTGTGGCTATTATCACTATTAAATCCAAATTGATTTTTCAAATCTTATGAATGAATAATTACATGTGTTATAAATGCTAGTTATAAATACATACGAAATATAAATGATTATAGCTTAAGTGTATGAAGTAAAATTCCTTTCTTTCATTCATATATTGGTTTATGTAAGTAAGAATGCTAATCGGTATTTAGTCTGGACATCCCAAGAATACGAGGCTTTAAGTAGCCCTAAGGAGGTTTTTTGATTACCTCACTTCTCTAGTTTAACAACGGCACGTACTCCATTTGATTTCATTCTTACATATTTCAATATTAGAATTTAAATAAGACTTTACTCCATGTGCATAAATCTTTTCAATCAAATAAAAATATAACTTTTGCATATTTTTTCTTCTTTATTTATGCATACATCCATATGTATTTGAGAAAAGCAAATATTTAGTCTAGACATACCGGGAATACGAGGCTTTAGCTAGCCCTAAGGAGGTCATTTGATTACCTCGCTTCCCTGGTTAACAATGGCATGTACTAGCTTATGTCTCTTATACATGTGTGTGTATTTAATTATGGAGTTAAAACCCCTCTTTCTTTTACCAAAATACATGCATATAAATGATAGAATTAATTAATCATGTGATTGAAAGCTCTCTTTCTTATATTCATGTATGCAAATTTACATACATTTGAATGCACATGGTATTTATTCTAGACATCCCGGGAATACGAGGCTTTCAGTAGCCCCAAGGAGGTCATTTAATTACCTAACAGCCTTGGTTTAATAATGGCATGTACCTATTTAACTTCATACATATGTATTTTTGTATAAGAATTTAGATAGAGCTTTAAATTAATATGATGAAATAATTCAATCAAATGAAACATTTAAATTCCAAGATATACATATATTTACATCCATCATTTAAGTGTGCTAAGACATAATGCATGTATAGGTATGCTTAAGGATTTAATCATATGCATATTACATATGATGAAAAGAAATGAATGAATATGTGTCATGTGATAGTAATTAAGTCCAATTAATCTTAAGATGCCTTTCTTATTGAATGAGTTTATTTAAAGTGAACCTAAACTTAGAATTAATTTAAAATATATAATAAGTCATTCACTAAAGAGAATTGAATGATTAATATTCTTTAGATATGGCTTAATGTAGGGATAAAAAAGAGTTATCCTCTCTTTTCTTCTCTTTATAACACTTAGTTGCTAAGTGTAAACCAAGTGAAACAAAACAAAATATTAAGTAAAATTTGTAAATTAATTAAGTTACTTAAAGTGAAACCATCCTTTATAATTAAATCCTTTCATACTTAGAAAATTACAATAAATCCTAGTTAAGGCATATCACACACTCTTTAGAATTAAGTCACCACTTTTAGCTTTATGTTAGGGCAGTGTATGGAGTGATGTATGTTTGGTTTTATGATGTATTATTTTAGACTGGATGTTAGGATGTATGCTTTTTAGACTGAATGTTAGGTCGTGATTAGCCTAATCTTATTTTATGTAGGAGATTATGCTTAAGGGATACTTAAGATAAATATAAATGCTTTCTTTTTACAGGTTGCTTAATCCCTAAGCACAACTTAAATTAAGACAGGTAGACTTGATTATCCATATGCAAGGTGCTAAGTCCAAATTATTTATATAACTGCTTGGGTTGTATTATGTGTTTAGCTAACATTTATTTTGCATGTGTAGTTAGATTTACTTTTCCCATTTTTAATGTGATTTTGCATTTGAGATTAGGATTAGTGTTATGGGAAATTAGGATGAGCATTGGCCAAAAAGTTTGATCTTGGGGTGCCATGTGATGCCTTGAAGCCTATTAAATCAAAAGAATTAAATCAAATGAGGAAATGAAGGAGATATGAAGGATGAAGACTCCCATAGCATTTATTCATTTGTAAATTAGTCATTATTATTTCATATATCAGGTTGTATAAGGGTAGAGCTCGACTACCCATTTCTCTTTTTTGGTTGTATGACGATACCCGACTACACTGGCCTTTTATTCTTTTACGTTGGATTTATAAATTGTTTGATTTTTTTTTATTTATAATTGCATAATAGAAATAGCATTCCTCTTCTTAGTTTCTTACTTATGTGGTGATTTAATGTGTGTCCTGGATCCGATTAGGCTCTTAGAGAAAAATAAACTTTCTACCCCAACTACAACTCATAACTAAATTTCTAAATGACTCATGACCTCACATAAAGCCTAGGCATTAAAATAAGATAATTAAAAGATTTAGTGATCCCTCAGTTGAATGTTGTATGCTTAATATCATGCATCCATATTGTTTCACTCTTGCTAATAGAAGATTTCTATCTTTGCACGATAAGAGAAGACTTGACCTTTAAGGGTCTCCTCTGTGGTGGAAAACACATATTTCTTACTTATTTAGCCAATAACTTTATTTCATCATGCATTTAGATATATAAAAATGATACTGGCTTTGTCAAAATAAAGAGTCAAAAATAAAATAAAAATTAATAAGATGTGCATTAGACTAAGTCATTATTCATACCACTAATGCTCCAGTTTCTTAGGGAGTGGGTTTAAGACTTTAGTCTCTTTCTAAATTATAATAACCCAACTATTTTGCAAAATCATATGACTAGCCTATATGGTTTTAAAAGTGTAGGAGTTAGCCACTCTGGTTATAAGTCTAGGTTGGTTGGTTTACTCTCTCTTATAACATAAATTTAGGTAGTGCTTTGACCCTTGCTAAAGCTCCCTAGATTTAGGATTTGAGGTTGCTATTTTCTTCGAGCTACAAGTATAAATCTTTACCTCTTAGGCATTTCCACAATCTTGTATTGTCGGATTATAAGCCCTAATAATCTAATAAAATTCAACTCAAATAAATAATTCTCTTCAATTTCAATTACATAAAGCCCAACTATAGGATAGATTGGAATGCTCACTGGGTTTCATAATATCATGAGAGTTCCCTACTCATCCTCTTTGGCTTCGATAATAAGTCTCTCTTTTTTTATCTATCCCGATTGATTTTCCAAATATAACTAATTTATTGATAGTCTTATCTTTGTAACCTTTGGAGACAATAATTGCCTACTTTAATCGAGAGTATTCCTAAGGGATTCACCTCCCTTATGATGTAATTAACTATGGGGGCTTTCCCTTATAGAGAACTTTCAAACCTAGTTTAAATAAACCTTGCTTTATTCATCCATGTAAAGTAGGGAAAAAATCTTTGGTATATTCGAAGACTCATCATGTCTTAGTAGTCTTTATTAGATGATTAGGTCCATTGTAGGGTGGTGATTTCTATCTATGATATAGTGCATCATTCCTTGATATCGTATCTGATCACCTCAATAAGTACACCCTTAGATCTGCGCCGTGTCCCCCATATACATATATCAAAAATAAACACCACAGCACACTTATATGATAAAAGCATACATGCATTTGGAGTTTATATTATTTTATGTGATTGAATTATTTAATCATATTAGTTTAAAGCTCTATCTGAATTCTTATACAAAAATACATAGGGATGAAATTAAATAGGTGTGTGTCATTATTAATTTTGAAAGTGAGGTAATCAAATAACCTCCTTGGGGATAACTAAAGCCTCATATTCCTAGGATGTCCAAACTATATACCCATTTACATTCAAACACATGTAAATTTGTATGCATGAATGTGGGAAAGAAAGCTCCAAATCACATGACCAACTAATTCAATCACTTAGTCAATTATGAATGCATGTATTTTTTTGTATATAAAAGAAAAAGGATTTTAATTCCATAATTAAATACACACACATATGTATAAGAGACATAAGCTAGTACATGTCATTGTTAACCAGGAAAGTGAGGTAATCAAATGACCTTCTAAAACTTATTCTTGGGATGTCCGGACTAAACACTTACTTTTTCTAAATACATATGGATATATATATATATATATATATATATATATATATATATATATATATATATATATATATATATATATATGCAAAGATTGTGTTTTTATTTGATTGAAACATTTATGCATATGGAGTAAAGTTCTATCGAAGTTCAAATGTAGGAACACATATAAATGAAATCAAATAAGTACGTGTCATTGTTAACCATGGAAGTGAGGTAATCAAATGACCTCCTTGGGGCTAGCTAAAGCCTCATGTTCCCAGGATGTCTGGACTATATACTTATTAACATTCAAATACATGTAAAACTACATATGAAAGGAAAAGAAAGCTTTATTTCACATGTCTAAACTATAAACACATGCAAACCTATATATGTTCATAACTACTATCACTCTAATCAATGTAATTGATTTATAAACTTTAGAAAAATAATTTGAATTTATTAGTGATAATAGCCACACATATTATAAATTAATCCAACACATGCAAGCTCACATAAAGGAAAACCATTTGATTCAATTAACTTTGAGAAGATGAATGCATGATTTCAAATAGAATACAACATTTAACATGATTGGAAAGGAATAAATAAATATAAACAAATAATTTCAATCAATCAAATTAATTCCTAAGGATAATCATATCAAATAAAGTTATTTAAAGTACACCAAAGTTTTCTTAATGCCATTTTTAATTTTATGATTTGATTTGATTTAAGGATGTAATGAAAGGTTTGCTGATCCTAACCCATTCCCATTTTTTGTTAATTAATTTGGTTTAATAAAATATGATTAAGTGGATTTTATGAGTTAATTAGGTTGTAATATGCATTAAATCTATTAATTAAACCTTCCCTAGGTTACCTTAAAGTAATTAACTAAATAATTATTAGCCAACATGATATGCATGGAAAATAGATTTGCAATGATCCTAAGAAATGAAAGATCATAATGTAATTAACTCATAATTAATAATTAATTACCTTAAGGAACTTGATTAAGTACTTTTATAGTTTTCCCATACATGTGGATTAACCATAATTTCCTTAGACCTCTTTAGGTTATTGAACACCTAAAGATCTACCCCATATTTAATTAAGTAATTTTTCATATAATTATGATTTCAATTTAATTAATCAAGCAATTTAATTAGTTAATTAAGCTTTAATTAATTTGATTAATGAAATGAATTTAGGGAAATCAATTAGGGAGAAGGCCTCAATCTCATTCTCACAGGTTCAATCACTATTGGATAGTGATTAACCACTTAATTAATTGACATTCTACTATTCATGTGATTAATTAATGACTAATTAACTTAGGAGGGTAATTAAAGCTTAATTACCTAATTTCCCCAATTAATTAATCAACAAATCCTAAGAAAATTATAGGAAGTAGAGGTAATCCTATTGAATTAACCTACAAAGTTTGAGATTAATTAATTAACTAATTAAAGATTAATTAATCTAATTAATATTTTAATTAAACCTTACTTAAGCTCTAATTACTATTCAAAATTAATTAATAATATTTTTAATAAATTATCTTCTGAAATACCTTTAAAATGAGTATTTATTTATATTTTTATGATTTTTCTACAATTAGTTATGATTTTTATAAGTTTTAGCCGTTAAAACACATTAATTAGGCCTAATTAACCCTTAATCCCATCGGCGCCACATGGCGCGCTAATGCTGTGTGCTTTCCACATGGCACCATGGGATTGGTTATTTAAACTTATTCTAGTCAGCGTTTGTGTGGCGGTGGTGGAATGCGCTTTCTCGTACACCATCCGATCCAAGATCGGATGACCATGATTAATCCCATGATGCTAAAGGATTAAAATGGATAACTCTATCGGATCTAATCACGACCATCCATTCCAATCACATGGAATAGATGGTGTATGATCCCTCGTCTATCAATCGACCGAAGACGGACACCGTCCACCTTCCTTCAATCAATTTGAGCTCACCCAAGCTCGAATTGATCTCAAATCGATCTCACACCTTCGCAAAGAGGATCTGAAGGGATCCAATAGCCAAGATCACATAGGGTGAAAGTTTTCTTCAAAAATTTCCAACGCATTTTCATACAAGGATCAGTTTCAATGGCATACGTCACCAAAGCTCAAGATCGATGCTAAATCTGATTGAGGAAGCTTCGTCTAGTGGAGACGAAGCTCTATTGATCAACACGAGCTCCAATTTGAGATAGTTTGTTCAGAAGGCCAATGCATGAGATGTAGGTTGTCGGTGTTGATCAAAGTCCACCCTCTGACTGTCGGGAAGCTCAGGAGATGATTCATTCTTGCTTGACTACCTCCAAGGATGGTGTGTGCAAAGTTAATTGCACTTTGGTCAAGCATTGAGAAAATAGGATCGAGAGAATGGCTCCCCTATTTCGGCTTGAAGAAATTCGAGAGTGGGGAATGTGGGATGAGTTTGGGAGCTTGGGGAATGTCTCTAGCAGCTCATCTTGTGTAGCAAGGGCTCTGAGGAATGCAAGTGTGTGAGCTTGAGTGGAAATGAGAGGGTGTATACCCCCCCTTCCCTTAGATCGGATGGCTCGGGCTAGTTTGTCTTCTTATGGATGCTTGGCCATCGGTGGTGACTAGGAATGGTAGGGATTCTCCTTAGGTGGCTTGCTTTGAGTTGCCAAGGAATGGGAGGTGGCTGCCAAGGGAGATAGTGGGTGTCCTTGGTGGTTTCAAATGCTCCAATGGGGGAGATGAGGTGATTTCACCTCCCCTTAGGTCATGGTGGACCCAACCACCTTCAGGTCAGGTTAATCAGTGTCCTAGGAGCCTAGGTGGACCAATGGAAGAGTGTCAAGTGGTCAAGGAATGGAAATGACCATTCTATTAGTGATTTGCCTCATGTGATACCCCTAGCCCAAGGGTAGGATGGTCATTTGGAATTGGATTTGATTTGGGTAGATTTGAAATGAGTCAAAAGTAGGTTGGGTCAAATTTCATGTTATTTGGAATTTATTTGGTTTGATTTGGCTCAATTTGACCCATTTAGGTTAAATTAGGTCAAAATGGGTTAGGTTGACCAATTGGTCAAATTGGGTCAAACCAATAGTTGGTTCAAGTTCATATGATCATTTGGAGTGTATTGGTGTCATTGGTTTGGTTCAATTTAGTTTAGATTTAGTTTTGGTTAATTTGAATTCATTTGGGTCAAATGGGTCGAGTTAACCAAATTGGCTCGGGTCATGACTTGGTTTGGGTTTGGTTGATCATTTGGAATTTGTCGTGAGCTTTGGTTGAGTTCAATTTGGATTTTATTGGGTTTTAGGTTGGTTTGACCCTTTAGGTCAACTTAGGTTCAATAGGTCAATTGGCCTCAATTGAGGCTTTGGTCAAGTTCAACAATTAGTTTGACATGATCTTGAGCCATAGGTTGAATCAATTTGATTTAGATTTTGATTTGACCCATTTTGGCCATTTAGGTCAATTTGGGTTAACTTGGGTCAAGGGGGCCAATTGAGTTTGGTTTGACTCAATTGAAGGTCATGTCATGTTGAAATGATAATTTTGAGTTGGTATGAATCATTGATTTCAAGAGATTTGGCTTAAGTTATAATTTGGTTAGTTTAGGTTCATATGGGTTAAAGGGTTGACTTGGTCAAAGGGCTAGGTTGACTTGTTTTGACCTAATTTATGATAATTGATCAACCTAGGATGATCAACAATCATGTCATGAAGTTCGGATTGGCTTAATTCATTTTAATTTGGATTGAATTTGATTTTAGTTCATATAGGTCAAATTTGTCACTTTGGGTCAAGTGAGCTAATAGGGTTTAGTTGGCTTGAGTTTGGGTTGAGTTTTATTTAGTTGAGTTTATATATGGATTTGGGATTGATATATAAATTCAATTACAGTTGGTTTGGGTTCAAATGATTTTTGGTATATTTAATATTTTAAGTCAAATGGGCTAAGTTGGGGTTGACTTGGGTTGATTTTGATTTGGCTTGATGATTGTAGATTTCATTTATATTTGGGATGGTGATTGAAGGTATAATTGATTTATGAGAAAACAATTAGATTTGGTTTGAATTTAAATGGAATTTGGCAATGTCCATGAAGTTGGCTTAAAGGGTTTAGATTTAGATTTTTATTTAGTTTGATTTAGTTTTGATGACTTAAATATATTTTTTATTTATATTTGTGAAGATGATTGAAGATAAGATTGATTCATGAGAAAATCAATTGAATTTGTAGTGATTTGGGCTAAGATTTGGCTAAGCTCATGAAGGTTGATTCATGTGGCTTAGGAAGTGTTTTGATTTAATTTGATTTAGTTTTGATCATTTGAATGTAGATTTGATTTATATTTGGGAAGATAATTGAAGATATAAATTGGTTATGAGAAAATCAATAGCTTTTGAATTGGTTTGAATGAGAGTTTGGCTAAGTTCATGAAATCGATTCAAAGGACTTAGGAAGGATTTTTTGGTATTATTGTAGGTCTTGGTTTGGATTTGATTGTAAGTTTGAAAGATTGATTGAAAGGTTGAATTGGTATTTGAGAAAATGAATTGAGTTTGGATTAATTTGAATTTGTCTAAGGCTAAGTCCATAAGATAAAATCATAGGGCTTAGGTTGATTTTGAATTTGGATTTGATCATGGGCTTCAATCATTTAGCTTGGAATTTGGATTTGGATTTGGATTTGATATTTGAATTGAATTTGAGGTTTGATTTTGGCTTAATAAGGTGAACATGGATTGGGTTTAGGCTATAGGGTAGGTGGATTTTCCTAAGTCCTAAGGCATAGCCTAATCCTACGATTAACCCTTCTAAGTCTCTAGACTTAAGTTAAGCGTTTACCTAATTTCTAGAAGTGTCTTATGACTATGGAAGTATTAGAGTCTAGAAGAATCCTAAGCCTAAGATGATGAGATTGAGAACTCACTCTAAAAGTGAGGTCAACAAAGTCTTAAGAAGACATCCTTCCTGTAGTGTGCAAGAAGATACTTGCACTATAATTTTTTTCTTCATTTTAGATCATGTAGTGATCTTGCTCCTACCTTCACATTGTCTCATATGCTTTAAGTTCTCCTACCATAATAAAGCACTCTTCTTGAGCTTGATGATAATCAATTTGACTATCTTTTTATCTAACACATTTTTGTATTTAAAGATCCACTCCATAGTTTGTGTCCACTCAATGAATATATCTAGATCCATACATCCCTCAAAATTTAGGATGTCAACCTTCACAACTTGGTGATGCTCCCTCGGACATTCTATTCTTCTATATGCAATGTCAAGTCATCAAAGCATTTATTCTTAACTATAATCGATTTGTTGGAAGATATTCTCTTCTTGTTCCTCATCTAAGTGGTCACCTTTATAACCAATTTGAGGTTTTGTTTGTTGCCTTCCTTCAAATTCAATGAGCTTTCACCATAATTGGAGGATCTTATGGTGCATATCTTTCATAGAAAGCACTTGAGCTCCTCTAGGGTTATTTCTTTATGGTGGCATTTTGATCAATCTCCAAATAAGCCCTTAGGTTTAAGCTTTGGGCTAATTGAAAATAGTATACGTGCTTCCTTTGGAGCAAGGTTTGAAAAAATTACAAGGTTGATGAGATGAATTTGGATGAAAGAAAATGTACCCAATATAGATCTATGGGAGATCTAGCTCTAATACCAAATGATGTCATTTAAAGATTACAAGAATATATAAAAAGGTCAAAATAACTATGTGTGGAAAAGGTGATAGGTGAAGGGGTTACAAGCAGCTATTTGGAGTATGGTAGAAATTACCTTTATTGATATTGACAAAAAAAAGTGTAGTTGGGATGACTTATTGAGAAGTAGAAAAATTGTTGTTGAATTTAATTTCTTGGGCTGGAATGATGGTTGGCAAGGAATTCATGATATAGGTGCATCAATTAAAATTAAGATACATACACATCCAAGTAGAGCAATAGTAGAGGAAAGTCTCTCTAATCTTTAAAATAGCAAAAAATAAAAAACCTAAGAACAAAACATTCTATTTATATTAATTAAGTAATTAAACCTAATATATAGGATAAGTGAACCAACTTTGGAAAAAACCTTAACTAGTCTTGATTGGTTCAAGGGTACTTAGTTCAAAGGGAGATGGAGCCCTCCCTCGTTCACAAGTAAACATGAATCTTGTTGCTCCACGGCCGTGTTGGATTCCTTCTAAAGAAGTCCTAATTAAAGAGGAGATGATGACAAGGATGTTCTTGCCATTGTAAAATGACACCATATTGCTATAACAAAATGTGGGACTACATGGTAAACATCGACCAAGCAGTTGGAGATGACATCCTGATGAAATAGGTTGCATCAATTAAGGCATTGTGGTCTGCTAGGAAGCAAGGTAGTGACAAAGAAGAGAATATTGTTGGTCTTCATAGTGATTATAAAGGACATGTTAAAGATCAAGCTGGTGATGAGTAGGAGCTTAATAAGGGAGGGATAGATAGATAGATAGATAGATAGATAGATAGATAGATAGATAGATAGATAGATAGGTTAGATATGAATTAGGCTAAGTTAATCCGACACCTAGTAATGAGATCAAGTAATATAATTATGCTCGCTTGAGTTTTTTGGAATGTTTAATGGAGTATTATATTAAGCTATACTTAATTGGCATGACTTGGTCCAATTAAGTCTAGCTAGATGTTGGAGTTAACTACGTGCCTTTACCACTTAGGGCTTGGGTTAAATTTAAGGATCTTGGGCACTTAAGGCATAAGATAATCTAGAATCACCCTAATTCTAATCAACCAAAGGATGGAGCTCAAGATTGCTTAATTTTTCTTATAATTAATAAGTTAGAGTCCACTAGTCTAAGAGATCCGAACGGATCAATACATTTAAATGTGAAGTGCATTTGAAGGCTGAGGTTATACATATGTATTTACAACTATATGAGTGCTATAAGTTTCCAAAAAAGTCTAAGGGTTCCTTAACCTAGATTAATATTGACTTGGAAGGAATCAATGTTATGTCATGCAAGGTTCCATTAAGTTCTACTGAGTTAATACGATCTAGTTAAGCATTGACTAGATGAGACCACCTTCGCAAGGTTAACTTCTTAAGCCCATGTTTAACTAAGTCACATAAGTCTAAGATGATCTTAGGCTATCCTATGCTAACTATAGGTCCATTAAGTCATGCCTCAAACAACTTAGCGGCATTAACTCAATCAAACAAATGAGGGTGGGGGGGGGGGGGGGGGGGGGGGTTTGGGGTCATATAATATTGAGAAAGGTTATTGTGACATCTAAAGAACATAAGGAGATAAGGCAAGGGTCTTATTTTCATCTAAGGGACTATATAGGTTTATGTTTTAATCAGAAGACTAACCTACTCCAAAAAGGATATCAACAATGCTCATATGACCAAGATGGTCTAAACCATGTGGGTTGATTAACTATCTTTCTGTATTAACCCCAAGTAGGTTCACACCAACTAGAATAATAAGGAAGGGTCATCTTTTAGCAGTGAGTCTTGTGTACTTAATTACTTCTCTAGCTGACGATCCATTAAGAAATAATATAACTTTTTATTGCATGTTAATTAACTCATCAAGATAAATAACTTGACATATCTAACTCGATACTAACTTGAGAAGAATAATGCATTTAAACCAACTTCACAAATGAACTTCAATATGTTAGATGATGCTAAGTCATCAATAATGGTTTGATTCTAGGGTACAACACTAAATTTGCCTCAACCAAAAGAGTGGGTGATTCTAAAGAGTGTTACTTCATCTAGTTTAACTTCCACCCTAAGGGTGACTCCCAAAACATTTTAGCTTCAACTAGAAAATGTACTATGCAATTCACTTCAATTTCTGATATATTCCCATGAGTGATATGAAAAGCTTTATTATCTCAATGAGCAAGATAAAATTAGGTATACAAAAATACACTTATAAATAAGGGTGCAAAGAAGCTAAGGTTAAGTATGTTAGTAGTTATTTGAGTTTAGCTCATTTAAAATTTGGTGTGATTGTATTTAGCTCGTTGAAATTTGAATCAAACATGAGCTAATTTGAAATAAATAATGAATTAAACACAATATAATCATTTAACTTATCTACTAACCAATTATTGAATATAAAAATATAAACTAATATGTGTGTATTTTGAGCCAATAATGAGTTTAACATGATTAAATAAAAACCTCTCGAAGTACTATGCTTCTTCCATGTAATTCTTGTCAAAGTAAGCAGGGAGAATAGTATATATGCTTATCCACCCTCATGGATAAAAATCATATGCACCATGTTATTCTTTAAAAATTGAGCTCAAAATATATGTTTATTGTTCAGTTAACTTAAAGAATAAATCAAAATTGACTTCATAAGTTATTCATGAACAATAAATTTTTTTGATAGTCCTCATAAGCTAATATATCCTAGTCGTATCTATTATCCTCATCAAGAGACTTGCCTTTTACTATCAATGATGATAATATTATTTTATCACTCCGATTCATAAAGAACTACCTTGGATGAATTGACTCATGGTAAATAGTAAGAGATCTTATGGTCATAATTAAGGCTTACCAACTTGAAAGCTATATCACTCCAAGCTCCCTAAATTAGTGGCCAAATTTACAACATATACTCAACCTTAATCTATATTATCACAATGGCATCTCTTTGACCCTTTGGACTAAGATTCACCCAATAAGAATGATAAAATCATTTAGCATCCTTCCCTAGTTCCATATTCCATACTCTATTCAATTAGACTTTCATGAACACCATGGATACATGATGATTGGGAGATTGAGCCATGTTCTCTCTCTCTCTCTCTCTCTCTCTCTCTCTCTCTCTCTCTCTCTCTCTCTCTCTCTCTCTCTTTTGTAGAAGCAAAGAGTCTCTCTCTCTCTCTTCTTTCTTTTGTAGAAGTGAGGAGTGATAGAGCCATGTTCTCTCCTTAATCCATAATGTACTTCGAATAGAAAGGGATAATTAATTGTCAAGCATTATACTCATAAAAAATCTTAATGTTCATATCTAAATAAACTCCAAGGCCCACATTAAAAATATTTAGTTATAATAACCTTCCAAACTAGGAAAAAAAATCGGCTCAACCTATTTTAAGGTGCCCTACACAACATCTCAACTCTTTTTTTCCTAGTTTGCATTTCTCCTCAATCTGAAGTCTGAACTTTTATCTTCTCACGCTACCATCACATAATAACGCAACGCAGTTCAAGCGTAGTAGAAATATACACTAATGGCTTATGAAAATAAATAAATAAATCAAACTTTCTTTAAATTGAAATAAAATAGAATAATAAACTCAGAAGCATCTCGAAGAGGCTGTTCTCTAAAAAATCTGCTTTTATATTCAAATAGAATAAGGATGAATTTATAAAATTTTATCATAACTTTATATTTCATTTAGCAATCATAATCTTGTACGGCTTTACCGTTTTACCATTTTTACAATAATTATTAAGCTCACCAATTTTTTAAAATATTTATACAAAACATAGTGACATGACAAAATTATAAAAGGCAAACTCGTCCACATCAAATAATCAAGAGACCGCTCAAAACACACTGTTTTTGTCATGAAAACAAACTCCACAGACCACGATTTGCAGATCAAAATCACTCACAAATTACTCTGTTATTTCAATCACAGCTCGGCCAACAATCTTTCCATTATCGAGATCTTTATAGACTTGATTTGCTTCTTCAAATCTGCACTTTCTTGAAACCGTGTTTCGAAGGTTGAAGACACCAGTCTCAGCAAGCTTCACGATCTGAGGAAGATCCTGTCTTGCTCTTGCGCCATATGAACCAATAATTTTTATCTGTAACAACAGAACATACAAACTTTTTTTAAAAAAATTTTTGTGCAAGAGGAATGGATGAACAAGCTTGTAATGGGAAGATTAATCGCATTCTGTGGCTATATTTTGAAGAGAAAAGTAATAATTTTTAATACTTAGCACCAATCCTTCCATGGTTATTATTCAAAAGTCTAGAATATAAACGTTAAGATGTTAACTAAATGACTTGGTTAATACACTCAGCCACTAAGATTAGTACCATAAGAACAAGTTGATCCTAAATAGCTACAGTAAGACTAATGATGAAGGTGATAAATTGATGAAGAATCTCTCTCAAAGAATAACAATATTTTAATATGGTGATCTAATTATTTTGTCGAAAAGCTGACTAACTTGGATGTATTCATAAACTAAATGAAAAGGTAACGCTTGATCTATGGTCATTTGAGTTTAATCCGGAGGGCAAATGAAGTGATTGAACCTTGACAATTGGCACTCTTTCTTACTGCTGCTATGAAAGGCTAATCAGGAATCACCTTTTAAGTACTTAATGTAATAACCGAAGCAAACCAAAAAAAAAAAATGCAACCGCCGCGGCGGTTAGCTGCGGCAGGAAAGAAAAGAATACGAGGGGGAGTCGGTTTTCCCAAAACACACGAGAGAGGAAACGGGAAAGGGAGAAAAAAAAGAAGGAAAGCATGCGTTAACCCTGCGTCGTCGTCGAGGAAGGAGAAGAGGAAATCGTGCGCCAAGCGTCGCCGAAGAAAGAGTTGCGTTTCGAAGCGCTCTATTGCTGCCGCCTTTGAGCCGCCGGAGCTTGCGTACGCCGGTGACCGAGAGGGAAGGAGGAGTCTTGCGTGCGAACGGAGTCGAGCTGCGTGCGTGCGTGAAGAAGCCAATTATATTGTCAAATAAATCAATTGATTTTCTAACTATAACATGTATAAGTTATTTATTTTCACATTGAGAGATATCTTCAAATTCTACATTGAGAGATATCCTTTGCTCAAATTCAATATTAGATCTCAATTCTAATTGAGATTTATGTTCATATACGATCTCAAGTTAACTTTAAGATTCAATATTCAACTCACACAATTTTAGGCTCAAGTTCATGAATAAGTTCTGGCATGAACTCTACTAATAATTCATATTCAATAAATTCAAATAAAAAATTATATTGTAGCTACATTTTTTTTTTTTTTTTTTTTTGGATTCAATACACCATTACACCATTTAAAGAATTTTCATGAAATACAACTTCTTCAATAAATTCAAATTTGGTCATATTTGATTCTTGTATTGAAATATCAGTCTTTAAATGAGACAATTATGTTTTTTTGGAGAATTATGGCTTACATCCTTAATTTGTTGTCTGAGATTGTTAATAAAACAATTGTATTTTCTTTTCCAAATTATTTTCGTATCAGAACTAATAATCTCTGAAGTAATGTAGATAAAAACTTTTGAATAACATCTTATGCTTATTAGCTTTCTCTATATATAATAACTTCTCTGTGATAACAAAAAAATCTCTCTAAGCAATTATTTTTTGGCTACAAGATCTTAAACCTTATAAAATATCCAAACACAATATAATTATCTTAATAAAAGTTATTAAACTAATCTTGCAATTAAATCATATAATCACTAAATGACAAATATTATGCTTTACGTTTCATATTACTCATGTATATTTTGTTGCAGCAACAGTTTACAAAATAAATTGAGCATATCTCATTAACTATATTATAGCAAATACAACACTTGAGAACCACACATATTCAAAGAAAACTTAGGATTATGCCTCCTATCAAAAGTATGAATATAATTTTAAATCTAATAAGAACTATGTTGAAATTTCTTAGAATCATAGCTTAACCAACTTCGCTTAAATTGAATCATTTTGTTGTTTTGTTAATTAATCAAGCTATTATGACCTACATCTAGAAGATATTATGATGCAACTAAGGGATTGTATGTTATGATGAATTAAGAGAGCAGAGTAAATTAAATGCAAGGTACTTGAAAATTAAGGTGATTGATTGGAAAAAATATAAATTCAAAGAAATTTATTGAGGGATTTGAAACTTCCTCAATAGATCATTTCTAGTGCATTCAAAATTTGTATGACTGATTGAATTCAATGAACCACATACTAAGCATCTATATGATGCCACGGCCTCCTTGTACGACACCACCCCGTACTAACTGATCCACACTTCCTTTGCACGACAATAACATGTGATAGTGAAAATGACCTCAAACACCAACGACACCTCCCCTTACATACATTGGCGATGTTTCTCTTGTATGATCTGGACCTACCAACACCCAAATATGATCTCCTAATGCAACACCACCCCACACTCGCCCCGATGACAGCTCACTCACATTACAAATCCCGACACTATCATCAGTAATCCTCATTACAGTCTTAGAAAAAAATAATTCAAAAAAATATAAAAAAGAGCTTACAGCAATCCAAACACATACACACACACACAACCTAATTTCTTAATTATTTTACAACCAACTAAACATAAAAGTATTTTAAATATATTGGATTTATTTTAAACTGCATTTAGAATACACATGAAATCTAAATAATTGTAACTAAAAATCCCCTAAGTTCGATAATAAATCCCATTCTACAGACTTTGGGTTGGTCAAAAAAAAAATATAAAAAAATAAAAAATTTAGCACTAAAACCAAATCTTATATATGATGTCTTGTCTACGGTTTGCTAGCATAAATTTACAAAGTGATACATAAAATCACTCAAAAAAGTATAAATTCCCAGATCAATAACTATTAATTTGAACAACTATTCATGATCTAAGATACAAAAACACAGAATCTCAATGTAGATGACAATTTAATATAATTTGCTTAAAAATTATGCATTCGTAAAAACCTAAGTACTATATAATTTTAAGAAAATCAATAGCACATGCAAGAAAAAAATGTTGGAGTAAATATAAAGTGGTAGAAAAGGAAGTAATCAAATCAGGCCTTTCGTGTAAATAGATATCCACTCACAGAAATCTTTGCTGAACCACTTAATTAAAGAGTGGATTAGAAGAAAGATCACAACCAACTAAGAAATCTGCTTAAAAAAATTGAACTAGCTTTTTATAGCCTTATGTCCTCTTTTATAACTAAAAGCCCCCCCCCCCCCTGACGCACACACAAAACAAGGTCTTGCTAAAAAGTCGCAACTTGCAAAGTTTTTACCCACCAGAAGTCTACAATGACTTAGCTCGCTAAACTCGTTGGAACATAATGTCGCACCCAAAGTAACTCACCAACACAAGACCCTACTGGAACTGAGATCTACAGGATTATACCATTGAAAATCCAAACGCAATATCAATCTGCAAAACTCCAAAACCACAGTCGGACTCCCAACGAAAGCTTCAGCTAAGATGGAGAAGAATTGGGAAGCTCAGCAGATGTCAGCATCACCACCCATGAGTTAAGGATAAGTAAACAGGCAATCAAGAAGTAATAAAAAAACACATTTATCAAACATTTTTGAAAATTAAAATCATTGAATGTATTATACATTCAAAAAGCTAGGCATCCACACAAAAATTCATTCTTCTCAATGAAAGAAAAAAAGAATGAAGGATATGGATTGCAATGTCTGCACAATCATTTCTAGAAATATTTCATGTACTTGATCGATAATCAAATGACCGTCAAGCTAATAAAATTGGGGGATTTACGTACATAGCACTCCAAATATGATATTTTACGTATCTAACACCTTAAAGTTATTATTTTCATGTCTAACACCCTAAACTTCTAAATACAACGTAAATACCACCACCCTCATCATGGCAGTTACTTTCACAAATCCCTTTTGGTTCTCTCTCTCTCTCTCTCTCTCTCTTCTCATCCATGAAAGTGAAGCCATGGCTGCTTGCTTATGTTAATAGCCTGTCCATCCATCTTCTCCTTGTGTAAAGAAGAAGAAGTGGTTCTCATGTTTATAAATTGATAGGCCTCATATCACTCAAGCAACAGTGAAATAGATTGAGATCAAAGGTAAATTCTTGTGTCTTCTCAGACAGAAAAGAAAGATAAAGAAGAAAAGTACAGAACTTGAGAGTTTGATCTCTGATTGTTGATTTTTCTTATTGAATGGAAACATGGAGCTCAAGGAGAAGATGGGGTGGGGGAAGATAAAGATTAAAAGAATATAAAATAGAACAAATAGACAAGTCACCTTTTGCAAGCGCCGTAATAGCCTCCTCAAGAAGGCTTATGAGCTCTATGTTCTCTGTGATGTTGAGGTCACCCTTATCATCTTCTCGAGCGGTGGTCTCCTTTATAAATATGCAAACAACAGGCTCTCTCTCCCTCACTCTCTCTCTCTCTCTCTCTCTCTCTCTCTCTCTCTCTCTCTCTCTCTCTCTCTCTCTCTCTCTCCTATATCTCTTTCTTATAAAAGATGTAGTTTTGATGAGGATTTCATAAGTTACGGAAAGCAAATTTTCAAGCTCAACTCTCATGTCTTCCCTTTTGGCTGCTTTTTGATTTGTTTCATAGCAATAGATGAATAAATGGATTCTCTTTAGTTTGCTAAAGAAGAGAAGTTTCACAAAAAAGGTTACTTGGTGCCTTTTTCCTTCTTATCTTATGCTCGGCTCATCTTTATTTAGGATAGAAGTTTCATAAAAAAGGGATTTTAAGCAATATTTTACTTTTCTCATCAGTTTGGATTTTTTTTTAATCATGGAGATTTGAATCAGAAAACCAAGTGCTTCATTAAAAAAGGAAATAATGAAATAATGAGAAAGAAACAGCAAAGGAGCAATTGCAAGTGATCATTACTCATTATTGCAACGACTGTAGCATGGGCTTTTTTCAACGTTCACTGTTTCGCGTGCTCATTATGGAGAAGGAAATGAAAAGAGCAGCCATTACAGAAACTGCTGAGTTGAAAAGGACGTGAACTGCCGTGATGGAGAGTGGTATTTGCATTGTATTTAAGAGTTTAGGGTGTTAGGCATGTAAATAATAACTTTAAGGTGTTACATATATAAAATATCAAGTTTTGAGTGGTATGTAGGTACTCCCCCAATAAAATTTGAAAACAAAAAAGCTTGGAAAAGAAAATGAATATGGAAATCAGGCTTTCCTAGTCGTCCAATCAGAACCCAAAACTGTCTCTCTTTATATATGAATTAGCACCGAACAAAATTTTTTAAGTTATGTAATAAAAAATTCATTATAATTCTAAATCTTTTGTCAATACACCAGGTTTGGAATCCGTTCAAATATTTAGGTGAGCTCAGAAAAGCAAACCAGGCAAGAGGTGACTTGTCACACATGCATCCAATAGACGTCGCAGCACTTTTTACCCTTCAAGACGATATTATCATGGGTATAATAGAATACTTAATCACACTATCGAAATTTAAAAATATCCAGACTACTAAGGCCGTTTGAGGTTACAGGTGAACAGTGAAAATAAGCTGGTTTGAGTATCATTCCAAATTCCTCAGCATCCACATAATATGCTAAATAAATACAAGGGCTACTAACAACATCTGCTGAGAGTAATATGTTATCTTAACGCATACTCAAAATAGCAGATCAAAATCTTTTTAGTAAAACTAATGGTTACCTGTCTGCGAACAAGGCGAGTTATGTCAATCTGCCCCAATGCATTGATTGGAGCAAGTCCTATCATAACTGCTTTACCACCATCTCGCACAGCATTTGTGCATTGCATGAAAGTTAATGGCTTTCCCAATGCTTCTATAGCAATATCAACACCCCTTCCACCAGTGATTTCCTATTGACAACCAAATAATATATTACAGATAAGCAATTCGATGATATCTAAAGTATTAAATAGAACTAAAGTGAAAAAGAAACAAGATCGTTCAATTAGCTTTTCAGATCTATTAGAAATGCCTATAATTGGGGTCTTCATATTAAACAACATTTAAAATAATAATAAAAAAATGCAACACCTCAAAAACTTAAACTTATTCTCGTGGAAAATCAATGTCAAATGAGTAAACATATAGTGTCAGCTCAACAGGTAGGTAACGACATCATCATCATCTACCTTATTCAAACTACTTGAAATTAGATTTAGAAAGCTTCTTTTTTCATTAATTCCAGTCGAGTGTTTGATGCAGAATTGCTTGGTAATGGAACTTTAGCACTGCCTATTAGTCAATATATTGATTTCTGGATTGAAGCTGTGATTTTCTAGCCTTCTGCAGTCGAAATTGGATGACTTTGGCAGTGGAAATATAGTGTGTGGCTGATTGGGCAGTGGGGTCTTGGAGCTATTCTTTTGGAAGTTTTGATTTGTTGTTGGTTGTTTTTCCAATTGGAGTGGTCCAGTGAGTTGTTGATGAGGCTCAGGATTTCCAAAATTTGCAAAGCGGCGATGATTTTTTCTAGTCCATTGAATATCTGAAATTAGCATCCACGATTGGATTTACATCACATGGATTTGTGTGCCAAATATTAAATTTAAGAGCTGAATTATTTCCAATATATTGCGATTTTGATTTAAATGTTGTGTCAACCATATCTACAATCTTAGAGTAAAAGAAGTTTATAAATAGTTATTCTAAAGCATATAAATTAAGAAAAACTTTGGCTTGAATACATTTTCTTTCAAATTTCAATTTGTAAGCGTAGATGAACATATGATTCCTTCAACTGCCAGTACAAAAACAATAGACTGAGCATAATTCTAAGGAAGTCATCATGAATTTCTTTTTTTTTAAAATCTAAATTTGATCTTTTTCATTACTTATTATATGTCATCTATAGACTTTATTATTGACATCTTGATGATCTTGATATTGATCAAAAAGTGACATTAGGATATCCAAATTATAAAACTAAATTTGTTTTGCTTATTGATTTCATATGTTTTTAATTTGTTGTCGAAAATCTTGAAATATTTAGATTCATTTCATTATCTTGCTTGTTTAAATTTAAAAAAGAATTAGTTATTAGACTAATTGGTCTCTTATAATCTGTGAATCCTCAATTTCATCTACATGAAATCATTCTATACATTATATTAGTTGCATTAGGGAACAATAATCATTAGTCATCCTGCATTAGTGTTGCATGATGTATTAAAACTACTATAATACACAAATTTGGCTAAACATGTAAATTTCACAATTTTAAAAATATACCCTACTTTTCTCATATCTCAAAAAGCATCATAAACATCTTTATAAAATCCTAATCTCCAATTTGATCATTTTCATATATAGAAGCATACACAAAAATATAATTAAATTAGTAATTATAAATTAATAAAGGTATTAAATTATTTTCCTAAGTTTCATTTTAATGTTACTGTACATCCAATTAATCTTATGTAGCAAAATTATTGCAATCCACTAATCTTTTCATGCATCGGCTGGATTAATGGGAAGGGCTGATTAGTGGCTGAAATTAAATAGAAAATTATAAGATAATCTACTCATATATTAAGAAGCCAACTTGAAATTCCCCAATTCCGGTTCACATTTCTTTGTTTCGTCCCTTCACAGTGCCATTTTCTCTTCCTCACAACCCTCTCTACCTCCTGCTGCTGGCCAAACTCCCATCTATCTCTTGCTGCTGCTGTTTTGCCATGAAACCACCTCCTCCCACAAAAAAAAATAAAAAATCCCGCAACCCTCTAATCCCAGCTCCTGCCATGGTTCCCTCCCTCACTATTTACAACTGTGGTTTTTCTTCTCACTAGTCGGTGTTGTGCTTTCTCCTTTTTCTGGCTGTAGTCCGTGATTTGGGCTGGTTCCCTATTTCTTTTTTTTTTTCCTTTTTTTTTTTGGGGGGGGGCATAAAAATTCAGTGTAAAGAGGAGCTTTAGACAGCCAAAAAGCTGTTGGAGTCAGCCATTATGGCAGCTGTATGGATTAGTGTTGGATGGCAGGAAAGGAGGAAGATTGAGGAGAAAAAATTCTGTTGATAATTTAGTATAAGCTGGAGAGGAATAATTCGGAGATTTTGAGGGAGTTGTGGCATTCCTCTAGTGCTGGTTGTTTGGTGCGTGAAAAAAAAGTTTGCAATCGAGAAATTCCTGGTTCAACTATTTACAAGCAGCAGGGTATATGATTGTTGGATGGCAGGATAAAGGTAAAACATGGACTTATAATGGCTGAAATTGAGAATTTATAATATAATAAAATTTTAATAATTGTTTAATTCTTGTTTTTATTTAGGTGAACAATAATCGGTGACTGGAAGCTGCGGGAAAATGTAGTGATATTTTAGAAAGGATCGAATGAGGAAGTATCATATCCGTGTGAGATATTGACATGTTTATTATATACTGACTTATGCTTGTGTTAAATAATTCATTAAATTAAAAGAAAATTTATTGTTATACTGTATATTCAAGGAGGTGATAAGTGTGTAACATCACTGAACCAAATATTGAGGTGAAACTTGTAATTACTAATTTAAATTCATATTTTTTATAAGATTATTAATTCACTATTTCTACTACTTCTAAATGTTTTATACATTGCACATTGATATTTCTGTCATATTGTGTTCTGATACAAATAATTATTTGCATAATCTAAAATTATGTTTTATTGATTTACTGTGATTATAATCCAATCAAATATCTTGATGTCATGTTACACTATTGTGTATATTGAAAATATTTCAATGCAAATATTGCAAATAACTAAATGAAAAGTAATACATATGATAAGCAAGAAAATATCATGAAATTGTATAAGTGGACTATTTTATGAACTTGTACAAGTATATAAAAGTTTTGATGAGATGAGCCTTTGACAAGGAATCTTAAAGTTCTCGACTCTTACATTCAGATTAGATTAGACCAACAAGTGTTAAGGAGTTATTGATACACAATGTTAGGATGGCTAGCCTTATCAGCATTTATAGCCAATGAGTTAGGTGACAACCTCATGTTTTACAGAAGTCAAATTTATACATATATAAATGATATTTCTAATAAGAACATTTAATTTAAAACAGAATGAACTTTCACGAAATCAATTTCCTATATGTATAGTCATCTTAGTTGATTACTATTTACATTTTATAGCTTCACCTATTCAGTTTTTATACATGCAAACATGCCTTTATTTACTATTACCTTCATGCAAGTTCAACTTTATATGCATGTTATTTCCTCTATCATTATTGGATTTACTTTAGTATTGCTTGTTTCAATGGGCTTCTAGCTTTGATATAACACGTTGACTTTTAGACAAGAATGAGAAAGATAGTGACTAGACAGGACTTTTGATTATACAATTTTGGCGTACAGTTTTGAGAGACTATAAAGAATTTTTTGGTACAAATAAAATTATATTGATGCTTTTAGTTGCAATGTATATGTGTTAAAATTTGAGTTTACATACTTCCAAATATATGATTTAAATATGAATTTATTGTTAGAAAATTTTGAAATGTAAGAGTTTTCTTGTGATGATTTGGTGAGATTCAAATTTCACTCACTTTTTCTAAATCGATATAAGTGGGAATAAGTTAGTCAAAGTTACAACTAACTGAATCGTCCTACGCTATTACATCTCAGACTGATATTGAAAAAAAAGAGGGTTGTTTGGTAGTGCCAACTACTACGAGAAAAAGTCCTTTTGACCAACTTCTATCCATATTAGCTTAAGTATATCCATTTTCATTCCTAATCATGTAACGTTATTTTCAGCTATAAATTTAATAAGTGTATTGTTTTAACCTTCTATTATATATTTTCAAACTACTTAAATCTATTTTTCACTATTTAAATAAATATCAGTCCTACCATTTTTTAATACAACTATTTATTCTCCTCGATTTTTTAACATGCCAATCTTATATTCTCATTTCAGAGCAATTGCACACTTCTCAAGATAGATAAATTTTAAATTATTTTATTTTTAATCACTAAGGCATGCTTTGCCTCTAAATTCGAGCATTTATTAGATTTGTCACATGCAGATGTTTGACTTTGATGATTGATATCTTTCAAAGGATGTGCGCACATTTTAGTGCACTTGTATGATTCATAAGACATTATAATTGATTAAGAGTCGCCTCGTATTATGCATGTAAAATTTAAAATTATTTGGATTTCATTGCTTGCATGACTGTTGCCATTAATAGATGTGCTAACTTTTCACTTGAAGTTTTATAAATCACATTCTGTCTGCTTGCATGTCATTGATTGCAGATCTGGTTCAAAACAGTGTTGTTTGCTTGTATTTAGTTCTCATTTTGTGTTCAGATAAACTCTCCTTTAAATAGAGGCTCTCATTTGGTCATTTTAGGTGTAGTTTATGATTTTAATAGTTCTAAATAGTCAATGAAAAGGTCTTTTTGTACTTGTAGGCATGCTTTGAAGGTCTGTTCTTACTCGAAAGCGAGCAATCAAATCCTATTTATGCCCATTGTGTACAATTTTTTATTCAATTTTAGGCCTTTTTGGTTCTTTCAATACATGTAGCGTGATTTCTAATGATCATTTGTTCTTTTTGTTCTCATCATGCAAGTTGATACATTGTTAATTCTTCATTTTTTATGTCGTGTTTTTGTTTGAAAAATCCTTTCATTTTTGTTCCCTTTAAGCCCTACTCACTGAAAAAAAAAAGCAGATCTAAACATCTACTCAATATAGGGGGCATAGAGGAAGTGTTAGGTTTGTCCATCACATCAATATTCCAAATACATCTACGTAATCTATTTCACAAAATGGGCAACTGTAAGATGGTTTTAATTCCGATCGAGGCATTTTAAAGTAATTTTGTGTGAAATCACATCAATTATCTACTATTTTTCTCGTATTTAAATAAATCAACATTTAAATAATTGATGAAGTCTACATATCCCTCAACAGGATATATTTCCACTCATGAAATTGCACTATTTTACCAACCACAAAAAAGATGCAACATTTTTTTTTTTTTTTTGAAATAGTTAAAGTAATGAAATAAATGATCAAACTTTAGTTTGAGCACAAAAGAAAGAAAATAGAAGATTTAAATTTTGAACTATAAATTTTGTAAGTGGTGTACCTTTATCTTCTCAACAACATCATCTATTGAGGCATTTATGGTATGAGTTGCTCCAAGCATCCTTGCATTGAGTAGCTTTTCATCTTGCACATCAACTGCAATAATCTCAGCAGCACCAAATGCTCGTGCTATCTGTAAACAACTGAAAATAAATAATTTAGTTCAAATGAAGTAGCTTTGAGGACAAGAAATGTCATCAAATGAAAAATAATAATAATAATAATAATAATAATAATAAAATCCTTATAAAAATCGGTTATATTAAAGTTAAAAAAATAGATGCTATTTGAGCTACAGAAAGAGGTAAATTGATTTCTCCTTAAAAAATTCTTTAAGATAAAAAAAAAGTGAATATAAAACTTGGACAATTAATTCAATTATATAAATTCATAAGGTCATGAATTGATAGATTTTTTAGTTTTAGGATGCATTCCCCTCACTATTTATTGATTAACAACAAACACTAGTACTGACTTCTTGTGCTGGTGCAAATTTTGAAGGGTGAAAAATTATTAAATTTTCTAGATATAAAGCTAAGAGAGACAAATTGGTACTCTTTAGTTGAGCTAAAATTGATGTGAAATAAGATGACTAGTTCTATTAAAAGAATTATTATAGAAATTTAAAAGTGTTTTGATGTAGAGCATGTATTGAAAATAAGAATTGGAGGGAGGAGGTACAACGGTTATTAAGGGAAAAACTACACTTTAAAAAATGACAAAGAATGGATACTGCCTAGGCTCATAATGACTATAAGAAATCTAAAAATCTTAAAAGGAGAGTAGTGAATAAAATTAAAACTATAGTTTTTAATGATTTTTATAATAAATTTGATAATAATAATAAAGTATAAAAGAAGATAATAGAATTGCTCGGATGAGACATGAGAGGCTGAGGAATTTTAACCAAATTAGATGATTAAAATTAAAAACAATATAATCTTTGTTAAATATAAAGATAGAAAGGAAAGATGAAAATACTATTTTGAGATCACTAAATAAGAGATTCAAGAAGAAAATCATACAAGAAGGTATCACGAACAATATAATGAAGTATACTATACATAAATATATAAAACTAAAGTGGTGTTGGCATTAAAAAAGATATGCAACTCATGTCCATAAGAGATACATAATGAAATTTAGAAAGTTGTGCAGCACATTGAAGTGATTCCGTTAATAAATCTTTTAATAGAATTTTAAAAATTATGAATATGTTAACTAATTGGAAAAAAAAAGTATTTAGGCATCAATATTTAATGTGGGCTTCAAAAATTTGTGCTTGAACTCTCGTTGAGAGAGTTTTGATGTAGTTATGGATCAAATAGATTAGTTTAGTAGATAAAATACTACATAGAGATTTCCCCCTCATATTACCAAGGATTTTAGATCTAATTCCAGGTTTCTCATAAGCATAAACACTTATAGTTAATTATCCCTCCCAGTGGTAAAAGATAACTTTTGATTAAGACTAATTATTAGGTCACTAAATGCTTTGAGTATAATAGTAGCAACTTTAGGTTTTGAGATTTGAAAATTCATCATTTATAACTTGAAGCGGATGATGGTGGAAAATGATAATGAGCCTAATCAATATCTCATGATTTCGTTGTTCTGGGCTATCATAATCCCTAATCTACTTAGTCAAAGAAAATAGTTGGCCCAACCTGACCGAAGAATCTTTGTTGGGAACCATAGGTTACTTCGTCTTAAAGGACCTTGGAGACATGAAGTGAATGTTTGGCAAAGATGATAATTTTAAGTCGACATTTACTAACAAAATACTTTGTGTATTATCAAATACATTTTATGATTACGACTAAAAGAGTAAAGCTACTAAGTAGCTTGCGAGTCACAGTTATGATGATAATTTAATGGTGTCACTTAAGGACAAATCATCTGGTCAAAGAGCTCTAGTTACAATTACTGGTATGATGTTATTTTTAGGCGATGTGGGCTCCGAAAATTCACGCACAGTCTCTTGATGAAGAGAGTTTGGATTTGCAGCCGATCAAATTTTTAGAAAGCAAATGCATTTGTAGATAAGATACTACCCATAGATTTCACCCTCATTTTGCAAGAACTTAAATCTAGTTCTAGTTTTCCTATAGGCCCAAGCACCTGCAGTTAATTACCCCTCCCAATGAAGAGAGAAAACTTTCGATTAAGCTAGTTGTTAGGTCACAAATTGCTTAGCATATAATAGCAATGAGTGGAGTTTAAATTTATGAAATTCATCATTTTTAACTTAAAACATATGTTGAGGGAGATCCTCATAGTTCCATCATCTCGGGCTATAGTGATCCCTAGTGAACTTAGTCAAAGAAGGTAGTCAACTCAACCTGATTTAAAAATCATTACCAGCAACCATGAATTGTGTCGTCTAAGGAGGCTTTATAGACCTAAGGTGGTATTTATCTAAGGAAATAAATTTAAATCAACCTTAACTAACAGAGGATTTTTTGCCCAATCAATTATAGTCTATAATTCATAACTCAAGAAGCAAAGTTATTAAAGAATATACAGGCTACAATCATAATCGTAACATAATGGTATCATTTGACAACAAATCACTAGGTCAAAAAACTCTTATCATATGTGATGCCACTTGGCGACAAAATCACATGAACAGAAGACACGAGTCACGTCCTTTCTGGAATGAGATTATTTAAGTGTGAATATAGCAATATACTTAATTTCATATTGGCTCCTTTGTGAGCTAAGATTTTATTAATTTGTCACTCTCATTAAACGATTGCGGATAGGTAGATAAATTTTAGCTTTAATTTTTGAATGATAAATTTCATCTAGTGAATGTCTTTTCGATTAAAGCATGTAATCATTTCATAATTGATTTAGATTTAATTATGAAATGATTTAGCATTAAAAATTCAAGAAATTTTGATAATGATAATCCCTCCGATTGAAATCTTCAATTAACACGACCATCATCGAGGAATTTAAACCTGCTTGATCATTCAATTTATCGTTCTAGACCTTATCAACTCTATTAATCTAATAATAGAGTATCATATCTAGATTTATATCTTGAATTTAAAATGAGTTAGCGTCAATGTTTTAAACACATTGAAAATAATAATAACCTCTTCAGTTGAAATCTTCAGTGAATCCGACCATAATTGAAGATTTTTAATTAAAGATAGTTATCTCCTAGTTATATAACCAAATTAGCTTCTCAAAGATTATCTAAACGAGAGAATACTATAATAATATCATTAGGTTTTGTTAACCTAGACCAAATCCTAAGACCCAACTGAAAAATCAACCAAGGCAGCATTCTTAAACATTAAATTTGGACTTTTAACACGTATGTCGGAGCACGTATGAGTGATTGATTGATTTTAAATAGTTACGCATATTTGTTCATTCATTTTGTAAAGTATTTCTCATGTTTCGGGGAATTTGAAAATGAGTTTACAAAATTCCTCAGAATACATGTGAATATCTCATTTTTCAGTTTTTTGCATGAGTTTTAAAACATCAAATCTAGATGTTGCATTGTCTTATAATGAATGCATTATTTCACCATTCAAGTTATTTACACACATTCTGATGCAACGAGATCAAACATAGAGCTGCTCATAATGCATGTAAATATCTTATTCATCTAAAAGCTTGTGCAAGCTTGAAGCATTTGAATGAGACACAAGCTCGCTTCAAAACACATGCGAAAAATAATTTTTTTAATCAAGTTTTTGCATGTATTTTGGAACATCTGAATCACGTGAATGGCTGCTTTAGACAATCTGCAAGAGCTCATTTCTTTCAAATATTTTAGTACAAGTTTTAAAGCATATGAGTAAGATATGAATGTTGGCTTGTGATGTATGCATGAGATTCACCCAAAGTCTTCTAGCCTTTATGGCTTTATCATTTAATGAATCTTCTCATTTTCTATAACTTATCATTCAATCCCCATTTCATCTTTTTATGAATCAAATTGAATGAGATGGGTTCCATCAAGATAGCCTAATGGTGTCTTTTGATATTTTGTAAAATATTCACATACAATGGTCTCTGAAGCATTATTTCCACTAGCAATTCTTTGCTTAAGAGTAGGCACATATTAGTTGCATTAGTAGATTTAATTAATAATCTTGTATTCCAAGTTTCCAAGTTTCATAAGTGAATTCCCTTTTTTATCATCTATTTTGTCTATTCCGGGTCAATTTGAAATAAGCACATCACTTTTTGATTTGTGATAAGAAGATCAATAATGAGCTCCATTCCAACAACCATTAGTGTTCAAGGACAAAACTCTTTGAATTGGGTAACCTAATTTGAATCTTGTTCCCATTTTAAGGACATGCATTAATGCTTTTATTTAATTTAGATCTCATTGCTTCCAAGGTTTTGCCATTTAAAAGAAGCTTCTCATTTTTTTTTCAAACTTTGTCATTCAACACCAACCTCATTTCATGGCTTTATAATAACGAGATTTATGACTTTTTCTCATTTTGTAACTCATTGCATCTTTAATTTTGACATTCATAATTTAATGGATATGAATTATCATTAATTAAGGAGAGCCTAATGTTAAGCCAAGATCAATTATAAATAAAGAGGTACCCTTATCCCATCGAATTCATTCTTTTACATCCCCTTTGAAAAAAATATTTTTTGTGAGAAGTATTGTAAGCTGAAGGCATTCAAGAGGATTTCGTCTGCAATTTGATTTGATTTTGATTCTTTTAAATAATCATTGTAAGTTCAATTGATTTTTGTGAGTTTAGCTTTGGCTTTATTTTGCAATTTCACATCCTAAATATTCAATTTATGAAGCCTTCTTTGTTTAAGTCCTCTTTTTTTAATCTGAAATCCGGCAGTCCCCCGACATCATTCCCATGTAGGGCTACCTCGGGAGAGCAAAGCCTTCCCACCGAGTTAAGAAATGTATGCTTAGTTAGTATCGTAAGACACTATGATCAAAAAAAATTTAACTCACCATGCCAAGAAAAGTGTGCATAAGCCTTCAATTATACCTACACAAAAAGTTAGCAAAGGATTTTCTTGCCGCATTGGAATAACACGTACCAATATTTATTTTTTAGGCAATTTTCCCACCACATTTAGAGGGACTTAATTTTTACACCTTTTTTTTTTTTATTTTTACCTACACATGTGAATTGAGGTAATGATTCGATGATTTAAGGGCTTTGAGAGTACAACCAAATGTAAAGTAGGGAGAGGGGGAGAGATCTCTCTCTTTATTGTTTGGTTGATTTCTAGAGAGAGAGAGAAAGCTGCTGCCTAAGGTGTATAGTTTAGGTCTATAGGAGGTTAAAGATCAGTGCTTGTTTAAATTGTAGGTGAGGGGAATGGAAAGTTCAGCTAGAGCAAGAGAGAGGGGGTTCCATTTGGTGAACACTAGCTTAGTGATTTTTTGCATGCAAGTAGCAGAAAGCATGGATAGGCGGGTAGATGAGGGCTTGATGGGGTGCATGTAGCAAGGAGTTTCACGTGATTGGGAATCGAGTGAGGGAGAAGCTGGAGCTCAGTGATGGGATCAAGTGGGACTTAGCATTAGGAGGAGACCAAATGAAGAAGCTCAGGCTGTGCTACTTGGGATGGATGGGAAGGGAGAGTTAATTCTTGGTAAGGAAATGGGTTGGCCGTGGGACTTGCCTGAGGCGTGCATGAGGTAGGGATAGAGAGAGGAAGAGTGATCGGGAGTTGGAGAGGATCGAATGGAACTATTACTGTGCGAGGTGAGAGGGTGTGCAAGTTTGGCCTGTCGTGGAGAAGAGATGGGTCAAACGACTCTGGTTGCATGTGAACAGGAAGCATGAGAAAATATCTCCAAAAAAATCAGTTTACCATGTGACACATATATACATTATTTGGCTGTTGATTTCATATTATATGCCTTATTTGGCTTATGTAACACATATATAAGTCAACAAATGCCCACAAAAAATATAGTGCGTGCATAAAGTAAACTATATTTATTGCAAATCAGTTTACCATGTGGATCTCCAAGAAATTTGCTTAAATGTCACACTAAAGTTGTTATTTCACAGCTCTTCCAAAATATTCGTAGGTGTTAATTTAAGTGATAGGTTTGAAGTTTGGAAAATGGTGATTCATCATCACTTACTGATTTTTGTTGATGTTACAACTTTGTTTAATGAATCTTGTTAACACTTGATGATTTTCTTTGATAGAAGTGAGTATAACCCATAGGTTGTGTGTGACATTTGAATTTCATTGATTTAGCTTCAATACCTTGTTGATCTAATAGAAGCTATCATCAATTCGATCCTTTTTGCTCGATAGACTTGATGAAGGAGATGGCCTAACTTGTCATTATTGACTTGTCAAAAAAAATGAGATGTGCTTTCTATTTTATCAAACTTGTTGTAAAAGAATTTTCGGCTTGTGGGATCGAAAATTCTCCAGACCTCTTCTAAAAGAAAGAAAAAAGTTTAAGTGTCGATAATTTGTAAGCGATGAATAGTAGATAAGACACTACCTGGAGATTGCTCTCATTTGGTGATAACTTTTATTTCTGAGTTTCTATAAAGCTATAGTTAATTACTCTCAATCAGAGACACTTTCGACAAGGCTATTAAATGAATCGTTAAAGAACGAATATATAATTGCAGTGAGTGGAGTTTAGAACTTATGAAATTTATTATTTTAACTTAAAACTTTTGTGGGGAACACGACGCCGATCAAGATCCCATTTGATCCCGGGTCGCGATCCTGGTCCGCTTAGTCGAGGAGGTAATCAACCAACAAGGATCCTTGTCAAGAACATGGGTTCGTCAGTGTCCTCAGTTGGAGTTTGTTCAAATAATATAAGTCAATCTTAGCTAACATTTTTTTGACAACCAAATACATTCATTTCACGCTCAAAGAAAGCAAGGAACATAATGGCCGCATGCGACCGTAATTTAGCCATATCGCGAACCACCCGAGGGGCTCAGTCGAATCGCCATTTATGTGGTGCCATATCAAGAAACCACGCGGACAGAGGACGCCACGCCCCTACGCTTTATGAATATTTGAGGTGAAGTTATGTATTTAATTTGACATGGCTCTTTGTGAGAAAAGTTTTCTTAATTTGTCACCAAGACAAACAAATGAGGAGTGGATTTATTTTATTTATTTTTTAGTTTTAATTTAAATAATTCATTTCATTTTTTTTATTTATATTTTGTTATTTTTTTTTAATTTTGATCATTTTATAATTGATTTTAGATTTGAATATATGATCATTTATCATTAAAATTTTAATTATAATTACCCTTCTCGATCCTAGTTATCAATCGATAAACCTGTCTACTCACGCTTTCTACAGGATCGCCTAAATTCATTATCTCAAGAAGTATAATCCTTCAAAACCTTGTCCACTTTTTATGAGGAGTTTGGGACTTTTCTTCAAGAATTTGAATTTAGGAGCTATTTTATCTTGTATATACAAATATTCTCGATATTATTATTAATTTGAAATTTTATAATATCAAATTTTTAGGTTTTGTTAACTGACCCAAAGACTAAACCGGATTATGTAGATCTGTTTGTATTTGACTTAGTTTACTCCAAATATGCATATGCTCTTTGAAAATTGCATGGATATTAAGAATGTCTAAGTTGGAATTTACATGTCGAATTTTGATTTTTGAGTTTTGTTAACCCGGTCCGAAGACCAAACCGGGATTATGTAGCCGTTTTGTTTTATACCTAACTTGACGTCCCTATTGTTTGAACACTTCAACATACATACGTATATGTTCTTTTAAAATGTATGACATTAAATCAATAAATGAAAGTTTAGGTTTCATATGACATTTTGGGTTTTATAACTCTCGTCAAAACCAAACCGGGATGTAACATCTGTCATTTTGTAATGATTTAAGTAATGCAATGAGTATGCTATTTTTAGGTTTTATTAACTGGGGCCCACCAAACCGACGGTGATAATTATTTTTTGATTAATTTAATTGCAATCATGAATGATTATTTTGTGTTGAACCAAGACAAACCGATATGTAATATCTGTTTCTATAATTTATATTATTGGCCAAAACCCCTTTTAAGTCACAAATGAAGGTATAGATAAAATAAATTATTTAAGCATTTGATCAATCAAAATAAGCCTAAAATGAATTTATTTTAAGCAAGAGCCTTTCTTTATATAAAATCACCAATAAGCGCTAAAATAAATCATTTTGAAGGCCCATATGATCAATCATAAAATAATAGCCTAAAATGAATTTAGATGATAAGAAATTTTCTTTATATGGCAAATCAGCCAACATAAAGTAAAATAAATCATTTTGGCATATGATCAATCATAAAGTAATGGCAAAATGAATTTATGACTGATTTGGCTAAAGCCCTTTCTTTATATAAATCGCAATATAAATGCTAAAATAAATCATTTTGAAGGCCTACGATATAAAAGTAAGAATTTAAAATGACTAAAAAGATTGATTTGCTAAAACCCTTTCTTTATTTGCAAATCAAACATAAAGGCTAAAATAAATCATTTTTGATATGATCAAGTATAAGGTAATGGGCCTAAAATGAATTTAGATTGATTGCTAAAACCCTTTCTTTATGTGAAATCAGAAACATAAAGGCTAAAATAAATCATTTTGAAGGCCTATATGATCAAATACCCATACCCATTTATTTCTCTTGATAAGGGAGGGAATATAAAAAATATGAGATGTCATATTTAAAAGGCAATTGGATTAATTAAAATCCACCTCCTTCACATGAAGCTCATGGCAAGTGGGGACAAATACTCATTAAATTTATTAAGAAGATATGAAAAAGACTTTATTTTCCTCTTCAAAGAAAGTGATAAGATAGCACGCATGTCCATGTAATGCATTTAATAAATGATTAAATGATTAAACTAGATGATCTCCTCATGCAACTTATAGAGCATATGCTATAAGAATAGATGGCAAAAGGAGAGGCTGGAAGTATAAATAAGAGGATTTCACAAAATACCTACATTTACTCTCCTTTCTCCCTTAAACCATAAGTTCAAGTTCTTTCAATCTTGCATCAAGGATTAAGTTGTCACATATACTTGTGAGTTTCTTTTTAGCTTGACACCTTTTTTTTTTATTTGATTTGTATAGTAGATGGCATATTACATATGCAGTTTAATGTGTCTCCTATTTTCTATGTCTCATGTAAATCATGGTGAATGACAAAGTGAGGGGGTATTTATGTTTGAGAATATGTCTAATGTTAACACGCCGCGCTAGATAGAATCTAAGAGCATTACATAATACATGTCATATAATGATCAATAAGAAAATAGCTGATGATATAGAAATTTACCACATAAGAAAGAAAGCCAACATAACAACTTAAGCATTTCATCCTTCCTTTCTCTTCCTTTTTTTTTTTAAGAAAATTTGTGCCTCCATCATCCCCACATAGCGGACTAGCCCACCACCAAGAAAGGTGTTGGAGTGTCGTGAGACACCTCAGAATTTATTTGCCCACCACGCCAAGAAAGGCGCGTATGGGTAAGATAACATAGAACAATTTTCCTCAGATCCTTATCTCCAGTTTTATCAGTTGCTCTCCCTCCAGAGGGTTGCCATGAGAGACTGAAGCGCACCACGAAGAAAGGCGTGCATGGGGGTGGAGACACCGCTAGAACTTTGATAAGATTTCCTGCATTATGCAAGAAAGATGAATTTTACGAATCCTTATCTCCGCTTATCGATACAAACTCCGCCTCGTATGGGTTCATGAGAGATCAGCTTCACCACATGCCAAGAAGAGCAGTGAGACACCGAATAAACTTTGATAAAGATTTCATAGAAAATATCACATGCAAGTTTCATTTTATATAAGTTTTATTTGACACTTTGATCACATGTTAAACATAAAAGGGAATTTGAAAGCATCAATCTTTCCAATCGCCAAGAATTAATTATAAGAAAGAAAAGGATTTTGAATATATGAACATTGTGATTCAAAGATTCATTAAAATATAATAATCGCATATTCCTTTTCAAACACAGAAATTTTTATTTACTGTTCACACGCCATCCCATAAGCCGAGACTAGCTTCCCACCACGCCAAGAATGCATGTATGAGACACCTCGTTTAGTCCACCACGCCAAGAAAGACGCGCATGGTTAGATATTATAGCAGCAATTTTCCCCGAATCATTATCTTCGCTTATCATTTACAATGCCTCCCGGCTCTCCGAGGGTTGCATGAGAGATCGAGCGCACCACGCCAAGAAAGGCATGGTGGTGTCGAGACACCGGTAAACTTTGATAACTAGATTTCGTTAATATTGTAAGAAGATGAATTTTACTGAATCCTTATCTGCTTATGAAAGTACAGTCCCCCCAGGGGCATGAGATCGATTTCACCACGCCAAGAAAGACGTGCATGAGTGACACATGATGAAACTGATACAAGATTTGTTTAAAGATATCAAAATTTAAATAAAAGTAAGTATGCAAAGGATTAAACTCAAAACCAATCATTCCTTTCTTCCTTTCACAAGATTTTGCATAATGTATTATCAAGAATTGATTTAAGCAAAGTAACAAGAATGAAGCCCATGAAGGAAAGTAAACAAGTTTGATTTTGGGGTTTATTTTGAGTTTAACCCCAAACCCTTCATGCTTTTAAATTTCAGATTTTATCATTTTCTTTTGTAGGCAAGAAAGACAATTTCAAGAAACACTAACTCCTCCATATGATAAGAACATAGGGTTGAGGATAGAAATACTTGCATTTAGCTTAGAATTCTTCTATCCCAAGAAGGAATTATTTTCAGCAAGATAAAAGTATAGATATCCATAGAAACAACAAGCAATCATGACACTAGGGCCCAAGATTTAAACCATGCAATATTTAAAAATCCCTCTTTCTAATTTCAGATTTCGATTTGTATATGAAAGAGGCATGATATATATATATAGTTCCCTTCATAGGAAATCAATTGAAGCAAAGTAGAAGCATGAAATTTATAGGAGAACAGCATCATATATCATCAAACCAAGAAACTAATTGATTTTTCCCTTAGATAAGAAAGTTTAGCAAGCCATACTCATCAAATAACATATTAGCTGATTTCCCCTTAGATGAAAATATTTTTAGCAAGCATCTTATCCATTAAATAACAAAATGATTGATTCCCCCTTAGAGGAAAATATTTTCAACAAGCATTCCCTTTGATAAAGATAATTTCCAGCAAGCACCACACTCACTTACTAGTAAAACAATGCAATTTCTTCTAGATAAAAGAAATTTCAGCAAGCTTTATGCCTTTAGGGATAAGAAATATTTGCATAAATTTCGTTTCTATCATATCCAGAAATTTTTCAGCAAAGGAAACACATAGGGGTCCATGAAAAATAGCAAACAACACAATATTTGGGCCATAAATCATCCCAAATCTGTGAATAATGGCAATAAGAAATGAGATTTGGGCCATACATCATCCCAAATCCCTAAAGGAAACTCTAGCATAATCCCAAGCATAAGATATAGCATATTTAGCAAAAACCCTAACTTCCAAAGAAACTCAAATGCATAAGAACAAGCTTAGGGTTAGAGAGAAACAACCTGGAGGTTTCGAATGCTAAGAGGAGAAGAAAGAGAAGGGATTTCAGCTGGCTAGGGTTCGGCTAACCCTCAAGTTTTGATTTTGAGCTTCCTGCACTGATCGGAAAGAAGAGAAAGAGGAGTTCGCACGAGGGGGAAATGCCGTGAACTTCAGCCGAGAGTGAGAAGGAGCAGGGGATTTCGCCAGAGCAAGAGAGAGAGTCAATCGGCTAAAGTTTTAGAGTCGCAGGAAGCAAAGAGGGAGATCAATGGGAGAGAACTGAGCAGGAAGCGTGGAGGAGAACGAGAGAGATCGTGAGAGGGATAGTCGAGAGCGAGAGATCGACAGAGCTTATGGAGAGGGAGAAGAGCAGAAAACCGAGAGGGAAAATGTTGAGAGTGAGGGTCAACGCATTCCTTTCGATCTTTAGGGCCTAGGTCTTGATTGTTGAACGAGTGGTGTAGAATTAAAGGGGTTTAAGGGATTACCATTAGTCCCTTTAATTATAATTTAATATTATTTTATGTGATATTAATTTACGACCAAACTCTAGTCAATTTTAGTGAGCCGAACGCAATGCGCGATCAATTTGACGATCGGAGGTCGTGACAACGCCGTCAAGAAGTTAGGTCTAAATAAGTCGATTCAATTGATCATTGACATTACTTTTGCCGAGTCGATCTCGGAAGGTGTCGTTTGATAGGTCTCGACGTTTCGGCGACGCGATCAATTTCGCAAACGGAGGTCGTTTAGACATCGTCGAGGCTTCTCGACTTTGATATGCGCATAATTTCATTAAAAATTAATTTTAATTTTAATTTTTGGATCGATCATTAATTGATTCGATATTTTCTATTTAATTAATTTTAATATTTTCGACGCATTGCTCGAATTTTTCAAATCGAATTTAATCGATTTCGATCGCGATTAGATTCAACATCGTTATTTATTTAATTTCCAATGACAATAGTTGTAGGTCAACAAATTCCAACAAACATGATGCATAGGGACCGGTTTGTTGTTACATAGTGACCTTGCTCTCTTTTATTCTCTCCATGTACTTTAAGTGACCATTCTGCTATGTGGAGAAGCATCTCATTAAATTTGCATAGGCTGATTCATGTTTGTTAAGGATTACTCTTTCTTCTTGGGTTTCTTTTGTCTTCGTTTTCTCCTTTCCCTTCCTTTGATATATATAGATATATATGTATATATGTTTATTTTATAATCCTTTACAGGGAAATGTTCAGCTGGAGGAGGTCATCATTTTCCAAGAGCCCAGGATGATATATGGTCTATGATTGATTCACATGACCCTCGCAACAACGTGGACATTTTGGATGACTGAGATAATGATATGCTTCGCGTGATATTTGAACTTTTGCCCGTTTCTCCCGCCTTCCGGATTGCTCAAGAACACGCCCAATTCGAGAATCCTCCGAATGGGTGACTACCGTTAAGCTAAAATGTTAGTATAATCCTCAGATAGACCGTTGATCGTGTGAGTTACGGCTTATGTGAAATTCTTCACCACGTGACATCATAACAAGCAGGCAATCACAATCACACTTACTTAGTCATCGCCAATTCTAACTCACTGAGTGGCCTCGAGACTCATCCATAGCCGATCATGGTCCACTATGGGTCACTGCTGATACATTCTTCGAGCTCACAAGGACGCTCTAAAGGTGTAGGGGCAATAATTTATGCTTCCATGTTTGATTTGAACATTCCTTCCTCATGGATAAGAGGCTTTATTGAGTGGATGCGGGAGTAACACTTGTTGGATCGCTCGAGGAACTAACTATTACATTAAGTGACTTGAAGCGATGCCTTCCTATTTATGGTAGTCATGAAGAATACATTCCTTCCGATGATGAACTTTTCAGTCCCTTCGCAGATGGGAATAAAGCCGAGATGATTCTACCCTCAATTTATCCTGCCTTGCTTAATCACTATCGGCACACTTATGAAGCTGTGCTACCCATGCGTTCACGAGCAACTATACCTATTGATATTTGGATCTGCAGCTTCTTACGAGAGGATATTTTATCTCTCTTTCTATTACATGATCCCTTCAAATGGGTGTGCGTTTGGTGGTCATTTGTCAAGAGATTGAGCCTTTTTTATCACATGGACATTTTTCTCCAGCGCATCCAGGTATGGGCGAGGATTTATTTTTAGCCGGCTTTTTAGCTACGTGGTTGTGTATTTTCGTCTTGCCCATCAAGGAGGGATATATTCGTTCCAGCACCTTATTGGCCGCAAGTAAGATCTCCCAAGGTGAACGTCTTTCCTTGGCTCCCCAATTCTTGCTAGATATGCAGGGTGTTAAAGATTATTTCAGAGACTAGCTCACTTGAACCACATGATTCGATTCTGCCCTGGCAGGACATCCACGCTTGGATTCATATTCATGTTCATGGGGCTTTTGCTTGTTTAGGATGTCCCTCATATTTCTTAGAGATGCATTATCCCGTAGTCATGCAATTGTCATTCTTCTACTAAGCGTGAACGAATACGCTTATTTTTCTTCGCTCCTTATTTGGTCATCGATAGATTCAATCTCATTCACCGAGATTGCAAATCTACCTCCTGAGGGAGGTTAATATTGTGGATGGGGTGACCACGTGACACATTTTAACTCACACGGATTCTTCCAATCGAATACTTTATTAGCATCATCGGCGGCTTTGTTATCGACCGTCACAATTATTTTGGAAGGATATCACCTAACCGCAAGCATGACGTTTGGGTTTTCGAGCGACGCTAAGGACCATTCATTCATTCGCCACGCTTCGCCGGATGGATGTCGTTCTGTTGACTAGATTATTACCGCCCGTGATTTGGCTTTCATTTGCTTTTGGCACAAACTCAAAATTCGCTCCTCTCTCGCCATACGGAGTTAGTATACTCGCTTAACTTGGTACTTATCTTTTGCACCTTTGGAGCTATTCGTAAATATGAACTACAAGTGCGGAGACTTGGGTTCCTCAGGCAACGAACTCGCCGTGATGGCGTTCTAGGAGGTATGATTCTCAATATCTTGTACTATTTATTTATTTGACTATTTATTTAATTCTTCTAAGTCTCTTCATTCCTAACACACATGTTTGTATTTTTGTGTAATGAGAGATAGTGTCGGATCAACGGAATAGGTTCACTTCCCGAGTGACTCGAGAACCTTCAACTAGATGCGAGGTACCATCTTCATCTCATCGACAAAGACGCCTCGTCATGAAGATCCTCCAAGAGCTTCAACTGGTGGTTAGCCCTATTCCACGACGCCTCTTAACTCAAGAAGCAAACCTAGGCCAAGAATGTAGCATGACGGTTTCCTGGGGGATTTTGAGTTAACTTTCCGTCGGAGCTTGCTCGCTATGTCGATTCCATTTGAAGAATTTTGGGGTCGGTCTTCCTGAAACACTGGCAGCGGAACCTCTTGCTCCAATCACTACTGCTCCTTTTGTGGATCTAGTTCCTTATATGGATTTCTTTCCAAGCTTCTGCCCCGATGAAACATCGGGAATGAGAGATCAAGATTATGGTGACCATACCTACTCACGATGAAATGATAGTAGGCCATAACACCAACTGGTCACCACCGTTGAAGAGTACTCCTCAAGAGGCCTTTGACTCAGGTATGACCTGATAACTCCCCCTCTCTTTTTTTTTTTTTTTCTTTTTTTTTCAAATATAACATTACCTTCCCTTCTTACTATCTTTCTTCCTCCTTCTCCCCCCCTTTTTTTTAGCACCCGAAGGGATCGATTATCCCTCGGAAATCCATTGGAGGCATACATCATATGCGGACTCACGCAATGAGCGTATGTATGAGGAGAACGTGATTTTCTTACGTGAGCTGATCTCTTGGACCCGCTCACCAATATCATCGACCGCTTTTCAAGAGATGCAAATACCGCTAGACTTCTTGGCTCATTTCGGATTGGGTGACGAGGAATGCTATTGGGAGAATTTATGTCGAGGCAATTTCTAGTCCGACAAATGAAAACCCTAGCATAATTCACGAGTTTCATTGTCGAATGAGAGTGCGTTATACTTCAAGAGCAACTTTGCTCACGATGAATTCGAAAAGAGCTCCGCGGCTTTAAGAGGACTTCGTGGTGAGCCTACTGACATTAGTGCTCAAATTGAAAGCCTCACTACTAAGAGCCTCCTGAGGGAGCTTAAGATTCGGTCATGCAAGATGCACCCAGCGAGAAGATACGAACGCAAGAGGGAAGCGTTTCGTGACTGACATCGTGCATGGTGAGTCGGCTGCCTGAGTCGATATGAGAGGATTTACAAACCGCAGAGGTGTGAGGCTTTATTATCAGATCTCGCCTTAGAGACCTACCGCCTACTTGATGTATTTTCTTTACTTCATTCATTCATATGTACTTGCAATTTTCATGAATAAAATCTAGACCACAATCATATTGTTTCATGATCTCTCTTCTTAAAAAGGTTTAATGGTCTATTGAAAAGATGAAAATCCCATCTTTTATGCTTTGGTGGACTTGATGAGATAAGAATGTCTTGGGCTTTGTTCTTGTGATTTGTTGACTCCATGAACTTTAAAATTTGTATTTTCTTGAGTCTGACTTTGAGTGAGATGAGAATGTCTTGGTGCTTTATGCTGACGGACTTGTTGAAGATTTCATCTCGAACTTTGTGCATTTTCCTCGTGTGCCTTGACTGATGAGTTTATGAGATGAAATGTCTTGGTCTGCTTTGTGCTTTGACGGACTTGTTGAAGATTTCATCTCGGATTTGGGATTTGTATTTTCCTCCGTCGGCTTTATGCCTGACGACTTGATGGAGTTGATGAGATAGAAATATCTTGCCCTAGCTTTTTTTGACTTGTTGAAGATTTTATCTCGAGGATTTGTATCTTGTGCCTCCTTTTATCCTGGCCTCATGCCTTGATGGATCTGATGGGAGAAAGTCCTGAATCATCTCAGAGATTCATCGTCGAGTAATTACCTTCGCCTCCGCTTTGTGGGCTTGTGGAAGGATACATGCCGACGACCCAGCCCTCAGAGCTTATGTTGGATCAATGGCAAGAGTCATCCCTGTTTTGCACATGTAATGAACATCTGATGACAAAACTCCTTAGTTCGATTTAGCCTTATACTAACATTGGGATAGCTTCTTCTCCTTTTGCTTTATTGGACCATCAAGAAGTTGAGATTTTACATTTGTATTTGATTCCAAACTCGCCAAGTGCCTTCTAGTAAGGATTTTTTGTTTGTTGTAGAATTTTGAGAAATGACCCACGACCAATAGGGATAATTGGTCACTTAAGCTCACCAAGTTGGAGAGATTTAGGGATTTGGATGCTCTTGTCTTCGAACTAACGAAGTAGGATCCCTACTACTACGCTTGTGATGACTGTCTCTGCCATATTTCGTGAATCCACTATACACACTTGAGCACTTGTGATGAAGGATTTTATCCTCTAACGAGATGTCTTACTTTGTATGTCGGTAAGGACTATCGTCACCGGCCATTTTGGCGTGTTGACCACCTTATACAACTCGAGCCTTTAGATTTGAAGTGGGATGGAAAATGTCCTTCCAACTTGGTTTGTTAAAGTTTGCAGACTTGAAAGTTTTCTTCTTTGGTCGAAGACTTTTAAATTTGAATTTGAATAATTTTGAGTATGCATGTGGGATCTCGACACTAGCGATGTCCACCCAAAGAGAAAGAAAGGCCCCGTCTTACTGCGAATATACTTTACTATAAAACTTTAAAAAATGCCTGCCTAATGGGGATTTTATTTTATTTTGAAATGTCTTGTGTTACAAGAGAATTTCCAATGAAAATTTTCATAAGTTTTGACAATAAAGATTTTCAAACGGATTTGTCCAATCACACTTTCATGTAATATTTCTTTAAATGCCGATGTTGATCATGATCGGTCTTTCACCTTTGAAGTCAACGATGACAGCCCCTTGATATACCTTTTCAATAACAAAAGGTCCTTCCCAATTAGGTTCAAATTTACCGCCAATTGCGATGAGGGATGATTGGTCTTCTCGACCGTGACCACCTCCTTCCCTTCGAAAAGCTCGAGCATGATCGAATGCTCGGACATCCTCGATACTTCTAGATTTTCTTTGAGCCTAACCTCCGCATCAAGCTCTTCCATCCCGAGCATTCTCATCTTGGGTGAGATTTTGTTGAATAATCTACCGGGCTGGGTAGTTCAACAGTAAAACTGCCCCAAACACTCAAGGCAGTAGACTTTAGGAGTTTTGTAAGTGGTACGTAAGCCCATAACGCCTACAAGCGTATGCCACCCCTTTTATTTCTTGTGAGAATTTTTCTAAGCACTAGTGTTTTATTAAATGCCTCCAAGCCATTTGTTCTCTGGATTATAAATTGATGAATATCGCCAATCAATCTTATGTCGAAATTTATAAACTTTAGTACTTTTGAAGGTCGAATGATCTAAAATGATTCGCGTGGTACACCAAATCAGACGATATTATGGGTAAAGAAGTTAGTCACTTGTTCAGAACTTTAAATCTGCAAATAAATAATAAGTCGCTAAGATGAAGTGACCAAATGATGATGGGATCAATTGGTCCAATTACATCCGTCTCAAAGACTCAAACAAATTAAAGATGCTATCGTTGGATGCAACGGATTTGGATATGAATTGAATGTTAGCGACTGACATTCATGGCATCTCGGCATGATTGATACAATCTTTTACCATACCAATAGTATCCAATTCTTTTAATTTTGAAAGCCATTTTAGGACTGATTACCACAAAGTCCTTGATGGATTTCAACAATTACTTTGTTGCTTCTTCTATTCCCAAACATCGCAACATCTGCAAGGATCTATACAGTATTGCCAACATAAGCATATAAAGCCTTTCTCAAGTTGCCATCGACTTATTACTTAATTTTCCTTGAAGTAGTACGGGTCGCCAGCCTTCCTTCTCTTCTACTATAAGGATTTCATAGTTTTAGACTTCCTCAGTTTCTTTCATCCGGAATGGTTTGAAGCTTGTCTTGTTGACTTTGAAGTAATTTGTAAGGGAGTGTGAGAACAACATGACTGCACTCGACTTATGTTTGATGACCCCTCTTCCAACGGGGATTTTAAATTTATCGGCTCTAGGACTCGACGACTGCACACGCTAATTAATATGTAGTCGTCATTATCCATACTCGCCATTTCTTTAGCTAATTTAGCTAAGCAATCTGCTTTGCTATTCCTAGCTCGAGACTCGAAATAATGACATTTGGAATTTGCTTCATAAGCTCGAGAACTCGTGATGAGTAATCAAGCTTGTTGATTTTGTAAAGGCCCAACACTTGATTAATGAGTTGAGAATCGCCATAAATTTGCTGCTCCTCATGGAAATGGCTTCCTCTAAACCGCACCAACGCTTCATATTCCGCTTGTTGGTTTGTGGTTGAGTTAATTTATAAGAATGTCAAGAGATGTCACCTTCAGCGACGGAGATCGATCGATAGCCTTTGGGAGATTTGAGGGTTGAGTGTATCTAATGAAACTCCATCAAAATACAATTCCCACATTTGTTGCCTTTCTTTTTCATATATGTGCATGATTTGCTCATCGTGAAGATCATCGTTAAGCAATGAGTCTGAGGTATGGGATGAGCGAAGAAAATCTGAATTTGCCTCTTCACCACTTTCGGGAACATATGTAATATCAAATTGTAGAAGAAAACCATCGCAAGCGACTTGCCAACGCTTGTCATATCAAGAACTTCAACGGATCGATCCTTGAGATAAGGGTAATTTTATGAGATAATGTAATGGCGTAGTTTTGGGCAAAAGAAAATTAACGCCAAACAATGCTTCTCAATTGAAGAATACGCTTCGCTCTATTAGTCTCGACTAATATAAGATAGAGCATTCTCCTTTCCTTCCTCATTATCTGTTAACAAAGCACCTAGATTCCTCAGTCTTGTGTACAGATGAGAGGCTTTCGGATTGGGCCAAGAATGGGTGGGTTCAACAGATATTTCTTGATACGTCGAAGGCCTCACATTCTTCGTCCCACTTGAAAGGAGTATCTTTTTCATTAATTTTGCAAAGGGTATGACCGCATGACGATTTGATATAAATCTTCTAATGAATGCGAGATGTCTATGGAGCGAAGTTGACGAAGACTTGGAGGAGGCATTTGACAATCGCTTTAATTTTGTTGGGATCGATTTAAATCCTCCACCACAACATATCCAAGGAACTTTCAAGAGACTCAAAGGAGAGGATTCATCTTGAGATCATATTTTTATTCTTTCAAGGACGATCCTTAAATCATCGAGATGATCTTTGCGATCTATACTCTTGACAACGAGGTCATCAACATAGCACTCTACTTTTTGATGAATCAACTCCAAAGATTCGTCATATTTGGTATGTAGCTCCAAAGATTCTTCAAGCGGCATGACCAGATATAATATGCCAATTGGCGTCAATGGTATGCTTCTCATCTTGAAGCCATCTTGATTTGATTGAACGACGATCCGTCCATAAATGAGAATGATGTCATGGTTTGAAGTATTATCCACTAACAGCTTCGATGAGGAAGGAAAATCATCCTTTGGACATGTTTTTGTTTAAATCCTCAAGTCGATACTGATCGAATCATTCTTCTTCTTTTCACGGGGACAATATTAGCTATCCAAAGATATTTTTCTTCTCGAATAAAACCAGCTTCAATGAGCTTCTTGGTTTTGCAATTACCTGTTCTTCAACCTCCAATCTCATTCGCCTAGAGGCTTGCTTGATGGTGATACATCCGCTTAATTGTAGTGGAACCGCTATATCAGGGGATAAGCGGCATTTCAGATATGTCCAAAGAAAGCAATCCTCAATTCAGAGCAAAGTTTTAATTCTTCCACTTTATCTTTGGGAAGTAGAGCAGATGAACGTGGAGAGGATCCTCCTCGCCCCAAATTAATTTCTTTAAGTTCATCCATAGTACCGCCCACCATCTTCAAGCTTTCGGTCCTGCTTCTACTTCTTCATTATTTGTGAGACTAACATTAAGAATGACATTCTCACCTTCATCATTACTCAACTTCACCCCTCTGTAATGTATATCCTGTGGACCAGTGGATAAAACCAAGGCCTTTAGTAGTGTGTTTATTTCTCTTACCAATGGTTTGAGAACCTTTGGGTACCACATCATTTCAAAGAGCTTACTTTTGCTTACTCCCACTGGACCCCATGTTTGAGATTAGGCTTTGCATCTTTGGAGAGTAATATTTTGGTATCCTGTGGGTATAGCTTCTTCTTCTTGAGATAATGCACCCAATCGGATCTTCTTCGACACCCCTGGATTTATAAAACAGCTTCGGCCCGTGCTTTCCGTGGAGAGGAGGTACATAGAAGGTCACCGCCTCGACTTTGTGAGAGGTGATTTCTTTAAAATGTTGAGGAGGGATGGAGTGACTACGAGTGTAGTCTCACGATGGATCTATGATTGTTTTAAAGTAAGTGCATTGCACCTTACCTTCAAAAGCAGATTCGAACTCATAATCAGAGTCAAAATGTTCTTCTTCAATCAGAGCTTTACTCGAAGAGTCATGTGAACCTTTGGATTTAGAAGGAACACATTCATCTTCTTCTTCATCACCTTTTAGATGAGGTTATTGATTTTGGACTTGTTCTTTATATCCCTAGGAATATTGGAACAATCTTCTTTCCTTTATTCTTCTTAACTTCTCCCTTCTTCTTGCTTGTTCTTTTATGGGTTTTGAAGTAGATGCAGATTTTATTGTTTGTTATTCCTTCGGAAGGAAATAGCATCTTGATATAATCTTCATTTCATGCCGCAAAAGGTTGCATGTCACAATTTGGCATTCTTCTCCATCTTTGTATATTTCATACATTGATGCAATGATGGGACAATGCCATACCATGGTACCCGTAAGGGCTCGAATGAAGTATCTGTGATCGATCACATGAAATTTAGCTTTGTAGAGGTCTCCAAATTTAAGAGGAAGGACGAATGAGATAGTTTTCCCTTCTCATTGAAACCTTGAACCATGACTTTATCTCATCCCGATGTTGTACATCTAGAGATAGCCATCTAAGAGTTCTCAAATTCATAAGATTCACGGAAGGGATCAATTAAGATCCGCGGTATATAATTTCATCACTTTCAACATGAGAGGCATTGTGCTCATCCGAGCATTAGATCATCTTACGAAAATGTGACGGTTGGAGGCTCTTGAACATGCAAGGTCTCTCAAAGAAAATATGCTTCAAATTTTTTTCGGCTCTTTGAGAGCTTCAATTAAGGTGTTACTGAGATCTTGACATTAAGTGCTTCGTATACACTAAGCTGCGCTGGAATTTTCCTTAGATGGGATAGAATATTGTAGTCGATCCCTTTTGATGAAAGCTTCTTATTTGAATCCTTAGGATAACTCTTTCATTGACTTGATTTCTTTCCTTTATCTTTATTCATTGGCTCTTCCTCTGTTGGGATGGTAGACTTGAATTACTCAATCAACTTGAATACTTCATTTCATTTGATCTTCGATGACTTCCGGTTTGATCCGCCTAATGATAAACGAAGATTTAATTATCGCCCAACTTTACATTTTATGTTGATATGGTGAGCTCGATTCATCTTCATCGGGAAACAGTTCCTCTAACCTATCAACTCATGCATCATCAAGCAAGACTTCGGTGAAAGTTCTTCTTCTTCCACGCTTTTCATCGATTCAAGATTTGTAATGAATTCTGCAAGCGTAATAGGTCGTCTTGCTGATTGTACATAATCTTCCATATTATTGATGATCCTTCGTGTTACGTTGCGACCATCAATAGTAGTAATAACATTTTGTGCTACTATCTTCTTCTTTTTATTTAGTTTGTTTTTTCGTTTGGCAGGTTTCTAAGCCTTCCCTTGTGGTATTTGGCTAGGCCGTCTTTCGTGAGATGAACTAGCCTTCTCATAGCTTAGGTTTCGTCTCAACTCAATGTCGCTCAAGTGGTGATTTCCATCAATACCCGAACGCCTTCCAATTTCTTCAACATTTTTACTTTTTTAGAGGGCAAGCCATCCTTCATCATCAATTCTCTTTGCCTTTATCATTGCTTGATAAGATCGGAGATGAGGTGATTACTTTGGTGGATTCTTTCTTCTGACGCACCAATACGACAATGTGAATTCTCCATTTCTATTTTCGCCTAAATAATCTTTGAAAATGTAACAATCTTCAAGGATGAGCACCATGATATGGACAATAGTTAGATTATCTCGCTTGTCACTCTTTGTCTTTTACACTTGTAGACCTGCTTTGAGTGCATGTTTAAACAATACCACACTTTCCTCTTAAAAGAATACTCTTTGCCTTTTCTTTTAGGGTTGAGCCATGAGTCATTCGCTCCTTTTGTTTGCTTTGGTCGCCTTCAATCCGAATTCGAGTACATCATTACCTCCAAGTATGCTTGGGTTGTGGAGCGTGGATTGAATGATGCTTGATTTTTCTTGATAGGTAGCTTTCTTTGTTCACGCTATAAACTAACCGCCACCTATATCCTTCAGTATGAGGAAATGCTTTCACCTTCTTTTTCGGGTCTGTATTTTTGCTCTTTGAATTTATCTTGTCACATCTGAACGGATAAATTTAATTTCAAATTTAGCCACCCTATCAAGTAGGAAATGTGGTAATTGAAGCCATGCAAAGAGCGCCATCTTATCATCGATGTTGCCCATCGCCAGCTTGGATTGCGTGCTTTTTCAATTGTTGTTCACATTTCATACTCATATTTCGCCAACATAATATATCTAATCACTCATCTTTCTTCCTCTTCTCAAGCAAGAATTTGTTGTTTTTTGATCATACAATAACCTTTAACTAACATGTTTTCAAGTTCAAAGAAAGTCTTCGAAGTCATTCGATAACTCAAAGATACCATTCGAAAGCAAGTTAAACCATCAATAATCGACGGAATAATAATGCATCATTACCCCCTACATGATGCTTTGAATCGCTGATTGGATTACCATTTTCGCTAAGATTGAACTTTGGCATTGAATATCCCTTCGATATGAAATTTGATCATACTCGCAGATATCATTTGCTCACCAATTTTTCTCGCCGCCTTAGTATTTATCTGATCTTCTCATTCAAAATATCAAGTTGAGAAGTCGCCACGCCGTATAGTTTTATATCAGAAGCAGTGTAACTCATTTATTTTCAATCCTCGCCTGCACTCACAATTGAAGCATGTGATATCAAATTTATTGGAGGATTGTCACGCGTTCGAGGCTTGATGATTATTTGGGGACAGGTTGACCATGAATATTTCTCTCAGATTAATCGCATCATCGCATATCTCAGATCATCATTTCGCCATTTTCATATTCAACTCGATTTCTTTATCTTTGGCTTTCATCTCAATTGCGCTTCGCCAAAGTAATAAGACGGGTGGGATTTTCTTCCTTTCCTCTTCTTCTTGTTGTTCCTCTCAAGACACTGAGACGCTCTATTCAACATTTTGTTTTCTTCGTGTTTGGAGTTGTATGCACGCCAGTTGAGATATGACATTTCACCGATTTGTTGCACCATATACACTACTGCCGTTCCTCTCTTCTTCTTCGCTCTTGACATCGACGGTTGCCTTCCATTGAACTTCCATTCCGGAATCAATTTCGAGGGCTGATCGGTTAACCTCCCCAAGTGTCACACCGATGCTCACCGGTGGATATCATGATCCGCAGAATGGGCGGATGAGGTCTAGGAGTACCCCAAGATCCTTAATAACAGACCTTGGTATTTTCTTTTCATCGCCCTTCTCCTCGGCCACTGAGAACCCATACACTCGCAGATATAGCTGCTTTCAGAGGAGTTTGGAACTCGACGTGGGTCCGTAAGGACCGCTGAGTCACCAATAACTATTCGCTTAACCCACTTAAGGTTATCAAACCGACAGGAACACTCACCGGTTCCATCACGTGCACACAGTGCATTAAATGTCAACACGCAGCCAAGATTTATTTTTTTCTTCGTTGCCTCCTGCTAAGCTTGTTTCAGATGAAGAAGCAAAGATCTTTCCTGGCAAATGGTTCACCGGGCAGATTGCATTATTCGAGGGACTAAAGAGACTCCAAGAATAACCCTCTTCATAATTGTTGTCTGAGGCCAAGCCTCACGACTAACGATTTTTGAAGTGACCCCGCAGAAGAGGTCACAACTTCAACGCCTTTTCAGAGATTGGCATTGCTGACGAAGTTTGACTTCCGCCAGTGATCAACTCGCTTCATTCAATATCAAGTCAACGCTACCAAACCGATGGTGCTTCCAAAGATAATGATGCCGGCCAAACTGCGCATACCGCCGAGAGTAATAAATGCGTTCTGTGAAGTGCCATTCTGGGTTTAAAGGTAAAATTAGCAATTAAAATAACCGCACTATCACCTTACTAAAAAAATAAAATGATAAGATAAAACATACTAAGATACGCACTAAATAAAATCTCAAATGACTTAAGACTTTGAAAAGAAACTTTAAGTTGTCAAGTTTAACTTATCATTTCATTTCATTTTCATTTCATTTTTTTATATTAACGACTTATAACTTAGATTTGACTAAAAAGATGGAAAGAGAAACCTTTTCCCAACGGAGTCGCCAGAATCGGATCCAAAATTCACACCGACCTCTTTCTAAAAGAAAAGAGGTTTAAGTGCTGATAATTTCGTAAGCGATGAATAAGATAGACACTACCCAGAGATTTCGCTCTCATTTGAGAACTTTTATATCTATTTATAAAGCAAGCCCCTATAGTTAATTACCCTCCCAATACCGTGAGAGCACTTTCGACGCTACAATGAATCGCTAAAGAACAGTATATAATTGCAGTGAGTTTAGAACTTATGAAATTTATTATTTTAACTTAAAACTTTTGTGGGAACGACGCCCATCAAGATCCCATGGTTCATTATCCCGCCGTCATGCGATCCTCGGTCCGCTAATGTAAGAATAATCTAACCCGACAAGGATCCTCGAACACATGGGTTACGCCCCAAGCGTGTTCAGACTTTGGAGTTTGGGGACAAATATAAGTCAACCTTTAACATAGGCTTTTTTGTCAACCAAATACATTCTACATTTTACACCAAAGAGCAAAGCCGAACATAATGGCCGCAAACAACCGTAATTTATCAGCACGCTACAACCACCCTGGGGACTCAGTCAGAACCGCCATTTAGCCATATCACAAGAAAACCACGCAGAGACACGCCACGCCCCACGCTTTATGAATATTTGAGCGGGTGAAGTATGATTTAATTGACATCGGAAGAAAAGTTTTCTTAATTACCCAAGACAAACAATCAAAGGGTGATTTTATTTATTTTTTAGTTTTAATTTAAATAATTCATTTCATTTTTTTTATTTATATTTTGTTATTTTCTTTGAATTTTGATAATTTTAATTGATTTTAGATTTGAATATATGATCATTTATCATTAAAATTTTAATTATAATTACCCTTCTCGATCCTTAAGCATATCAATCGATAAACCTTTTCTACTCGCCCGCTTTCTAGAGGACGTCTAAATTCATTATCTCAAGATAATCCTTCTCCTCATTCACTCTTGAACATAGATCGGGTTGACTTTTCTTCCTAATCAATTTGTTTTGCTATGTGGTCATATCTTGTATTATACGTAATTATTTCTCGATATTATTAATTTGAAAATTTTATAATATCAAATTTTAGGTTTTGTTGTTTTAACTCATCAAGACCAAACCGATTATGTAAGATCTGCTCTTTTCAGATTGATTAAGAATTTACTCAGCATAATATCGTTTGAAAATTGCATACACAAGAATGTCTAAGGAGTTTATATATCAATTTTGATTTTGAGTTTTGTTAACCTGCACTGCGTCCAAGACCAAATCGGATTATGAAGACTGTTCTTTTGTTTTATACCTAATCAGACATGCCCCTAATGTAACACTTCAACATACATACATGAAGTATCGTTTTTTTAAAATGTCATAATTTTATTAAATGTAATAAATGAAAGGCTAATTTGCAAGTTTAGGTTTCAATATGCAGTTTTCCCAAACCAAACCGACAAGAATATCTGCTATTTTGTATTTAACTTAATTGTAATGAATCATGAATATTTTGTTTTTTACTTGGCCCAAGACCAAACCGGATGGTAACATCGTCATTTGTATTTGACTTAATTGTAATGCAATCAGTTTGATATGTATATTTTATTTAATTGCCCAAGAATAAAACCAGATATGTAACATCTGTTTTATATATGACTTATATTATTTTGGCCAAAATCCTTTAAGTCACAATCAAGAAGGATATAAAAAATAAATTATTTTATTTGATCAATCATAGAATTTAAAATGAATTTAGACTTGATTTGGCTAAGACTTTCTTTATATAAATCACCAACATAAAGTAAAATAAATCTTTTGCCTATATGATCAATCATAAAGAATGCCTAAAATGAATACACTGATTTGAAGAGTCTTTCTTTATACAAGAATCATAACATAAATAAAATAAATCATTTCCTGATGATCAATCATAGTAATTACTAAATGAATTTAAAGATTGATTAAGAAGAGCCCTTTCTTTATCAAAATCACCAACATAAAGTAAAATAAATCATTTTGAAAGTATACGATCAATCATAAAGAATCCCTAAAATGAATTTAGATATTTGATGCTTCTTTCTTTATATAAATCACCAACATAAATTACTAAAATAAATCATTTAAGGCCTATACGATCAATCATAAAAGAATGCCTAAAATGAATTAGACACTGAAAGCAAGAGTCTTTATATAAAATACAACATAAAGTTAAAATAAATCATTTTTATATGATCAATCATATCGAATGCCTAAAATGAAAAGACTGATTTGCTAAGAGCTTTCTTTATATCAAATCACAACATAAAGGCTAAAATAAATCATTTGCCATACATTTGTAATCTCCTCTTTCTCTTCCGATCGGTGAAGCTCAAATCAAACTGAGGGTTAAACCTAGCAAATGAAATCCTTCTCTTCTTCTCCTTAGCATTCAAACCTGTGTTGTTTCTCTCTAAACCTAAGCTTGTTCTTATGCATTTGAGTTTCTAAGTTAGGGTTTTGCTAAATATGCTATATCTTATGCTCGGATTATGCTAAGAGTTTCCTTTAGGATTTGATGATGTATGGCCCAAATCTCATTTCTTATGCCATTATTCACTGATTTTGTGATGCTTATTTACTAAAAAAATGATTTGGGATGATGGCCCAAATATTGTGTTGTTTGTGTTTTTTCATGGACTCTATGTGTTTCCTCTGAAAATTGATATGGTAGAAACGAAATTTATGCAAATATTTCTATCCCTAAAGGTATGCTTGAAATTTCTTTATCTAGAAGAAATTGCATTGTTTTACTAAGAAAGTGAGTGTGCTTTGAAATTATCTTTATCAAATTTTAACGCTGAAAATATTTTCCCTAAAGGGGAATCAATCATTTTGTTATTTAATGGATAAGATGCTTGCTGAAAATATTTTCATCTAAGGGTGCCAAAACCGGATATAACATCCGTTTTATATATGAGATATTATTTTGGCTAAACCCCTTTAAGACACAAAATCAAGGGTATGGGTAAATAAATTATTTTGAAAGCCTATGATCAATCATAAGAATGCCTAAAATAAATTTAGACTGATTTAGCAAGAGCTTTCTTTATTTTAAAATCAAACATAATATAAAATAAATCATTTGCCTATATGATCAATCACAGTAATGCCTAAAATGAATTTAGACACTGATTTGAAGAGCTTTCTTTATAGAAATCACCAACATAAAATTTAAAATAAATCATTTCAAGGCCCATATGATCAATCATAAAGTAATTGCCTAAGGAATTTAAAGACTGATTTCGCTAAGAGCCCTTTCTTTATATAAGAATCAAACATAAAGACTAAAATAAATCATTTCAAGCCCATATGATCAAGATATGGGCCTAAATGAATTTAGATTGATTTTTAAAACCCTTTTCTGAAATCAAGAAACATAAAGGGCTAAAATAAATCATTTTGAAGGCCCATATGATCAAATACCCATACCCATTTATTTCTCTTGATAAGAGGAGGGAATATAAAAATATGAGAGATGTCATTTCATTTAAAAGAGAAATGGATTAATTAAAATCCACCTCCTTCACATGCAAGCTCATGTGGGACAAATACTCATTAAATTTATTAAGAAAATATGAAAGATTTTATTTTTCTTCAAAAGTGATAAGCATTTATTATATGCCACATGTCCACGTGCATGATATGACAAATGGCATTAAACTAGATGATCTCCTCAGCAACTTATGACGAGACCACGTGTCAACGCCATATAGATGCAAAAGGAGAGGGCTAAGGAAGCCTATAAATAAGAGAGGATTTCCCTTTCACAAAATACCTATATTTCCTACTCTCCTTTTCTCCCTTAAACCATAAGTTCAAGTTCTTTCAATCTTGCATCAAGGGTTAAGTTGTGTCACATATACTTGTGAGTTTCTTTTTAGCTTGACTCCTTTTTTTTTTATTTGATTTCTTTTTTTAAGAATTTAATTTCCTCATATCCCCACATATCGCCGGAGATTAGTTCCCACCACGCCAAGAACGACGTGCATCAGGTGTCGTGAGACACATCTACCGAATTTATTTACCACAGCCAAGAAAGGCAGTATTTTAGCATAACATAGAACAATTTTTCCCTCAGATCCTTATCTCCGCTTATCAAAGTTTACTCTCAGCTCCCCCCCAGGGCTGACAGAGAAGTCGCTTCACCACGCCAAGAAAGTATAATGGTCGAGACACCTAAACTGATTTAACATTTCCGTTAATATTGCAAGAGTATAAAGATGAATTTGAATCCTTATCTCCGCTAAGCATCAAAGCATACCCCTCCCTCCAGTCCAGAGATCAGCCGCCACCACGCCAAGAAAGGCGCATGGGTGTCGGACGCCGCTGAAAACTTTGATAAAAGATTTCCTGTTAATATTGCAAGAGTATAAAGATGAATTTTACGAATCCTTATCTCCGCTTATAGTTTACAATGTTCTCCGCCCCCCCCGTAAGGGAGAGACTGACACCCACCACGCCAAAGGCTGCAGGTGGAGAGACCGCACCAAACTTTGATAGCCAAGATTTCGTAAGAAAATATCACACATGCAAGTTTCATTTTATATAAGTTTTATTCACACTTTGATCACATGTTAGACATGTAAAGGGAATTGCAGCATCAATCTTTCCAATCGAAGAATTAAAGCAAGAAAGAGGATTTTGAATATCAGATTTATCGATCCACATACTAAAGATTCAAGCATTCATTAAACCAAGCATGAATAATTATATGATATACCTTCCTTTTCAAACACTTGAAATTTTACACATTTTTTTTTTACCAAAATTTTGAAGAACCTCCGGCCATCCCCACATTGCTGAGATAGCCCCACCACGCCAAGAAAGCATGGGTGTCGTGAGACACACCGGTATATTTGCCCACCACGCCAAGAAAGCGTGCATTGCATAAGATATTATAAGAATTTTTCCCGAATCATTATCTCCGCTATCTTTTACAATCTCCTCCTCCAGGGGTCACAGAGACTGATATCCACCACGCCAAGAAAGGCGTGCAGTGTGGAAGACAGCTAAACTTTGATAGCAAGATTTCCCGTTAATATTACAAGAGTATAAAGATGAATTTTACCTGAATCCTTATCTCCGCTTATCAAAGTACAGCCTCCCCTCAGGGCCATGAGAGATCGAGTCACCACCACGCCAAGAAAGCGTGCATAGGTGCGTGAGACATCATGCACAAACTTTGATATAAGATTTCTAGCAAGATATCAAATGACAGAAATAGACAAGTATGCAAGTAAGGATTAAACTCAAAAACCAATCTTTCCTTTCTTCCTTTCACAAGATTTTGCATAATGTATCATCAAGAATTGATTTAAGCAAAGTAACAAGAATGAAGCCCATGAAGGAAAGTAAACAAATTTCAGATTTTGGGGTTTCAGATTTTGGAGTTTCACAACACCCAAACCCTTCTATGCTTTTAAATTTCAGATTTTATCATTTTCTTTTTGTAGGCAAGAAAGACAATTTCAGCAAACACTAACTCCTCCATATGATAAGAACATAGGGTTGAGGATAGGAAATACTTGCATTTAGCTTAGAATTCTATCTTCTATCCCAAGAAAGAATTATTTTCAGCAAGATAAAAGTATAGATATCCATAGGAAACAACAAGCAATCATGACACTAGGCCCAAGATTTAAACCATGCAATATTTAAAATCCCTCTTTCTAATTTGATTTGATTTGTATATGAAAGAGGCATGATATATATATAGTTCCCTTCATAGAAATCAATTGAAGCAAAGTAACGAAATTTATAGGAGAACAAAGATCATATATCATCAAACGGCAAACTAATTGATTTTTCCCTTAGATAAGAAAGTTTAGCAAGCCTCATACTCATCAAATAACATATTAGCTGATTTACCCTTAGATGAAAATATTTTCAGCAAGCATCTTATCCATTAAATAACAAAATGATTGATTCCCCCTTAGAGGAAAATATTTTCAGCAAGCATTCCCTTTGATAAAGATAATTTCCAGCAAGCACCACACTCACTTACTAGTAAAACAATGCAATTTCTTCTAGATAAAAGAAATTTCAGCAAGCTTTATGTCTTTAGGGATAAGAAATATTTGCATAAATTTCGTTTTTACCATATCCAGAAATTTTTCAGCAAAGGAAACACATAGGGTCCATGAAAAACAGCAAACAACACAATATTTGGGCCATACATCATCCCAAATCATTTTTAGTAAGCTAAGCATCACAAAATCCGTGAATAATGGCAATAAGAAATGAGATTTGGGCCATACATCATCCCAAATCCCTAAAGGAAACTCTTAGCATAATCCCAAGCATAAGATATAGCATATTTAGCAAAAATCCTAACTTCCAAAGAAACTCAAATGCATAAGAACAAGCTTAGGGTTAGAGAGAAACAACCTGGAGGTTTCGAATGCTAAGAGGAGAAGAAAGAGAAGGGATTTCAGCTGGCTAGGGTTCGGCTAACCCTCAAGTTTCGATTTCGAGCTTCCTGCACCGATCGGAAAGAAGAGAAAGAGGAGATCGCACGAGGGGGAAATGTCGTGAACTTCAGCCGAGAGTGAGAAGGAGCTGTGGAGTTCGGCCAGCAAAGAAGAGAGAGAGTCGAATCGTGGCTAAAGTTTCAGAGAGCCGCAGAAGTAGAGGGGAGAGTCGAATCAGGGAGAGGAGAACGCCGAGCCGCAGGAAGCGTGGAGAGGAGAACGCAGAGAGATCGAGAGGGATAGAGAGCGCAGAGATCGACAGAGCTGAGAGAGGGAGACCGAGAGCAGGAAAAACCGAGAGGGAAAATGTCGTGAGTGAGGGTCAACGCATTCCTTTCGATCTTTAGGGTCGGCGGTCTCTTCTGATTGGTTGAACGAGCGGCGGGTTAGGTAGGGAATTAAAGGGGTTTAAGCGATTAAACAGTCATTAGTACTTTTAATTATAATTTAATATTATTTTATGTGATATTAATTTATGCACTAAATCCTAGTAATATGGGTGTCAATTTTAGTTGGCCAGCTTTAACGCAACAATACGATCAATTGGCGACGGAGGTCGTCTTACAACGTCTACGGCAAGTGAAGTTAGGTCTAACGCGAAGTCGCATTCGAATTGATCAACATTCGCGACATTTTGCCGAATCGATCTAAGGTGTCGTTTGATAGGTCGACATTTCGAAACGGCGATCAATTTCGCAAACGGCGTGACATCATCGGCGCTTCGACTTTGATATGCGATAATTTCATTAAAAATTAATTTTAATTTTAATTTTTGGATCGATCATTAATTGATTCGATATTTTCTATTTAATTAATTTTAATATTTTCGTCGCATTGCTCGAATTTTTCAAATCGAAGCGAATTTAATCGATTTCGATTGCGATTAGGGGGATTCAACATCTATGTCATTTATTTAATTTCCAATCCACACATAATAGGTCAACAAATGCTAAATGACTTGTTAAATGATTTGAATATTTTAATTTGATAGTGATACCAAACTCAGCTTGATATCTTCTTGAGCATTTTTTTGTTGGAATTATAATGATCTTATGATCATCAGAGAGGATCTTTAGTCTGGGCCAGTTGAGCTTACCAAATTAGACAAAATTAAGATTTAATTGTTCTTGTCATTGAACTAACGAAGCAGGAAATCTCTTACGGCGGCCTTTTTGGTGTGTTGAGCAAGCAGACCCGCCAACAACTCGGTCAAATTTGGTTGTGTTGAGTTCGACCCTACACACCTACTTGAGTCTTAGACCTGATCGGTTGATGGAGGATTTTATCATTAGGCTAGTGAGATTGGGGATCTCTTATTACGACCTTCGCAGAATGTTGAACAAGCACAACTATCAGTAACTCGGCCCAATTTGGGTGTCAAATTACCCAACTTAAATTTTTAATAAAAGATCATAAAAGAGGGAGATTAAAATTATATGATATGATAAAATCATTCACATGCAAATAATCAAAATTAAAATTGATTAAATCAAACATTAAATTATTAAATGCAATCACTCGATTCTTATTACCCTCACATTAAACTAACAAAATCTAAATTCAGGATTTAAGATAATTAGTTTTTTAATAAAATAAATTCATTAATAAATTTGGAATTAATTCACTAACTTAACAAATTCACTCATGAGACGAATTTTATAAAACTAATTGTTAATTACTTAATGAAGTTCAATAAACATCAATTGTTCAAATAATCGAAAATAATATGTCAAAAAATCCAAACACAATCTAACCACTCTTTGAAAAGAATCAAGTGTCCTAACAATATTAGGTTATCTTGACTATGAGGTGATTACAAAACCAATTTGGCATTCCAAAGAAATGCAAGTTCAATATATATACATTTATAAAATGAAGTACATCTGATCTGTAACATTCTAAGGAATGTAAGTTCAATCTACATTTACAAGGTAAATTCCATGCTCAAACTTGACATTCCAAGGGTTAAAAGCCTAAGTCATGCTTGCAAGATGAACTTCAATATTTAATATGGGCTTTTAAATAGACATAAGTTTAATCCAAATCTAAATGTCTATAAGTCAAACTTCATTTGTAATTTAGGCCTTCTAATAGATTTAAGTCCAATCTATATTTGCAAGGGAAGATTTCACATTAATCCTAATCAAATTATTCACCTATTAAACTTCACATTTAACAAATGGCTTTCTAACAGATGTAAGTCCAACTCGTGTTTCCAAGACAAACATCATGATATTCCAAGGGATGTAAGCCCAACTCAACTTGACATTCCAAATGATGTCAGCCCAATGTATGTCTGCAAGACAAACTTCAATCACATTTAACACGGCTTTCCAAAAAATGTAAGTCCAATGTACGTCTATAAGCCATACTTCAATCACATTTAACATGGCTTTCCAAAGGATGTATGATGTATGCCTGATGTACATCTACATGGCAGACTTCAATTGCATTTAACATGGCTTTCCAAAGGATGTAAGTTCAATGTACATCTGCTAGGAAAACTTCAATCACATTTAACATGACTTTCTAAAGGATGTAAGTCTAATGTACATCTGCAAGGCAAACTTTAATCACATTAATACAGTTTGTCAAAGGATGTAAGTCCAATGTACATCTGCAAGACAGACATCAATCACATTTAACATAGCTTTCCAAAAGATATAAGTCAAATATGTGTCTGCAAGGCAGACTTCAATCAAATAAACACACGGCATTCCAATCGATGCAAGTCTAGTTATTTGTCCACAATGAGGACCTCACAGTTAGTCTAAACACTTCAATGAATATAAGACTAACTCATATTAATAAAAATAAATTTCAAATAAACCATTGGCTTTCAAATAGATGTAAGTTCAACTTGTGTTTACAAGGCAATCAAATGAATGACATTCTAATGAATGTAAGCCCAATTCATATCTGCAAAGCGAACTTCACTCATATCAAAATATTTGCACAATAACCCCAAGTCTATTCAATATTCCTAGGATCAGTAACCCATGGCTACTAATCAGGTTCTCTAGACGTTACGGCTAATAGCGCTTTGATGTTGGTAGACTGAAATAATAATAGTCCTGAGATGATGGAATTATGAGATCTTAATCGAGGCCACTATCCTTTTACCCCAGATAGTCATCCGCTTCACAAATTACTAAACACCGATTCACTAGAAATTAATACTTATTTGCAACTTTTATTAAGAGAGCTCTCCTACTGTGGTTAGATGGGTAATTAGCTATAGATTCTTGAGTGCATAAAAAGTAGAACCTAGATCTAAATCAATCCTAACATAAACGTTAGGGGAAAACTGGGTGAATAAAAATCAATCTGCGCACTCTCTAATATTTTAAAGATGATAGAGATTTCCAAATATTTTTCCTGAGTGATTATCATCATTAGTGTAGGCCAACAATCCTCATGAGTTAGAAATTTGCTCGTCTCTTTGGCACTAACTTGGCACTCGGCATATAGATCTCACAAATTTCTCGAGACCATTTCATAGGTTGTTTCGTGACCCCAATTTTTCTTAGCATTAGTGCTCTTGGCTCGGGATCCTCGTGGCAATATCAAATATTCTCTCAGGAGTCAACATGTCAAATTTCATACACCTTGGTTGATCAACAATATTAAATCTACTGATCTCTTAATCAGAAAACTAACATAGATAAATTACGTAATTATATTAGCAAAAAGGTTGAAATGTCATCTATTGAAGATAAGGTAATTAGAAATAAACTTAGAGAATTTGGACATGTGCAACAAAGAATAGAATTTATACACGTTAATTCAAGTTGAAGAAATTAGTGTTAGAAATTAGAAAGGAAAAAATGACAGATCAAAAAATACATTAATAACACTGTTCACATTATTCAAAATAATTTGCAACAAATAGGTTTAATACCTCAGACAACACTCAATTGAACAAAGAGAGAATGAGGATTCATAACACCTGATGATGTTTCAATACTTCAATAGTCAAGAATGAAAGATGAATATGAAGAAATGAGAGAGAAGGTAGCGAGAAATGAGAATCGGAGCACCTTATACTAGTTTAATCTGTAAATTTTTATCAAGGAAACTGAACCCGACATATTCACCCATAAATAAATAAAAGCAAATCAAATTAAAATGCACACATATATGTATTTAATTACAATGCTGTTTATCCTCTAAATACCTTTAGCATATGCATGAATTTTACCAAATAGTTGAAAAACATTTGTGCAAGTTACACCTAAATTGACTAACGTTCCAATTTAACTGATACCTGGCACTCCCACTGTGACAACGGATTGACCAAAATCAAGCCTTGCTGCATGATAACTCTAACCACATAAATTGCATTAATAGACAATGTCCAAAGTTCAATTTATCACCTTGTACCAATGCCACCAGCACCTATAACCGCTATAGAATCACCAGCACGCATTTCAGCTGCATGTCTCATAGCTCCATAGGCAGTAAAAACTGCACAGCCTAAGATAGAAGATTCAGTATATGGTAGTGAGCTTGGCAGAGTAGCAACTGCATTGGCAGGAATGACACAGTATTCAGCTAGTCCACCCATGCTATACATGTATACAGGCTTTCCTGAATAAATAAGAGACATTTGAAAAATATTTTAGTTGAACTTCGTGATAAATATAATACAACAACAACAACAACAACAAGCCTTAATCCCACTAGGTGGGGTCGGCTACATGAATCCTTCGTCTCCATTGTATCCTATTATGTGTCAAATTCTCATTTAAATATAATAATATCCAAGAAATAAATCTAGACCTTAACGCGCAGCTTACAAATACATACCTATGATAATGGAGCATTCCAGTCAAAAACACTAAGTAACATCAGAAAGATTAGCTAAGAATATAGAACCACCAAGATAATCACCATATTCACATATTACGAGTTGGACTTCTATAAAACACTGGACTGAAATTTTAGCTTCAGTAATTTAGCATAAGTTATGCATATTTCAGCATACTAAACTTGCTTTCACCAACAGACAAGTGATTTACAGATTTCAGATGATATTTGTGAGAATCCATTGTGGGCTCCGAAAATTCGCCACCGACCTCTCCACATGAAGAGAGTGGGTTAAAAATGTTGGTGAAATTTTCAGAAGACAGATGAGATTTCGCCCTCATTTTGTGAGGACTTTAGATCTGGTTCCAGGTTTCCTATAAGCGCAAGCACCTATAGTTAATTACCCCTCAATACTGAGAGAGCACTTTCGATTAAAGCTAGTCGATGAATCGCTAAATGCGAGCATATAGTAGCAGTGAATGGAGTTTAAAATTTATGAGATTTATCATTTAAGCTAAAGCTTATGTTTGGGGAAACGATAACACGTCCGATCAAGATCCCATGGTCCCGTCATCTCGACTATTATCCTCCCTACCCATTTAGTCGGAGGAAATCTAACTGACCAAGGATCCTTGTCAAGAACTATGTTACGCCGTTCGTGGCCTATAGACTAAGATGGAGTTTGGAGCAAATATAAGTCGACATTAGCTAACATAGGATTTTTTGCCTAATCAAATATATTCTATAATTCACAAACCAAAGAAAAGCCGCCGGAGAACATAATGGATGCCGCATATAATTAAGGTCATATCGCGAAACCACCCATCGAGGCAGAACCGCAATTTATGTGGAGCCATTTGGCGGTGAAACCACGCGGACAGAGGACACGGGCAACGTTCTTACTAGCTTAAGATTATTTGAGTGTGAAAATAACTATGTATTTAATTTAACATTGGTTCTTTGTGAGCAAAAATTTTCTTAATTTTTCACTCTCGGCAAACAGTTGCAGATGGGTGAATGAATTTTAACTTTAAATTTAAATAATTAATTTCATTTAATTAGTATTTTTTATTTAACTTGAACATATGATTGTCTTGTAATTGATTTAAATTTGAATATGTAATCATTAATCATTTAAACTTTAGTAATGATATCCTTTTAATTATATGACTATTATTGGCTAATAGACCTTGTCAACCCTGTCTATTTTCTTGTAGAGGATCAGGTCTAGATTCATTATTTTAAGATCTAGCATCCTTCAAACCTTGTCAACTCTAGCTTGAGCATAGAGGATCAGGTTTGGAATCTTCAACTTGATAATTTGAATTTGAGAAGTCAAGTAAATGGGTTTATCTTCTGCAATTATATGACAGAATTAGCTTCTCAAATTTTATTAAGTTGAAATTCTTATAATATCATCATTGAATTATTAGGTTTTGTTAACCCGGACCCGGTCCTAAGACCCAATCGGGGTGTTAACCCGCACAGCATCCTCAGACACTAAATTTGAATTTGTAATATGTGTGTTGGGGCACATGTAAGTAACGAATTGATTTTAAATGACTATAGGTATCTATTCATTCATTTTGCATATGACTTGCATTTTTTTCTAATTGTTTGATTTAATGAATACTTCAACACGCATACAAATATCTATTTTTTTAAATGATGTATTGACATTAAAATGTCAAAGTTGAAGTATTTATGTTTAGCATGTCATATGTGTCGAATTGCAAATATATATATTTTTATACCTAAAAATCATTAATCAAGTGTAGCTCTTGTCTTGTAAAAATATGAGAATTTGGACTCATTCAAACATTTGTTGTAAATCAAGTGAAGATCTGTTCTATAAAATGTGAATTTAATTTTCTCAAATACTTGTTGTAAATCAAGTGAGTATCTATTCTAAATGATATAGGCTTAGTTCTTTCAAACACTCGTCATAGATCAAGCATGTACTTGCACTACAGGATACAAAATATTTATTTACAAATCAAGTTTAGATTTGTTCTGAAAGATGTAAGTTTAATCATTTCTAAGTTTGTCAAAAGGTAGATGTATCTGTCTTTGGAAGATACACATTCAATTCTTTTAGACACTTGTTAAATATCAAGTGTAGTATCTGTCTTATTAAAGTTTCAATAAAAATTTAGAGGCATGTCATGGACCAAGTATGGATCTATGTAATAGAATACTATGTCATAAGACATGTGCAAGTTTACTTCATTCAAATATTCCCATACGAAACCAAGTATGTAATTTTTTCATAGCACATATCCCATATCGAAAACAAGAGAGAAATGGGATATTATAATATACACATGAGAGCTAGCCACATTTAAATTTCTTCATACATAATAGAATTTGAAAGTATGTAGATGAAGATTAACCTAAATTCTAGCTTTTGTAAGCCCACATATGGACTTGGGCCCAATGGACTTTTAAATTAAAAAAAAAGTTATGGGCTTAAGAATTTTTGTGAGATGGGCCCCTCTTTTTTTTATAAGCTCAATTAAGGAATTCAAGATGGGCCAAGCATGAAAGAAAGAAAATCGCAAGCCCTCATGACATTATTAACCCTCTTTTTTTTTATCATGACATCCCTCCCTTTTTTTTATAATATTTTTTCTTTCTTTTATTTTTTTGTTTTACATGCATTTCTCCCTTTTGTCATGACATGATCATGTAAAGAGGGGGCGAAGCTTCTCCTCTTTTCTTTCTTACTAATAATACCCATTTATGAGTAATTTATGAAAAAGGGGAAGAATCCAAATTTCAATTGATTTTCTCCCACACGCCTCTCATTTTCTTCTCTTTTTATTTGCATGACATAGTCCCATTGAGAAAGAGAGAAGCTCGTCCTCTTTTTCTTTATATATATATTTTTAAGCATTTTGGTTGTCATATGAATTTGCATGACGTTTAATTAGGAGAAAAGCTTAATATTAAGCTATGAGTTATTATAAATAAGGGAGCATGCCTCCCTCATGCAAATTTACACCTCCATACCTCCAATTATATTCTTTTATTGGAAGAGGCATTGTGAATCTAAGGATATCAAAGAGTTTTGAATACAATTGGAACTAAATCCCATCATCTCAACCCATAAGTCGTACTTGATCTAATGTTTTGAGTTCATTTTTACATATCACTTAGGGTTGGATTTCATTTGAGCTTTATTTTTCTTTCTCTTTCTTTTTTTTTATTTACTCTTCCAATCAAGTATGCATGACTTTTCAAAGAGTTATGAGAAAAGAGATGGGAATTCCTTACATTCCCCATTAAGATGTATAGTCAAATGATTGTTTGAAGTGTTACTAAACATCCTATGAAGATTTAAATACTTAAAACAAGTCATGTTGAATTAGAAGCTTAGATGTTATGATTTATAAACTTTTGGCAGTCTTCCGACGTCATCCCCGAGGGGCTACTGAGAGCCTTCCCACCACGCCAAGGGCAGAATAGGTGTCATTAATAATTATTATTTAGCCACTACGACAAGAAAGTCGTGCATGGGTTTTCAAGTTTAACTGATATAGCACAATATTTTCTTGTCGTATTGGAACAATGCGTACAAGTACTTAATTTAATGCACATTTTCTTACCACGTTGGAATGCTTACAAGTACTTATATTACAAGATTTTTTCGTCACATTGGAACAATGTGAACGGGTACTTATTACAAAGTATTTCCCCACCACATTGGAACAATGTAAACGAGTACTTATTAAAAAATATTTCTCCATCACATTAGAACAATGTGAACGGGTACTTATTACAAAACATCTTTACAAACTTGCATTTGCATGTGCATGTGCATATTATTTTCTCATTTACAAGTAGAGTTTGCTTGACATAAAGTAAAATCATCAACTTCATCTATTTCATGCCACACATCAACATAAGATTGGATAGCCTCATGAATAAGCATTCACTCTATTTTCATTCTTCTCCAAATCAAAAGGGAAAGAAAAGGCATCACATATTAGTGACTAAAGTTGAATTGATTTTCACATGTCAAAATGGAATTCTAAAATTACAAAGTGTCTTGAAATACATTTCCTCATTTCACATTAGTTTTATAATAAAGTGGGGCTTAGCAATCTTGTCATAACATATGAGGATAATATACTCAAATGAATCACAACATAAGACAAGAGAACCCCAAACAATATAAAGAGGATTTTGAATTGATGCTAAGCTTATATACTTTTCACTTTATATTAGTTTTGCATTGACAATAAGAGATTTCAGTAAATTTATTTAAATGATTCAACTTGCAATCAATCAAGGAGTATGTCATACTACTCATCTTAATCATGCAAATAAAGCTTTGTTTTACCTTTCATTTGAAAAGCCTATTGGTTTGACAATAAGTATAGTAAGGTAAGATAAAAGCAAAGCCCAAGACTTATCCTATTTCATATATTTTCTCTTTTTTTTTTATAACTCTACTTGCATGTGACACACAATCACTTTAAGCTCAACAAAGTAGATATTAGAGATTTCAGATTTAATCAAAAAAGAATTGCATAGTCAATGAGATTCAAATAAGAATCAAATCTGATATGAACAAATGATGCAAAATAATTATTTCAAATCGAATTTAATAGGGCATAAATCTGAAATCTCATGTTTGGCTAAACATATACTTACGTGATAATGAAATTCAAGTAGAGTCCAAGCCAAACATTTGTCAAAGAATAGAGGTATGAAACAAAAAGAAAGGGATTAAACTCAACCCTTCAATTTTCTCTTCTATCTTTCCCAAACCGGATAAATAAGAGAATCAAATCAAAAGCCAAATTAGAATTCAAGAAATGACAAAGTGAATGTCTAAAAATCTTAAGATCTCACTCTATCACATTTCAAATTCATTTAAATATAAGATTGAACATTAAACACCTAGATTCCAATGACTTTTAGCATGAATCATGCAGTGGACAACAAGGTAGACACTTAGTCACTTTATTTGCCACAAGGAGTACATTCAACTTGATGCATAAAAATAGAAAAATCTGTATAAGAATCAAATCCTAACATGTGAAGCACTAAAGATAATTGCATCAAGCCATAGGGAGCTTTCCAATTTCATGCTAACATAGAAATAGATTCAATACTTGAAGCCAATCATGATTGGAAAAAGAAAGCAAAGCCAAAGAGGGATTTCATTTCATTCTTCTCTCTTTCTCTTTTTTCTTTTTTATAACTTTAATGACATGAATCACATAATCATGTAAAATCCAATAGAATAAGCATTTGAAATTTTAGATTTTACTAAGAAAACACTTGCATGTCAATGAAATCAAATAAAAGTAAAACTCATCATTAGCAAGTAATACAAGAGAGCCAATATCATGCTAAGCTCATATACATGGGTATAAAAATTTCAGATTTAGCTAAGAGGAATGCTTGCATGTTAATAAAACACATTAAGGACAAAGCCTACCATTAGTAAGTAGTGAAAAAAAATAAACAACCATACTAAGCTCTCATTGAAAAGATCTGAAAATTTTTGTTTTAAATAAGTAATAACTTGCATGATGGTCAAAACAAATCTCTACTCTATAGGACAATCAACCACATTAAATTTTGGTAAAAGGCGACAAGAATCTGAAATTTTCTTTTAGCTAAACATTCATTTTGCAAAATGATAAGCAACCAAGTGACGGAGGGAAGCAAGAATAAAGCAAAGCAACCTATCATGCCAACTTAACATCACAAAATCTGAAATTTTCAGCTAACCTAAAACAATTATTTGCATGATAACAAGTTGTCAAATTCTAGGAGGAGACCAAAACAAAACTAGGCAACTCTGCATGGATGATAGTCCTTACACATTCCTCTCTTTTTTTCACTTAGTAACCCAAGGAAACAGTATAAATTAATCTGAAATTTTAGATTTGATTAAGAGAGCACTTATATGTTAATGAAATAAAGTGAAAGTAAAACCCATCATTAACAACAAGTGCAAGAGAGTAAATGCCATGCTAAACTCCCATACATAGATTTAAATTTTCAAATTTAGCTAAGAGAGATACTTGCATGTTAATAAAAACCCATTAAGTGCAAAGCCTATCATTAACAAGTAATGGCAAATAAGCAAGCAATCATACTAGGCTTACATACATAAACCCCCTCCCCTTTTTTTTTTTTTTTTTTTTTTGATCTAATAGAAAAATCAATAGCATGATAACTTTATAGCAAACCGAAAAAATCAATTTCAGTATAATTCTTTTTGACCAAAAGAATAATACTAAATCTTGTAGACATTGGAAGCTCCCTACCCCAACAAGTTCAGATCTTTCCCTATCTCATGCTACACATTCAAATGAGAATATTATGAAAACCCAATTGCATAAGAAATGAAAGCTAACACCTCATTTTCCTCCATCTTTCTCAAAATTCAGCACTTGGAATAACAGGACATAAGCAAATATTAAATTTCTACAGCAGAAAATGGCATTGAATCATGCAAAATTTGCTTCTTTTCATGTTACTTGTTTACTCTTTAACCATCTTAAGCAGTTGGCCAACCCTTCAAGCTGGTTGTTTTTCATGTATTTTGCAACAAACACAAAGAAAAGAAAACAGTGAAGAGGGGATCATCAAGCCATGTCATTCAAGAGGGACCCAAAGCATAAAAATATACAAAGGAGTTGAGTTTTATTTGACCATATACAAAACACTAAAGCTTTATGAAAAAAAAAATAAAGAAATTCTGAAAACATGTAATTATACATTTAGAGAATGGTCTTATTTTCTTAATGCTATGCTGACTTGAGGACCAAGTAGGTTATCCACACCTATAGTGAAAATAGTATACCTAAAAACGGTGATAGTGATTTTGTTGATCGGACTAGATTTTACTAATAAAAATAAAGAGTTAAAAGAGTGTTTTGACCTTAGCCGAGCCTTCTAAAAATTGCATACATGCTATCCTCTGGAAATACCAGTCACTTCTGCTCTACATCAATTTGGAAAACTCGGACCAATGGAATCTGTAGGATCATCCACACAATGGCAGTGGTGGATTTACATTTCAAATATGAGAAACTCAGAATAACAAGTTATTCATTTTACTTAAAATCTAGGTTGTCAATTGCAGAACTACAGAATCTTTTCAAAATTAAAGTGACGGTTAGGCAATTATTAAAATTCAACGAATAAAGTTAGTGCAAGGGTAAATACCACTATTTCGCAGAAATAGCCGGGTTTGACCATCATAAAGTGTTCCTTTTGCTCGGTTATAAGCAAAAAAAGCTTCACATAGATCTTCCTGGCCCTATACAACGGATCATCTAATCAGTTTCTAAGATGAAGGAACAGAGGAATGAATGTGAAATTACAAATTGCAAGGTAAGAATACAAATAAGTGAATAAGGTCTAAATGGTTATACTTTGACACAAAAGAAACAATTGCCACAAGGCATTATAAATGCTCCAACCACATGACTTCCTATTGAAAACCTGTAAACTCAAAAATAAAAATAAAAATGAGAACTCAACAGTGGCATAACAAACCAGATAAAATAACTTCAAGATGAAGCATGAAAATAATTTCTAATAGAAAAAAACCCCAAAAATTCACTTGCGTCAAAAATACCTCTTTGTGATGCCAACATCAGTGTGGGCACCATGTTCTACCACTTCTCCAGTTATTTCATGACCCAAAACACAAGGACTAGAAAATGGAAGTTCACCTTTCAAGACGTGAAGATCAGAATGACAAACTCCACAAGCTGCATAAACAAACTTATAAGTATTATTATCTAATGACAAAATTGATGAGGTCAAACGATTGAAGTTTTCCAATGTTAAAAAAATCAAGGCTTGACTCTAATGCAATTATTTTTGTATTATGCTACTAAAATACTCAGCTAATTTAACACAGAGGGTTGCAAGCTTAACAATAAAAATACGGTACAGATATTAGGACATGAATAGGTACATGCATTATAATTTTTTTATTTTAAAATTAAAATAAAACATACTGATGCTTATAAAATAAATACAAATTTATATTAAAATACAGCATAACCTAGTTAAATTTACACATACTAAAAAGGATGAGAAGATTGAATAGTATTTCATACAAGATCAAAAACAATCGTTTTAATTTAAATCATCTCATATTTAACCTAAGAATGATGTCCAGAAGTAGAGCTTATGGCAGTAGCATTATAAAATTGAGTATGTTATTTAAGAAAATTAAGAAAAAATGTTGATTGATGTAAGTCTGAAATGTATAATTGTTTGAAGTACAGAAAGCAAATATTGAGATGAGTTGTATCCAAATTCATTACCTCATTAGGTTTACTTGACTATAGCAATTCATTTCAATTTAGGCGTTTGGTTGCGAAAAAAAGATCGATAAAAACGTAAAAGAAATGCACAGATGATTAATTTTTTATTGTTTGTTGAAAATTATACAAATACATGTGTTTTTTTTTTTTTTAAAATAAATGTAATGAAAGATTTTTTTAAGGCGGGGTATGGCGGCTGCGGCGAGCGATGACGACGGGCGGGTGGGAAAAGGCGACCGGCGGGGCAAGGCGGCGGCGAGGGCGAAGGCGACGGCACCCGAACCGAGGGTGGCCTACGTAAAAAACTTTATATTGACATGTATTTGAATCCAAATCGACGAATTCCAAATACACCAAAAATGATCATTCTAATGCATTTCAAATACACTACAAATGCATTACAATTTTACTTTGCACCATGCCAAATGGTCAAAAAATTAGATTCCCTGCATTCAGCTTACTTTACACTCTAAATGCAAGCAACCAAACAGCCCCTTAATTCTTGGATTCCCTTGTTCAATTGCTTCCAATTCCTTGTTTCAACATGTAAATAGTCAACTATATGTGGACCTCGACAATTCCAGGTTAAATATTCAGAAGGCTAGTAAAATTTTTAGATAAGACACTATCCAAAGATTTCATCCTAATTTTGCAAAGACTTTAAAATTGGTTCTAAGTTTCTCGTAAGCATAAGTACTTATGGTTAATCAACACTTCCAGTGATAAGAGAGAACTTTCCATTAAGACTAGTCATTAAGTGTCGAGCAACAACAATTTAGATTTTATTATTAAGAAATTCCTCACCCCTATCCTAAAGTGGATTATGAGAGAAATGTAACAAACTCAATAAAGATCTCATGAGTTTATTATCCAGAGTTGTCATAATCTCTAATCTATTTAGAGGAGTTAATCAATTCAATATGACCAAAAAAAATCATATCAACAACAATAAATTTCATTGTCCAAGAAGACTTTGAAAAACTTAAGTGGATGTTTATGTAAGAAGAAAATTTTAAATCAACCCAAGCTAATAGAGGTCTTTGTGCCCTATCAAGTACATGATACGACTCATTGTTCTGAAAATTTAGGTCATTGAGGAACATAAAGTCTAAATTGTGATCGTAATTTAATAGTATTATCTTACCATGAATCACAAGATTAGAAGGCCCTAGTCACAACAGCTTCTTTTTTATTATGTCATTTAGTGAGAACACCCATAATCAAAGAGCATGTATCACATCCTTAGTGGTATGAAATTTTTGTGAGTGATCATAAAAGTGCATCTAATATGACATTGGTTCTTTGTGATTTGAGACTATCTTGAAATTGTCACTCTAGAAAAACTATTACAGAGAGTGGATAGATTATTATTTAAGCTTTAGGTAGTTAAGTTCAATTAAAGAATTTCAAATTTTAGGTTTTTCATGCATTTTTTTCAGCTTATTGATATTTAAGTTTGAAATGATTTGCATTCAATATTTAAGATATTTTGATAATATTTTTCCTCCGTTCAATTTTTTTTTTCCATTGAGGTGTTAAAATGCTCTTTTATTAGTTTAGATCTTGTTGACTTTACTTATCAACAAATGATCAAGCAAGTGATTTGAATTTACTTAGGAATTCATGGTGCTTGACCTTGTCATCTCTATCTTTGTATGTAAAGGATTAAGTCATGAGACAAACTCACTATTGTGCTCTACGAATAAAGTAATGATGAAAGTTTTCACTTTTGAATGAATGTTCTCCATAGGAGGCCTCAAGGGTCATATGCAAATTGAAAATAAAAATGATTTTTCATAAATTTCATGGATAAGTATTTGGTCATAAATTTGCTTGATTAGGGGAATTATTTTTGAATGATGTCATGATTTTCATCAAGAGGCACTGATTCCAGTCCTAGATACATAAAGAATCGAACTTCAAAAGATGGGATTTACAACCATAACATATAAGCAAAGTGGTATAGATTTCATTTTTAAAAAAGAATTTTCTTAATAGAAAGCCTTGACGGCCAATATCCTCAGCCTTGATAATGTTATTGACTTTGCCGGCATCCTTGTTATCCAGAATAAGTAGATTATATTTTTCAAGCAAAAATTAAAAATATTTGATTTTTAGCTTTTAAGACATTATCATACCACTGAAAGTAAATACAACTTCCTTAACTCTTCCTTATGATAGTATTTTCGCAAACATTCTCACCATAATACACTATCATCAAGATATACTTTCCATGCCACAAGAAAATACTAGGTTTGGATAATCAGTTTATTAGGTCACTTGTCATGATTCATTGGGCTCTTCAACCCATAATGGCTAACAATTTTAGCCAAATTATTAATATCATCATGCTGGTCAACCCATTGGGCTCTTCAACACTACCATTGCCAGTCCCAAGTCCCGATGTAAAAAGTGGAGGGTTGTGATAAAGTAATCAACTAAAATAATAGAAATATGAATCCTTTAAAACATTGGGGCCCCAAGCGCGGCCGAATACTGAAAAGTGCAAGTCACGATCGACCCCGGGGACGTGTTAAGCAAGGGGTTCCTACATTATGGACGGATGTGAGCAAAGAAGTTAGTCCATGAAACTAGAAATTAATTAAGGAACATAGAATATAGGTACTCTTACAGGTAAACTAATGGAATTAATAGATATTATGGTTCGTAGGAAGATAAATATGTGTTCAAGAAACTAAATAGGTTGGGGAGAAAGCCAAGGAGATTGATAGTTTAGGCTTTAAACTTTGGTATTCAGGTAGAAGTCGAATTAAAAATGACGTAGGTGTGATTATAGATAAAAGTTTGAAGAATAATATTATAAATATTAATAGATGCGGAGATAGAATTATAGCTTTAAAGATTATTATTGATACTAAGATTATCAATGTTATAAGTGTTTATGCTACTCAAGTAGATTTGGATGTAAGCTCTGAAGAAAAATTTTGTAATGAATTAGAAGGATTAATAAAAGATACTCAACAAAAGTATTTATTGGAAGATTTAAATATGTTGGTAGAGTGGTAGAAGATTTTAAAGATTCATAGTGGTATGATTTGAGTAACTAATGAAGTAGGTAGGACTATATTAGATTTTGCTTTAACCTATGATTTTGTAGTTGCTAATACTTTATTTAAGAAAAGAGGTGAGCATAAACTTATAAAAATAGATATAGTAAAACATAGATTGATTATTTTCTAATAAGAAAAATGGATCATTTAGATTGTAAAGATTGTAAGGTCATTCCAAGTAAATGTTTAAATACCCAACATCGATTATTAGTCTTAGATTTTAAGATGAAAAAATTCGAAAAAAATCAAATTATTGTCTTGGATTAGATGGGGTACTTAAAAGAAATAAAAAAAATTTTAAGAGCAGTATAAGAGCTTAGAATTTGGGATGTTCATAAAAGATTAATGTTATGTGAAGAAGTGTGAAATTATATAAATTCTAAAATGAATTTGAAGTTCTTAAAAAAAATAAAAAAATGAGTCAAAATGCTAAGAGAAGATAAAAAATAAATGTTATTAAACTTGGTTTAGATGTAAAACTCGGAGAATTGAAAATATATATAGAGATTCTAAGAAAGCAATATATGGTGCAAAAAAATTAATTTTTAGTAATTTATATAATAGATTAGATATCAAAGAAGGTGAAAGATATATGTATAAATTAGCTAACCAAAGAAATAGGAGAAGTAAAGATCTAGCTCAAGTGAGGTATATTAAGGATGAAAATCATAAAATACTTTTCTTAGAAAAAAATATTATAAATAGGTGGATGAGATATTTTGATAAACTTTTCAATGAACGATATGAAAATACGATTGATTTTAGCAAGCATAATATCCTAAACAAAAATAGAGAATTTTATTTTTATCGTCGTATTAGTGAATTTGAAGTTAGAGAAGCTTTAAAGAAAATGAAATGTGAAAAAATAGTAGGACCTGATGAAATTCCAATAGAAGTGTAGAAATGTTTAGGAGATCAAGGAATTTCTTGGCTTACAAATCCGTTTAATGTTATTTTAAAGACAAATGATGTCAGATGAGTGGAGAAAGAGTTTGTTGGTTCCTATATTTAAGAATAAAGGTGACACACAAGAGTGTGCAAATTATAGAGGAATTAAGTTAATGTGTCATACATTAAAATTATGGGAGAAATGAGTGAGCATAGGTTACGATGTGATACAAAAGTTTCTCAATCAGTTTGGTTTCATGTCGGGATTACTATGGATGCTTTATACATTTGTTAAGAGATTTGATGGAGAAGTATAAAGAAAGCAAGGAGGATCTACATATGATATTTATTGATTTAGAGAAAGCTTATGATAAAGTTTCAAGAGATATTCTTTGGAGAATTCTAGAAAAGAAAGGAGCTAAATATTGGATATATTCAAGTCATTAAGGATATGTATACTAGAGCTGTTACTCGTGTCCAAACATAAGGAGGATTGACAAAATATTTTCCTATTTCAATTGGATTACATCAAGGATCAGCTTTAAGCCCTTATCTTTTTGTTTTAGTTATGGATGTTCTTACTAGGCATTCACAGGAAGATGTACCTTGGTGTATGCTTTTTGTTGATGACATTCTTCTTGTTGATAAGACTAGAGAGTAAGTCTAAGAAAAACTTGAATTATGGAGGTCAACCTTAGAGTCTAAAGGTTTTCGTTTAAGATGATGTAAGACTAAATATATGGAGTGTAATTTTAGTTGTATAAGTTATAGTGGTAGTGTTGTGACATTAGGGGAACAAGTCATTAAAAAGAGTGAGCGATTCAAATATTTAGGCTCTATTGTTCAAAATGATGGTGAAATAGATGAAGATGTTATTAGTAGAATTCAAGTTGGATGGTTGAAATGGAGGAATGCATCTGGCCTATTGTGTGATAGAAAAATACCGCTTAAACTTAAGGGAAAATTTTATAAAAGGTGGTAAGACCCGATGATTTATGTGAATGTTATAAAAAAGAAAGCATGAGACTAAGTTAAGTGTTGTAGTTACTCTTAGAGATAAAATGTAAAATGAGTATGTTCGGGAAAAAGTTGGAGTAGCTCCAATGGCAGATAAGATTAGAGAGACTCGCCTTAGATGGTTTGGCCACATAAAGCGTCGGTCGTTCAATGATCCGGTTAGGAGAGTAGATGCATTAGATTTGCCTTATGTTAAGAAAGGTAGAGGTAGACCTAAAAAGACATGGTTAAGATGTATAAAAAATGACCTTAGTATACTTGAATTAAATAAGAATTTGACACATAATAGGACACAATGGAGACGAAGGATTCATGTAGCTGACCCCAGTTAGTGGGATAAAGGCTTGTTGTTGTATTAATATCATCATGCTGCTAAAAAAATAAGATTTCATTAGCCTTCTAAGCTCAGGAATTTAGCTAAGGTCAACTTTATCATATTTCTTAAAATAAAAGAAAGAGTCAGTGAAATAAAGGAATAAGTGAGTGAGGATGCTAAAGTAAACTATTGTAGTTATTGAGAGTGTACAATTGTTCACAATAATGTATTGTTGCTCACATAAGTGCACTATCACTCAGGTGAGTATACCATTGTTCACAAAGTATATTGTTACTATCAAAGTGTATTATTATCTATGAGAGTGTACTATCATTCAAGGAATGCATAGGTTACTTTTGGTGATTAAAATACATGTCGTCTAAAGCACCTATGCAAGCAATGAGTGTAGTGAGTTATTATGTATGAAAAACATTCATGTGAATGCAAAACTATCTAAAATATGAGAGCCAAATATGGAAGTCATTCACACGCATGACTTCTACTGTTGAGTTCATTAGCGTTCACATTTTATTTGTTTGTGTGCTTTGGTTTGCAAATTCGGTTGAGGGTGTTAAGAGTTTTAATGTCTGTTAAGTGTTTAATACATTGCAAGCAATTTGTATTTAAATTTATATCAATCAATGAAGCATCATTGAGGATTTCTCTTCCATCTATAAATAAGGACCCTAATTAATTCATTTTTGTTTCACTTTCAATTCATCAAGTGTGAGTTTAAGAGTTGTCAGTGTTCAATAAAGTTTCCAGAGTAGTTAAAAGATTTTATGCTAGCAAGCAAGCTTTCATTTCCATTCTAAGCCCCCAATAAATCTAATGCAAGTTCTATTATATATTCTTGTTCTAATTTTTTCCAATTCATTCAATGTTTCTTACAATTCATTTTAAATGTTCCTTAATATTATTTTACATTTTTGTTTCCATTTTAGTCATGCTATCGAGTCTAGAGAGTAGAGTTCTTTTCAGTTCTAGTTACTATAAATTTTGGTAGCCTCTCAACATCTCCACTATATAAGGGGCATCTATACAACGTCTAGGCTTGCCAATCATATCAAAAAAGATGTGTATAAGTGGTATTTAGGACACCACATCCTGTTCTATTCTCACCGTGCCAAGAAAGGTCCATTGGGTCTTCATATACCTACATAAAAAATTTTACAATAGATTTTCCCATCACATCATATGAACATGTATAGGTACTTATTTTGGTAGTACAAATCTTTGACTCTCACCACGCCAATAAAGGCATGTATTAATCTTCTTCTCGCCATGCCAAGAAAAGCACATGTCAATCACCTACATAAAAAGATTTACACAAGTAATAAGATTTCACCCTCGCTTTAAAACTGCATACATGTGTACTTAAACACTAGGCAAGCAACATATTTTTGCATGTATCAACAACAACAATGCAATGAGTTGATGAAAGAGAGCAAAAAAGTTAGGAAAAAGGAAAGAATGAAAGAGAAAGAGTGGGGAAGAGAGGGGTGAGTAGCAAGAGCAAGCAAGCTTAACATAAATCCTACTTGATAGCCAAACTGACAACTTCAAAACTCTACAGAAACATAAATTTCATTGCTCCAAGCTTAAATCTTAAGTCAAAGAGACTCTTCTTCTCCTCCAGGCACAACTAGCCCCATTGAGGCCTTATTCACATGTCGTTAGTCCCATCTATGCCTTGCCAACAAGCTCCCATGTACAACTTCCAACTTATTTGCATGACGCAGGTCCTCTGAGTGCTCTTTGGTAATTGGTCTCCTTTTCTTGGCATTACATTACAGCTATATTTGGTCTTCCATTTGTGCTCTTTCATTATCTAACACTACTGCTAAAATCAAGAATTACTGCAAATTAATAGAAATTTTTTGGAAACTTACGGTTTTCCTGAAATTAAGAATGGAAACTTACTGTAATTGCTAAAATTTAAGTGTGTTGATTGAAGCTTGCAATATTAGGCTAGATCTTAGAAAATTCTAAAAAAAGTTATTTATTTTAAGTCTTTTGGATTATAAATAACGACTTCCTAAACAAATCTCTGGGACAATGTTCCTGAGAAAGGCATATAAATTAAAATTAAAATGGCTAAATAAAACTGATGTTTCCTCTTAATTATTATGTATTATTTTAGAAGTGGATTAATAAAACTATTTGCAAATCTTGACTACAATTTTGTGGAATGCTACTCGTATTGAAGTGAAGCTTGGATTAATAATGCAAATCCCTCTTTGGTTTCTTTTGAAGTTCCCTCCTACTAATGATTGTAGATATGATCAGTAATCGATTTCTTTCCTTCCCCAGCATTGCACTATAGTTGCATTTGCCTTCCATCTATGGTCTTTAATCCAAGGTGCGGCGCTATAGCTAAAACTAAGAATTGTTAGAAATGGGAAATTTTATTAGATTTGATGAAATAAAGGCTGGAAACTTGATCATGTTAGAACACAGGAATGTTAAATTAAAACTTACAATATTACGTTAGACCTACAAGGAATTTTAGAAGTTATTTATTTCAGGTTTTTTTTTGGGTAAGACCCATGAAGCATAAATGGCTAAATAATTTTTTTATTTTCTCTTAATTCTTATATAAGAAATTAGATGTAAATTATTCAAGTGCTTTGCAAATCTTAATAACATCTGAGGAGTGATTCTCCTTTACTAGCATAAGACATGGATTAACACTACGATTATTTCTCTCCTTCGTCTCTTTTTTTTTATTTTTTTATGTGTTTATTTGTGCACCACCAAAATTTTTATCAAATTTAATGTGTACTAATTTTCATGTTATAGTGTGAATCTTAATTATTGCAAAATTTTATATTAGTTCTCAATTTTCTTATAGAATTTAGATATTGGCAACTTCTAAATTATCCTTAAGAGTAAATGCAATGTATTTACTATTGCATCAAAATATATTATTCTTTGCATAAATTAGGCTCACAAAATATCAATAATCAATACAAAAGTTACATTTTAAAATCCCAAAAAACATTCTAATCAAAATCTATTCTTGATATGTCAAAATGAGACTTGAAAAAAGGAGCTAGGCAAAAACAAAAGCGTATTTTTCATAAAATGCATGAGTATCCTAGCAAAATAAAATTTCTACACTTTCAAATTTAAAATACACATATTGTTCATGTTTATGATAAAACTTAAAAAATTATTTTAATACTTTTTAAGTGCATGTATTGTATGAGTAATAATATAGGAATGCACTAATGAAGTTTGTAAGGTCACTACACATGGATGCCACATTAACACAACTTTAAAAGGGATTAGGTTCAACTGAAATGGCTTAGGATAGGTGTTCTCTTAGCTTGCTAGCACAAAAGAGAGATGTCGTTAGATGTCCAAACTATTATCACACCATCAACACCTATGTTGGTTAGGGGCCCCATTATATCACCATCATCATCAATCCTTATCCTAATTATTTTGTGTCAATATTATGAAATCTCATTTTTCATTCGTTCTTTTTTACCGTTGCCTAAGGTGTTAAATATATTGTAGGTAAATTATTTTGCATAATTTCTATATATTTAACTTTAGGTATACCATTCTTTTCTTCATAATCCTCTAACACTAATTTTGTAAACATGTCTAACGGATGCATTTTCTACTCTTCATTGTACATGTCAAAACCATCCAAGTCTATTTTCAAACAACTTATCTTCAGTTGATGTCGCACTAACCTTTCATCTAATATAATCATTCATTAATCTATTATTCCTAGTTTTGTCTTTCACCCATATTAAAATCTTTATTTCTACAACACTCAACTTAGATATCAATAGCCTTTTATAGCCCAACATTTGAATTCATAAGATATTATTGGCTTAATTATTGTTTTATAAAACTAATCTTTAAACTTCCATGATTTCATCTTATCACACAAAACACTGAAGACATTTCTTCATTTTTAGCCATGCAATCTTAACTCTAAAATTCCTATCCTTATTTATATATGCATTCTTCTATATACTAGATTTATGATAATTAAACATATCACATCTAGGTATTATATTATCTTCTACTAATATTGAATGATTGTGACATGATATCCATGTGGGCTTCGAAAATTCACCATCGATCTTTCGATGAGGAGAATTTGATTAATGTCGGTCAAATTTTTAGAAAGCAGATGAAATAGTAGATAAGACACTACCCAGAAATTTCACGCTCATTTTGTGAGGACTTTAGATTTGGTTTCAGGTTTCCTATAAGCGCAAGCATCTATAGTTAACTACCCCTCCCAATGCTAAGAAAGAACTTTCGATTAAGGCTAGTCGTTAGATCGTCAATTGCTTAGCGTATAATAGCAGCAAATTGAGTTTTGAAATTTATGAAACTCATCATTCCTTAACTTAAAGAGAATGGTTGGGAGAATAGTGACGCGCCCGATCAAGATCCCATGGTTCCATCATCCCGGACTATCGTGATCCCTTGTCTACTTAGTTAGGGGAGGTAGTCGATCCAACCTAATCAAAGGATCATTGTCAACAGTCATGGGTTACGTCGTCTAAGAGAGAGTCTTGGGTGATGTTTGTCTAAAGAAACAAATTTAAGTTCACCTTGGCTAACAAAAGACTTTTTGCCTCGTGCACTATGATTCACCAAGGAGCGTATTTGAGAACATACAGCCACGTGCCGTAATATAAGTCATCAAAGACACCAACTATTAAGACTCTAATCGTAATTGTATCATATGTGGAGCATATTGACCAAACCCCGCAAACAGAGGACACTGATTACGTCCTTACTGACACAAGATTATTTTAAAGCGAACATAATAATACACTTGACTTGACATTAACTCTTTTGTGAGTTAGAGTTTCCTTAATTTGTCACCTACGACAAACAGTTGAGAGAGGTGAATAAATATTTGTTTTAAATATTTAGAGATTGAATTTCATTAGGTATTTAAATTTGATATCTCATGCATTTTTCATATTCTAGTGAAATTTGCATTTATCTCGGTTCGATGTTGATTTTTGGATATAGTCTTATGGTGATATCCCCATCGGTTGAGATGTTCATTCAACACGGTCATCATCGGGTTTAGACCTCAATTTTTTCATATGATAAAACTTAAAAAATTATTTTAATACTTTTTAAGTGCATGTATTGTATGAGTAATAATATAGGAATGCACTAATGAAGTTTGTAAGGTCACTACACATGGATGCCACATTAACACAACTTTAAAAGGGATTAGGTTCAAGGAAATGGCTTAGGATAGGTGTTCTCTTAGCTTGCTAGCACAAAAGAGAGATGTCGTTAGATGTCCAAACTATTATCACACCATCAACACCTATGTTGGTTAGATTATATCACCATCATCATCAATCCTTATCCTAATTATTTTGTGTCAATATTATGAAATCTCATTTTTCATTCGTTCTTTTTTACCGTTGCCTATGGTGTTAAATATATTGTAGGTAAATTATTTTGCATAATTTCTATATATTTAACTTTAGGTATACCATTCTTTTCTTCATAATCCTCTAACACTAATTTTGTAAACATGTCTAACGGATGCATTTTCTACTCTTCATTGTACATGTCAAAACCATCCAAGTCTATTTTCAAACAACTTATCTTCGGTTGATGTAACCTTTCATCTAATATAATCATTCATTAATCTATTATTCCTAGTTTTGTCTTTCACCCATATTAAAATCTTTATTTCTACAACACTCAACTTAGATATCAATAGCCTTTTATAGCCCAACATTTGAATTCATAGGATATTATTGGCTTAATTATTGTTTTATAAAACTAATCTTTAAACTTCCATGATTTCATCTTATCACACAAAACACTGAAGACATTTCTTCATTTTTAGCCATGCAATCTTAACTCTAAAATTCCTATCCTTATTTATATATGCATTCTTCTATATACTAGATTTACGATAATTAAACATATCACATCTAGGTATTATATTATCTTCTACTAATATTGAATGATTGTGACATGATATCCATGTGGGCTTCGAAAATTCACCACCGATTTTTCGATGAGGAGAATTTGATTAATGTTCAAATTTTTTTGGCGGATGAAATAGTAGATAAGACACTTAGAAATTTCACCCTCATTTTGTGAGGATTTTAGATTTGGTTTGGGTTTCCATAAGCATCTATAGTTAACCCCTCCCAATGCTTAAGAAAGAACTTTCGATTAAGGCTAGTCGTTAGATCGTCAATTGCTTAGCGTATAATAGCAGCAAATTGAGTTTTGAAATTTATGAAACTCATCATTCCTTAACTTAAAGAGAATGGTTGGGAGAATAGTGACGCGCCCGATCAAGATCCCATGGTTCCATCATCCCGGACTATCGTGGTCTCTTGTCTACTTAGTTAGGGGAGGTAGTCGATCCAACCTAATCAAAGGATCATTGTCACAACGTGTCGAGAGAGCCTTGGGTGATGTTTGACTAAAGAAACAAATTTAAGTTCACCTGCTAACAAAAGACTTTTGCCTTATCGTGCACTTATGATTCTAAGGAGCGGTATTTGAGAACATGGTATAGTCATGACCGTAATATAGTGGGGTCATCAAGAGACCAAACCACTCTATTAGAGGACTCTAATCGTAACTGTATCATATGTGGAGCATATTGACCAAACCCCATAACAGAGGACACGTCACGCCATTTATTTTAAAGCGAACATAATAAGACACTTGACATTAACTCTTTTGTGAGTTAGAATTTTCTTAATTTGTCACCTACGACAAACAGTTGAGAGAGGTGAATGAATATTTGTTTTAAATATTTAGAGATTGAATTTCATTAGGTATTTAAATTTGATATCTCATGCATTTTTCATATTCTAGTGAAATTTGCATTTATCTCGGTTCGATGTTGATTTTTAGATATAGTCTTATGGTGATATCCCCATCGGTTGAGATGTTCATTCAACACGGTCATCATCGGGTTTAGACCTTCTCAATTTTCTTGACCTACTAGCAAAGGATCTATAAATACATAATTGAGTTTCTAACCTACTTCACAGTTTAAATTTTGAATACGAAGTTTCTTAATTAATATCACTGATGATCGTATGCAAATGTAAAACAAAATCTTTAATTTAAAAGCGATCGTTCAATATTATGATTAGCTCTATCAATGCTAATCCTTATGAGGAGAGGGATCAGGCTAATCAGCTGCATAAGGAATGGTCTACTCGAGAATATGCATAATCAATAAAGCTGAATTCAACTTTTAAAAAGAAGAGAGATTGTATCTTTATAAGAAAATATCAATTAATTATTGAAAGTAATTGCATGATTCTCTAGATTAGAGTGAGCTCAATTTGATTTTAATTTAAGTCTACGTAGCATTCTCAAACTATGTGATTGAGCATTTAATATGTTGGTCAGAGCACATGCAAGAAGTCTAAATTTATCTTAAGTTAACCCACGCAGCATCCTCAGACATTAAGTTTAAGCTTCTAACCCAAATGTCAGGGACCATGGGGGTGTATTTCAATTGATTGCACAATTTTAATGCATCTACATTGCACGGTTGCACAGGTTTGAATGCAACTATACAGTGTATGTACATACCTAGATCAATTCAAATTCATCTCGAATCTCAATTTGGCTTTTATCTCACTTAGGAGTTGAATTATAAATTGATAATGGGTCTAACATGAGATTGTTAATATCACACTAAGCAAGGGGTAAACGAAATTATGTAGTTGCATCCTAAAGTATTTATTTTGATGTCCCATCTCAAATAATTGGATTCAAAGTTGTATTGTAATCCATGTGAGCAAGGAGAAGCCCGTTCGTGGATCAGAAGTCGTTTCGATCAATTTCGGTGTTGCTCGGGGTATTTTGACTTCGATTTGCACAACATCGTGTCTGTAATCTACCGAATTCGTCGTGCTTGATTGTCTTGACTTGTGTGACCTATGTGGAGGTCAGCAATCCACTAAAAATTCATAACATTTACTAAGTTTTTATTCTACAAATTATAAAGTCTCTATCTTCTAAGTACTTTTTTTCATTTTTATAATTCTTTCATTTATTTCAATGGATGTCATACCAATAAAATATAAATCATTTAAAGACACATGCACCAAAGAACCCCACTTTGAATATCCTTCATAAGTTTATCATAATCAATACAAAAGATATGAACTAAATGTTGATCATTAATATAAACCTAAGATAACTAAAAACTCTTGGTGACTCCACAACAAGTACTTTCAATAGTAGCCAATACTCCATTACACATATATTTAATAACGTCAATATACATTTGACATGCACCGACACCAAATTAATTTTAGGTACTTCATTATATGCCTTCTCAAGATCAACAAATATCCATGTGAAAGTCTTTTTTTTAAAAATTTTTAATACTTCTCTATTAAGATTTTTAGTGCAAAAATTGCTTTCATGGTTGATCTTCCAAATATGAAACCAACTAGCTCTCCAAAATTAGTGCATTTTTCTAGCCTTCGTTGTATTACTCACTTCCATAACTTCATTATATAACTCATAAGTTTAATTCATCTTTAATTAGAATAATCTTAAGCATCATGTTTGCTTTTTAAATATTGGTACTTTTTTTTTGAATTATTTAGCATCTCCTTAGTCTTTAAAATTTTATTAAGAAAATTATTAACCAACTCACAAGAAAATCCCTCATTATTTTATAAATCTTAATAGACCTCCTTTGAACCTAAGCCGACTTTATGCATTATTTTCAGATCTGCTTACACTTCACAGTTTTAAAATAATTTATAATATACTTTATTATGTCATTCATTATGTGCCTCCAAATTAATTATTTCATTAAATTTCTCATTTAAAATTTTAACAAAATAACATTTCATCATTTTTAACATCTTCATCTTTAACAAAGATTCTATAATTTCACTTTTAATGAACCTAATTTGATAAAAATTCATAGATCTTTTATATCTCACCACAATAATTCTATATCTCTTTTTTCTTCTTCTTTAGTATCAAATCTATTATAAATCATAATAAGTAAAGCTTTTGTTATTCGCTACACTCCTTGTTAAGCTTCTATATTTTCTATAATCATTATAAACATCAATAGCATTCAAATTTTTCTACTTTTTAAAAGTGCAAGTATTTTCCTTAATAAATAATGGAATTTCATTACTCCATCAACAAGTCCCTTTATTAGTGTATGATCTAATTCTAGACTATGCTAGAACTTCCACAACAGTCCTCTTAATTGGAGTAGTCATTTTATCCCACAACAAAGTTTGGCTTAACTAAAAAATTTCGATTTATATGTCTTTGCAACTTATCTTAAAAGATTAATATGAATTGTTATAGTTGAAAATGACATTTTAGTTACATAAATGAGACTTTGTAAAATCATATAACATTCATTGCCGGAGAACATAGGATTCTACTGTGGCAAAGGAAAGTTGATGTAGCACATCAAAGGAGGAGAGGACCCGTTACATGGTCCCAAATCAAAGCTTAAACTTATGGGAACTTTTATTAGACTATTATGTATTGTGGTATTTTATATTGATATCCCAAGTGTTGTATTATGTAGTAGTGAATGTATTTGACTATATTTGTTTGGTTGGATTTAGAATCGATGTAAAGGAAATCTGTAAAGTGAATCTGAATTCGAATCTTTATTGTTGTTTGGTTGTGTAAAGTAAAACATGTAAACTATTTTTTTACGTTTGGTTGGATGAATGTAAAGTGAATCATGAATTAATACTTTATTATATTTAAATTAATTATAGAATTTATTCACTAATTAACGTATCAATAAAATATATATATATATATTAAAATATAAATAAAATTTTTTTTCTTAACTAAAAAAAAAAATCAAATACAAATATAATGTATTTCGAATATTTAATTATTAATAATTAATTTATAAATTTTCTAAGATATTAATTATTAGTGTTATAAATAAAGAAATTTTGAATATTATCATTTTATATCAATATAATGACCCAAATTTAATATATATATATATATATATATATATAATTTTATTACTATATTAAACATTAATTAATTAATAAAAATTTTTATTAAATAAATTATTCATGATTTAATATTTATTTATTAAATAATTTTTCTTTAATAAATAATTTATTCTTTAATTATTTTTTAATTAAATAAAGAAAAATTTAATAATTATTTTATTTCTTTTATTTATCGTGAATTATTTATCATAAATTTGAATAAATATAATTATATTTATTAAATCTTAATTAAGTTATAATAATATTTATTTTAATTAAAATTAAAATTAATATTATGAAGCATTCAAAAAAAAATTAAAAAGAAAAAAATTTCCAGGCTGCTCAGCCCTCCCAAAAGAAAAAAAATAAATTTTCAGCTCATGAAAAAAATAAAATTTTCACTCATGAAAACAAAAAAATTTTTCCGCTTAATGGCTCAAACTCAGTTCAGCGCGTGTAATGAAATCGCTTTCGGTATTTCAAAATGTTAGAAAGGAAATTGAAATACTCTAAAACTTTACAGGGTAATTACTTTTACTCAGAACCAAACACAAAAAGCAAGCGTGTTAGATTACTTTTACAAAATTTTGAACCAAACAACATGTTTAAGTGTTATGAAGTTGTGATTAAAAATATTTAGTATTTAGTGCCAAAAGTACATCAGTAGCATTGCACCTAGGTGCTCGATTTCTAGTGCCTTGCGCTGTAGCCGATTCTTGTAGAGGTGTCTGGACAGAGGAGTTAGGGCCTCGGCGCTGCAAAACAATAAGTTCTATTTTTTTTCAATTTTCCAGTGGTTTTTTCGAAGGGACAAATCCCTTGGGTTGTTGTAACTTATATAAACGTCTTATTTTGGGTAATGAAAAAGATTATACTTGTTTTGTGTGAAAATTTTGAGTATAGACTTATTGGTTGGACCTTGGTGGCCGATCGTCTGGAGATTTGGTGATTCTTCTCTACAGTTCTACTGGAGTGAGTAAAACTTCTTTGCATCCCTTCCACTTTCATGAGTGGGAGACAATGAAGAATTTCTTCTTCTTCCATCCGTTGTGATGTTCTCTCCCTGGCTGTTTCATCAATTTTGGTATTAGAGTCCAAGGTTTGAAGGCTTCAAGAAGTGTTCGTAAATAATCAATATCAAATCCAAACAAAATTAGTATATTTTGGATTTTGTGTAATTTCTTTTACAGATTTAATAACTTCACTTGAAAACTCATGTTAAATTTATATGATAAGCAATCCTATAAACATTTATTTTACCATCAACTAATTGTCTTCACTCATAGCATTTTTTCCTACTTAACTTAACTACAAGCTATAATACTTGAGTAACAACTTGAGCAAGAGAGAGTTCACTAAATAGCCAACCTAGTTTATAAACCTTACATAAAAAACAAACTCATATCCTTAAAGATCTTATGTTTATTTCTTTGTATGTTTACTTAATGTTTTGTAATATCCACAAGTTACTTCATATTTATTGAAGGCTTGCCATTTTTCAAAATCGTGCATCTCACTCTTAACACATTTAAAACCTCATTTGGAGTGACATATTTGTATTCTTTTGTTTACATCATACCACCCAGATTTGTTAGATTAGACGAACTAAAAGACTTAACTAGGAGGATAGATGAGATCACCATGTGAAGTGAAGGGAAATTCACTAAGATAGAAAATATTCTCATGAATCTAATTGCACAAATTCAAACCTTGAGTACTAGGCTTCAAACCACACCGACTATTCCATGTCCAGATGACTTAGCTACCGTATGAGGAAAAAATATTGAATTTCCTAGAGATGAATATCCTACGAGAAAGTCAAACCTAAAGAACATCCTTAGACAAGATCATCTTAAAATCCTTGAAACCTTACATGAACCTACAAAACAATTTAAGATAGAAGCCCCAATGTATGACGGTGTTCATAACTCCAATAAATTTTTAGATTATATTTCAAAAAATAAATAAATTTTTAAATTGGTTAACCCAAATGAACGATTTCTTCAATTGGTATCATATGGATGATTATCAACGAACTATGTTTGTTAAAATGAAATTAGTAGGTAATGCAAAAATCAATTGGCATAACATTTTAGCTAAAAAAGAGAGATTCGATAGAAATCTTGATATGAGTAGAAATGAAAGAAATTTTGAGCACCAAATATTGTATTAGAAATCATGACAAAAGGTTGCACAAACAATTGACTAATCTTAAATAAGTGAATAGGTTAGTAGTGGACTGTATGAATACATTTAAGGAATTAATAACTAGAACACAATAAAATAATCAAGAGTGGTAAGTAGTTATTAAATTTATCATTAGTTTAAGAGAAAATATTAAGAATGAGATAGAGCTTCACGATCCCCAGACCTGAGAGGATATATTTCATTATATTTTACTCTTAGAAAAATATAAAAAGATTGCATCCACATTCAAGATGAAAGCTCAAATATCTTCTAAATATACACCCACATCTCAATCTCAAAAGTCTATTGTTAGACCTAATCCTTCTATATCGAATAACCCCTCAAAAATGACCCCCATTGAATCTACTTATAAAAATGTAAGAGAGATTGTTTGCTTCAAATGTCATAAAAAAAGGTCAAATACAAAATCAGTGTAGAGTAAAAATCATATTCTTAGATGAATTAAAAGATTTAGGAGAAAAAAAGGATATTTAGAAGATAGATGATGATACATCACTATCAGATGAAGAAGTGGATCCAAATATAGATAATTTAATGTAAGTTATGAGGTGTATGATTGCTTCTAGAGAAGAAGATGACTGGAGAAGAAGAAATATTTTTCCAATGTATATCTTATGTAAAGAAAAGAGGTGTAAGTTAGTAATAGATAGAGGTAGTGCTACGAATATTGTATCAACCGATACTATCACCAGAGCTAACCTTAAGATTGAACCTCACCCAGAATCGTTCTAAATCAGTTGAATAAATCATACATTCCTACCTATTATAAACAAATGTCTTGTTCCAATTAAGATAGGTAGCTATACTTATCAAATTTGGTGTGATGTTTTCAAATGAAAATAACTCTTATCTTATTGGGAAGAACAAAGCTTTATTATTTGAAGATAATCCATTATGATTGTGAAAATACTTATGTATTCAAACATGATGAAAAAATAATCAAATTATTCCTCATAAAGCCTAACAAAAAAAGATCAATTATACTCCCTCATAGAATTCTTCCTATACCTCCTCACAAACTCAATTTTGAACTACAACCTAAACTCAACCAAGAGAAAATATAAAACTCCGGTTGATAGTGATATCACAATTCAACAATATGAAGGATACTTCTAATATACATTTTCAAACGTATGAATCTTCTAAAATACAAACCACAACCTTAGGGTTTAGACACTTAGTAAGGGAGTTCAATGGTCCTGTTTCTCTAATTATCTTGCATCTTTGACAAGTCCCCGATGATATTAAAAAGCACTACATACCTGCTATAGTCTTAGATCTATTATCTAAATTCACTAGTTTGATCCTCGATGACTTAATAAACTACCACCATTAAGAGATATACAACATGCTATAGACTTGATTCCTGGCTCACAAATATCTAACCTACCCCATTATAGGATGAATCCAATAGAGGATGTGGTATTAAAATGATAAGTGGACAAACTCCTGAAGAATGATTTTATCTAAGAAAATCTTAGTTTTTGTATAGTAACAGCTCTTTTAACTCCTAAAAATGATAGAACTTCGAAGATGTGCATTGATAGTAAAGCAGTAATAGGATCACAATAAAATATAAGTTTCTTATACCTAGGTTGGATGACATATTAGATATTATTTTTGGTTCATCTTTATTCTCTAAATTGATTTGAGAAGTGAATATCATCAAATAAGGATTAAACCAGGTGATGAGTGAAAAATAGTATTCAAAACTCTCAATGGTCTTTATGAATGATTAGTCATATCATTTGGTCTTTCAAACATACCTAGCACATTCATGAAACTAATAGATTCTATATTGATGTTTTTCATTGGATAATTCTTCGTAGTCTATTTCGATGATACTTTTATCTATAGTACAAATGTTTAGATTCATTGTCATTTTCTTAGATTCATTGTATCTGTTGATAGATTAAAAGCTAACCCATCAAAAATTAAGTATATTATAGATTGGTCAACTCCGAAGTCTTTTACGGATGTTAAAGTTTTCATGAATTAGCAATTTGTTATAAAAGATTTATATGAAATTTCAGCACTATCATAGCCCCTATCACTGGCATCTTAAAAAAAGATAAGTTTATGTGAACCACGGATGCTAAAAAGGCCATGAAACAAATTAAAATCCATACAACTTCTTCACCTATCTTAAGCCTTCTTCACTTCAATAAAGTATTTAAGATGACTTGTGATATATCAAGTATTGAAATTGGTGGAATATTAAGTCTAAAAAATCATCAAATTATTTTCTTCAGTGAGAAATTAAATAAAATTAAACAAAAATATTCTACATTTGATCGAGAGTTTTATGCAATTATTCAAACTCTCAAACACTAGAGACTTTATCTATTACATAAAAAATTTATTTTGAATACAGATCATGAAGCTCTAAAGTTTATTATTCTCTTAAAAGAAGCTAAACTATAGACACAAATAATAGATCGAATACCTTCAAGACTTAAAGACAAGCTACCAAAAGAGCAGTAGATATTTCCCCGACGGGCCAACAATCTTAAGAAGAAACTAAGGAGATAGCTTCAAGTAACAATGTTTCCTCTTCCAAATCCCTATCATTGTGAAGCATTTATAGAAAACTATAGTCTTGGCTATAATGTTATGGAGTGTTGGCCAAAGGGGGGTCAAATTTAGGCCTAACACATCAATAGACAAACTTATTGTAACATAAAAGTCTAAGTATAGGGGTGAGGGCTAACTGGTTGACCTTTTTTACAACAAGTTTTTTTACTATTTGTTGTAGAATTAAATTCACTACTCTCATGTACCTTAATAATCTATCCATCATGAACATGCTCTCCACATGGACTATCATTTTCCTTCAAATGAAAACTTGCTAAGCTCATCATATATCTTATACCATTAGCTCAATCAACCCCACGAAAATGTCATAGTGGTCACTCACCCTTGAACATTATTCAATTCCAGTAGAAACTAGAAGGCACCAATGACTCATGGGAGCAACAATGCACATAAAACACTTAATCTCGGCCAAACCATCAAATCTAATACTATTAATAAAGAATGTTGGACCAAATAAGAGCAAAATTAGTCCAATACACTAGTTATTAAACTCATTTCTAACCTAAGGGGGTGTTTGGCAACGGATTGGATTTTATTTCAAGTAGCATTTAGTAAATCCAGTATATCTGGATTTAATAAATCCTGAGTTGTTAAATCCTGAAAAGTATTTGGTAACAGATTTATTAAATCTAAATCAGAAAGATGTTTAGTTATTTGAGGATTTAAGTCTGTTATGATTAAATACTAATATTTTAAAAAAATATAAAAATAAATAAATAAGAAATATAATATTAAAATAAAAAATACATCATTTAAGAATATATCATGTTCATTACAAAACATTCGGTGAAAGAAAGTGAGATTACTCAAAGACCACATTCCAGTGAAAGAGTTGGTGATAATTTGAAAGGAAAGTTGTCAGTAGAGATTCTTCATGAAGATCGCATTCCAGTGCTTCTCAATGGAAATTTACTCAAAGACCAAATTATATTGATCGCATCATTGCAGCTAGATTCCATAAAAGCGTAGCGGAAGAAACGGCAGTGAAGAACTTACCAGAAGCAATCCAGAGATACGCCGCTGCGCTAGAGCGAAGAGTGGCGAAACATCATTGCGGCGAAGAAATAGGCGATCGAGTTGAGGCAGCTGCATTCCACCATAATGAGGTAGTTCGTAAATCCGTTAAATCCGTCATCGGGATTTAACAAATCCGGATTTATCGTCTTTGGATTTACCTGCATTTGATCGAGGATTTACTAAATCCTCCGATGATGTTGGTAGGATTCTGATTTAGCTAAATCCAAATCTTACAAACACCCCAGATTTGCAATAGTATAGCCAACTAATTGGTATATCAACACCAACTTATTTTATAACTATCTGATGTGGGACAAAGCCCGACATTCATGTGCCTTAACTCATAAACTATCAAAAATTCCTCAATTGCATTTGTAATAAATGACTCGGAATCATGAACTATGGCATCACCTTCTCTACTAATTAAATTGAAGTTGTATTGGACAGACATGCATAAAATAAGTGTAGAAGCCAATTAAAAGAAACAATTATTGAACAATTTTAACCAAACATTGAAACTAATTTCAAATCACAAATTTTATTAAAACAGAGTAACCATAACATAGACAGGTAAGGTGGAAAAGGGATCAGAACCCTTAGTCTTGATGAGGAGCTCCCCTGCCTTGGGCCGAGGCATATGGAACTCCTCGATGGTGAGCTGCCTGTCGGGCTCCCAGAACACAGTCCCGCGCATGAAGGAAGGGCCGCCGCTAACATGATAGCCAGCGGATTCGATCTTCTCCTCAGTAGACGTGGCGGTGCAGAGGGACCTACGACAATATGACAGGCAGGGAGTGAAACTTTGGCGGCGCCGGAGTAGAGAGCGACAAGTGGAAAAGAATGCCATTAGCAAGACGCGAGTTACTTCCCAAACGTCAACGCTAGGTACCGACGTGCGAGAGCCCACGGAGTCACGCCATGAAAACTTAATAATATCCTCTCTCTCTTTTTTTATATTTTTTTTAAAAGATAACGATCACGTCTAACTAATATCATTCATTAAAAATATTAATAAAAGACGCACAATGCAATAATTGTTAGATCCAAAATTTTCTTTAAACATCTTTAAGATGCTAATTTTATTTTCTTATAATAGAACTTTTTTTAATACATTGTTAATGAATTATCTAAAATTTACACTTATTATATTCAATGACTCCTTTTCATAGAACATGATTGAAGATAAATTTGATTTGTCTAATCATGAGATTTAAGTCTCTTGAAGAGAGGTCTTTACAAAGCAATTTCCATTGTTTTCTCATGGACTTAGCTTTCTTGATATGATTGTGTATAAATTTGACTACTACTTGATTTATATATTTGATCATAAATTTTGAAGCTTTTTAATAAATTTTTGGAAAATTTACATACATATCACAAAATTCTTATGCATTTACATATTTTACACTTGAATATTCTAGACTTTCATCACGAGAAAATGGTGTATTTCACTTGAAAAAAGTAACCAGAGTGGTATTTTTGATGTAATAATAAAGATTTAAGTGATATTTAAGTAAAAATTAAAATTTGGGTGTGAAATATGTAAATACATAAGAATTGTGTGGTATGTATGTAAATCCCCCTAAATTTTTTTATCATGAGATATTTGAGAAATAGATTTTGTCTAAATTCTTGTTGGAGATCATTTGATTTGATATAGATTTTATTATTAAAAGATCTTTGATATGCTAATTTTGTCATATTTAATAAAATAAGAATTCACTTTTAACAGCCAATGTTCTTAGCGGATGTATTACCATTTTTTTGATACTAAATTCTCTTAATCACCCCTGAGAATAGAGATCGAGTATTATTTCAATTTTAAGATCTTTAGTCACCCGATATAAGTTTTTGTTATGGTTTTATGATTGGATTCACAGTGTCAAAATCCACTAGTTTCAATTCAATTTAATTAAAAATTTTGTAAAGCCTTTCATAGTAAAAATTTTAATTAGGTCATTATTGATTTGGTTCCTTTTGAAACTCATACTTGTCATAATAAAGTCAATTTCTTAAATTCTATATATGCCCTTTGACATAGACTAAAAAATCTTCTAATTTTTTTTATATCTGGTGGTTGGACTTATTTCTCAATTTTATATATGTTCTTAAATGTAGAGTTGAAATTTTCTAAACAAGCTTAAAATCATTTTTTAATTCTATGTATGATAATCCAATTTTTAATTCATATAGCAACCAATCATCTTTATTTTGTGTGCACTCTTAGATACAAAATAATGAAACCTTTGATAACTCGCAAGCTTGAGAATGAAGAATAATCTTTGAAGATATGCATTGATTTTGTAGATGTTTTTAGCCATGAGATCAAAAACCATCCACCCTTGCATTTTGATTATGTATTATTTAATATGAGAGATTTTTCTGATTTGCATTTTTTTTTTTTTTTTTGTACAAAAATAAGAATGAAGTTTGATGACTATTAAGCCTATAAATGCAAAGTCATCATTCGTGTTTAAGGTTTATTCTACACTTAAAACATCAACTTTAAATATAATTAAGTGTCCATCTAATATGGCCTTAACTAAATAAATCGAAATCTCTTTAGTGATTTTTGAATCATTTTTTTTTTTTACAGTTCTAATCATCCCCCTGTGGACCTACTTTTGCCAAAAAAAAAAAAAAAAAAGTCACTCCTTACTTGGATGTAGTGTTTCACTCTTTATCTTATAGTCTAACTTGACCTAGAAGTATTAATTTTTATTTTTAAATGATGTAGCCAATTTTAGATTTTGAATCTAATATCATGGCCTAATTAAGGGAATGGCATCATGTATCAAATTAGAAGTTCATCTTTAGCTTTATATAAAGATAAGTTTAAGAAGATTTAGGAGGAAGATTTTCTCCCTTCCTTTAATGCAAAAAAAAAAGTATAAACTTAAGTTTAAGAGCAACTTTTGGATTAATGATTATGCAATGCATGTTTAAGATATCAAAATGATCCTTTTGAGTATTGAAGTTTGAAGGTTATACTTGTCATTATAAGTCTGAATGAATGCCTTGAAGAACTAGTATGTGACAAACTTAAGTTGTTTATGGTCTAAGGATTGAGTTTTGGAAGATTCTCTCTACATAACCACTTTTTAAATAGAAATCTTTAGTTTATAATATTATTAAGGAAGACTAAGAGAATAAGTTGGCTCTAAGTTTCTAATGATCACCTTTTTGAGCCATAAAGTACATAGGTCAATTTTAAAATATCTTCTTAGTCCTGAAATATAGATGAAAGGGTCTAGGAACTACCCTTTTATACTTCTTCGATGGAGTATATCATAGCCTAAGTTGCTTCCAAGGTTACATGATATGGATAAGTAAGGCATAGAATGGAATTATTAATATTTTGGTTCATGTGTGAAACAGAGAAGCTTTCTAGTATAATACACCTCTAGGACATATTTAAGGAGTGTAAGAAATTTTATTTAGAACACCACGTAGTTCTCAGAGCTTCTTATTTAGGTAATCAAATATATTTTTAAAAGATAAATATATTATCTTAAAAGATAACATATTACCCTATAATAGCTTCGATTATTTAATAAGGACTCTTAAGGCTGATGGATTTTCAGTGTACTAGAGATTTTTCCTCTGAACTACATGGAGAGATAAAACAAAGTTTATTTTATTGTAGGGTTTGTAGTTCCCTATAAGGCCAAGCCCCTATAATTAACTTAGAATAAAGAGAATTCCTTCTAAGAATACTCTCGGTTGAAGAAATTGACTTTCATCTCTATGGATTTCAAAATTTGTCTTAAAAAGATTATTATTTTGAAAATTCAGAAGGAAACTTTCTAAGAAGGAAGATTTTTTTTTTTTGGAAGCCAATCACAAATAAGTAGGAAATATTTTAAAATATTAGGAAGCTATTGAGCATTTCAACTATCCTTACTATTGGGTTTCATATTTTTTAAGATTAAGATTTTTTTAGATTTTTGAGTTGATATTTTATTAGAAATCTAGGACTTAGATTATGACAGCACAAGATTGTAGAAATGCCTAAGAGTTAAAAACTTATCCTAATAGGATGCTTTAGATCATAAGTCTAAAAATATTTCTAACATAAGTCAAAAGGTTCAACCTAGTCTAATTTTATGAATTTGAGAATTATCAGTTCTTCTTCTCAATTGAGAAAATAACATATCCTTGACTCTTCTGAACTTACTTCATGTCTAGAAGGGCTTGCCAACTAGCATAACCTAATCAATTTTAAAATCATGATTCCAGTCTTATATATGCAAGATGGCTAGGCTATTATATTTAGGAATGAAAGTTATGAGCCTAAACTCACTTCATAACCCTAAGATAATGGTTGGTATGTTTTGCAGCTAACTAATACAATGCTTTCTATTTTTATGTATTTTGACTCACAAATTATTTAAGGCTTTAGGTATGCAAATTCATACTTAAGATGACATACAATTAGAGAATAAGTCATGGGACAAATCAAAACAACAAGGCACACTGCCCCAGAAAAGGTGATCATCCTCATATAACAGATGTCACTTTATGTGCGATGGGTGAAGCGTCTAATTCAAGAATTATAAAGAATATGCTCACATGATTCGTAAAGTCTAATTATTTCTAGTTGCTTTTAGTTTTTAAACATAGGGCTTTATTTCTGGTGAAGTTATGATTTTTTTTATATTTAAATTTAATTTGTTTAATGACGTAGAAAATTTATTTTTCTTAAGAGTCTAACGCATCTAAGCTTTATCACAAAGCACAACAATCACAGAAAGAAACCTATAAAAATATGTAGTTCTATTGCGCACCCCAAAATAAATCAAGCCAAAATTAATTAAATAGAACACGATGCGGTCAAGTATCGATGTACACCCCGAAAAAAAAAGTGGGCAACCGAGCTCTACCTTTATATAGTTGGGCCTAAAACTAAAAGTTTGATCTTCATTAACTTCAAGATCGTTGCCTTCTTTAGGGACCTCCTTAGGCTCTACTAGGGACCATAAAATAGGTACAATTAACTCCTGTTAATCATAAACTCCATAAAATCCTAATCTAATTCCAAGCTCAAATTACAGTTTTAAACTCCAAAAGGAAATCCTAAACCGTGCAAAATAGATGTAAAGAAAACATACAGCACACTAGTAGTTAAAATGCAAATAAACAGGCTTATAACTAATGGCTACCAAGACAACCTATCATATTGGGCTATGCTTAGGGATTTAAGCAGCACCATCAAGTAAACAACATTTATAATCTTTTTATTATAACAATCCCTTGAAACAACTTCATGCAGAAAACAGTGTTAGCCTAAAAAGAATGTCATATCATCCAGACTAGTGAGCAAATAATCCTAATCATCTAGTCTAAAATAGTATACCAAAAATAAAAAGTATATCACATCATAAATCATCACAAAATCATTGGTCTAACCTAAGTCTAGGGTCATTGACCTAACAATCTTGTATGTAAAAGGAGATGCTTGTGTGGTATGACTGTATTATGCCTTCTTAAGTTCAAGTTTTAATTTGAGTTCAAAATTTGTTCAATTTTATCATTGGATGATTTTGATTTAAATGATTTAATTAATTTTAAATTTTAAATTTTAATTTTAAGTTTGTTCTTTTATGTTTAAGCTGAATTTAGATTTTAATGAATAAAGAATAAAATACATTCTGCTTTGGGTAGAACACATTCTATTTAACATCCTAATCCTAGTAGAATAGAAATTTCACCTTGAGGTGTAAGTTCATTTTAAAGTCAAACTAAGAACATACATATCTTAATTAACTCTTTTTGAATTTATTTGAAGGATTTAATTGAATTAAATTTAACTTGATTATTAATTGTTTCATTTCGTTAAGACTTCAAAGAATAAGTTGCTTAATTTTATATGTTTTGATTGTTTGTATTCAATTTTAGATTTATTGGATTTTAATTTAGTTTGATTCAATTAATGTTTAATTATTTTCTTTGAATTAATTTTTAATTCCTTTCTTTAGGTTTCATTATGTTTTATGTGGTTTGTATTGATTAAATAATTTTAATTTTGCTTAAATTTAGTGACCTTATATTTTCATTTAGATTTGATTTGAATTGGTTAATATATTTTTAACTTAATTAACTTGTGATTTAATTAAAGTTTAAAATGGTCTTTTATTTAAATTCCAATTAAGAGTTTGGTTATTTAATTTATTAAATTGGATAATTTTGATTTGTATGTTGATTATTTTACTTTGTTGATTTATTTAATTTAATTTAATTAATCTCTTATTTTTCTTTAATTGAATTATTTATGTTTTATATTGATTGAGTTAGTCTCATGTTGTTTGGAATTGATAAAAATTGAATGTGATTTGATGGCTTGGAGTTTAGATTTAACTTTATACATATTTGATATGATTCAAGTTTATTTATTTTTTTCATTTGATTAGATTAAGTAAATTAAATGTTTAGTTTGATTTCAATTAAGTTTGATTATTTGTAATTAGAGATTCATTCAATTTGATTCATTTGTTATGCTAATTAGAATATATATATATATATATATATATATATATATATATATTAATTAGTTCATCTTATTCAAATAAATTGAATTATATATAATTTGGTTATATACTGAATTGATTAAAGTTTACTATAATTTCATTTGATTTGATTTGATTAATTTTCAATGATTAGTTAAGATGAGCTTAATTTATGAAAATTTAATTTAAAGTGTAAGGTTCAATTTAGTTTTTTGCTTATTAAATTTAAGTGGACCATATGATTGAGATTCAATGCTTAATCAAGGTTTAATTATGAGTTGATTATAGTGTTTTTATCAAGTTAATTAATGTTTGATTTAATTTAAGTAAATTAGTTATTGAAGCTTTTAATTTGATTTTATATGATTAGATTAATGATATAATTAATTATTTGATGATTTAAGTTCATTTAGTTAAGCTCAATTTGAAATTCAATTATACTTAACTGGTTTCATATAGTTATTTTAATTAAATCTAAGTTTATGTTTGATTAGGTTTAGGTTTAATTTCATTTAGACTAAAGATTATGTGATTTGCTTGATTCAATTTAGGGTTCGGCTGATGAGAGTTTAAGTATTATTTTATTTTTGATTTTTGCTTGATATTTAATTTATTTGAATTTAGCTTTAATAAATTGAATTATTGTTGATTTTAATGACATATTAAATCATAATTAAGTGATTTTTAGACTTATGTGGTTCCAAAGTACTAAAATATTTTGTTGCTTAATGTTAATGGAAGAGTTTTGAATTGGTTTTGCTAATTTTCACAATTTCTGTAATTTTTTAATTTAGTATTTGATTTAAATTGACATAGAACTTGAAACTTTAATAACTTTTGATCCAGAAAAAATTTTGCTTTAAACATTTTCTGGAAAATGGGGTTCTTAGCCAATTTCATTTTTCTAAAGTTTTATCTTAATCAGGTGTGTATTTTAAGACTAATTAAAATTTTAATAAACTAAATAAAACTTAAATTAAGTTTAAAATATTAGAAACTAATTGGGATTTTAATTTTCTTTAATTCCTCTCTGAAAGGTAAATCCAGAGAATCTATATTTAGAATTTTTGGATTTTTGGTTGATTTGTTATAATTTTTTAAATATTAAGTTAATTAAATAAATTAGTTAATTCATTTAATTTAATAATTAATTCATTTTGAAGATTAATGAATTTCAGTGAGTTTTAATATTTTTCTCTTATTCATTGATGTTTGTTATGATGTTTTAAGTTAATTTTATAATTTTTTAAATTTTCTTGAATTATTATTATTTTACTTTATTAAATTAAGATTTGAAGAATAAAAAATTCATATCTTTCAATTCAATGACCAATAATTCCCCATACTTTATTGGAGGTATGTTTTAACCTTAATTTCAATCTCATAAAGTTTCAAAATAATTAGATTAATATTTTGAGCTTCATTATGATTTGATTGATTTTAATTAAACTCAAATTAATCTAAAAATATCCACTAAATATTAGATATTTTTGGGTTTAATAAATTTCTCTCACTGAGATGAATTCATAGAGCTTTTATTTGCATTTTTTGTTGGGTGTTTTGTTTTTTTAAAAATTTTTGAAGTTTCATGACATTTTTAACATTTTTTAAATCCAAAAACTATTTTCTTACTTAAACTGAGTCAACATCACGGGTGCTGACGCGACGATGCTTTACTCATGGTGTGGCTTGATTGGGTCACGTAAGATCCACATGAATCTCGCGTTAAAAAGCAGCAGGGGCGCAGTTTGGATCAGGACCATCCAATCGGACATTCCAGGATTGATTTGTGGTTTCCTTAAGAGATTAAATCAAATCATCCAGCTCGATCTTGGTCCTCCACCTAAACGAGTAAAATCTAGTGATCTAGGTTATGTTTTCATGTGATTTTGATTCCAAAATGATCAAGGTTCACTCCATAGGTCCATACAGTTGGATCTCAAAGAGAAGTGAGATCCCTTCACAAAAGACCAAATCGGGATGAATAAGTGGACCAAGTGGTTGGGATTGGAACATACCTCATCGACATTGATCATCAATAGTGGAGCTGCTTCGAGCACCTTTGCCTCGACACAATGAAGTTGTGGAAATGATTTGGTGTCTCCCCTCCCTCTAGATCAGCGTGAAGTCCATGCTCCTCCAACTTGTTATCTTGATGGTTCTCTGGCCTTCTGACGTCAATCCTTGGTGGAAAAAGCTTGGTTAAACTTGATTCCCTCCCTAGAACATATAGGGAGGGCCAGTTTTAGGAAATGATTGGTCTTCCCCCATTTCCATGTTTGGAGGATCCACTTGCCACAACTATGATGAAATTTCAGCTTATCGATGGCCAGAGACCTAGGGAAGGGGTCCGCTCTTCTTCTTTTTATCTCTAGAGGGTGTGTGAAGGCTTCATCTCTATTGAGGAGCTCAATTTGCTTTATTTAGAAGGTTGGTTGTGAGCCTCCATTATTGGAAGTGGTGGTGGCTAGCCAACCAAGGCCTGCCACCTATATTTCAGTGGTCAAACAACTCAAACTATCATCAAGAAGTCAAAGGGGAGTGATGGGTTAATTCTTTCTCCATGTGATGGCCATGTGAAAACAGGTGAGGATTGGGTTTTATCTTGAGATTGTGCTTGAATTTTATGCCCACTCTAATCATCTCTTCCCTCCAATTGAGGTGGCTCTTTCTTCCATTAATGTTTGCATGCTTTGTTTGACATTTATGCATTGGATTATGATGAGGTTAAGTAATGAAATTAATGTATATCATAACAAATGATGGGTTGTCTTAAAAGTGGCCCAAATGGGTTGGGTTGAGTCAACCAACATTCATGGGTTACAAAAATGAGTTTAAATGATATCTAATTGAACTTTTAAAGTTTTTTTAAAGCCAATTAATTTGGACAATAATGGATTTGATTTAACTTATAGTTGGGTTGACTCATCTAATCTAAATGAATTGAATTAACTTAAGTCCCTAATTGGTCATTTAAATTTATTTTAGGCTTTATTTGTATTTTTTGGATCACTTATGATGTTTAGATTTAATTAATTTTATTTAGTTTGAACAATATTTTGAGTTTGACTCAAATTGATCCATTTTGACTTAAATGAATTAAGTCGAGTTTACTTGAGCTAAATGATTCAATTGGTCAAATAAAAGTTTTTTTAAGCTTTAATTATGATTGGTGAAGCAATTATAATTATTTTGATTGATTAATTTTTTATTAATTTGAGTTTAATCTTGAATTTGACCAATGGTGACCCAAATTAGGCTTAAAGTATTGAGTTTAATTTTATTTTAAATTTGATTTTGGTGTCAAATTTATACTTGATTTTATTTGTTATTTGATTTTAGTTTGTTCACTTAGTCACTAAGTGTAGTGTCCTAAGTGCATAATTAGGAAGATTTTAATCTAAGATTAAGAGTCCTAATTCCTAGGATTAGGGATGATGTTAATCTCATCTAAAAATGAGGTCAACAAGAAGATTACATGTTTTGGATATTTCTTATGAAGAACATCTTATGCTTAGAATGTAATGTTAAGCTGCTATAATATGTGATATTTAAATCCTATTCATTAACCTAATGATCATAAGAGCAGCTTAATCTAGCAAGCCGGATTCAAATGATGGAGTGGTCTTCTAGTCACAGGTGGATTCCCATATATAAATCCAGTAAAGAAGTCTAGGTATAAAATACTCCTCAACTTTCCTAAAAATTTTGAAGTTATTTTAAAATTTTAAAATATTTAAAACTAAATGCTATTTCATTTAGTATAAGTTTCTTGCAGTAAAATTTATATTTGTAATGCCATGCAAACATTTGTATGGTGTTTTTAACCAATGTTTTAATTTTATAGTATTTTTTTAACCACATGTACTTTATACTTGGTACTTACATTCAAACACTAACCTATAATTTTATAGTCACTACACTTCACTTTAGCCTTTTAATTTGATTAATTTGAATTCAACTTAATAATAATTACCCAGGCTAGATTAATATAAACTAAGCCTTACACTTACTATTTGAGTGCACAAAATGGTTTGCCAAAGTTGGTATAAATAGTTGTCTAATTATGTTGACTTGAACTCATATTATTTTATTATCATGATATCATAAGATTTTATTTACTTATAATTTTATGTGATGTGTTTTTCCTTCTTTTGTGTAGATTGTTTGTGAACCACACAATTATGGTATGATCATAGGAAAATATCTTTTCAACTAACTTCAATAAATTATCTAATATGCTTAAAAATGAATTTAAAAATTAAATTAAAATGACATAACTTTATGTTAATTTTTAAATAAATTAAAATTTATTCTATTATTATTTCTTAGATAAGGCACATAGTAAAGTTTGTCATTGATCAAAATCCTAAAATGTAGATACACATTTATAATATAGCTAATAAAATATATATACAAAGGACTCTCTCCCTTAATGGAAAATAACTTGCATTATATATTGTATTCTTTAGCATAGAGCTTTTCTATAAGCATGGCTTTTAACTAATATGCTTAAGAGTCATAAAGAGGTTATCCCTTATTCAAATAGAAGTATAAGTCTAATTGAGTAGCTTTGGCAAACAATTAGGCTATCTTACCTTTTCTTCCATAAGCAATTCTTATGCAATGAAGGATTATAAGTTTTGCATCTTTATAGTTTACTATATGTTGATCTTATTTTTGATGAGGTTAATATTCTTCTTAATCTTAGTACTTAGGATTTCTAATCTTAAGCTAAGATCATCCTTAATTGGACACACTTACGACACTTTTTTATTGGCTAAGTGAACATTCAATTCAAAATCTAAAATAATCATAAATCATAACCAAATAAAATGAAATTCAAAATCTAAATCTAAAACTAAATTGAAACAAATCCTAGGACTAGGCTTAGGTCAAGCCAGTTGGCCTCACTTAGACCCAATATAGCCTAATTGGGCTAGATGAGTTCGGTCACTTTCAAATTCAAAAAAGCTGAACCAAAGTCTAAATGAAATATATGTGAATCAAAATCTGAATTCAGTTGACTTTTAAATGAGTTAATTGGGTTAATTAACTCAATTAACCTACTTAAGCCTAATTTAACCCCAATTCAAATTAAATTAAATTAACCAAAATTAAATCAAATTGAATCTATCTAAAGGCTTATGATTATTATTCAAACTAATTAAATACATAATTGAATCTAATTGAAGGTCAAGTTGGCTAATCATGCTATTTGACCAATGTTGACCAATATGAGCCTCATTAAGTCAAAATCAAATCTAATCAATATTAAATCAAATTGAGCTCTCCCAAAGGCTCACAAATATTATACTAACGTAATCGAACCCGAATATGAATTTAATTGAGCCTTAAATTAGCTAATTGGGTCACTTAACCCAAATAAGCCCAAATTTACCTAGTTACATCAAATTCAAATTGAATTAAAATTAAACGAAATCACATTAAACACCTAATTGGACATAATCCAACTCTTTCTTGGGGCTAATTTGAGCAATTTGGCCAATGGACTCAATGACCTAAAAATTTAGGTCAAATCCAAAATTGAACCCAAACCTTTGCAATCAATTAATCCCAAACAATTTGCATAATTCATTAAACACAATTGAAGCTCAAATAGAGCCCAAATTATTCAATTGGGCATTTAGGTCGAATTGGGTTAAGTTATAAATCAAACCCAAACCAAGCCACATCATGCCTTCTTCAAACTATAAAGGCCTTCCAAACTTTAGAAAATTTCAATGTGAATGAGAGCAAGCATGATAACACCCCAAACTTAATAAAATTTGGTCAAATAAAATAGGAAATTAAAAAGAAATTATCCTAGCCAGCAAAGGAGACTTCTTAGCACACTAATCTTTATCCCTGATATTGGCATTAGTGCAAGCATGCTAACAGCCACTTGTAAGCACTTCTCAATAAAGTGACCACCTCCCCATCACCATTATTATGAATTTCAGCCAAGAAATAAGAAGGGGAAAAAGGATCCTTCAAACTCCCTCTTTCTTGCATCATACATCTTCATAAAACCAATCTATCTCCCTCCTTTTTCACTTACAAAAATATCAAAACCAATCAAACTCTAGCGAGGGGTAGCAACACTTGGTGGTTGGAGCAATTTAAGGGGAGACAAGTGAAAAATTAATTTCAAAGTTTCTTCTCGTCCTAAGGAACGATTTTAAATAAAAAAAATCCACTCAATATTGGCTTGAGTGAGATACATTTTAAATCTCTTAGCCAAAACTTAGGTGTTGATGCTTAGTGAAGAAAAAATGCATGAATCTAGAATTTAGCCATACAAAGTGCTCTCGTCAATTCCAAACTAAACGAACTAAGAATTTGAGATTTTCAATGAAAATCACTAGAAATCAGGCCATTGAGTATGGAACCCGTCCACCTTCGTCACCTGGTTTGGTGATGCTAGGGAAGGAGGGCCACTCGCCATCCATTCCTCTTGATTAAGATGGATGGTCGAGATTAAATCCATGCTTATATCATTAGATCCCATGTAAAATGACTAAATTAATCAAGATTGTATGATCTAAAGATCTGGCAATCTAGATCTAATTGTTTCCTGCTCTATCTCATGTTAGCTCCATGTGATGTCGACACACATAAAGATGTGTCACACTAGCACTGACGGGATTAAATAAGAAATTATGGGATTTTTGGATTTAAAATTTTGTTAGAAAATAGTTGAAACTTTAAAAAATCATAAAATAAAATAAAATGTTCTATAAAAAAAAAATGAGATTGACTCCTCTATGGATTCGCCTTTTCAAGAGAAATCCAATGAACTAAAAAATCATTAATTTTTGCTAGGTATTTTGAGAGAAATTTGGATTTGTTTGAAAATCAAATTTACGTAATTACTTCTAAAATATTAATCAAATTGAACTTACATTTTTAGGAAATGAACTTGATTTATTCCTCTCCTATTATAAAAATTTTAAGTCAAATGAGACTTAATTAATAGCTAATTTTAAATAAATAATTAATTTACAATTTTGAATACAAATGCATCAAAATAGTTCATAACACTCTAATAATCAATAAAAAACCTAGGAAAAAATATTTTAGCTCTTTGAATCACTCAAAATCACAAAATCACCAAATTAGGATGTAATTAAATCTTAATTAATAAGCTTAATAATGTTGAACTTCAAAATTCTATAGTAAATCAATCATTAAGCTAAAAAAAATATAAATAACCCCTCTCCAAAGAATCCAACAAAATTAAATTTTATAAGTTTTATCAAATATTTTGAGATTAATTTGAAAATGATAAAAATTGATAATTCTTAAATTACTCCCAAAAAGCAAACTTAATTGATTTGAAAGTTTTAGAATAGAAACTTAGCACAAATATCTACTTACCATAAAAATTTCAAGTCAACCAGAGCACTAGATCAATAGTTATGATTTTTGAGACATCGTAAAGTTTAACATAAATAATTAATATAAAATTATAAAAATTATAAAAATACATCAAAGTGACTCGAAACATCTTTAATAACTTCAGAGATCCTAAAAAATTAACTAAAATCTTTGAATTAAATTAAATTATGAAAGTCACTTAATTATAATTTAATAGGACACTAAAATTCAATAAATTGAATTAATTAAGTCAAAATTTCAAAAATTCATAGAAATTCAACCATTAAGCCAAAATATACAAATACCTTCTCTTTGGATTCATATTTCAGAGAGAAATTTAATAAAATTAAAATTTTTAAACTTTACCAAATACTTTCAGATTAATTTAATAATTAATAACATTAGTAATTCTTTAATTACTACCAAAACACAAACCCATTTAGATTGAAATTTTTATGATAGAAATATAATGTCAAGATTTACTCACCATAGATATTTTAGGTAAATCAAACCTCTCGATTGAGAGTTATGATTTTTAAAGCATATTAGGTATTTTAAATAAAATAATTAATATAAACTTGGAAAAATTATAAAAATATCCTATAATTGTTCAAAACAACTTCATTAACATCAAAAACATTATGTAAATTAATCACATCTTTTGGATTTGATTAAATCTCAAAATCACTTAATTTAGGATTTAATAAAGGGTTGATTTTTAAATAATCAATTTAATTGAACTAGAACTTTAAAAATACATAAAAAATCAACCACTTACCTAAAAATTGCAATTGACACCTCTCTCAATTCAACATCCATAGAGGAATCTAACAAAATTGAAGACACTAATTTTTGGTTAAATATTTTAGGAATAATTTAAAATTTATCAAAAATGATAATTTCTTAATTACTCTTAAGATATATTTAATTAACTTAAAATTTTTATGATAAATTTACAATATCAATGCCCAATTCCCATAAAAGTTTTATGGCATTTGAGTCATTGGATCAAAAGTTATTTATTTTTAACCTTCTCAAGGTAATTTAACCAAATAATTAATTTTAATATTATAAAATTTACAAAAATAGCATTAATTAATTCAAAACATTTTAAATAGATAAATTCTTAAATTAAATATTTAAATCTTTTAACCTTAATTAAAACATAGAGTTAAAGAATCCAAACCATAATTAACCTAAACTAATAAATCATTAAAATAAAATACAAAAGAAAATTTAATAAACTTTAAATAAATTGAATATTTGTCCAAGAATTGTAGACAATATAAACTTAAATAATCACTAACTAAACTCTAAATTAAATTAAATGAATCTCACATAATTAGCAACTTAAACAAATTAATCCTATTATGCCTAATTAATCATTAATTGGAACTTAGTTAAGTTAACCATATGGAACCAAATTAAATAAAAATTAAGTTTTGAATAATTAATCAACATAAATCACCTTAAAGTGTAATAAACCATTAATCAAGTCCTAATTAATTATTAAAGTTTGATTAAAATGATTGTGATCAATGGTTTTGAAATTAGATCGAATCTGATGGTCCGACCTATTCGACTGTGAACTCATCATGCGGCTAGTCTAATAGTGCTATAAATTGGATTTGTATTGAACAAACCAGTTATAAAAGTGGATTTGATTTGTGAACCACCGAACCAGTAGCGATTTTATAAAACCACCTGGTTATAAAATTCAAATAATTTGCATCGTTAATTAAAGATCTAACGGTTGATATTTTTTCATAGCTTCGACCCCTCTTTAAACCCTAACCTCAATATTTGCCCTATTATGAGTATTCTCTCATTTCTTTTAGGGGTTGTTTTGTTAGAATACAAAGTAAAGTAAAGTAAATGCAGGAGTTTTGAAAATTTTGGCATTTGGTTGAAATACAAAGTAAAGTGAAAGTTAAATAAATACATTTGGAATTAACTCCTTAGTTATATTTTGGTGTATTTAGAATTCGCCCAAACTTGATTGAATTCCAAATACACCGACCAATGTAAGTGCTATTTAGCCTCCACCACCTCACCGCCCTTTGCCACATACCATAGGGCCAAAACCTTCAAAATACTTTACATTACATTTTTTTTTACTAAACAAAAAAAAACAAACTCATGAATTTGTAAAACTCTCAACCAAACAACTATAAAGTAATCCTTTTACACTACATTCCTTTTACACTGCATTCTTTTTTCAGCCAACCAAACAACCCCTTAGTCTCACGGCTCCTAACACTGACACTCTCCCTATTTACTACTCATCGTTGCCTCTTCAGCTCTCCCATCTCTCGATCTTAAATCCCTGACTTCTTGCCCTCTCCCCGTTCGCTGCTCACCTTTTCTTCTCTCTCAATCTCTCATTTGATCTCTCACTCAACCCAAGTTAATCATTACTTATATAGAAAAATATATAGTTATTTTGGGTTACTTGGTTTACAACATTGATTTCTCATTTCTCCTTGTGTTTTAAGACTTTCAATATATTGTCATATTTATGAGGATTTGTTCTCTATTAGTTTAGGGTTTTGTTGATTTTTTCTTATGGTAGTCATTACATATTAGTCTTTGTTGATGTTGAAAATGATAACTTTGTTGATTTCCTCTTGAGTGTCAAAAGTTTGGAGCTAAATCTATCAATCAATATTTAGGATTAAGGCATATTTTCATTATTTCGTTGGATTTAATTCAAATTAATAGGGTCTAAACTCCTCCAAACGAGTTTGAAAGCGAATTAGCCTCAATTCGCTACTAGCTCTACCATTTGTTTGCATGTGTTTCAGTTTGAATTTTAATCTGATAAAATTTAATTCAACGACACTAAAATGCATGTTCATAAGTTTGGAGAGGAAGAGATTTGGATTACATAGTTTACTTGAGAAAATCTTGGCAATTATCGATAATTTGGAGAGGCCTTGTTTTGTTAACTTACTTTTAGTTTTGTTGAGTATGGTTGCAACCTTGCAGCAATTTATGGAAGTAAATTGGTTGTGAGGTTATGTCTTATGATTGTTCCTATTTTTGCTTGATGGTTGGGTCCCTTGTTGAGAATATTCTTGATTCACATGTTTCGCTTAGGAAATGTTATAGTTGTGTCCCTTGTTGAGAATTTTGTTTAAAGAAATGTTTGACCAGCTTGATGAATTTGTTTATTTTCTTTCTTCTTACACTACAATGTCAAAGTTTGTTTTTATAATAATGTGGGGTGTGAATGTTGGATGATGATGAGTTTTGCATTCAATGGGTAATGCAATATTTTTGATTTTTTATCTCTTCTATTGGATGGCCTCATAAAACTAGGAGTTTTCAACATCCAGCTTATGGCTGCTTTTGGGTTATGCTATTAGATCTGTTATATTTTCTTTATTTTGCTTTATTAGTAGCAACTATTTCTCTTATTCTCCCATGCATTCCTTCTTGCCTTTTTCTCCTTTTGTTGGTTGGTTTGAGCTGCATTTCTCCTATTGGAAGGCTCAGGCAACCTATAAGGAATTTTTGGTGGTTGCAGATGATTTTACTTAGTAACTTATTTCGTCATACTATGAGCTTCTAAGTTCACATTATTTTCAATTATTTTTAGTTTTTTTTAACATTTGTTCTAGTATTATTTTTTAAATTATTTTCAGTTTTAAAATTTTAGTTATGTAATTTTTAGAGTAGAACCTTCTACAAGTGGACCTTCTATTTCAACACAGTGTTCATGAAAAAGTGGATATAGCATCGAATCACTTTAGTGAATTGAAAGACTTTAATGGAAAAAAACTAACATAAGTGTTTGCATTATTGTACTATATAGAAAGGTGAAGGCATTAATATAATGAAACAACATCTTGCTGGTGTGAAGGGTAATATTGCTGCATGCGCAAAAAAGTGTCGCATGATATTCCTTATCAAATGCAAAAAAACTAAAACAAATATATAAAAAAAGAAGGAAGAAAAAGAAGAGAGTATAAATAAATATCATGATGCAACCATTGATGAAGAGAGGGGTTCTAATTCTCTTTCTAGGGCACAAAGTTCATCCACACAAGATAGAGGGGGTTGATAAATACAAATGAAAGAGAAAGATAACTAAAGTAGAAAATTATTTTGCTCCTTGAACAAAATCAGGAGCACAACCATCTTTTAAAGAGTGTTAGGCTCAAAAGAAGCTATACATCATGCTAATTTGTTTATTGTTATATAGTTTTTTTTATTGTTGCATTTTCATAAATGCTTTAAGTTCTTCTTTTTCTCAAAAAGTTGTTGACGTAATTGCAACTATTGGGCTTGGCAACCAACTCACTTTTTATTATAGAATAAGAGGGAACTTGTTAAATGATTGTGAAGAAGAATGTAGATTGCTTGTGGAGTCATATAGGAGATGTTGGAAAGATATTGAATGCACATTAATGACTGATAGTTGGACGAATAATAGAAGTAGAACATTGATCAATTTTTAGGTTTATTGTCCACGAGGCATTTCTTTTTTAAAATCTATTAATGCATTTGATATTAAAAAATTGTGATAATATTATGTTCTTTATTTACTGAAGTTATTGAGTAGGTGGGTTTTGAGAATATCGTGTAGATAATAATTGACAATGCTACAAACTACAAGAAGATTGGAGAAATATTACATGAAAAATATGAGAACATCTTTTAGTCGCCATGTGGTGCACATTGTCTTAAAAGATATTGGAAAAATGCCTCACATCACTGAGCTAGCAAAGAATGCATCCAAGGTGACAGTTTCATTTATAATCATGTTTTCATACTAGCTTGGTTATGAAAAAGACCTAGTTGAAAAGAGATAGTACGTCTTGGAGCAAAACAATTTACAACTACATTCATTACTTTGAAGAGTGTTTATGAGTATAAACATGATTTGCAGCATTCATTACTAACAAGTGTTATACAAATTCAAAGTTGGCTAAAACTATAAATGGGAAAGAAGTGGCTTCTATTATTTAGATTCCAAAATTTGAAATAAATACTTTATAATGTTGAAGTTATCTAGGCCTTTGATAATGATAGTATTTCTTATTTGCTTATTTTATATTTTATAGTTCAAAACATGAAACATCCATAACTTAAACTTTATACATTGTTTAATAAATTGTATATTTTTATAAATTGCTTTGCATTGATGGTTCTGATGAAAAGTCATCTCTTGGATATCTTTATGATGGCATGCACAGAGCATAAAAGGCAATAAAAAGCATGTTTAGGAATACAAAAAGGTTGTCTAAACTATATACTAGCATCATAAAGAATACATGAGATTGTCAACTTCGACAAGGCATTCGTATAGCTGCTTATTTTATGAATCCTCACTTTCATTAGGATAAAGAGAATTATTGCTAGATGCTTACAATCATGCAAGGTTTGGTTGAGATTGTTTGAATAAGGATGTATGTACTAAACCATCACTAGTAATGAATGTGCTTAAACTTTTTCATGATAACTTGGAAAGTTTTGGTAAGCTAATAGCTTTAACAATGTCCAAGGACATGCAGCTTCATAAGTTTATATATTATAAACTTATTTTTTTACTTATCCCTTTTTCTATATATCTTTTTAAAGTTAACTAATAATTATTTATGTCTAGATGAGTGGTTGAAGATGTTCGGCTTAAGTGCTCCAAACTTATAGAAATTAGCTATACAAATTCTTAGTCAAACAACCTCTTCTTCGAGTAGTGAAAAATTTTGGAGTATTTTTGAGCAAATTCTTACAAAAAGATGAAATCATCTAGAGCATCAAAGGTTAAATGATCTTGGATATGTTAGATATAACCTTAACTTGAGAAACTTGTATTATTTTTTTATTTTTTTTATCATGGTAATTATAATCAAAGGGTATCATTTTACTTGTGTCATGTTGATCCTTTACACTACACAAGCATTGAGTTGGTTGATTTTTAGATTGTTGATGAAGAGCCAACTTTTGAAGTTAGCTATGATGATCTGGAGAATGAAATTTATAGAGAAGGTGTTATTCTGTCGACTAAAGAGGTTTACATGACAACCAATATGCAATCTCAAAGTATGTTTCTTTTTTTTTTTCTTTCTTTAATTTATATGTTTCAATCTATTTAATTGATGATGTTACAATTAAAAATCTTAAATGTGTAGTTGAAGGTGAATTCGTTGATGTTATAAATGAAGTTCTTGAAAGTGATACTTTAGAAGCTTTTGGAGAGGGAGCTAGTGGGGAGCCAAATATTGAGGATCATTCATGGACACATTTATCAGAGATGATTTCTAAGTATATTTTATTTTCATCTTTAGTTTTAACTATCAACTATTATAACTTTCTTCAGTTAGACTTTATCAAATGATGTTGTGTATGGACTATGGATTTATAAATATTTTTCCTCTATGTGCACTTTATCTATGTTTGTGTTCTTAATTATGTGCTTTATTTCTATTTTAGATTTACATATACAAAACAAATTTGTATGCTAATTCATAATCTCTTCCACTTTTATATACTAATTGCTAATTAATTTTTGTCTTTATTTTGGCTTCAAAGGATGATCAAATTGCTAAAGGAACAAAATATAAATATTTAAAGATCATCTACATTATAATTATGGGTACAAAAAGGAGATTAGTAATTTGAATATTAAATTGTTTGAGTTTTTAATAATTGAGGAAACCGCTTCTTCAATTTTATTTTAATTTTCTTATATATTTGCATTATTACATCATTATTGTATCATTTTAATTATAATAGAATTAGTTTAATATTTATTATGTCATCCGGTTCAATCCTGATCAGACCATCAAACTTTGAACATTTCTTTCTTCTGATTCAATGTTTGGTCTGATTTTCACAACTTACTAAAGATATTGAGTAGTTTTTTTTTTTGTTATAAGTGATTTTTTTAAAGATTATTTGAACTATTTTTATGGATGATCATGTCCTCATCACAAATACCTTATGCTTTTACTAAATGAACAAAATCAAGATATGAGCAAATTATTTCTCAAATTAATGAAGAATATAAATATTTGAGGGTGAGCAAAACTTACTCCTAAAATTTGATGAACCTTTGAAGACAATCCTTAGGAGTATTTCTAAAGGGTATTTTTTTTTTTTTTTTAAGGACTTCCAAAATGATGGGATGAACCTTTGATAATTATATAATTTATAATAAATTGTTAATAAAAGATAAAATGAAGTTGATGAATGTGTGGATAATTTTCCTAGAGAGGAGAATAGAACTAAGTTAAGGTTGACTCTTGCATGGTAGGGAAGATCTTATAAAAGACAGCATTAAATGTTTGTTGAATATGCATGATCATCTTATAATGGTTAGTGGTCAATATATTTTTTAAAATCAAAAGTCAAATGATCATAAATTTAATCATGAATGTTCCTAATTCAAATATTATATTAAAATTCATGCTTGATGAAGTAGTGATCTTGTATCAATATGAAATTTTGTGTGTATATGAATGCATACTTTACCCCATTTGTTAGTTTGAAAATTAATCATAAAATTTTTATCCCATTTGTTTGGTCATTTTGATTTTAGATAAATCAAAATATAATTAACTTCCAAAATGAATTTAGTTATATTTTGCTTCAATAGTATGTATTAAAAAATATATAATAATATTTACTATAATTTAAATTCTTAACATGTGAAATAAAATATTTCTTATTATTTTATTTCTATTTAATAGGCTTTATTGATGTAATATTTATCAAATACAATGTACTTCTATTTTATTTTAAGATATTCAAGATTATAAAAGTGAAATATTAAATTATCTCTCTAAAGATTAATTAATTTTGGCAAGCATTTAAGCATCATTGAGTGAAAGCATAACATCAATTAATAAATTTATTATTTATGGATATAAATATATCAAATAATTAATTTAAGTAGAACTCTTTGGCTATTTTTTTTATTATTGAACGTTTAAAATATATTTAAATAATAGCATAGCCTTTGAAAATTTGTATAAAATATTTATTGAATATTTATTAAATTGCATGTGCTCAAAACTTGTTATTTTACATATTTTACACCTAAACTCTTATATTTATATATCAAACGAGGTTAAAAAATAACACCTCCCATTACAAGCCCAAATCTCATCACCCGCGTCATTGTTACTTTGCCGTCTTGGCCTTAATTCAAATCATTTTTAGCTCTTTGGCCATGTTGCTACATTGTAGTATTGGAGATCATAATGCTCTCCTGATCGCGCTTAGCCTCCTAAGCCACCATCTTGACCACCTCTCTCGGTCGAGCTCCAACCCCAAGCTCATCACTCCTTCTCAAATAAGGCTATCAAAAAAATTCGTTATTCGTGAATAGCTCATGTTCGGCTCATTCGTTAATTAAGCGAGCCGAATATGAACAATCTTTCATTCAATTTTTTATTCTTAGGTTTATTTTATTTTTTTACTTTACTTTAAGTTTTTATTTATTTTATTTTAATTTATTTTTGTTAGTTTATTTTATTTCATTTTAGGTTTAGGTTTAGGTTTTAGTTTAGATTTTTATTTTATTTTATTTTATTATTTTATTTTAGGTTTTAATTTATTTTATATTTAGGTTTTATTTAGTTTATGTTTAAGTTTTCAAGTTTTTTTTTAGTATTTTAGGGTTTAGGTTTAGGTTTGGTGGTTTAGGGTTTAGGGATTAGGGTTTAGGGTTTAGGATGTAAGGTTTAGGGTTTAGGGTTTAGGGTTTATGGTTTAGGGTTCAGGGTTTTAGTTTGGGTTTAGGGTTTACGGTTTTAAGTTTAGGGTTTAGGGTTCAGGGTTTAGGTTCAAGTTTAGGGTTTATGGCTTTTTTAATAGAGAACAAATTTTGATTAAACATTTCTTTTTTTTCAATTTCACCAACAAAGTAACACACCAAGTTTTCTAAGACACTGATGATTAAAAAAATGAGCATGCATAGAGAAAATCCAAAACCCTATATAACTAGAATCGTCTATTATATATATATATATATATATATATATATTTCTCTCATAGCTGTAAGCATGGCTTAGTGATTAAAATTTTTGTTATGCAATAGATTGACCCATATTCTAATCCCTCCTCTTAGGGATTTTTCGGATTATTACATTTCGAGCTATTTTGAACACGAGAGTAACACGAATAAAGTAATTTTCAAACGAGTCAAATACGAACAAAAATTCAGCTTGTTTACACCCCTACTCTTAAACACAGGCTACTCCTATCTCAATGTTCTCTCTTTGCTCATTTTGCATGTTAGCAACAACCCCTAGCATACACACATCATTCTCAATATCTTTGCTTCCTCTTGTGCATTTCTCCTAATTGTGCTTTTTTTTTTTTTTTTTTTTTTTTTTTTGCAATGGGTATCCACCTAACATCACACCCATCTTGTGAGTGAGAGTGAGTGGAGATGTCGTGGATGAAGCTTCTTTTGCTTCCTATCAATCCTCTCAACTACAAAATTGGTGTGACTCTTGCATGGTAGGGAAGATCTTATAAAAGACAACATTAAATGTTTGTTGAATATGCATGATCATCTTATAATGGTTAGTGGTCAATATATTTTTTAAAATCAAAAGTCAAATGATCATAAATTTAATCATGAATGTTCCTAATTCAAATATTATATTAAAATTCATGCTTGATGAATTAATGATCTTATATCAATATGAAATTTTGTGTGTATATGAATGCATACTTTACCCCATTTGTTAGTTTGAAAATTAATCATAAAATTTTTATCCCATTTGTTTGGTCATTTTGATTTTAGATAAATCAAAATATAATTAACTTCCAAAATGAATTTAGTTATATTTTGCTTCAATAGTATGTATTAAAAAATATATAATAATATTTACTATAATTTAAATTCTTAACATGTGAAATAAAAAATATTTATTAATTTTTTATTTCTATTTAACAGGCTTTATTGATGTAATATTTATCAAATACAATATACTTCTATTTTATTTTAACATATTCAAGATTATAAAAAGTGAAATATTAAATTATCTCTCTAAAAACTAATTAATTTTAGCAGGCATTTAAGCATCATTGAGTGAAAGCATAACATCAATTAATAAATTTATTATTTATGGATATAAATATATCAAATAATTGATTTAAGTAGAACTCTTTGGCTAATTTTTTTATTATTGAACGTTTAAAATATATTTAAATAATGGCATAGCCTTTGGAAAATTGTCTAAAATATTTATTGAATATTTATTAAATTGCATGTGCTCAAAACTTCTTATTTTACATATTTCACACCTAAACTCTTATATTTACATAAATAGTACATAAATATATCAAACGAGGTTAAAAAATAACACCTCCCATTACAAGCCCAAATCTCATCACCCACGTCATTGTTACTTCGCTGTCTTGGCCTTAATTCAAATCATTTTTAGCTCTTTGGCCATGTTGCTACATTGTAGTATTGGCGATCAGGATGCTCTCCTGATCGCGCTTAGCCTCCTAAGCCACCATCTTGACCACCTCTTTCGATCGAGCTCAAACCCCGAACTCATCACTTCTTCTCAAATAAGGCTATAAAAAAAATTTGTTATTTGAATATTACGTTAATTAAATTTAGTAATAAACAATCTTTCATTCGATTGTGTTATGCTCGAGAAATATATATATATATATTTCTCATATGTAATATGATTAAAATTTTTTTTATGATTGACATGTTCTAATCCCTCCTCTTAAAGATTTTATTATATTATTTTATTAATAATGAGTACAGAAAAGTAATTTTACGAGTCAAATCTAACAAAGTTCGGTTGTTTACACCCATACTCTTAAACACACGCTACTCCTATCTCGATGTTCTCTCTTTGCTCATTTTGCATGTTAGCAACAACCCCTAACATACTCACATCATTCTAATGTCTTTGCTTCCTCTTGTCGATTGTCGCTTCTCCTAATTGTGAACTATTTTTTTTTTTTTTTGTAATGGGTATCCACCTAATACCCCACCCATCTTGTGAGTGGGAATGTCGTTGATGAAGCTTCTTTTGCTTCCTATCAATCCTCTCAAGTACAAAATTGGTGTGATTTGAGTAGCTAGATTTTGTGTTTATAGAAATTGAGAGATTTGACCAATGAAATTTATGAAGTGCTATTATATAAATAAAAAAATAGATATGAAATATATATATATATATATATATATATATATATATATATATATATATATATATATATTCTTAAAAAAAATAAAAAAGTTATTTTATAAACTTATTAAAATTATTTTTTATGATAATCATAAACGTCCATTTTGATCATAGACAATCCCCAAGAGTCTAACAATAAAAACACAAAATATTTTTTCAAAAATAAAAATAAAAAATAAAAACACAAAATAATACTTTCTTTTGTTACAACTTACAACACTCCGAATTACCGTACTAAAAGAGCAAAGAGCAAGCCCCGTCATCAAACCCTTACCTTCCCTTCATCCCCACCAACTGGGCAAAGAGCTCGTTCGCAACCGCCGTGCTCGAGTCATCACTCACAGCCGGCGCCACCGCCGGTTCAACCGGAGGAAAAGGTTCATTTTTATCATCATTATCTTCCTCCTTCTCACTCCCCTTTACCTTCTCCTCCACATTCAACGGAATCGCTTCAGCAGCCGCCGCCGCCGCCGGAGGATTAGCTTCCTGGAGCTGCATCGCGTACTCCAGGTTCCAAAGCACATCGCCCATAGACGGCCGGTAGACGCCGTGCTCTGCCAGACATTTCTCAGCCGCTTCCACGTACTTATTCAGTGAGTCATTGTTAATGGTGCCGAGGAGGTAAGGGTCAATGATCTTTTCTATCAACCCCTTCCTCTTCCACTGCATTCCCCATTCCGCAAGGTTCACCTGCTCCCGCGGCAGCGTCGGGTCCAGAGCCGGCCGAGCACATATTGTCTCCAGCAACACGACGCCGAAGGAATACACGTCGGACTTTTCCGTGAGCTGCTGCCGACGAAAATACTCCGGGTCAAGGTACCCAAAACTCCCCTTCACGGCCGTGCTCACATGAGTCTGGTTTCCCGGCGCGTCTTTGGATAGCCCAAAATCCGACACCTTGGCGACGAAGTTCTCGTCGAGGAGGATATTAGTTGTCTTAACGTCACGATGGATGATCCCCTGCGCAGTTCCGGTGTGGAGGTAATGTAAGCCTCGAGCCGCGCCGATGCAGATCTCGAGTCTCTGCTTCCATGTCAGCGGCTTGAGGCCCTTGCCGTAGATGTGGTCGCGGAAGGGTCCATTGGCCATGTACTCATATACAAGGATCATCTCTGAGTTTTCATCGCAATAGCCGATTAGCGAGACGAGGTGGCGATGGCGGAGCTTGGAGAGCATCTGGATCTCTGTGTGGAACTCAGTCACACCCTGATCAGAGTGGGAGTTACCGCGCTTGACTGCAACCTTCGTTCCGTCATCCAGCTCTCCGATGTAGACGTTGCCGAAGCCGCCGACGCCGATGATGGCATTGGCGGACCAGTTCTTAGTAGCCTCTTGCAGCTCGGCAAGCGAGAAATTGCGGCCAAGGCCGAGGGTGGAGGAAAAGGTGTACCCGTTCTTGGAGCCGAATCCAGCCCCTCCGCTGCCACCTTTACTAGTCATGAAGCTTGATTGACCGGCATGGATCGGGAGAAGCCACGAGGAGAAGCTATTGCGCTTCCTCCAGTCCTGAGGCCGCTTATACCACTTCACAGCCATGGCACCAAGCCCGGCAAAGGCTCCGAACATCATCGCGAATCCCACTGCTGCAACCACCTTCCTATTCGAGACGCCACTGCCGTCGTCGATCTTGGAGCCATCCACGCCGAACTCACCGTCGAGACTTCCGACTGAATTGCTCATCTTGAACACCTCAATGCCGTTAAGGAGGGCGTCGGTGCGGCCAGTTTCTTCTTTCATGGGTCCAATCTGGACTGTGATACGGTCGGAGGCGAGAGAGGCGTTCATGATAATGTCCTTGTAGTAGGCGGTGGCGAGCTGCCCGCCTGAGACGGTGGAGAGGTCGAGGCCAGAGATGGCGGCCAAACCATTGATGTAAACGTTGAAATAAAGGTCGTTAAGGGACTTGCTGACAATGTCGCAAAAGTGGAGGCGAACGAGGTAGCTGAAGGAGGAGTCGACGTTAAGCTGCCATGTCACGTTGAAGTTGGGGCTTTCCACACTTGCGTCAGCCATGTGGACGGCTGAGGCATAAACGGACGGCGGGGCGATGAGGGGTGACCCGTCCTCAGGGTATTCTACGACGTTGGGCTCGACGGCGATAGCCTTTGCGGTAGATTTTGAGAAAAGGTAAGGGCGATCGGGGGACCAGATTCGGCCGAGAGTGTCATTAGCAGAGGTGAGGGTGGCACCGCCGACATTGAGGCGGTAAGCGGTGTTGTAGGCGTAGTTGGAGAGACCGGTGACGTCGCCGACTGGAAAGAGGGAGGAAGCGGAGTCTGTGACGAGAAGATCAGGGGCAGAGACGACCTCAATGGCGTTGATAAAGGCTGCAGAGTTACGCATTGGAGCAAATTTGAGGGAGAGACGATCTTTAGTGGCGTTGATGAGAAACTCCTTCAGGACCCATTTTGATGGATCGTCGATGTTGAAGCTGTGGAGAAGGACGTAGTCGTTGGCGGTGATAGAGAAGACGGCGAGAGTAAGATTGAAATCCTTGGAGGCAATGGGGAGAAAGTGGAGGCGGATCCAGTGCCAACCCGGGCGGGAGAGCTGGAAGACGTAGGTTGCGGCGTCGCGGAAGATGCGAGCAGAGAGGTATAAAGGGGAAGGGATGCCGGAGGCTGAGGGAATGGAGGCGAGGATTTGGTCGGTGGAGGATAGAAAAGGAGAGGATTGAGCATCCGTTTTAAAGGAGCGGCCGTCGGGCATCGCAATGGGGGCGGTCGCGCCGCAGTCGATCAGGAAGTTGTCAGCCGGAGCGAAGCGAGAGGTAGATGACGGCACGGCCTGCGCCGACGCCGTCGAGGCAGCGACGGAAAGCATCAATGCTGTGAGGAACGTGCGCCGGAGCTCCGCCATTCTTGCGCTTCGTTTACGCATTGCTACAAAAAATTTCCTTCTATTTCTTCCCCATTCGTTAGGGCGGGAGCTCGAATGAGAGAGAGAGAGAGAGAGAGAGAGAGAATTTAAGAATAGATCGGATTATGCGGGAGGGGAACGGTGGCTGGCGAACCGGACCGTTGGTCTTTTTTTTTTTTTTTTTTTTGCTTTGTTGGCAAAAATGAGCGGAATACACGAAAACACCTTTTTTTTTTTTTTTACTTTTACATACACAATCCTATTTTTACCTATTTACAAATTAACATGTAAATATTGAAATTCATAATAAAAACTCACCCCATAATTTTCAATTTTTTTTAAATTCATAACAATTTGATTGCACAAATATATGAGTCTCATAATTTAAAAAATAATAAAAAAGATTAAATTATAAATATATATATTTTAGGTAATCAATTTATAAATATCTCCTTTTTTTAATTATGAGATATAATAACTATATTTAAATAGTTTATTGTTACACGTTGATGATCTAGCCAGTATAAATAATTTTAATTTATATTTTGTTTATCAAGTTATTTATTATTATATATTGATACTTATAAAATATGATGAAAACTATATCTATTGGTTAAAGGCATATTCCTAGTCTTTGCTAATAAAGACAACTGTCCATCAAATCTTATCTTTTTTTTTTTGGATGGATGAGCTTGTGAGGATAATAAATATACACACTCATACATTTTATGATGAATCATCATATTAAGAGCGAAATCTTCAATTGATGGACCCTGCAGATCTCTCACTCATCTCTTCTCTTTAATGCACTCATCTCTTTCTCAAACCACAGGTCTAATCGATATCTACACCAAGAAAATTCATGTCATAAATTCATTTCCTTCTTAATATGTGATGTCAATGATCCCATTAATATCTACTCTTTACCAAACAATATTCATGTATTTATCATCTCTTTATACATTTAAGATAATTTTCTGATAACTTTATTTTTCAAAAAAAAATCACAATTATATTTAACTATTAATTTTTTAATTATTTTTAAAAATTCTATAATAAAAAATCTACTTTGAGAATAAAAACTATTAGAATAGAATAACTTTTAAAAAATTATTATTTAAATTTTAAAATATATATTCATAATATACGCAATAATTTTAAAAAAATAATTAAAAATAAATTTTAATAATATACACAACTTATAAGCCAACCGACTTAATAAATTAGCACAATTTTTATAAATTTTTTTGAGAAATCTTAATTCTTCAAATAATATTTATAATTACAAATTCTTTTTAAATATAATATTTGCTAACATATTAATTAAAATATTTCGCTATTTTTAATGATTAAAATTTCACCCATTTAAATTTTATTTATTAAATTCAATAATTTTATATGATTTTAAAAAAAGGTAAAAAATTGTGTTGCATTATCTATATTAATAATAGGGATCTCTAATTGCAATTTAAAATTAGTAATAAGCTTGACCTCATGAGAATCTTTATTATGTAAGATTTGACTTGCATCCTTGAAAAAATCAAAATAATTGAAAAAAAAAATTAGATTATTTTTTTGAGTGAGTGAGCAACCACTAGTAATCAAAATTAAAATTACATTAAAACTTTACTAGTAATATCATGTATTTAAACTCCATAATTAAGATAAGAGTTTGATCTAAATCAAATTCCAAATATACTTTGAAGGTATTCTCATAAACCTCATCACATTGTTAATATTTGTATTTTGAAAGTTGAACATTAGGCATGTTTAGAAATAATTTATTTTTATATTATTTTAAAAAATATATATTTATTCAATATTTTTAAAATTAGTATTATTTTTTATTTATAAAAAAATCACATTATTTATATATGCAACAGCTTTTTGATCAACTAAATTAATCAACACTAATATAGAGCTCTCAAAAAAGCTCGTTGTTCGCGAACAGCTCGTGTTTGGCTCGTTCATTAACTAAATGAGTCGAACATGAACAATTATTTGTTCGATCGTGTTCGACTCGATTTAACTCGAAATAAAAAATTATATTATATCATATTTTATTTATTATTATTGTTATTATTATTATTATTATTATTATTATTATATATACATACAAACACATTTACATATTACAAACACAAACATGGCTTAGTGATTAAAACTTTTGTTATGCAAAAGATTAATTTAATCTTCCTCATATAGGTATCAAAAATCTCGTTGTTCGCGAATAGGTTCATTCGTTAACTAAACGAACATGAAACAGACATTTCTAGCGATATATAAAGACCGGCAAACAAAATAAATTTCAAACGAGCCGAACACGAACAAAAGTTCTATTCGCTCAAGCTCGGCTCGTTTACACCCCTACACTCACATGCATTTTAAAGCTTGATGAATCACAAGGCCATGCTCCTTGATCAACAACAACAAGCCTTAATCCCACTAGGTGGGGTCGGCTACATGAATCCTACGTCTCCATTGTGTCCTATTATGTGTCAAATTCTCATTTAATTCAAGTATACTAAGATCATTTTTTTACATCTTAACCAAATCTTTTGTCTATACCTTTCTTAACAAGGTAAATCTAATGCATCTACTCCTAATCGTCATCTGACTACGACGCTTTATGTGGCTAAACCATCTAAGGCGACTCTCCTAATCTTAATCTTATCTACCACCGGAGCTACTCCAACTTTTTTCCCTAACATACTCATTTTGCATTCTATCTCTAAGGGTAAAGCCACTCATCCACTGGAAAGCATCCTCATCTTATAACACTTAACTTTATGTTTCTTTTTATTGGCCAACATTCTCGCACTATAAGTCATTGCTGTCTTACCACCATCTTATAAAATTTTTCCTTAAGTTTAAGTGGAACTTTTCACATAATAAAGCCGATGCATTCCTCCACTTCAACCATCCAACTTGAATTCTACTAATAACATCTCCATCTATTTCACCATCATTTTGAACAATAGAGCCTAAATATCTCAATCGCCACTCTTATTAATGACTTGATCACCTAAAGTCACAACACTACCACTAAAATTTCTACAACTAAAATTACACTCCATATATTCAATTTTAGATCTACTTAAACAAAACCTTTAGACTCTAAAGTTGACCTCCATAATTCAAGTTTCTGGACTCCTCTCTCTATATCAACAAGAAGAATGTCATCAAGAAAAGCATACACCAAGGTACATCTTCTTGTAAATGCCTCGTAAGAACATCCATAACTAAAGTAAAAAAAGATAAGGGCTTAATGTTGATCCTTGATGTAATCCAACCAAAATAGAAAATATTTTGTCAATCCTCCTTGGACACTCTAGTATACATATCCTTAATGACTTGAATATAACCAATATTAACTTCTTTCGTCTAGAACTCTCCAAAGAACATCTCTGAGACTTTATCATAAACTTTCTAAATCAATAAATATCATATGTAGATCCTTCTTATTTTCTATGCTTCTCCATCAAACCTCTTAACAAATGTATAGCATCCATAATAGATCTACCCATGAAACCAAACCGACAGAGAAACTTCAGTATCACATCGTAACCTATGCTCATTTCTCCCATAATTTTAATGTATGGCACATTAACTTAATTCCTCTATAATTTGCACATTCTTTTATTCTTAAATATAGAACCAACAAACTCTTTCTCCACTCATCGACATCTTTAGTTTTAAAATAACATTAAAAAGATTTGTAAGCCAAGAAATTCTGATCTCCTAAACATTTCCACACTTCTATTGAATATTATCATCTACGCTTACATTTCATTTTTTTTTAAAGCTTAACTTCTTCAATACTACTAATGAAAAATGAAATTCTCTATTTTTGGGATATTAAGGTAAAATCAATCGACTTTCGTGATCCTTCATTGAAAAGTTTATTAAAATACCTCATCCACCTATTTTCAATATCTTTTTCAAAGAAAAGACTTTATTATTTTCATCCTTCATACCCCTCACTTGAAATATGTTTACTTCTCCTCTCTTTGGTTAACTTATACATACATCTTTCACCTTCTTTCAGATCTAATCTATCAGTATAAATCACTAAAAGCTAAATTTTTCAGATCATATATCGCTTTCTTAAAATCTCTACACCATTTTATATTTTTTCCCAATCCGAAGTTTTACATCTAAACCAAGTTTTATAACAACGCTTTTATTTCTTATCTTTTCACACTCGACTCCACCACCAACTATTCTTATTAAAAGAAGTTTTCTTTGATTCGCCAAGCATCTTTAAACAACTTTAATTTCACTTGATATTTTCCCACATAACATTAGCTTATGAACATCCCAAACTCTAATTTCAGAGCTTTTAAAAATATTTTATTTGTTTCAATGTCCCCATTTAATCCCTGACAATAATTTAGTATTTTTTCTCTTACAACCTTTCATCTTAAAATCTAAAACTAATAAGAAAATTTACTTGAATGAATTACAATCTATAAATATATTTTCTTATCAAAAATAATCAATCGCTAGATCCATTTTATAAGTAATAATATACTCATCTCTTTTAAATAAAGATAACAACTACAAAATCAAGTTAAGCAAAATCTAATATAATCCCACCTTCTTCATTAGTCACTAAATTCATAACCACCATGAATACTTTTAAAATCTTCTACCACTCTACCAACATGTCCATTTAAATCTCCCCAATAAATACTTTTCTTCAAGAGGTATCTTTTGTATTAATCCTCTAATTCATTCCAAAATTTTTCTGAGCTTACCTCCAAACCTACTTGAGGAGAGTATAAACACTTATAACATTGATAATCTATTAACAATAATCTTTAAAGCTATAATTCTATCTCCACATCTATTAATACTTATAACATTATCCTTCAAATTTTTATCTATAATCACACCTACACCATTTCTAGTTTGACTTTTACTCAATACCAAAGTTTAAAACCTAAACTATCAATCTCCTTTTCTCACCAACCCATTTAGTTTTGAACACATAAAATATTTATCTTTCTATGAACCATAATATCTATTAATTTCATTAATTTACTGTAAGAGTACCTATATTCCAAGATCCTAACCTAATTCTAGTTTCATGGACTAACTTCTTTGCCCGATCCCATAATGTGGAACCCTTGCTTATTTAACCGCGCCTGCTTCAGCACATTTTTTCATCAGATTTGTTATACAACGCGCCGCCTGGAGACGCTCTAGCATTAACACAATGATTTAAAGGATTGACATGATTATTTCGACAAATTTTACGCTGGTTATCGACTACCTAACGCAACCCTCCACTTTTTGTATCCGGACTTGGGACCGGTAATGATAGTGTTGCCATGCTCCTTGATCACTTAGGAAAAACAACCTAACATTGTTACTTGAGATTTTTGAGGTCTACTCATATTAAGTTTTATTTAACAAATTTCCTAAATGTTTATAGTAAGATTTATTTAGATTCACAATCTAAACTTCTTATGTACACGAGCCTTCATAACAAATTTCCTAAATGTTTATATGAGCCATCCAAATTTAGTAAGGAATGAGGCTTACATCTATTAAAGAGCCCAAATTTAGTTAAGATGGGGGAGCTTACGACTCGATTTATGAGTTGTCCGAATTTGATTAAGAATGGGGCTTACATCTACCGAGAAAGCCTAAATTTAGTTAAGATGAACTACTTTTAAGTTTGATAATTTTGTTTATCAAAAGAAATAAAAATAATTGGAGTTCATCACTCTAAATTTAAGAATAATTTAGCAACATGCTATTCTATATTTAGGCTGGTTTTTTAGGGTTTAATTGCATCCACACATTGATCTTTAAGCAAAGTCATGATTCCTTCCTTTTTTTTCATGGGAGATATGATAGTTTGAATAATGCACGCAAACTATTTGAGGAAATGCTTGAGAAAAAAATTTATCTCCGATTCTACTCTTATTTCGAGCAATTCCCTTACACTGCAGGTTTGCATTGCATTTCTGGTCCCGAATGCAAATCCTATCTTTTCACATGGTAATGCAAACACTCCCAAAACAAGCAATAATTCACAACTTTGTGGTCATTTTGTAACGTAGAAAGAAACCATTCCCATTGGTAAGACAAAAAGGTTAAAAAATAAAAATAAAACCAAAGAAAAGAAAATGTTACTTAACTTTCTGGGAAACTTTAATGAAGTTCCAGAGTCTGTTGAGAGCTTCGCCACTGTCAATGGCTTCCCTGGCCCTTTGTAGGGCGTCCTGAACATCCTCAGCTCCCTCACATCCAAGCAGATGATCCACCATTCCAGCATTCAGAATGATGCGGTCGTAAGCTGGTCCCTTTCTGCCGCTTAATGCAGCTAAACCTAACTCAATATTTTTCTTCACCTGAATGCAAGAATTATACTTGGCATTCACTTTGCAGAATTTCAAAAAATGAAGCAGAAAAGGAAACTATAAGTCATTTATTAGTCATAGTGCATTAAAAAAAAATACAAAAAGATTAATGATAAAAAAAATAAAAAAGGAAGATTCACATACATAACACACAATTTTTATATATTTATATATCTAACACCTAAAATTAGATTTTTACTTATCTAATATTTTCCTATGTTTAAAAAAATACATTTCACTTTTAAAAAATGAGTGATGATAATATTTTTGATGTGATATTGAAGTTTAAGTGTTAGATATGTAAATACATAAGAATTATGTGATATGTATATAAATCCCCTTAAGACAGTAGGAACAAATTTTGAGTAGTGAGATATCTAAGGGTAAAAGAACTTTCAACAACCATTTGCTTGGAAGCCCTGACTCGGTTTTCAATGTAGATGATTTTAAAAGGGGGGATTTACATACATATTACACAATTCTTATATATTTATATATGTAACATCTAAACTTTAATTTTTTACATGACACATCAATTTTAAATATCCAATCAAAAATACTATCATTATGCACCATTTTAAACATAGAAAAGTGTTAAATAAATAAATATCAAAATCTGAGAGTTAGATAAATATATAAATACATAAGAATTGTGTGGCATGCATGTAAATCTTCGTGTATGTTAAAAATTTAATTATATTCCTTTTATAACATCAACATGATTAGATATATATAAATATCATTAAAATTTATTATTTTATCTAAAAAGCCTCTTTTCTAGTGTCTATGCCAAAATCATAATTTTATGGGCACTAATGTCTTTTAATATTTTATCCTCAATTTGCCTTCAATTTTTTCAAATAAATTATACATCAGAGATGAATTGATTTGGGATTCTCAATACCTCCTAACACATTTTTTTTTTCCTTCCTTGGAAAACACTATTTTTAGCTTTGTTTCTTCAGTTGGCAAATAATAATAGGGGGGATTTACATACATATCACACAATTCTTATATATTTACATACCTAACACATAAATTTTAATTTTTACATATATATATAACACCACAATCTTTCATATCACATCAAAAATATCATCATCACTCACTTTTTAAAAGTGAAATACACCTTTTACGGCATATGAAAGTGTTAGCTAAGTAAATATCTAACTTTAGGTGTTAGATATGTAAATACATAAGATTTGTGTGGTATGTATGTAAATCTTCCATAATATAAATGTGTTTTACCATTAGAGACTAATATCTTTCTAAAAGTAGCATATTTTTTTTTTTTTCTAAATTCTAAGACCATAAAGACGGATGAATAAAAAGAAATTAACACAATCAAAGAACTCACAGATCTATCAGTTCTTGGAGTCTCTGTAGGTTCAAAACCATAATCTTGAGCATTGATTTCTAAACTAAAATTTGTGCGATTAAAACCTGTAATCATCAATTTATCAAAGAAATTAATAGAAAAGATTCAGAAGTATTTCAAGTAACACTAAAAGCAGGACTGACAGTGAAGTAGGAACATTCAAAATGAATAGAATATATCTCTAAAAAAAATCAGTTTACTGATATAAGATGATGAATGGTACCATCAATCGGAGAGTCATTTGCTCTGCTGAGCAAGCGGAAGCCAGCGCAGTGGTTCACTTGAATGCCTTTTGACGCATTAACTGATCTTGGTTTTGTTGTCATTGATAGTGAACCTTCTTCCCCCTGCATCAGTAGCATTGGTAGATTTTACATGATCTGGGCATTAATGCTAGGAGAAACAATCTATAAGTGAAAAAAAAAAAAAAAGAAAGAACACAAGTATTGTGAGGATCTTCCATATCTATAAATTATGCAGGGCATTTCTCAATTGGAATATCGAAAGCTAAATAGCCTGTGATGCGAGAATTTAATTGCCATAAATAGTTCTGTATTGGGGTTAAAGGTATAAATATGTCGAGCCAAAGCTCAAGTAATCCCTAACTTGAGCTTCAACTGAATTAATTAATCAAGTTTGAGCTCAAGCTTTATTCTATGAGTTCAAGACGACTCATGAGATGACTTATGTGATATAGAAGAGACAAAATAATTCTATTTTAAATTATTATTATCATAAAAATGATATAATTAAAAACAAAAAAATTACTTAATATAAAAAATGAGATATTTTTAAATATTTAAACTTTATACTTAAATTATTAAATTTTAATATATTTTAAGTGTAGTTTATAGTAATATTTTTAAACGATCTGGCTCATTAGATAATGAGTTGAGTCGAGTTAGCTCAAACTTAACTTGTTAGCTTATCGAGCTTGACTTACGAGTCATTTATCAAGTTTAAATTGAACTAGCTCATAAGTCGACTTGACTCATACCCCTAATTAGGGTTTTGTCGCATCTTTAACCAAGTACAAATATGATGAAATCAACATAAAGAAACATAAAAAATAATTTGTGACGAATTCACATAGTTGGTCAAACGAAATTTTCCTGAAAGATAACCTCTAATAAAAACTCGAATCATATGAACGTTAGTTCCAGTGACACTTAAGATGCAATAAAAAAAATTAATAAAAAAAAAAACTGGAAAAGAAAATAACAGACATTTCGGTTCTAGAGAGATATTAGGGTCATAACTAAAATAAAATTGTGTTTTTTCTCGGTTGTATGTAGTTATTATTAATGCCAGTTTTCATGTTTGATCCATTCATTCGCTAACCATACCACGGAGAAACAAAAACAAACCTTGACAACCAAACCTGCATGGACTTCTCTCCTTCTCATCAGCATTAACAATGAATCTTCATAGCTATCATGATAGAATCCAGCAACAATGGCTTCTTTCCCAGGAGTCTATACAAGAAGAAAGAATTTGATAAACCTTTTAATAAATCAGATGCCAGAAATCAGTCTTATTTAGATAGCCAGCATATTCGTAAAAAACTAAACTGTATGATTCCGCCTATACATATTATCCAAAACAACAACAACAACAACAATAACAAGAAGCATTTATCTCACTAAGTGGGGTTGGCTACATGAATCATTCGTCTCCATTATGTCCTATTAAGTGTCAAATTCTCATTTAATTCAAATATACTAAGATCATTTTTTATACATCTTAACCTAATCTTTTTAGGTCTACATCTACCCTTTTTAACATAAGGCAAATCTAATGCATCTACTCTCCTAACCAGGTCATCGGACGGCCGAAGCTTTATGTTGCCAAACCATCTAAGACGACTCTCTCTAATCTTATCTACCACTAGAGCTACTCCAACTTTTTCCCGAACATACTCATTTTGTATTTTGTCTCTAAGAGTAAAGCCACTCATCCACCTAAGCATCCTCATCTCTGCTACACTTAACTTAAGTCTTATGCATATTATCCAGAAGGAGAAAATAATTCATTTAACTCACTGCATAATAAATTGGCAAGAAGTCATAACACATGCAACGATAGAGGATCAAAACATAAAGAAAGAACCATAAATTAAGAATTAAGTATTTCATATTCCCTTACACATTTGAACTATAAGAGGAAACAAATAAGAGTTTTTTACATTAAGTTCGGTACTTCAAAATTTTAAAATCATCACATGGGTGCAAAAATATTATCAAAGATGACTTATTATGAACTATATCTCATCTGACTAGAGATAAGATAAACAGATCTTAAATCATTTCTATATATTAATGAAAATTAAAATTTCTGTCAAAGTATAGCCAAAAAGCCAAAAGAAATTACTGAGTCATTAAAGATGATAAACAGATCTTAAGCAAACGATGTGCTGGTGAGCTGGAACAGCGTGGGTCAATAAACCTGTAAAGGCCAACCTAAGAAAAAAAAAGGTACTACAGAAAATAAGCAGACTAACAGAAATTGTTTCAACTAGAAATCAATTAGGAACATACGTCACTGCCACGAGCCATAAATCTATAAGTATGCTAAATCATCAAAAGCATAAAATAGGTCAGCTTAAGTATATGATGCAAAAAATAATGCAAGAGACAGCTAGTAGCAATAATAGCAAAACAGAAAACAAATACAGCGCAAAAGCAAGCGATGTTACACCTCACCATTTAAGAGGTTAACCAGACAACCTTAGTCAGGACCAAAGAGATTCATAAAGGATCCACAGAGTAGAGGCACAGCAACCTAAAAGACTCTAGAAAATTCTAGCAAAGACTAGACTTCTCTACGAGGTCTTAGAAGAGGAATACTTTAAGAGAATAACAACAAGCCTTTATCCCACTATGTGGGATCGGCTACATGAATCCTTCTTCATTATATTCTATTAAGTACCAAATTATCATTTGATTCTAATAAAATAAGACAATTTTTTATGCTTCATAACCAAACAATTTTAGGTCTACCTCTATCTTTCTTAATAGTGATCAAATCTAATACATCTACTCTCCTAACCGGGACATCAAATGACTGACGTTTTATATGACCAAACCATCTAAGGAGACTCCATAATCTTATCTACCATTGGAGCAACTCCAACCTTTTAACATATATACTCATTTCACATTTTGTCTCTAAGTGCAAAGCCACTCATCCTCCTAAGTATCCTCATCTTTACAACACTTAACTTAATTTTATGCTTCTCTTTAACTGCCTAATATTCTACACCATAAAACATGGCAAATCTCACCACCATCTTATAAAATATGCCCTCAAGCCTACGCGGTATTTTTTCTATTCAGCTTGAATTCTACTAATAACATCCCCACTTATTTCACTATCACTTTGAACAATAGACCCGAGATATCTAAAACGTTCACTCTTTTTAATGATTTAATAACTAATTGTCACAACCCTGCCATTAGATCTACAACTACTAAATTTACACTCCACGTACTCGGTTTAGATCTACTCAAACGATGTTTCTGGTAATAAAAAAATGCAAAATTCAAAACCCTAACTACACAACAACAGTTTTCCACGTCAGCAAAAACACACGAGGATTGTAGAGCGGGAATGTTAGAGCTCAATCTACTATAGAATGGAGAAGAAAGGTTGGCTGAGGGTTCTTACGTTACGAATCATGCGAGAAAAAGTAAAAAGAAGAGGTCAGGTCAAAACCCCAACCATCACCCCTTGCATGTGAGATCGATAAAAGCCATACCCACTGAGCAAGCCACCAAACTCCTTTGTGTTCCTCAAACAAGCCCTAGTCGTGCACCTCCCTCTTCTTCGTCGCCTAGAAGAAGCTACTGAACCCCATTACCCGTCGAGCAAGCTAAGCCAAAATCCCCCCACTCGCGTGAACTCCCCATAGCAGTCGAAGCCTCTGTTACCCCTAAATTGAGCCAAACAAACCCCTTAAGAAGCCCTAGTGAGTGGAAGACTTGATTCCCAAATTTCCCTTTGCTTCTTAAGTCTTAGGAAAGAATAAGTGAGAACATTTCTATCCAAATTGAAAAAAAAAAAAGCTATTTGGGGCACCAATTTTAGGTAATTTCAAAAATAATTTTTTTATAATTAATTTCATACTCCATAGAAAAATTTCGAAGACCTCCACCATCAATCTTTAGATTCGATGCGAGATAAAATTACCTCCCTCTATCAATCTTGAATCTAGAGCAAGGAAAAAGATACGAGTGTGCTATGTCGCAAAATGTAACACTATTGAGTCATTATTTCACTAAAACAAAAAATAATTAACTTTAAATTAAATGATTTAAAATTAAATAAATCACAGGTTTAAAATTCGAAGACCCACATCTATTGATTTTAGATCTGACTGAGAATTTTACGAAGACCTCCACCTTCAATCTCGGATTCGATGCAAGATTATGTCTCCCTCCATCGATCTTAGATCTAGAGCAAAAGCGAAAAGTGTGCATCGTACTAAATTTTATGAATATAACACTATTAAGTGTCATGCTGCTAAAATTTTGTAAAAATTATTGAACTTAAAATTTTTATTTCAAAATTATGATAAAAATAAATAAATAAATAATTTTTAAAATTTTATATTATTAAATGTAAAGAACTTACAAATTACCTGATGTCATCCCTCTCACATCAAAATAACATAATTTAACAACAACAAAAAACTTGGGGGCTTAAACTTAAATTATTCAACCAAATAAATTTGAGCATATGAATGAATGAATTATTATTTCATTCATATGTTAATTTTATAAAACTCACAAATTTAACTTTGAGAGGAAAATATCCGCACAAATCCTCGCATAATTATTCAGTTAATCAAACACAATGTGTTAAGGATCCAAATGTAATCTAACGATCACTATGAGACCTATAAAAGAGCTATCCCCTTTTGAAACTCAACATTAGCATTGTAATAGATGCAAATCTAACCTGTCAATTAATTGCTTGATTATACATAACATATTAATAATATATTGAAAGTCCAAATATCTCACAATCAACTCATAAAATTAGAGTTCATCTCAAATATAAATGGAGACTGAATTGCAAAATCATCTCAAATAGAAGAAATGTTTTATCTCTAACATAAAATGAGATTGAATCATTTAAATCCAATCCAAAATAGTATTTCATATGGATATAAGCCCAACCTATATTTCCAATGACAACAATCCTAATTGGGATTCCAAAAGAATGTAAGTTCAATCTAATGGCATTCAAATAAATATAAGTCTAACCCAAATTGACATTCCTAAGAGATGTAAGTCCAATCTAATGGCATTCCAAATAGATGTAAGTCCAATCAATTATTCTCCATGCGAACTTCAACCAAATTGGCATTCCAATGGATGTAAGTCCAGTTTATCACTTGTTCACCATGCAAACTTCTCTAAATTATAGCATTCCAAAGGGATGTAAGTCCAATCCAAATCTAGCATTCCAATGGATGTTATGTCCAGCTATTATTTGCAAGGCGAACTTCACATATAAAACTTTGGCATTCCAAAGGAATGTAAATCCAATTTATGGTTGTCATGCAAACATCACATCATCCAAACTAGCATTTCAAAAAGATGTAAGTCCAATCATTAGTTTGGCATGCAAACTTCCCTAAAACTTTGGCATTTCAAAGAGATGTAAGTTTAATTTAATGACATTCTAATAAATGTAAGTCCAATCTATATTTGTCATACAAATATCACATCATCTACTAGCATTCCAATGAATGTAAGCCCAATAACTTATTCATCATATGAACTTCTCTAAAATTATAGCATTCCAATAGATGTAAACCCTATACATGCTTGCAATGCAGACTATAATCACTCAAATTATGGCATTCTAATGGATATGAGCCCTACTTACATCTTCAATGCAGACTCCATTAAATTGAATTATTGGATAGACTTATTAGTTAAGTTTAGCTTAAATAATTCAATAAACATTTGCACTCACGATAATACCCCCACAACAGCTCTAATGCACTCGAAATCTCTAAGACGAGACAACTCATTGCTACTAATCAGGCTCCTTGGACATTACGACTAATAGCCCTCTACTCTTAGTAGGCTAAAATAATGACAGTCTCAGGACGACGTAACCATGAGATCTTGATCGAGATTACCCACCTTTTTCTTTAGATAGTCATCCACACCACACCTTAAGCACTGATTTACATAAGGAGTTAATATCTATTTTCAACCTTAATCGAGAGTGCTCTCTTACTACAACAAGGGGTAATTAACTATGGATGCTTGTGTTCATAGGAAGTAAAACCAAAATATAAATAAATCCTAATATAACACTGGGGGAAATCTGATTGAATATAAATCAATTTGCCTCACAAAGAACGAACTGTCTAACATCCTAAGATAGCGGAGATCTCAAAGGTATTTTTTCTAAGCAATAGAACAAAAAACCTTTAGACTCTAAGGTTGACCTCCATAAGTCAAGTTTTTCTCGAACTCCATCTCTAGTCTTATCAATAAGAAGAATATCATCAACAAAAACACACACCAAGGTAGATCCTCCTACAAATGTCTAGTAATAACATCCATAACTAAGGCAAGAAGATATAGGCTTAAAGTTGATCCTTGATATAATCCAATTGAAATAGAAAAATACTTGGTCAATCCTTCTTGTGTTTGAATACAACTCTTTAGCAATACAAACAAAATTATTATTTCTTCTTTAGAATTCCCTAAAGAACTTCTCTTGACATTTTATCATATACTTTCTTTAAATCAACAGATATCATATGTAGATCATCCTTACTTTAGACTTCTCCATCAAACCTCTCAACAAATATATAACATTCATAATAGACCTACCCAGCATGAACTTTTTCCATGTCGTAACATATGCTCCATTACTCTCTCCCCTAGAGCATGCATCACCTTTATTCTTAAAAATATAAACCAACAAACTCATGCTCCACTCATCTTACACTCATCTGACATATTTTAAGTCTTTAAAATAATATTAAAAAGTTTAATCCTGAAATTCCTTGATCTTAAGTATTTTCACACTAATATTCGAATATCATCAGGTCATACTACTTCACTATACTTCATTGTCTTTAAAGCCTCTCCAACTTCAGATTTACTAACACAACATAATAAAAATCTTTATTTTTATATAGGATATTAAGGTCATTAATTGATCCACTTATGTTGAATAACTACTTCTAAGAAAAGTACTTTTTTATCATCATCCTTAATGCATTTCATTTAAACTAAATTTTTCCTTTTTCCTATATCATTATTTGGTTATCTTATCCAAACATCTTTCACCCTCTTTAGTATCTAATATATTATATGAATCACTAAATGTTGAAGTGTTTGCATTAAATATTGCTTTTCAAAATCCCTATGAGTTAGTCTATTTCTTTCTCAATTCTCCAAGCTTTTACATCTAAGTGATGACATGTACAAATAAGTGAAACTTAGCCGTCGATGGGCAAGTTACATTTTATTAGATCCATTCATATAAGTGATAACATGTTCATTTCTCTTTTAAAATAAAATATTAACAATTATAAAATCATCAGATAAAATAAAATCTAATATCATTTTTATCTTCTTCATTAGTCATATTAAACACATAGCCACTATGAATACTTTTAAAATCTCCTACCACTCTACTAATATGTTTATTTAAATCTCCTCTAATAAATACTCTTTATTTAAGAGGTACACCTTATATTAATTCTTCTATGTCATTCCAAAATTTTTATTATGAATATACGATCAAACCTATTTAAGAAGCATAAATACTTATAACATTAATAATAATCTTTAAAGTTATAATTAAATCTCAAATTATATTAATTTTGAAAACATTATCTTTCAAACTCTTATCTATAATCACAGATACATGATTTAAGAATTACACATAAATACTTGTAATATTAATAATAATCTTTAAAGTTATAATTAAATCTCAAATTATATTAATTTTGAAAACATTATCTTTCAAACTCTTATCTATAATCAGACATACATGATTTTTAGTATAACTCCTACTTGAATACCAAAATTTAAAACATAAACTATTAATCTCGTTAGCCATTTCACAATCTATTGAGTTTTTTGAATACACAAGATATATATCTTCCTATGAATCATAATATATATTAATTTTATTAATTAACATATAAGAGTACCTATATTTTAAGTTATTATCCTAATTTTAGTTTCATGATACCTTCTTTTCTCTCATTTATCCATAATATGAGAACCCTTGTTTATTTAACACTCCACTTAGGCACCGATGAAGTAGCCCTTGCATATATTTCACTATATTCAAGTCATGCAGTATGTTACTTTCAAAGAACGCCCTATCATTGACATAATATATTAAAAAATTAATATCAAGATTTTTTGACAAGTTTTACATTAGTTGTCGGCTACCTAATACAATCATCCACTTTTCTCATTCAAGGCTTTAAACCTCGCAATAACAGTGTTAAGAAGATGAATTAATGAACAAGAAAAGTTCAAAAAAAAATTTGAGGAAAGAAACTAAGCCATGCATTAAGTTACCGGAAAGAAGAAACTAATTATTAAAGTTTAGTGGGGTTTGAGGTATTGAGTCTAAACTTATCATAAGCCTTACTTAGGATCATTTTTTTTCTAAGAAATAGTTTGTAATAACTGATATAAAAATGATTTTGTAACTGATCAGATTAGGACGATAATGGTCTTATAAGAATTGTAACACATGTTCACATAGAAGTCTCTTGCAAAGAACCAAAAAAACAGAAAAAGAGGAAATTTGAAAGGATAATTCCACAAAAAATCACACCTTTCACGTCATTAGCAACCGACGAATGGAATGAGGGAATAGGCATGAACGATAAGGGAATAGTTGGCTATAAAGGGAGGGAGAGAAGATCGGTTGAGGATCTTACCCTTATTAGTCGACCATCCATAGTCAAACTCAACAATCATGCTCATACAAAGCTGTCGATTCCTCCCACTTGCTCATGTGAAAGAAGCTCCTATTCAATCCCTCCTCTCATGAAACTTAGCCGTCGAAATTGCACGAGTATACCCCAAGCCCTAGCCGACCGAACTCCTCTTCTAACAGATGTAAGACCAACCTATGCTTGTAATACAAACATCACTTCAAATCAATGTCATTCCAATAAATGTAAAATCAACCTTTGTTTGCAATATAAACATCACTTCAAACTCAACTTTCCATTTGTCTGCAAGGCAAACTTCAAATATATTGAACAATGACATTCCAATAGATGTAAATCCTATGTTTGTCTACAAGATAAACTTAAATCACATATTAAACAATTGCATTCAAATGGATGTAAGCCTAGCCATTTTTTTCTGCAAGGCAAACTCCACATCTAAAATTATGACATTCCAATGAATGTAAGCCTAACACATGTTTGTAATGCAACCATCACTCTCAAATCATAATATTCTAATAGAAGTAAGTCCAACTTATGACTGCAATGCAAATACCACTCAATCAGCATTCCAATCAATGTAAGCTCAACCTATGTTTGCAATGCAACACTCCAAATCAATAGCATTTCAATGGATGTAAGTCTAATATTTGTCTACATGTCAGACTTCGATCACCATATTGAACATTGACATTCCAATGAATTAAGTCCAATATTTGCCTGCAAGGCAAACTTCATTAAAATTAAATTATTAGTTAAACTTATAAGTTAAGTTTAACTTAAATAATTCAATAAGCACTTGCACAACAACCACTGCGCACAACCCAAGTCTACTAGGGATTCCTAGGAGGAGGCAATCCATAACTGCTAATTAGGTTCCCTAGATAATATGGTTAATAACCCTTTGATGTTGATAGATTAGAATAATAGCAGTCCTGGGATGACGAAACCATGTGGTCTTGATCGAGACTACACCACTTTTTACTTTTACACAATCATCCACACCACACCACTAGGCCCCGATTTATGCCAAATATTCACATTTATTTTCAACCTTAATCAAGAGTGCCCCCTACTGCATTAAGAAGGGTATTTAACTTAGATGTTTGCATTCATAAGAAGTAGGAACTAGATCTAAATAAACCCTAATATAATATTAGGAAAAATTTGGTTGAATAAACATCAATCAACCACTTACAGAACAAACTCCCTAACATCTCTAAGATGACGGAGACTTCCAAGTGTTTTTCCTGAGTGATCAAATTTCTAACGACTCCACTAGGGATTACTTTTCTCTCCATCTTTGGTTAAAAAGTTAAAATATTTTTCTTAGAATATCTGGTTAAGTAAATAAACCATTGCAATATCAATAACAAATATAAAATATTTATCGAGCTATTCTTTTGTCAAAAGTTCATGTTTCTAAAATCAAATAAACCCTAACTTTTAAATTTTATAATTTAAATGTGAAAGAGTCAATGAAAAACCTGAAAAACCTGATAACTGTTAAATTAATGGAGTTGTGTAGTAAAATCAAATTTTTGTTCAGAAGTATAATTGAAAAAATTGAGAGGTTGAGATAAAGAGGGTATTAAAAAATGTGTGAGAAAGAGAGAGAGAGAGGTTGTGAAAAAAAGAGGAGGGAGAAATCTTCAGGAATTTTTATTTCAATAATCAACATAATCTGAGACAAAAAGATCATGACATCAAAAATACATAATCACACATACTTAATATGGGAATGAGTAGCATATCCTAACAAGTAAAATAAAAAAGTGACCATGATGTGACAAGGAAATATGAACAGGCAATGGCACCAACAATAAGAATGACGATTTATTATGATCTGGCATCAACAATAATGAACAGGCAATGGCACCAAATTGAAAGAAGTGTTCCATTTAAGCTGCATTGTGCTTGAATACAAGGAAAAGGGTCAACGGTGAAGAATATGGGTGTTAAGTACCAGGTGAAACAAAGCATGAAGATCATACTAAATCATTTAATGTAACTTAGGCATAAATGTTCCATCACTTACATAAAATGAATTTAGCATCCTAAACATATAAAGTTACCCTCACAAATTGCTGTACTTTCTCAGAAGTTGCCAGGGGTGGACGTTTCTTTATGTGCTCTCTGAGCCCAATAAGTGAATATCTGGAGAGCAATAGATTTAGTAAAAGCATCATCAGTTAAAAATTATTTGATTGTAAAATTAAAGCTACATATAGTGGCAGAAAAAGAATTAAATGAGCACAAAGCTAGGCTATTTTTAAATTTCAAATTTCAAATTCACGTTTATGATGCTAAAATATATATTTTTGTCACTTTGAGCAACAATCTCTGTAGTTGCATTCCTTGAATGGGAAAAATGAGGGAACAATATGCTAGATGAATTACAAAAGTAGTAGTTGACTAATAGATATAAATTGGTGAGAGAATATTACTAGAACAAATAACTCAAATATCATTGACTCAACAACATACTTCAAAAATAATAAAACCAATACAAGTTCCCAAGTAATTGAAACGAAGCACAAATGTCAAATATCCACAAGTTCTCAAAGATCATAATCTCATTCAAGCAGCTAAAAAAACTTTGACGTGAATATAACACGAAACTTATATTTGCTAAAGAGATCAATCCTTACAAGACATCATTGTTTCTTATTGAGAGGCCTAAAGCGAGCAGGATTACTCCAGGTAAACCTGCCAAGATTATGAAACTATTTATATTTGAAATCACTAAGTTGTGGGGTGAAAATGACAAGTTTAGAAAAGAAATAAGAAGCATAATCTAACATCTTAGAAAAAGGATAAATATTAGCTAGCCTTACCGAGTTATTGACTTTATGATAGATTTCAAATAATATTGTTTGCTAGACATATAGAAATCCACTATTTTCCAACCTATTCTATTATATAAACATAGAAGGAAAAACATATACTTCTTATTCACTGTCCTTTGGCACAAGAATAGTTCAACTATGGCCTCCTCTGTTTTTTTTTGTATGATTCTGTGTCAGCCGTTTTCATGGGGCCAACCTCTATGGTTTCTAATCATCTCATGGCTTTGCCACGTAAGCACATATGTCCACAAATCATTTATTTTGCATTCGATTCCAATGAATAAATCAAGTTTCACAAAATGTACATGGAGAACATAAATCTGTTTATTAATCCTTACAATGATGGATGCGCTTCTCTTTGGCTCACATAAGTAAAACCAACGTCTTCATCCTAGACAAAGCATGTACATAAAAGCGTCAAGAATAGAAAAGAAAAAAGAAAAGAAAAGATTCAAGGGAAAATAGAGAGGATTTGATGCTAATTTAATATAAAAATAGAAATATGCACCTCCAATAATGTCTTTGCTTGCATTGGGGACAAATGCGTATTTGCACCAATGAATTTAAGCATCTGTCCTTCTGTTACGCCGCCCTGCAGACCATAATAAGATAATATTCAGAGACTATATAAAATTGACTGCAAGCAAAAAAGAAAAAAAAATAAAAGATACATTTAGTGCTTCAACGTGATAATAATACTTTAGCAATATAACCCCCCAAGTTTGAATAGAACATAATCAATCGAGTGTTGTCAAAGATGAGACGGAAGCTTGCCTAGGAATTTGAGTGAGGCGAAAAGACATAATACAACCTGCACCCATCCTTGATAGACGTCATTACTAAGACATTGCCCATGAGAACATCTCGCCTTAAGAAGCAAGATTGCCTATGTCGTTTCATATCCTTAAAGCATAATAGTTCAAATACTAAAGATGGTTTAGTTTTTTATAATGAAAACTTGACTTGCTATGTGGAAAACACTAGAAGTTGGAGAAACAATGATGCTTAATAAAAATAAGATAGAATAACGTGCAATTGTTTCCAATTCTAAAATAATAATTCTTAAATATGAAGATTACAAGTTCCATGAAAAGAGAGGATGAGATAAGAGGACCAAATACCTGAAAGATCTAATCAAGGTGTTGGCAGTCAACAATAATTCAAGATATAGACAAGTATAGAGAGAAGGAAAAATAATAACAAAAGATAGTGTTAGAAGTCCAATAAAATGCAAGTTCACCTTTCATTTGAACCATAGTTATAGGCACTCAAAATATCTTCCAACTATAAAATAAGTTACATACCTAACTATGTCACATCCATGGTTGTTGTTGGATGTAGCCCTAGAATGGCTTGGATTTCCATTACTCCAATTGTACATTAAGACAAGCCAATAGAATGAAGTTATTTCAATCTCCACAAGCTCTATGCTCTATAAGGCTTATATGGATTCGTAGACAACTAGCTGCGACTCTGCCCAGTTGTTTTAACTCAATAGTTGGTTCCCAATAATAATTTTGAGTCTTTAATTTGAGTGTTAGATCATGATATCAAATGATTAAATGACATCAAAGTTTATGAGCCAAATTAGGGCCCGCATCAAATTGTCTATTCTTAAGTAACATTAACATTCTGGAGTTCAAATGTTATAGATTTATTTGCCCCAACAAGCAAAAAATAAATTCGTCAAGGTCCCCATTAAATAAACCCTTAGTCGAACTGAAACATGAGAAAAAGGAAGCGTGTCCTCCAAATCTCACTTGCCAATTCTTCCATGAAGGAAACTACTGCTAGCAAAAACGTGAAAAATAGAATACTATTTTTAAGGCTTTTGAATAGCATTATTTTTCCTTCCAAAGCTGCAAATTTGGTTCATTGTCAAATTAGGCTATTTTTACTCTCAAAGTAAAATTCTAACTAGTGCTGCTTCATGTACTCATCATAAGCTAATTAATCCACTACCCCAACAGCTTAGTTGATGGAACCATCCAAGATTGAGCCTCTCATGAACCCTATGGTTCCAACCATAACAAATTTTTAAGAAACTCCTATTGCTGTCATAGTTAAGTTCAACAGTGGTTGTCCTATCTCTCCTAATTTATATTTTATCAATATAATCATCGACTAAACACCTTATGACGCACAAATAGAGGACTTTGAAGATGTAAAGGTGAGCTCCAACATCAAATGACCTCAAGATTACCCTGGAAAGCTAGAAGAAAAAGCATCGAGCTCTAGCATTAGTTGAGCACTTGATCTTTCATCTCCCTCATTGTCACAAATTCACTTTTTTGAACCTCAAAAACAAAAGGAAAACCAAAAAAAAACCAAAAATTATTTATTTATTTGTTGGGATATTTTTATGGTATAAATAAATTATTCATGATTAAAAAAAAATTTGATGATGTGTTAGTTATTGTGAAATGATTAAATTTATAATTTAATGTTATGACTTCTATTAAATTGCAATTTAATTTAAATATAATATTAGATTGATAATTATGTGTATATGTTTCTAGTTAAAAGATAAATTAATAAATTTCATTAATTTAATTTTAAATTATCAATAAGTTTAGAGATAATTCTACTTGTTAATAAATTAAATTAGTTAATCGAATATTCTAAGGTATTGTTTATTTTCTTATAAATAGGTTAAGGATCAAATTAGACAAATTATATTTAGAAATTGGACATAAATTATTAAACGCGCTGCGTGATAATTAATCAATAAATTTAAGTTAAATAACATCTAAGTCTATAGCATGAAATGACAGAAATTAATTTTTATTAACCTGAAATATTAAGGAATATTCTAAATTTTTATTATTTCATGAATGAGCAGATATAAAGCATAGATAATAAGGTCTTGGAGAAGGAAGTATGGGTCATAACTGCCAAGTTAATATATAAGTTTCGATCATTAATAGAATATGATATGTAAATTCCTTTAATAAATTATTGTAATTTACTAAGTGATTAATTGGTTGTTTGAAATTGTGGTATTAGGAAGGTTGGGATTGTGGTTGAACTTGTAATAAGTGTTCTTATGAAGAAAAGACTTGTCGATATTGTTTATGCACGAAAGATATTTCGGACAGTTTGTTCCTCAAGAAAATTCGCCACTTAGATAAAATTTGCAATTTAAATAACTGTTGATATTGTTTATTGGAGAAGGAAGTGTTCTTATGAGCAAGTTTCTTCTTCCATGCATTTTTGGTTGTGTACAATATTGACTATTCACACTATATTCTTCATTTTTTTTGTAAATAATAATTGTTATGAGCTTATTTGGATTCAATCCATATGCATAGCTTTCATTTTATATGCAATTAAAGTGAACAATTAATTAATATGTACTCTTTGTTTTATTTTCACATTCAATATACTATCCTGATTCATTTCTAGTCATTTTACATATTATATTATGTAACTACTAAAGAACATGTTAAACATGTAAATAAGCTTAGCTTAGAAAGGTCATGTGATAGAAATTAGGATTGACAAAACATTATGATATTACCTACGTAGGATTTGGAGCAAAAGACTCTCTCAGTGAGGCAAAAGGGTCTCCAATTGATATGAATTGGAGCAAAAAAGCCTCCTATAGAAACAAAAAGTTCTCAACGTAGCTTTTAATCTAACATATGTTAGCCAATAACTTTAATACTACACATGGCATTTTAAAACCAACATTTACTATATAAGTATCACTTGATATTGTATGAATTATGTTTCATGCAAAGAAGATTGTTAATAAGTTACGCTACTACCGTATAAATCAAATTGATCAAGCATACAATCTATGTTTCACTTGTTCAGATTATCATGCATATTAATGTTCTATTCTTCAATATTTCAGTTCTATATTAAACTTGTTTATCTTGTTAAATCGTATGACTTATTTGTTGAAAATAACTATTTTACAAGGAAGAGTAAGTTTTGCCCCTTTTTGGAACTTTGTGGGGAAACTTTGTAAATAAGTTTTGAGGTGAGTTCAGTAAATTTTAAAAGTATTATTTCAATATTTGATGTTTTAAATACTATGTAGTTTATACTAAAAATTTCAATTTAAATGTTTCCACTTATTATGAATGTTAGTAGATTTTATTATATTAATGTTCGTGTGTACTATTTGGATGAATTTAGATGACTAAATAAATCTCTTATACTATTATGTGGTAAGTACAGCCTTTAGAATAGATGCTTGAGAAACATTCAGTCAGCAAAATCTATCCTCTCTATTACATCCCACTTCGATGGGTTGTAGGATATTATTACGGGGCGTGATAGAAAATGGTATCAAAACATTTGAATTCAAAGTACCAATTACAGAAGCATGATTGGATCCAGAGGTGATAGGAAGAAAATGGAATATGGTTTGATTTCTACAAAGCATAGAGACAGTGGCCCGATGAAGGGGCTAGCGACAACAGTTGTCGGACAGCAATCTAATACAATGATCAAGCAATGGGCCAACAATGGCAGCTGAATGGCAGTCCATCAAATGTGGTTGGTTGTGACCCGACGATGGTGGTTAGACAATGATTCAACTATAGCAGCCAATAGGTAATTCAATAAAAGTAGTCAAGTGGTGGTCTAATGACGATCAACAAATAATCAGTGGTGGTCGAGCAGTAAGCCGATGATACTCTAAGATTCTTCAAGCTTCAAAATTGTCTTCAATCTCCAGCTTAGGTCTCCATTCATATGAAAAATGAGAATCTATTTATACATTTTGAAAGTAAATTTTCTATAAATAAATAAAAAATTCAAACCACTCCATCAAATGACTCATAATAATCCCCACAATCATTAGATATTTTAGGTATTTTGGTGTCTAAATGAAGTCAAAAATAAGAAATTTTAACCTCGTTATATTTATCTCGTTGAGACACACGATTTGATTATAAACATGTTATTTTTGGAAGTTATTTAGAGACCTAAATAATGTCCAAAAAAAATCAATTATATTTTAGGTGCTTGACATGAACGCATCTAGACTCATATCAAGTTACTTTTAGCGTCATCAAGTCTGCTTTAATAAAATGGTTAGCTTGACTATATGTTTGCCAAAAGCAGAATTTTAATGAACGAGATTTTGATTTTGACTGATATCAAATCACACATATATCAAGATTTGTGCTTATACAGATAGACTTTTTTATGACATCAATTATGTAACACATGTCATTTAGTTGGGTGATTTGTCACAAAATGGTATCACTATATCACACTCTCATCCAAATGCCCAAATGCACTCTAAAAGCTCACACGAAGCTCTTTAGTTGCCATATTCAACTTAAAATTGGTCCCTTGTATAAACATTTACCCTATGTTTACAATGTTCCATTAAATGATATACTCCATGATTGTTCATAAGAATTCTTTAATCTGGTTACATTGACTACCACCGCCAATTAGACCTAATTAGATCAAGATTCATAACAAAATGGGATGACAGAGCAATGTGATCATGATCAGGCTCATCATCAATCCCTCATTATTCACTCTACGCAAATGGCAGTATACTTTGCGTCTTTTCTAAAATCAAATTCTTGGTATAATAATTTAAGTATTTAGAATCTAATGACTAGCATTAATCAAAAGTTATCTCATACGATCAATAGGAATAGTTAACCAAAGTGGTTTGTGCTAATAAAAAATCTCAAACCATATCATAAGAACCTCATAAAATAATGAAAAAGTCTCTTGCTAATCGCTTATCTACTACTTAAAGAGCCATTTGAAAATTTTTCCAAGCAACACTTGTACACAATTTAAGGTAGAGCTAACATATACAATAAACGGAGCTGATTGTAAATAAAATCAAGTTTTTTTATGAATGTTAATTACAATAATGTATTATGAATTCAAAGCGCTCTTCTCTCATCTCATTATCAAAGTGGAGTTTTCTTAGCTAATATTCATCATTATCTGTTGTCATAGTGGATTTTTCTAACCTTATCAAGATCAACTCTCTCAATTCATTCTTTCACAATTGCAAATTTATTTTGCACCTTGTTGATCTCAGATGTCAACTTGGTATTGTGGACTAAAGAAGCCATCTAGAAGGAATCATTAATACCACATGCAAGAACTTTACATGAAAGACGTGCAACATGAGATCCCGCAACTTCACCAATGCCTCGCAATGTATGAGCAAGGAGGGCATGTAGAACACACCAAAAATTTGAATAGGATGAAGGGAAAGAAAAAAATTTGGTTTCACCTAATGGTTTTATGATGTGTTAGAAAAAAAGGAATTACCATATCATCAATTTGAACCAAGGAAACAATCCCAAGACGTCGACAAGAACATAGACATTCCAAATTTTGAAGGATAACTCAATGACGATAAGTTTATTGAATGTATGGGGTTCCATCAAAGGAGTCTTTAAATACAAAAAAGTTTTCCATGAATGCAAGGTATAGTTTGTTGTAATCAAACTAAAGAAGAATGCATTTATATGGTGAGAGAACTTGAAGAGATGATGCGTAAGGGAAAGAGAAACATTATTATTGGAGGAAAAAATTAAAAAAGAATTGTAGTGAAAATAAAAATTGGATTACTATTGACAGATGCTTTATTTAAATTCCATAATCTTCAGCATAAGGAGTTGTTCATCTAGGAGTATGTCGTGGATTTTAAGCAATTCATAATGAAGTGTGATGTTCTCATACTAAAAGAACAAACAATACTACGTTCCCTAAAGAGTTGTGTTTGGCGATATCGAATGTGATCCAATTACAATAGTATTGGACATTTTTTGATATAGCCAAGTTACGAATCTATATATTCAATGCCTCAAGCACCACTCATAAAAGAAACAACCACTCATAAAAGTAACAACCTTAACAAGGATGACATGTCTAATATAACAAAACTAACATCCAAGTTTGATGAAACAAACTCCGCTATGACAATCAAAACAACAACTCACTTTCCAACTCCTTAACATAAAAAAATTTTCAAGTACATGGGTTTATACACATATTCTTTGATTGTCCCAATTGATGAGTGATCTCCCTAGTCGAAGAAATAACTCAAGGAAATAAAAACAAGGAAGAATTAAATGATGAGGTGATCTACATAAATGAAGACGATTTACTTATTTGCTAAGTGTTGAACATGACAATAGTCAAGGAAGAGGATTGATTGTGGCACATCATTTTCCTAGCCCGTTGCACAATACAAAGCCAAGTGTCATATTATTATTTATAGTAGCTGTTGGGAGGAAATACATCCACAAAGGTAGTAGATAAATTGTCTCGAAACCTACAAACATCCTAAATCTTACAAGCTATCATGGTTAAGAAAGGGAGTGCAATAAACCTGGTGAAGAGATGCCTAATCAACTTCTCCATTGAAAAATATTAGCGCATGTATGTTTGGTGCAACATCATTCATCTGGATGTTTGCCAATATCATATTAGGGAGACCATCACAATATGATTTGTATGCAGTCCACAACAGCTCCAAGAACACATACTACTTCAAGAAACATAGCGACAAGATCTTGTTGATATTTTGGCAAGAGGAACTCATTGAAATAACCTAGAAAGAAACAATGGTTTCCAAGTCAATGTTTATACACATGGAAAAGACAGATTGTTGGTGACATCAGAGTCCTGGAAGAAAATCTTGATGATGAATCTCTTCCCAAGGAGATCAACACCAACTTTTGCAGTATCAATATATATTCCCACCCAAGGTACCTCATACCTCAAAAGTAATGAGATTGAAAAAATAGAAGATTGAAGCCATCCATGTTGGGCCAAGCCTGAGATCCTTCACCATAGGAAGGAGTGCATATGGTTCGGTACCCTTTGTCAACATTTCATCAAGCAATTCAACTCTATAACTACAACAATAATTGAATAAATGAGTTATTGAAACTTAATAAGACATTGAAGATGAATCTTCTCCAACAAAATGAGATTAACACAAGCAAAATCATTGACACATGGCAACCCCTAGGCTAGGCGCCTAACACTAGCACCTACAAGGCAACCTAACTGCACGTTATACTGTCACATAAGCTCTAGTTGGGTACTAGCCTCTCTAGATTGTGCGCCTAGGCATGGTGGAATTATCTAACTTCACCAAGATCAACACTCAACTCATTCTTCCGTAATCGTAGATTTATTATGTGCCTTAATTATCTCTAGTGTCAAACAATAATATATTTAGCCTAAATTATAAGGTGAATAAAGCAACATAAGAATGCGGAATATGTAGAAGATGAATGGAAAGCTAAGCCAAGGTTGGATGGGTTATCTCTTCCATTAAAAGAATAATTTTAATAATTAATTAATATATCCAAAAAATTAACAAATTATTATTATATTATCATAGTATGATATTGTTATGAATATAATGGTGCAACATTATATATCTATCTATATATATATATATATGTGGGCCTGTGTGTGTGTGTGTGTGAAGATGAAGCAAGTGGTGATGTACTTCTATTCCATGCAAAGCCATCACCTTTAGTCATATAATTATTTTTTTTTGTTTGAAGGTAGCTTGGGTTGGCCTAAGTAAAGACAATAGCCATTTGGGACCATGATTAGAATGTCGACATAGCAAGGAAAGGGAGTGGAAGGTTCAACATGCCAAGAAAATTGCATGAAAACTTTAAATATTTATAAATCAAGATTCAAAAAAATTTACCCAAGGGGTGTCCTAGATTCATGCATGCATTTTTGTAGGTGTTTATTTGTATTAATAGCTTTTGGAATTCTCCTTAGATTCATGTATGAAAAGTTTTGAATATGACTATGAAAATTTAGGTTGTAAAACTCATATTTTGAAATAAAATTAAAATGTTATCATATCTTTGGAATTTAGTTTGGGTAGTTTATTCGTAAACTTAGATTTGATGACCTTTGTCAACCCAATCTATTGGTGAAGCTTGGCTTATCCTCACATTGTGTCCATCTCTTAACATTATTCCATCACATAATATTATAACTTCCCCTCACTCTCCGTTAACATCAAGGTAATGCAAGACTTTTTTTTTCTTACCTTCCCATTTTGGCCTTTTTTTAGATATAAAAACAAAAAATCCTTAAACATGTGCTCTATTTTAATGATAGCAACTGAACAGTCTACTATCTTACTCCACTATAAGTGAAATTTAAGCCTTCTCTTATTTTATGATTGCAAGTTGGAATTTTTACCAATTAAAGAAGCGTTATGTTGCATTATTCAAGTGCTATAAAATTTAAGCTAATTTTAATGGTATCAGCAACAAAAAAAAGCTTAACTACTGGGAGACTGTTAAAAAACCACATTAGATTTTTAATGACTAAAAATTTTTCATCCAATGAAATTTCTAAAATAATTGTCTACCATTTAAATTTCATCTTGTGTTCTTTTAGATTGTGCTTATTATCTTACTTCAAATTATGCATTCCAATCCACATTTCTTATGGCAAATGAGATAAAACTGAGCTTTTAACAATCTTTTAAACTTCGACAATGTCAAAATTGATAGGCCATAGTATTTAGAATATGACACCCAACCCCACAAATGTCTGTAAGGATGACTTCAAATGAGAAAATTCAAATTTTTCCATTTGAATATTCATAAAACATGAAAGATATATTCAAGAACCTCAAACGGATTGTCTTTTACCCCAGTTTTAATCGTTTCCTCTAATAAAGTAACTGTAGCTTTTCTTCACTTTGAAATGAAGATTTTTTGGCTTCTTTTCATTTTCTTTTCGACTTGTTTCCTTATTGATAGATTCTCCTTGGTAAATTATTTTATTCAATTAAATAGCTCTCTTACGATTGGATAGGAGGAAATGGAGCAAATATTGGTGGTGCTATTATAATAGTAAGAGCTTCAAAGCATCCATCATTATGGCCATTTGTTCCTTCATGGTGTCCATTAAATCAATCATCTGGTTGGCCATCTCTTCTTTCATAATAAGAAAATCCCCTTCATTTGTTCGTGATCTCTCCTCCTAGTCATTGTCCCCAAGCTTCATAGAATAAGTAAGAGTATCCTTATCAGCCCTTAATTTAAACATGAATGTTTTTCTATGGAACTAGCGCTATAATACAAAATCATGATCTAAAATTGAATGTGCAAAAGACTTTTGGAACCATTAGAAACTTTTTAAGGACAAGAGTGCCCCAATGCAATCCTTGTTTATTGTAATAATTACAATTTGCCACACTAATTGTGATTTCTATGGTGCTTGAAAGTGCTACAATTGTTGCGGTTTGTTATAGTGGTCGGGTAAGAGAAAGAGGGAGGAAATCTTTGGGAGAGTTGAAGTTTATCTTGCAAGAAATAGAATGTTTATAGGTAAAAAATAGCATAAATTAATTTAAATTTGACCGTTTCTTCTAAACCAACTCCACATAAATAAGGAATAGCATTATCCCTAACTCTACTATTTAGGAACAATCCTACCCTTCCTAAGCTAACTCCACAAGCTAATTCCACAGTAGAAGGAAATTCAAATTTAAATTTAAAATACAAACATATCCAGAACATGTTCAACATTCAAAAGTCAATCATAACTAAATGTCATCGTGCCATCAAACAATTCAAATTTCCTATCTCCCAATCTTGATCTTCAGTCACTGATTGACAACCAATTTTATAATGTGGACTTTTGATAAGTCAATCTTCCTATACAACACAGCGATCTAAAAAATTCTTTCAACGAGCTCCCTCCCAAATCAAAGAGAATGCAACGATTAGATGGGACAAATAGCAATAAATTTTATATTATGCCTTATTTATATATGATACATACAAAAGTAGTTTACCCACATTGCTTAGAAAAAAATGTGTGGTGGATTTCAATTTTGGAATGCAATGGTAACTTGAAAACATTATTTGATCAACAAGTTTTTATTAAGTATTTAACAAATTAAAAGTATTTAAATAATTAAAATAACTTTATTAAGTGATATAACAATTTTTTAATGTCTCATTTCACTCACACGAGCACCAAGAATGGTGATTAGCGCCTTGGATATTCAACATTATATCTCCCAAAGGACGCCTAGAATGTCTAACAGCACTAATTGATATGCATAGCAACTTATGGTTAAATTAAACAGACCTTTGGAGGCATCCATTCCACTCCATGAAGCAAGCAAGATTCTCCATAGCAAGCTCTTACTGCAGCAACAAATAAAGTACTCTTAAAGAAACGAGAGTTTCCATCATAGGGTTCACCATAATGAGTCAAAGATCTAACATCAGCTACAGGAGGAGGCCCTGATGTACAGTAAACATACAAAGTGGAATCTATGAATTCAACTATTTAATTTTCACCCTGAAAAATAAGAAAACAGCAAAGATTACCAAGTTCATCATCAAATGCAAGGCAATATGCTTTCAGCTCAGGAGCTGTTTCTCGATTCATGCGTTGTCCAATTAGAAATGCAGCTAGTAGTGACTCACTGACCTTCTGTACCTTGTTACGCTCTAACGGAAGAACATCTCTTAGAACACCCTTCACTTCTTCAAAACCTAGATGACCACCTGCCAATACTTCCCTGAGGGCACCAACCAATCTCATTTCTGCCGTTCCTTGTCCAGCATAACGTGGGAAGTTCCCCATGCCCATAATTGTGCCTTCAGGATCAGCTATAAAGATAACATCTGGTGGAAGAGCTTGAACAAGATGTGGCCAAAATTGATTCATGGCATGCCTTTCACCTTCGCTCCACTGGGTAGCTTCTGGAAATGTATTTGCTCGTATTGTCATTGCAGCAAAAAATGCACCAAGTTGTGCTTTGGAAACTTCATCATCTTTTAGCTCTCCTCTAGCTTAATAGCAAAATAAGAAAATCAATCAAAAATATCTAACAATAAGGTACATGCTTGAAAGCCTACCTCCACTCAAGTGTTTCTAGAATAAAGAAGAAACATAAAAATTAGGGTCATGAAACCTTTACTGAAAGATGACAGATCAAGATTAAGATTCAAGATGTCAAGTACTTTAATAATACAGAGTAATTCCTATGAGCATTGGCACATCTAGCAATTTATAAAATGCCAGAAAGCTCAAAAGTGCTGTGGCCAATGCAAATTCTCCATAAATGATGAACATCAGGACAATTTGTAAGAGGCCAAAATTGAAATCCATATATACACAATCATGTGGCATATTTTACCTAAAATGGAGATCAGAAGGCAATGGAGAGAAATAAATAAAAATATTTAGCATGTGGAACTGACACAAAAATAAAGCAAGCTAGTTTCATGATAACAAAGTTTGTTAAATCCAAAAAAAAAGGTCTTTTCTTTCACATTAGTGACACCTCCATAAAGCTCACGTACCAACTAGTTAGCGCTTATGGTTGGAATAAGCTAATTAAGGATCCAAATACTAAGATGTGATTAATAGCTGAGTGATTAACACTTTAAGTTTTGAAACAAAGCACTCCATATGATAAAGATCCCTATTAGTTTGGAATTTTGAAATTAAACATCATATGTAATCATCACAATCATTAATGTCGACCAAACTATTTGGGGTTGCTTTTCCAAATCCTAATTCTCTATTCATTCATGTTCAATGCTATATGAGTATAATATTATTGTGAGTAATAATCATAGTAATATCAAACAAAATGGCAATCATAAGCACTACTTTAAGCAATGTACTACAAATAGACAACATCATATAACCAATCACTAATATAACAAGATTGCCAATCATCTATAATAACCAAGCTAACTAAATCAATCATTTAGGGTGTATAATTCAAGAATCTAGATTAGTAATCTTGGCACAAGAATTGTAAAGGAGACATTAATCAAGTGAAACATTAAAGTTTCATAATAACTATGCTTGGCCATATGACCATACTGATGTTATTAGGTAGTAAATCTTCACTTGTATAGAAATTGGTCTAAATGACATCTAAAGATCATTCAACATAGCAAAATTGCATCATCAAGAGAGCACCAAACATTTTATCATTTTGTCTATATTCAGAGATACGGAGGTTTAGTTTTCACAATTCTAAGAAGAACTAGTGACACTTATAAGGAAGTTTATCATTTTGAAATGGATTTCTATTAAAATAGAGTTATTAGAAGCATTGAAGAACCACAATTGAAATAAGATATGTCTAATGCAAATTAGCCAATCCTCGTTCTATTAGAATCACAAAATCAAGGAAAGAAGAATGGGCACAAATAATCTTTATTGAATGAGAAAATTTGGGTTTATATTGATCACTCAAAAGGACAAACTATGAGATTACTGGGGAACACAGAGAGAAAAAGTCGAAACCCTAAAATCTCCAATGAGCTTATTTTAGTCATTTGAATGTCAAAAGATCATTGTGAAAAGTCTCACTCTGCCATGATAATCATCCATATTCACTTGGTTTGAGCAAACAAATTTTCTACAAGCACACAAAAATAACCTCCACTTAGAACTTTGCTTCTTTGTTATTAATAATTGATATAGAATTCAATTTTATGCCTTTTATTCAAAGTCTGTCATTACTACTATATGTCCTTAGCATCTTTGTTCCAACAAAGCTTTAGAGTTGGTAGGAACCTTAGCTAGCTTCTTCTTTCACTACAAAGGTCCTTTTCCAACTCAATCCAAGCTTTCTGAAAGTAGTTGGCTTGTTTGCTTCCACCTTTTAAAGATAAGCTCCCTTACTTGAGAATATTTGATATTGATGAGCAAGTTGCAGTACTTAGTTGTTCTTCATTTAAATTATTTTGGTGAAGGGATGAGATCATCTACAACTCCTCAACAACATAAAGGTTTGATGCAGAAGACACTTTGGCAAGCCTCTTTGCCTCAATCCACTTCATGAAGTCACTTTATCCCTATCTACATGTATATACCAAGGAGATCCATCTTCCTAATGGCAAACAACCATAGACTAAAAATAAATTACAACTTATGAGAAGGTTGTATTCATAGAGGTATGAACCAGTACTAATTAAACCTTGAGAATTCTTCAATCTTCTCTCAAAATCTACCAACAAAACCCAAAAAATTGAGCAAATAACATCATTCCTCCTAAATGACTACCACATTCTCATAAATACACTTCTTTGAGAATAACATCTTCTTCTTAGGCATACTTTAGATATGGTCTAGACACAAACCGCCTGAAGAAATAACTGTCAACTATATATTGAGTTGCCATCATCTAAAATATTTTAGTGTCTCAAACATATTCTAATATTCAACCACTAACTATATATTCAATGAAAGGATCTACCTAGCATGGCGAAGTTTCAACATGCATCATATAAAACTCTTCAATATTTAACATATATAATTTGATAACAGAAGTGCTACTAGTGTCACATCCTATTTTGACCCCATTTCAATCAAACATGAGATATAATAGAGGCATACAACCTAATCAGATGGACTTCTCACCAATACCTATTCCTGACCTTTAGTCTTTTACTAATAAGGATAGAGTGAGTAGAAAATTATCTATCCATATCATTGCAAGAACTCAAAATTTCATTTTAAACTCTTTAATAGATTCATAAATAATGAAATGAAAACATGTGTATGATAATCATCAAATTAAAATACAAAGCTTCTAATAAAACTTTAAGCGGAAATTTCTACGTACTAAAACTCTTAAATTTATATCATAAGCATTCATCTTCTACAAAATATCTAAAATTGTACTGCCAAAAATACAAGTTAAATCATTCATTTATTTACTACCCCACCGATCCTTTCTTTTTTCTGACAAAATTATAGTTGTAATATTTGATGAGCTTAACACTCAATGGATAAACAATCATAATATAAATTTCAAACATACAAGAAAGAAATAATAATATGCATGTTAGCCTATGACTAACATGAGCACTAATTTTGATAAATACAATAAGCTTAGAGTAGTAGTAACATTAAATAAAGATGTATTTTTATACATAAGAAAATAAACTGAACATTATTATGAACTTTAATTATAACAATTTGGAAAAAATAAATATAACTATTAAGTCTCAACTTATTTATAGCACTACTAGGCCATTTGTATATGAAGTTACTTCCTTTACAAATATTTTCCTTCTTATTCATAATTTTCATAATCTTAAAAATAACATATAATGTTTTCATAGGCTTTGGCAAAATTTATTTCTTAGTTTGTTACCTTGCCCGTCAACTATATTAACTATTGATAAAATCTGATCATCCCAATATTTAAATTATCAACAATCTTTGATGCAAGTTAGACTGTCCCCAACTTTGATATCAATAAACAGGAAACTCTTTTATTTTTCTACTGAGCATTATCTCATTAGAACTTTTTGTCTTTCCTTGCATAGGTCATCATAATATGTCTACCTATTACAACTGATAATGACACTTCAATAATATTTCACTATCTGATAATATCACTTTTATTTACATGTACTTATAACGTGGATGTGTACCTATTAAAAATCAATGTATAGCATCACACATCAAGAATATAACAAAACATGTAATATTCAACAATTAATATTTAAATCATACTTCACTTTAATTAATTTAGTTTGAATTCCATAAAATAACCTAAATTCATTATGAGCAGGTAATCATATACATACAAATTAAACTTATTGATATCATCAAAATATGCTCAATATGAAGGAATTTTTACATATACATAACAAGTGGATATGCTTATAGTGCTTGCATACATTCAACCTATAAATAGTTTGCTCCTTAAATTAGAAATTGAAAATCTCACCCTGATTACTTAGTCAATTCCATGATATTTTTTTTCCTTTGTTCACCTCAAGTTCATTTTCTTTCGTAAGCAACCTATAATTAATAATTTTCTTAGTTTACCACAATTTCTTAAATAATAATATAAATATAAAATAATTGTTTATGAATAATTTTTTACCACAAAATGGTTTCTCCTCATTCAATCTTTGAAGCCAACAACTCGAATCCCAAACTCACTTCGTAAAAATCTTCACAAATTTTCCAAATTTCACTTCCAAACCCAAGCTTTTCTCCTCCCTTCTTCCATTATTCTTCTTATTTCTCTTCTTTTCTTCCCATAACCTGTTACCAACAAGCCTTCGATTTTTGCACCAAAGGCTACTTATAGGAAGGAAATATAATGAAATTGTTAAGGTTTAAATTAATCACATATAACTATTAAATAATTATAAAATATTATCTTAATTTTCTCACAATCATATCTTCAATCTTCCCTTTCTCTTTTCTATTTCCCTCAGCTCTAACGCTTGATATTTTTGGTTTCACCACCAAGTGAAGCTACAGAACAAAGAAATGTGTCTAAAGAATGGATTGATAGTGCTGGTGTTTATGTTAAATATACGTTAGGAATTAAATTACCATACCTCACTGCTCAAAGCTCCCAGACATTCTCCTATGCTCGGCTATGCTAAGTTACGGGTAAATGAAATGGGTTGAAAAACCAATAGCTTAAGTAGTGCTTTAGGTCATTTACAAATATTAATATTAAATTAATTGTTAATACTCCATCACAGCAATACTATACCACTATAACCCAAATCAACCACAACATGCAAAGGAAAGTGGAATTAGCTTCAATAATATAAATGGGCGTATAGTAAAAATCCATTAAAAACTTTACATTAATTGATAAACTAATTAAATAAGCTAATATAATTATATTATTTATATAAAAACCTTTATTTCAAAATGATCAAAATGAAATGCAAATTTTGTAAAAAAAGTTTTAATGATTTTTGGAATGTACAAAAAAATGGGTATAAATTTTAAATGAATTTTAAATTATGCCTTATGAAATTTTTTACGTATAACAACTAGGATTGCCAATCTTAGAGAGAAAGTCAACAAATTGGTTCTACTATCTCAAAATTTAGACATCTCAAGGGAAAATAGAAGCGGGGACCAACTCTTTGTCAAATTGTAAACCAGTTAAGAGCACTAACACTTCGTGTAAATGTTGATATGTGGGAAGCAAAAGAATAATAAAATGGCATTAGACAACAATTGGAATCTTCAACACAATATCAATCTGAAATCCTTGATTTTCTAAGGCTCTATCAGTATGCACGAACCATATCAAAGTATCACGAGTCATCTTGATAACAACATCGACCTCAAAAGTAAAGTCAGCAACAAAGTCGACAAATGATTGTAAAAATAATTGGAGTCCTCAACATATGAGGGATTTAAATTCACTCAATTCAAATACCAACTTGAGAAGTTGATTAGAACACATAAGCTTAAACATCAAAACCCTTATATCAAATGCAGATGGAAATAAGGACACACCCTTAAAGTTGTCACCATCAACGCCAATCCAAGCTTCTCCATAATAGGGTACCTTTATTCAACCCCTTTTCAAATTTTTGTTAACATAATATATATGTTGTTGATTTCTTCAACTCATAATCATCACAAAGATGGTCGCATCCTCACCCATACAAAGATACAAAAATAATTCATCTCCAAGCTATAGACTTTATAATATAAGTGGTTATGATATGAAGTCCTTCAATTAGTTAAAGCTAGGTCACATTCTAAAGTCCACTCAATATCTTAGGTTCCTCATAATAATATGAAGAAAGGTGAACATTTAGCATCGTAGTTTGAGATAGAATAACTTAGTCTTGCAATCTGACCAGTTTGTTTTCACAACTCCTTGGTTATTCAAGAGTTATTCGGAGAGACAGCATGTCAAATAGCATTTACCTTATCAATATTAACATGAGTCCCATCGTGGGCTATCATAAATCCTACAAATTTTTCATTTCCTGTGCTGAAGAAGCGATTCAACCTCATATACTTTCTTTAAAAACCAATACTTTCCCGCAAATTGACAACATGTTGCTAAGAGATTTGTCTTTTGACCAGCAATTCCACATTAACTTCCATATTACTTTTTTTATTTTTAAGACAATATTCATCATTCTTTAATAAGTTATTCCAACATTCTTCAACCCAAATAGCATAATGTTGTAAGCATAAACATTTTCCAAAAAGAGCACAGCCTTATTATATTGGTCAGTCAACTACATCCATTTAGTAACGGCAGTGTATGGAAGGTTGTTCTCCGACCAAGTTATTGGAAGAGCAATAATGTCTTTAGTCTCTCAATCCCATTTAGAAAAATCATAAACATGACTCTCAATCATCATCAACTAACAAAGGTCAACATTCATCTTGTGAAATAAAGCTTGAAAATGCACCTATAGAACTCCATAATCAATGAGGATGTTATATACATTGTAGTTAACAATCAACACGTGTTATCAAAGGTTTTATGAGCATTTGATTAGTCTTCATCAGAGAGAAAGTGTCTAACACATCAAAAGAAAACGAATCGAAGGTTGTGAACACTTCACCTTACTTTAATCATTTGAGCAAGATTATCTTGATGCCTTAGTCCCTAATCCACCAAAAATCATCAAGATTATTCACATAATCTAGAACAGAAGAGCTGACACCAATTCACCATTCTCTTCTACATTAGTACCTTGAGTTAGCGAAGTTCAAGTTCTCAAGTCATAAAGTCCTTCAATAAAGTCACGGACCATTAACTCAATGGAAGCTACAACATTTGTTCCAGTTACCAAGGTTAAAAGGCAAGTGCATCAAAAGCATTAACCTAAAATAGTCCTTGTGTTGGATGTTAATAAAAACTTCTGCCATTGAGACACATAGAATATAGGTTGAGTGCTATTTCTAATACGACACCCTTTCACTAAGGGGTCGTCGTACATTGTTCCCCTTTCATTTTTCATGTCCAACTTATGATCATAACCTTGTTTTTGCTATTAGTAATAAGCCTCCTTACCAAAGCCAGTCTATTGTATTCTTCCCCATTAATGTGGATGTTAGCTAGCTTAAGAAATCCAACCACCATCTTAGGTTATTTCATTCATAGTGCAAAATAAAAAAACACCCTTTACAATTACAAAGGTCCTAAGTACACCACCAAGATGACCAAAGGCTCCAAGTCTAAAAAATCACAAATCTTAGACTCGGCAGGAAACGACTCTTAGCACAGGAAGTCCATTGACGTGCACAATGACTTCGCAAAAGGAGGGTGATAAGGTTTGATGAGTATGAACTTGTTGGCATGAAATAATCCATTATCTGACAGAGCTTATCAAAAGTAACATAGTCATATTGTCTCACGCTCTAACATAAGCGCTCCATGTTTCTAGTCAACAACATCCCACTTTTTTATTCAAACCATCTCCAAACTTATTGTAGCAAAAACGTTGAAAACTAGATTCATCCAATGGAAATTACTCGAACTCACTCAGGCCTACTTAGATTACAATGCCAAGATAAAAAGATTCGGTTCAAGAAACAACGATTGACTATGGAAATTCGAGTTTCCATTGATCCTTCAATGAATCATCATGCCTAGGGTGGCTACAGGCTCAAAAGGGCAAATAGCATTTCCAAAAAATGATCTCAATTCTTAAAAGTGAATCTTTAGAAGAAAAAAAAAAAAAAGAAGCTGCACTTGGGGCCCGGGCCACGAACCCTATTCATTAAGTGAACGGCGGATCTATAAACTAGGCAGTATAGAGGACTATTGTGGAAGACGTAGCTGGACATTGTTGTGGCCGCTTGTGTGACCACCCATAAATTCAACGCCTGTCAAAAAACAGGTCCTTCCGGACGGCATTTCTACCAAGCCAAATAGACTTGATCAGGTAGGCCCAGATCGATACAAGTATACAGCAATCATAAATATTTTAAGATACCACAAAACAAGGTAATGTGAACTTTGAAGCGCTCCGCTAGACAAAAGAAAAAATAAATAAATATCAATTAGGGAAACCTGATTTAAGAATGGTGTTAAGGACCTTCATGGCCTGCTCCTCGGTCAATGACCTCGTCTGCTCTGGACCCGTGCAGATCTTAGCCTGAGCATCGAGCACTATCTGATTGGGCCGCAGGATGTTCGAACAACGGTACATCGACGAGATGTCCGGAATCCGGCTGTCACACTCCATAAAAGGCTTCTCCGCCACATCCGGTGGCTCGAGAGAGGATCTTACATCGAAGGCGGACAAGCTCCGCCGGTAGCCAATCCCAATCGAGAGGCCAACCGGCTTACATTGTTTGGGTAAGAAACACAGCCAACATTGCGAATTCGAGAGGCGAGAACACTTGACGTATGCCCGGGAAGTATTAGGTTTAGGGATAGGGTTTGGAGTTGGGAGTGAGCTCATGGTGGAAATGGCGTCCCCTCAAAACTTGCTAATCATCTCATATACTTCTGGTCGCCACAGAAGTCGATAACGACCGGCAGTCAATTAGGGAGACTGACTGTCCAAGCGGAGATGAAGGAACAAAGCTTGTCTGCGCTGCTCGAAATCCAGCTTCGCTTTCGGGGCGGCCGTCGTAAAGTGAAAAATCGAACTTTTATATGAATAAAAAATAATTATTATAAAAAAAAATGATGTTCAAAAGTGATAAGAAAATTCTGATTTAAATAAATTTTTTTGGGACCAATTTAAATAATTATTAGGATAAATATAAATAAATAATAAGAAATTTTAAAATTAATTAATAATAAATTATTTAACATAAGAAAATAAAATATAATTTTAGTAATTATTATTATATCAATTATTTTTTATTACTTTTCTTCAAATTTCTTACTTTTATTCATTTTTATTATAATAATTATTTAAATTAAAATTATCATAATTTATAATTACTATTGAGTGTAAAAGAGACAAGAATATTTTAATTTAAAAAATTATTATAATAAAAATGAATAATATAAGAAAATTTAAAAAAAAAAGTAATAAGAAATCACTGATATAAGAAAATGAAACATAATTTTTAATAGCACTTTTATACTTAAATTATTAAATTTTAACACATTTAAATATTATTTTATTAAAAGAGCTGATTTACGAGCTAATTAACTGAGTTGGAGCTAGCTTGATTGGTTTGTTAGCTCATCAAAATTCTTTCTAATCGACTTGCTCCTTATCGTTCCTCTTTCATGAAATTTACACATGCAAATAACAAAAGCATGAGTATAAATACTCAAAAGGTTGCATGAAATTTTCCATAAATTTTTAATATACAATTGTAAAACAATGGCTATGCAAATTTATTTTCATATCATACACGTTTACATACTATAATGCATCGATACCAATGAATCAGTATTTTGATAAGAATAATTCGTTATAGTATATAAAAACTTTGCAAGTCTAAAATAATAGTAAATTTTATAAGATTTAACATTATACTAAATTCAATGTTACATAAATTATAAAACACTTTTACAAATAACATTTATAAGACTAGTTTGATTGTCTTAATGAACTAAATAAATCATATAAATATTTAGAAGTTTTCTAAAATATCATAAAATTTAAAATACTCATTGAAAACATAATATAATCATATCAATATGTGTTTAATAACTAGAGTAATAATATACTAAAAGTTACAAGGTGGAAATGTTTGAAAATTGAGATATCTCTATTTTTTCAAAGTTTGTTCAAATAAAATACCAAAATTTTAACCAAAAAGTAAAATTTCTAAAAATTTAAGTAGGGTAATGGTAGTTTACTTTAGAAAGGTCAATTTTTTTAACTAGCCTAATGAACAAAATAAGCTCTAAGACCCTCAAATCTTTCTCTTCTCTCCTCTCTCTTTAAGACTCACTATAAAGGGAAAGTTAGAATTGTGGAGAAATGTAATTATATAAAAATTATTTTTAATTAATATAATAAAAGTATAGAAATGTAATTATTAGAATTATTTTATTTTATTAAATTTTTAATATAAACTCATTTATCTATTGAAATTCATAATTTCAAAAATTATGAAAAATATCCAAAAAAAATATCAAAATATGTCTAGAATACTCTAATAAAAACCCTTTACAAAACAAATACTATATAGTCCTATAAAACTAGTTATATGAATACATGCAAACCTTGAAAAGTTCAAATAAAAAAACTAATTTCATAATTTCATGTATAAAATGCTTATAAAATTTGAATAAAATATTTATAAAATAGAGTGCAAATGCCCTATAATGTGGTGAAGGTTTGAAAATCAAGCTTAAAATGAATTCAGAAAATACATTTAAATATCATATGTCATTTTTATTCTAATAATATTTCAAGAAAATTATATCACTTATAAAATATTTTTGTATGACTATTCAAAGCTTGAAATCATTTGGATAAATACCTTGAGACATATTTTAAAGCAACTTAATTAATTTTACATGCATGTATAAAAGTAAGCTCCAAACAAACAAGCATCCAAGACTATTATAATAATTTCATAAAATAAAATTATACCTAGGAGTATTACATAGAAAATTTAATTACTAATTATTTTTTTCATCAATTAATTTAAGATTTAGATTTCCTAGACTGTCATATGATTAACCTATCACCTTTAGACAAGTCCCAAAACACCTCATAAAGATTTTAGACCCGCAAACAACCTAGTATACTTCTTGACCTAATGGATCACATCTTAAGATTCCTAGTCAACTTGATCATCTCTTCTAACATTATGCTAACCCTACGCCAACCTAACCTGACATAAAATTCCATCAAGGATTATAAGACTCACTCACTTTACTCTAGATCCTAAGGACCCCACCTAGAATCTATTTAGTCAATTTTGAGCCTATTAAGTTAGACCAAATTAACATCAAGCCCATTAGGATTAAAATTAATTAACCTTAGACCTATGAGAATATATTTAATCACACATGGTCCCAATAAGAGGAGTTTAATCAAGCCTTCACCCATTAAAAAATCTCTAGTTTAGATTCCAATGCAACCTAATTGACCTTAAGACACTTCATTAAACGCCTTAGTTAACCCATTTAGGCTATCTTAGATAAATCAATTAACCACTAATTAAAACCTTAATCTAATTAAACAAAAGAAAATGGATAGATCATTAGACTTCAATCTAGTCAAGCTAACTTAATTAAAGACCTTATACCTTAAGAAGACACAATAGGCTATCAAGCCTTAAATTTCTTTTATCGATGTAAATTGCAATAATCTCAACCTCAATTTCTTGGATTTAAAGCTCCATAATGTTATAAAAATTCAATTCTTTTAAAATTAATATAAAAATCTCTAAATTTTGTATACTTGAGTATTCCAATTGCTCCTATTTGTTATAACTAGGGCTGCAAATGAATCGAGTGTTCGACAAGTAACTCTTGGCTCGACTCGATTAGCTCATTCATGTTCGTTTGATTAATTATTCAAATGAGCTTGAACACTTTTGAAATACTCGATTGCTAATTGAACAAGCTTGAACAGCTTGTCGTTCGACTCATTTATGTTCATGAACATTATGATTTAAAGCTCGCTAAGGAGCTCGATTATGGCTCAATTATGGCTCGATTAAGGCTTATTTGTGAACGGTATTGTTCAAATTATTATTTTTTAGGCTTAATAAGCTTTAATTGAGACAGTTCATGTATATTTCTCAATAAGCTGCTTGTGAACAAGCTCGATTAATGATTGATTAAAGCTCATTTATTTTATTAAATGAGCTGCTAGTTAACAAGCTCGATAATCCAATTTGAACTGAGCTCATGAACAAACTCGAATCGAGCTCGAGCTCAATAATGGTAAATAAGCTCAAGCTTGACACTATTCTTAAAAGCTCGAATTGAGCTCAAACTTGATATATTAAACAAGCTCAAGCTTGAACACATACATGCTCAGCTCGACTCAGTTCGTTTGCAGCCCTAGTTATAACTTGAGATATATCTGTTTCACCTTAAAAATACACTTGATGAGCTCATCATAATCTTTTTCAACCTATGTAGAATGTTTGTATTAATGCACCATTGGCATCATTTTTGGGTGTACATCAAGCACTCGAGTCATTTACATTATATGTTCTCTTAAGTTTATCTAGAAGATGCCATTCACACACTTACACTTAGTCCTATTATTGTGCTATCATTAACTATGTATGCACCTCTTGGGGAATGTAGCCACTAAACTAGTGTGTTAATATTAACTCATCACTATCTCTCTAGGTTACTTTAGATTTCTTAGCTCACTTAGTGTCTATCATATATTCTATGGCCATTTAGTAATTTTTTATGGCTCAATATGCACTAAGCCTTAGACATTCTCTTGCTGACTAAATTAATTACATCTCAGTCCATAAATTGGACCTATTATCTAGAGTCATCTTGATGTATATATGACCTAAGTAGTTTTATATTTAATTAGATTAATTGTTTGATCAATGTACATATACTATCTATTTAATCAACCTATGAACCTTTGACACATCCTTTAAGTTAAACTCGATGCCCTTCCTCTAATTGGACCAATATTTAGATTGATTCACTTATGATATTCTACACATGCACTTGCGGCCTACACATATCCCTATCAGCATAGTCTACATACATACATAGATGCATATATATATATATATATATATATATATATATATATATGCTTGTGTGCGCGCGCGTGTGTATTATGATATAATATCATAAAAGAAATAATTACATATGTAACACTATTCCCTTTAGATTATCTTATAGCACTTCACATGAGTTTTAGACTTTTAAATATGGCTTGTCAGTTCCTAACATAATAGGACACACACACACACACACACACACACACACATACATATAACACTTCACATGATTTAAATTTTCTAATCAATTTAACAGTAAATCTGATCATCTGTTTTAGCTATATGTTCACCCTAGGTCAGCCTTATCTGACTTGCATTATAATACTCATCCATTCTATTATAAAATCCCAAATGTACATAGCCTATAGTCAACCTTGAGTATATTAAGTTAGGCCCAGTAAATCCTAAAATTATTAGAATTATACTAGTAAACCTTAGACTTAAAAGAATATATTCAAGCACCCTTGAATCCATTAGACTAAAGTTAGTAAAACCTTAACCCATTATAACCCTTTAAGTTAAATCCTAGAGAAACATAATTGGCGTTAGGCCACCTACTTTAGAAGCCCTTTATTGACCCATTTAATACATCTTAAAACAAACCAATGGAAAACTAAGCAACCTAAGGTTTTAATGCCATGAGTTAGTCAAACTTAAGATAAATAGTTAAATCCTAGTTAGAGTCTTTAAACCTTAAGAAGCCAAACCCACTTATTAGGGCCCACCTAAAGCAACTCATACCAATCTAGTTAACCTTAGCTGATAATAAGTCAAATCTAGGTCAAATAGAATAGCCTAGCATAAACCTTAAGAATCTTCAAGCCTAAATTTCCAATTAGACCCACTAGGACCAACCTAATCAATCCATTAGGGCCTTGGCTAAACTTTAAACATTAAAAATTCACATATGAGTTTATGTCTACCCTAGGTTAGATTAATCTTACTAAACTATTATATGGATAAGGGAATATAACAACAACTCCTTGTTGTCATTTAAGACCAAAGAACCTAACCCTAAGCACTTTATCATCTTTTTCAAAAGTGATGTCGAAACATAAAGAAGAAAAAAAAAAGAATTTATCACTTCAACGAGCTTTCTTGCTTAAAGCTTTAACGCACGACTTGCTAGAACTCCAAGAAGTAAAAGAAGAAAAGAAGATTTACATACATTCCATATAATTTTTATGCATTTACATATCAAATATTTAAAATATAACATTTACATATATAGCACATTCATATGCATGAAAAGGTATATTTCACTTTTAAAAAATCATCACTGTAATATTTTTGATGAGATATTAAAGAATTAAGTGATATTTATATAAATATTAAAGTTTAGGCATTAGATATATAAATGTATAAAAATTGCCTGATATGTATGTAAATCCCCCAAAAATTAAAGTAATCTGGCCTTACTCAAGGCTTTTTCTAGCTTAATGCTCATAAGTAAGCTTTTAATTCTCTCCAAAACTTCATTCCTTAGAAACCATGTGATTTGCTTAAAGAGATGCATAATTTGTTTTTTTTTTTAATCTAGAAGGCTCACTAAAGCCCAACCCAGTCCTTTCTGACCTTTAGATTGAGAGCTTTAGGCTCTTAAGTTAAAAGAAGAATAAAAACTCCACCAAAACACTAACGAAATGCCTCAAGTATTTATAAAGTATAGAGGTAGAAGAAAGAACATTAATCATTTGATCTATATATAGGATCCAACAACCTAAAAAAAGCTACATGATGCACTTTCTAATAGGTTCTACATAGGAATTTAGTGCAATAATGCTAGTATCCATTCCTATTAACTAATTAAAAAAAAGGATTCAAAGATAATAATCAGAACTTAGAAAGAACACAAAATTAAAGTAAATAAAAAATAGAAGTTAATTTCAATAATATTATAAAATTAATATTAATTTTAAAAATATATGAAATTTTTTAATAATCAAATATTTTATGTAAAATTTAAATAAGTTTTCAATTAATTATTTAATATCAAAATAATATTAAAAAACATTAAAATTTTTATTTAATAAAAAAATAAGATAATTAATCTATTTAGATCATTCTTTAAATTATACAATATATTTTGATAAATAAATTTCTTATTTTATTTTAGATTTATATATATATATTTCTTTTTGGTTTTTTTATTATATTATATTTAAGTATAATTTTCACTTTCAAAGTTAATAATAAAATTTATTTTTATTTTAAATTAATGATAAGAAAAACTTTCAATTTAAATATAATTTCTTATCATCATAATGGTCATCACATTATGCATTTACATTGTTTTCTTACACACATACATTTAAATGACATACTTATAACTTTGTTTCATATCAAAGCTTAAGTTTTAGAAATTAATATATGCTATAAAACTACTTAAATATTATCCTTTTGCTTTTCATGCAAATTTTTTTTTGAAATAATTAACTTATAAATATAATATTTTATAATTAATGATAAAGTATTTTAATATTAATGATGTAGTCTTTAATATTTAATGCTTTATTTTGTGTGTAATATATATTGTATGCATTATCATTTACACCTATAAGTTTTATGACATATCAAGCATTAGATTATTACTTATTAGAGATATGAGTTCATCATAAATGGATAGTTCATTTATCTCTAATTATTGTATGCAACAATTAGAGATATGAGTTCATCATATTGATTATAAATTAGTGACATTTAAGTCTCAATCTTACTGACACATATTTAATATCATTACTAGTTAGTTTGCATTTAGCTTAAGATTCAAACATAACAAATATATCAATTAAAAGCACTAACACATGCCTATTTCTCCATTTAGGTAACACTATGGCATGTAGACCTCTCCTTTATAATGGACATGTTGACCTTTATTATCACATGAGACTAAATTGGTTAATAGCATTCTTAACTAGGGTAGTAAAATAAGTCAATCATTATGGGGATATTGCAAGTTTCAATCTCTTGAAGAATTCTTAACCCTTAAGGTTTAGGACCTCCTTTGCAATGGATTCTACCCTTAAATGGTTGTGGAGTATAAGTATCATATGACAATAAGGGTGTAAATGAGCTAAGCTTGAGCGAGCCGAATCCTTGTTCATGTTCGGCTCGTTTGAAAATTACTTTGTTCGTATTCGACTCGAATTATTCGAAATGGCTCGAAATACAATAATCCAAAAAATATGTAAGAGGGGATTGAGCGCAGATTGATCTTTTCGTGAAAACTTTAACTACTATATCATGCTTGCAACTATGATATATATATATATATATATTTCGAGCTAAATCGAACCGAACACAATCGAACGAAAGGTTGTTCATGTTTAACTCATTTTTAAATCGAACTTGAAATATTTGTTCGTTTTCGGCTTGCTTAGTTAACAAACGAGCCAAATATGAGTTGTTCGTGAACAACAAACTTTTTTGATAGCCCTATATATCAACTTAGAATCAAAACCCTCTAATACATCCAAGTTTATGAGGCCTCATGAATGACACAACTCATTAATGTTGATAAGAATATTTCTAATCAAAGAAGAACTAATTATCACCTCCGATGAATTAGATTAGTAATTAAAATAACCTTAAATAATAGACAACTATAGGCTCTTGACCAACACCGCCCTCCTATTCCCTATATTAGTTTTCCCTAATCCTTAAATTTAGTCAAGCTTTTTTCTAGTTAGCCTATCTTTTTACTAGGTTAGATATCTTTCTTAGTATAGTTCTCCTTCCTCTTTGATTAACATTCTCCTTAGGATAAACATCCCCTTTTTATGAACAATCACCCTTTATCTTAGAATTAGTCTTTTCTCTTCTTTCAAAATAGTTGTCCTTTCTCTTAGAATTAGACATCTCCCTCTTCAAGTTTAAATCTCTTTTTAACTAGGTTAGAAACCTTGCATGTCCCTTGGGATTAGCCAACATATTATTTAGGTTAGCTAGCCTATCCCCCTAATTAATATTATCTATAAGATAATTCCCCTTTTTAGGATGTTATCTCCTAAGTTCATCTATCACTACTCTCATTTACAATTTCATGGACTATAAAATTTTCATTATATGCACTTTCTTGAGCAATACTTTTAAGCTTTTTGATGATTCAAACTTATTTGATTTTTCAAAATATAAATCTCATTATCCTTATAATCTCTTGCTTTTAGCCCATCAAGTGTATTTATATCAACAATATATTTTAAACATTAATCAAGGAACTTCTTATAGGAAGAAGGATCTCTTCATGCTTAGGATTCAAGTTATTTTGATCATAATCTTAAGCTTATGGCTTCCAAATCTCAAGAACTCACCCATATGCTTTACCACCTCATGAACCCATATCTCCTATGCTCATGAGCCCTAGCATTACTTAGGATTCTTCATGCTCATGAACCCATATCTCCAATAAGCTTATTAGGTTCAACATATCTGAAACAAGACAAATCTAACAAATGTCCAAATTATAAAAATCATGATTATGACAATAACATGCTAAAATCAAGAGTATAGAACTACAAATCTCAAACAATAAATGCTTACTCTACAATAAGTAAATGTTTGAGAATAAGAGTCCAAACTATATAGTAAGTAGGCTAAGATATTTTTTACGCGATTCAGCCTCCAACTAACTTATGTCCACACTTAGCCTATATGGCTACTTGGTGCAACCAACTTAACTTAAAGTCGAGCTTATGAGAAAGGGCTAGCTTGTGCACATTCACAATGTCCATGAATTGAATGTAACCTAACCCAATCTTATGCCTCCCCCCACCATTGTGAGACATTGATTTAGCACAATACTCATGGCATAAAACCAACAACATTACCTCAATCTCCATGAAAGTAAGCTGCCCATGGCCATTCATCACCTCTTGCTCTGACTCTACTTGTCCTTGCACCAACTCTACCTCTCATTCTTACTTAGGCTCTTTCACATCATGCTATAGCTCCTACTTTTGAGTGAACTCTTCCGCTTTAGCTCCAGATCTGACTCCATCATCACTTCAAAAAATTACTGTTAGTACCTCCAAAGTTGCCTCTCACTGTGAAGAGAAACTGAGAAGGAAGAAATAGCAATATTTTATGTTTTGTGCAACCAAACAAATAAAGCAAATAACATGCATTATATTTAAATTTCAGCACAATTTTAAATACTTTTGGAGTGATATCATTCCTTTCTAAAACTATCTGACCAGAATTTAGATTCACTTAAAAAACAATTTCACTGTTTCACTTTTTCCTCCGGAGATATTTGATTCTGTACATCCATCACAAATTCTCTTGCAAATTTCAAATACGTTGCTTCTCCTCATAAAATATTAACCACCGATTACATTAAATTGAATATAACTAACTTTTTATCTGCAAGCAATCGAATCAGACCTTAGTGAAATTGAACATTCAAGAATTTCGCTCGTCATACCTACAGAAGTCTGCATTAAAGAAAGAACATTAGCCATGTTATTCATCAAACGAAAAAAAATATCCAGGCATTATTAATCCTTACAGTCCACAACCATGAAAATAAAGTTGAGAAAGCGATAAATTTTGTAGTTTACAGAACCCCCTACTTTTTTTTTTTTTTACATTTCAATAAATTTTTTTAAAAACAGTTCAAGATCCAACTATTACAGTATATTAAAAGGATCATTACTGATCAACCAGCTAACCGCTGAACTGGCATCTCCATTCAGACTATTCCCTGAAGTCCAGCAAAAGAAAAATGAACAAATTGATGTCTAAATAGAGCTGTCAATAACGATACTATCTGACATTATAACATTCTTTTATCTTCTTCTTTTTTTCTGAAAATAACAATACATGGAAGTATTCAACAGGCGAGTTAGAAAACTAACCCAAGGGAGTGTATGTTGGTAAGGTAATTTTTCTGGGGCATGATTTTCTTGAATTTAACGATTCACCATCTCCGATGCCAGAGCGAAGATAGCAGTCCCGAGGCTTGACAAAATTTGAAACCATTAAATTACATAGATGATAGATAATTTAACCAAAAATGAAGAAGATAATACACAAAAACATGGAATTCTTGCAGCTTGGCACACTACAGCAGTGTTATTCTCAGCACAAATGCACCAAACCAGGTACGTTTGAAAACAGTAGAGGATCTCTTAAACATAATTCAGCTTTTAAGATGGGGATCTAAGCTCTTAAAATGCTTCTTTACATCTAAAACTGATATACAAAACTGGATAAATTACTTTAACATAAGCTCCAGACTGATCATTCCATACAAATAGTTACAGACTAATTATTTTATGAAAGATTTACACATACCAAGCAATTCCTATGCATTTATATATTAAATACCCAAAGTTTGATATTTACTTATCTAACAAATGCATAAAAACTATATTCATGAAGTTAAAAAAGCTAACTAGCCGATCTCTATTGACTGGTGATGCATTGTACAGATAATCTTCTCCGATACACATTTGAGATGCATAAGACCTGACCCATGTAGGTGATTGTGGCAGTCACTCAGAGACACTCCTTAATTAAAAGATAATGAGGCATGTTACTTTTGGCGTACATTGAAACAAGCTGTTGATGATTATGTGTGAAAAATTTTAGTTAAAAACATGGCCCACTACAACATGTACCATCCGCCATTGAAACCAACCACATGTCGCTTACGCATTAGATGTCTTTATCTTCAAGAAAAAGAGAGTTTTTGCTAGTTTTTATTAATTATTTCGGTAAATGGACAGAGATTAAACCCTTAATATTAAATACAATACCATCAACTTTACGCAACTCTGTAGTCAAATATTAACACTACATATATAGCCTTGGAAAATAATATCCGATAATGTAAAACAATTTACTAACAGGAAAATAAAGTTTTTTTGGCGCAAACAATCAACCTAAAATATGCATACAAGCCAACAACAAATGGCTAAGCAAAGTTAGTCAAAAAGGTTATCTGGGTCCAATTGAATAAAAAAATTCAATGATAAAATGGGAGGATGAGCTGTGTGCAATGCTGTAGGAATCTAGACAGCTCCATCCATTTTAAGCGGAAGGCATCCTATGCTTTGGATTTTGAGATTGAGAAACAGTGGAATATAAACATAATAGTACTTGGCTAAAAAGAAGTAATCGCATGCACAAAATATCACTTGTGGGCAAAGGACAGAGCATAACAATGAAGACATATAAAATGATAAGAATTTCATGAAGGAATTAAGGTTAAAAACTAAGATGAAACAATTTAACGTAAAAGAATGGAGTTGTTGAACAACCTTAACTACCTATGTTTGGCCGATTAAGTAAACAAGTAGGTCTTGCACAAATATTTATAGCATTTACTCAAAGTCAAATACTCATTAAGGCTAGTATCCGCCAATGGTTCTTAGCTATTAGTACTTGGTTTGTGGCCCTCCACAGTTATCCAACAAATCTATGCTTGGTAGTCCTCATCTATTAGTAATGTGTAGTTTACTCATTTAGTGGCACTTGCACTAAGCTCTCGTCCAAGGGAGTCCATCTTTTAGAAGGTGCAAGATTTAAACCAAGGCCACCTAGCCACCCATACTACTATGTTTCAAGACTTTCATCAGCCATCATTTCAAATAATTATTTGCTCTCATTCATATCAATTTTTTACCATATAGCTAGCTATAGATTTACCCACAATTCAGTGAAAGTACTTCCCTTTTAGCGTGATGGCAGGGTCTCTATCAGGGAAAAAAATGCTTGTAGCATTAAGCTAAAATTTAGTAAGCTTGCAACTTAAATAATATAACCTAAAAAAAAATAAATAGAAGCTAAAAATTTGGACATCATACAAGTTAATTGATATATACTAATAACATTAGTGCCTATTTCTGCCAGAAACAATCTTTTAAAGAAATAAAAAACACCATTTGAATCTTAGATGTTTTCTTTGATTTGCCTAAAAAGGAAGTCATCTGCTCCAAACCCCATCTTTAGCAACATCAAGAATCTCTCTTGTCGATACACTCTCAAATGACACTCTACCTCATTCAATGTTGTCGTATGACGCCTCCACCTAACTTGCACACACTAGCCTCCCGCTCTCATCATTTCGATGCAAACTTGCATGCCATATCTTTCTATCACATACTTCACCTGCACATGGCCATTCACATATTGTTGCACACCACTACATCTTCCTCCTATGTATCTTGGTCTCATCATGCCCTAAACTTGTCACCTTGTCAGTATCCTTGAGAGCTTAAGATCATCATGTTGAAGTAAAAGTTTCTCATCAATGCCTTAACTCTCTTGGCATCATTAGTATTTCTCCATCTCCATCTCTCATAACTCAATCTGTAGAACTCATCTTATTTATTATTACATGGTACTTCTCGTTGCTCTTGATTTTTAATGCCAATGCTTTCTATTATTGGTATTGAATAGGAGTGTAGGTCAAGCTAACTCATCAACCGGCTCAAGATTGTTTCAATAATTGACTCATGATGCAAGCTCGATAAGCTAACAAGTCAAGCTTGAGCAAGTCCCAACAAAAGGTCGTTAGCTCGCGAACCAGCTCATTTAAAAATATTATTATAGAATACACTAAAATAGATATGAATTTTAAAATTTAAATATAAAATGATTTAAAATATCTAAAATTTAAATCTCATTTTCTTATAGAAATATTTTTTTAGTATTTTGCTTCTTAATTTCTCATTATTTTCATCATTTTATTATAATAATTACTTAAATTAAAATTATTTTATCTCTTTCATACTAAATGAGTCAACTCGAACTCGTAGGATAAAACTCGAGCTTGAACTCGATTAATAAATCAAGCTCAAGCCCAAGCCAAGGATGACTCGAACTAGACCGAACTCATTTACACCTCCAGTGTTGATGATCAACCTGTTTCTTCTCTTTCTGGGCTTCTCAATCATTCGTCTCAAAACATCTCTTTTTTTAGTTGGAACATCTACTCCACCCTCTCCTAATGTTGTGATCATCGTTAAGGAGGTCTACATCATCCGTGCTCTCGTGATGGCGTTCACTCCTCTACCACCGGCTTTAATTTTGCCTCTCCTATAGTGACTTTGGATGACGATTACATTGGCCCTTTCTCGCCATCTTTTGCTCCCACTATTGTCATCAAATCAATAGCTCCTATTATTCTTACTCTGCCATTGCTGCTCTTGTAAAACCTAATGCTCTCACTCTTTCTTTATTAAGCAATTAGGGACAATGTTCTTTAGACTGGTTCCTTCAATTGAATAATCATTATTCTTTTACCAAAGCTTGGATACTTCTCAACACAAGTATCCTTCACTTTTTGTGATAAACCCGTTCTCATTTTTTTCAAGTTAAAATTATAGATTTGACAATACTATTTTCATTCACTTTAGTTGGTAAATTAACCTTGTCCATCCTAGTTTGGAAATTATTTGCAGGTTCATGTTTGATTTATACAAGATTGGAAATTTTATATTGAACATCTTGACCATCATCATGTGCTTATCAATCTATCTTTTAAAAAAGATTATACAAGACTTCTCATAGATCAAACCATGTGAATGGTCTTTTGATGAGCATGCTAGAGTGGTCTTCATATTTTATTGTGGAGCCTTTTAATACCTCAATATTGGTGGTTTTCTCCCATCTTTATAACCACTTCATTAACAAATCTACTCTGCATTTACTTAGATTTATTTTGGCAAAGCAAAACAACTGAAATGTTGCTACCACCGCATATTGGATTGGCACTTCATCATATGGTTATTGACAAAAAGTGTAATTTGAGGGATTACACATCAACTGTCAAGCTTGTAAGATCTTCGCAAAGTTTATCATGGAATAAAAAAATATATCTGCCAAAGGGACTTTAATATTCTGATGGCTTTAAGGTTTATCTTGAATTAAGAAAATCTTCTTCAAGGGGCCTTAATGTTTATAAAGGTTCAAATGATCATAATGTAAAGCCGCACAAAGTTTGTGCGGTAAATACAAATGATCAAATTTAATCTACTATGGATGCTATACATTTATTAAGAGTTTTGATGGAGAAGTATAGGGAAAGTAAGGAGGATCTACATATGATATTTATTGATTTAGAGAAAACTTATGATAAAATTTCAAGAGATGTTCTTTGGAGAGTTCTAGAACAGAAAGTAGTTAATATTGGTTATATTCAAGTCATTAAGGATATATATACTAGAGCTGTTGCTTGTGTCCAAACACAAGGAGGATTGACAAAATATTTTCCTATTTCAGTTGGATTACATCAAGGATCAGCTTTAAGCCCTTATCTTTTTTGCTTTAGTTATGGATGTTCTTACTAGGCATTTACAAGAAGATGTACCTTGATGTATGCTTTTTGCTAAGGACATTCTTCTTGTTGATAAGACTAGAGAGGGAGTCCAAGAGAAACTTGAATTATGGAGGTCAACATTAGAGTCTAAAGGTTTTCGTTTAAGTAGATCTAAAACTGAATATATAGAGTGTAATTTTAGTTGTAGAAGTTCTAGTGGTAGTGTTGCGACATTAGGTGAACAAGTCATTAATAAAAGTGAGTGATTCAAATATTTAGGCTCTATTGTTCAAAATGATGGTGAAATTGATGGAGATGTTATTAGTAGAATTCAAGTTGGATGGTTGAAGTGGAGGAATGCATCGGCTTTGTTGTGATAGAAAAGTTCCACTTAAATTTAAGGAAAAATTTTATAAGATGGTGGTAAGACCTGCAATGACTTATGGTGCAAAATGTTAGCCAATAAAAGAGAAGTATAAGACTAAGTTAAGTGTTACAGAGATGGGGATGCTCAGGTGGATGAGTAGCTTTACTCTTAGAGATAAAATGCGAAATGAGTATGTTCGGGAAAAAGTTGGAGTAGCTCCTGTGGCAGATAAGATTTAGAGAGAGCCGCCTTAGATGGTTTAGCCACATAAAGCGTCGGTCATCCGATGACCCAGTTAGGAGAGTAGATGCATTAGATTTGCCTTATGTTAAGAAAGGTAGAGGTAGACCTAAGATGTATAAAAAATGATCTCAGTATACTTGAATTAAATGAGAATTTGACACATATTAGGACACAATGGAGACGAAGGATTTATGTAGCCGACCCTACTTAGTGGGATAAAGGTTTGTTGTTGTTGTTGTTTAGTTGAATGTTGATCCCCTACCTTGCCCCCCTTGTATTGTACTTAACCTATGAAACCTATTTTTGCTCTTGCTTTTGAGTACAAGCATTCCCAAACTGCTAGTGGTTTGATGGTTTTCAGCATCCGTCCTGGTCGTCCATCAGTATCAATTGATAAGTATGATATACCACCAGTTTTATCTTATCTTCAAGAGAAAATTTTGAGATAAGTAATTGCTAGCCTATTGAGGGTGCCACCTTTACTCCAAATCTCAATACTGTTTTCAATGCACTGGCTATGATATCTCATGTTCCTCAAGATCATTCTGAAGTGGAGGTCTAATCAGTCTTAATATACCATGTTTTGAAAACCACGGGATCAAATTTTGTTTTCTAGAAGAGGCAAAAATCATAAAAAAATATTTCTCTATTCCTTGTTTACTCTAATTCAAGCTAGACATAATAATTCACCTGATAACTTTAGTATTCTGGATTTAGAAAGACTAAATAAGATTTAAGTGAAAGGGTTGCTCCTCACCATCAAGATGGATATTATTTCCTCAACTTTAATATTATCATATTCCAATGTATTTCATTTCATTGGCTTTCTATTGATAGCTGCCCATAACCACATAATATAACATGTTCATTAACTGGTGATAAAAATACCATGTTCAGAAAAACAAATACTATAAATTTATTATACCCAAGAAAAAAAATAGAGAAACTAAGGCCTTATGAAAAGACCACTACCACCATTGGTTAGGAAAAAAAGTTAGAAACAAAATATTACTTGTATTCCCAATCTTCAATTTATGCCTAACTGCTAATTTCTCCTGCCTATCGGTAATAGCATTACGAAGGAAAAATACCAAACTGCAGACAAGATACATGGTTTCCGATAAAATTACAAATAATTATGCACGACTTAATATGGTATTTCAAAATATTAAGGTTGAATGAAAACCTTAAATTTTTTGTCAAAGCAAAGTTGAAGTTCCTCCAAGGAACCACGTCTGCATTCCAACAAAGGCAATGCTCCAACAGCTTTCTTGATTGCAGAAATGATGTCGTCAATTGAATATTTTTCAGCATTGCTAGCCAAAATACCTTCACTGCTCAAAATTCTCTGCAAAGAAAAAAAATATTAAAAGCCAAAAACACATTAAAATGGAAGCCATTCAAAATGAATATTCATTCCAAAGTATTCGTTTCTGAAGAGATTGACTTAGTAATTCAGTGAAAAATCAATGCTTAATAATTTATTCATTCTTGGCATTTAGATTCCAGAAAAAGGATAAACATTTAAATGATGTAGTAGCATATGTTAAGAAGTCCAAATTGATTTCTACGTGTTCGCATTCACCCTGCATGTCAGAAAGCAATGGGATAAAATGTTAAAATTTAAAAATGTAATAATTACTTGAACATACAGCTCCCACCAGCTAACGGAGAAAGATTAATCAAATATGGACTGTCAATGAAAAAATAGAGGAACCAAAACATGAAAAAAAATGAGAGAATAGAAGCTTAATTATTGACTGTTAAATCTCCGTCCCATGACTAACCTTTACCTCTCTATTTCTTAACCTCTTCTTATCTTTATTAACTTTCAACTACCACGATCACTACCTTTTCTCTCCCAAATCAAACAAAAACAGCCTAAATTTTATTTCCTTGCAGAATTTATTGGATAAAATCCTCCAAAAAATGACAGGCCCAAAAGTTTTAGCAAAAGGGAGCACCTCGCAACCACATTTTCTGGAGGCCAGTGGAAAAAGGGATCACCAGATATTAGGTCCCATTGATGTGCAGAGCATGGACAACAACATCGTTGCTGCTGCAATAGGAGACAATATTGTTAATGGCAAACATTCGTTTTTTTAGATCACATATTTAGAAATATACTTTAAAAACATTTAAATATTTTTTGTTAATGTTAGAAGGTGTTTTAATAATCATATAACACATTGGCCACAAGTCTTGATATATATATATATATATATATATATAAACAAAGGCAGATCCAAAAATTTTTTTCAAAGGGGGCACAATAAGATAAAAAATAATTCACTTCTATATAAAATTAAAATTAGAGCATTTCACATAACAAAATAAGGAAATTAAAACTAACAATAACTTAATTTTTTTTAACATTACATACAATTTATAACTTCTCGCTCTGAATCTTCATATTTTGAAATCAATGTACAATCAATTCCTTATCAACACTCTTAAATACATCTTCTTTAATATATATAACAAAACAATCATTCATCCAGGAATCTCTCATTTTATTGCACATATAATTTTTTACGATCTTCATTACAAAAAATGCTCTTTCAACAATTGTTGTAGCGATTTACAATATCAAAGCGAATTTTATTAGTAAATATACATAAGGATAAACATCATTTTTCTTTGTCTCTACTAACTTTTGTACAAGTTTTTCAATTTCTTTCAACTTCAAAATTGCATCATTGGATTTCATATCAATAATATAATTCTCAAGTTTACCATCTAAAATAATATTGTCAACTTTTGAGAAGTCTATGAGATAAAATTTTGCCAAACATATCAATTTTTTCTTATCAAAAGCTAAGAAAAAATCACATGGATTCAAGCATGCATACATAAAAGTAACTCAGTATTAACCTCACCAAATCTGTCATTAAGCTCTTGAACTTGCATATCAATAACAGAATAAAATAACTCAACTTGATAATAGTGTAAATTTGTGATTCCTTGAGTATATCTTCTTGACCTCTCACATAAAATAAATCTTTCACTCATATTTCACACAGTTATATTATTTTTCTCATAGAATGTATGAACTTACTCAAGTAAAATATTTCAACTATCATCTCTCATATTTTGTAGTCTCTGTTTTGACACTTTAACCAAAATCATAGCATTTATAATATCTTGATCCACTTTTGTAAAAGCTAAGATAACTCATTTGTGATTCATAATATAGATTTCATTAAATGCAGATTGAAAACAAAATCAAAACATTGAATTGAATCAAGTTTGCTTTACCTCTTTGTTCACTGTTCAAATCATCTTCTACAATTATATCAAGATCATCTATAATAGATCCAAATAAAATAAATATATTAATCAATGCAGCATAATGTGATCCCCACACATATCTCCAACTCATTGAAGAATTATTTCTTAATTTAAACTTCTGTCATCTTGTAATTATCAACTTCTTATTTGCTCAATAATTTTGTTTAATTGTTTTTCAAATAAAATTTTCTCATTTTGCAAGAACTTTCAACAATATTTATCAAATTAGATATATTAAAAAAATGTAACAATCTGAACATAATTTTTAGCCACAGAAACTAATGGTAATTATAATTGATGAGTAAACAGTAAATGTAATAAGTTGAATTATACATGTATATATATATATATATATATATATATATATATATATATATATATATATATATATATATATATATATATATATATATATATATATATATCAACCAAATCATATGACAATGCCTTGAGAACATAATAATTGTTATTCCTTAATTGTGCTGATAAATTAATGACTTTTTAATTTATAACTTATATTAATTTTAATAAAATTATTTGTAAAATTATTAAGTTTTAGTAAGATTATCGATGTAGTTAAAGGAATTAATAAAACTAATTAGCAATTAATATACCTAACTATTAAAAAATAATTAAACAAATAGTTCTATTTGAAACAATTATACTAACTATTATGTTCTATTAATTATGCCTAACAAGTTCTCTCCTATTTTTTAAATTTATGCTCATTTTTTGCAAAACTTGAAAATGATAAAAATACTTTTTTATAAAATTCTACGTCATTTTGATACATCGAAGTATATATGAATATTTAAATGAAATAATATTTATTAATTAATGAATTATTTAGTAGAATATTCTAAGAATTCTTCTAATATCCTTATTAATTCTGTTAATGTTCACCAAGGTAGAAAACATAAATTATAATAAGAAGGAGAGAAGGAGAAGAAGGAACAAAAAGTAGAACCAAAAAGAAGAGAAGGAAAAAAAGGATAAAAAGAAGAGAGGAGGAGGAGAAGAGGAGCATAAAGAGAAGGAAAAAAAAGAAGGAAAAGGACGACAAAAAGGAAAAAGAGAGAGGAGGGAAAACCGAACCTCCCACCTTCGGCCATGAGCTCGCACGAAGAAACAACCCACATCACACGCTCAGCCTTAGCCACGTTTGAAAACAGCCTCGCATGGTCTCCGCCAACACCCCACATCTCGCACGATCTCTTCCAGTGCACGTCGATCATGGGTCTAGCCGAGAAATTAAGAAGACTTCTGTCATTGATCTTGAGTCCAACAAAAGATGAAATCCTTCATTCGTTGATCTTGATTCCAGAACAAGAGAAAAAAGAGAGCAATATCACTAAATTTCACGAATGCAATACTGCTAAGCAATCATACTGAAAAATTCATTAAAATTAATAAACTTAATTTTGTTTATAAGAAATTATAAAATGAAAGAAATGGAACTCTATGATATGACAAAATCATTCATATGAACTCAAAAATAAAACTAAAAGGGTCAAATTTTGAATTATTAAATACAATCAGTCTAATGATACCTCCTCCCCTCTCACATCAAAAAATAATCTAATTTAACCAATCAAAATTATATATTAAAGATCTAAAACTTGACCGTTAACACTCTTGATAGACCTAAATGCATTAATAAATTTCAAATTATCTCGTTTACATAAGGAAGTTTACAATATCCAAAAATACATAAGAGCCCAAATCAAGAAATAAAATGACTCATGGACACATTTGGACACACTCGTGAACAATCATCAATTTTTTGTTTGATCAAAGACGTGCCAAAAACACCAAATGTAACCTAATAATCCATATAAAAATCAAAACAACCTCAACAAATCTAAAATTTGTCTTATTTAGATAATGAGATTAAGTTTAAAATTGACATTCGACCATTGTTGGCAAGATAGACCCCACATTTAACATTGGCCTTTCAATTGATGTAAGCCCGGTTATTGTACGCAAGGCAAACCCCACATTTAACATCGTCATTCCAATAGATGTATGCCCAATCATATCCACAAGGCATAATGTACTTTAAACAACCGGCATTCCAACGGATGGAAGCTTAGTCATTATCCGCAAGACAGACCCACATTTAGCCTAGAATTTCCAACAGACATAAGACCAATTCAGGTTAATTAAAATAAAATCCCATTTAACTTAGGTTTCCTAACATATGTAAATCCAATCTGTGTTCGTAAGGTAAATCCTAATTTCAATCTAGGGCTTTCCATAAATTATAAGACCTATTAATAGGGCGTATCGATAATGACGAACCCCACCTATATCATAAAATTTTCAATCATCTTGTCTAAAAAATGAAGTCATAACACTAAATAGTCGAACAAACTTACAAACTAAGTTTAGCTTAAATAACCCAATAAACACCTGCACAATAACCCTGATATGCTCAAGATTCCTAGAATGAGGAAACCCATAGCTGCTAATCAAGATCATTGGACATTATGACTAATATTGGTGGGCTGGAATAGACATAGGGATGACGAAAGTATGGGATCTTGATTAGGACTACTTTCATCTATCTCAAAGAGTCATCCACACAATATTACTAAGCATTGATTCACCAAAGATCAACATCTATATCCAACCTTAATCGAGAGTGCTCTCCTACTACACAGAGAGGGGTAATTAATTATAGATGCTTTCCTCCTTGATAAGTAACACAGATCTAAATAAACCCTAAATGTTAGAAGAAATCTGGTTGAATAAAAATCAATCTACTTCATGAAGAACGAACTCCTTATGTATCTTAGCTGATGAAGAGTTAAGAGTTTTTCTTAAATGATCAGATTTTCCATGACTTCATTAGAAAATTAAAATGTCTTCTTTAGAGTCTCTAATTAAACAATTAAATGAATGCGGTGTCTATAGCAGATAAAGCAATTATATGATTTTATTTACCTAAAAAAATATTCACTAGCATATTGAGCTATTTTATTTCAAAAGTTCGGGTTCCTAAAAACAAATAAGCTCGAACTTTTGAATTTCTCTTTAGGTGTGAAGATCAAATGGCAAACATGAAGAATGTGATCACAATTAAGTTGGTAGAGAGATTTACTATTAGATTCCATCAAGCTATGATCAATGTTGATTCTGCTGGAGCTACCCTCTAGCTTAGAACAACATTTAAAGTTGTGAAGTTTGTACTTGTTGAATGTATGAGCAATGATGTACCAACCAAGAGAACCATCATTGAAAACACTACAATGCAGAGAGCACCGAAGAAGTTGCCACGTAAGGGGAGAAGACTAAATGTAATCATCCCAACGAGCTTAAGCAATTTAATGCTAAGGCTTTCCCCAAGGAGGAGAGGAAAATAGCTCCTAAAAGGAGATCTGTCTTTAATAGGCTGTGTGAATGGCAACCCAAGCAGTGCTTACTAAGAAGGAGAGGGCTTGTGAGCCCAAATTAAAATCTATCAATATGGATATACTTAGTAACCCGTTGGAGTTAATGATTCCACATGACACAATTTTTGCTCCTAGAAGACACGATCATGAAGTATTTTCCTTGGGCACTACAGTGCCTTGATGGGATTGAAGAAAACAAAATAACTAATGTAGAGCTGCGAGCATACCTATACACTCTAAGCAAAAATATGAATCACAGGTGAAAGCAAATCCACATTTAACTTAGGCTTTCTTTCTAATAGATGTATGTCCACTTTGTGTTTGCAAGGCGAACCCTAATTTTAATTTAAAGCTTTCCAAAAGTTATAAGTCCTATTAATAGGGTATATCAATAATGACAAACCTTACATATATCATAAAATTTTCAAATCTTATTGTCTAAAAGATAAAGTCATAACACCAAATTATCGGACAAACTTATAAATTAAATTTAGCTTAAATAACCTAATGAACACCTACACAACAACACCACTCTACTCAGGATTCATAGGATGAGGAAACTCATAATTGCTAATCAAGTTCCCTGGATATTACGACAAATACCCCTCTGATGTTGGTAGATTCGAACAATAATGGCTTAGAGATGATGGAACCATAGGATCTTGATCAAGAATACTTTTATTTATCCCAAAGAGTCATCTACACAATATTACTAAGCATTGATTCACGCCAAAGATCAATATATACATCTAACCTTAATCGAAAGTGTCCTTCTACTGCGGTAAGAGGGATAATTAACTATGAATGCTTGCGTTCATAAGAAGTAGAAACCAGATATAAATAAACCCTAAATATTAGGCAATGTTTAAAAAGACAAAATCGAAAATTGAGGTGTTTTGTCGTAGTGAGGTGAGGCACAAGCCTCGAAACAAAAAAACAAAAAATTCATTAAATAAATAAATAAAAGGACAAACTATCAATGTATTAGTTTATTATCATAAAGACAAATCATAAATCAAAATATCAAATGTTAATATAAAACATAAATTGAAATAAGATTTTATGTAAGCCTTCGCTTAAAAATTAAATGCATCATGAGAATCAAGATCTACAATAGTATCATCATCAATTCATTATTTTTAGAAAAATTATTATATGTAACAATCATCCTCATAATATATTTTATCGTATTCAAAATCTTATTAAAGTACTACACCTTTTGTTTTATTCTCTATAATAGTTAATAATGTATTTAATATAATTTTAAATTAAAGATAAATTAATAATAAGGAAGAAGATAGAGGCATTAATCTAGCTAGTGCTTCTTGGAGATATGTCTTTGATCAGAGATTCTAGCTCGTGCTGCCGGAAAAGAGAAGTAATACTAACTTTCATAATTTGAGAAAAATATATCGCTCAAAATTAAGAATTCTACTCATTCAGTTGATGAGATAAATAGATAAATATATATAATAATTTAAAAAATAAATTAATATTATTATAAATTAATTATAATTATTATTTATAAAAAATAAAGTGAGGCACTGCCTCAAAGTGCCTCGAGGAATATGCCTCACTTAAAAAAGGCGTAAGCCTCATTGGATCGAGTGAAGCTTAAGTCTTGAGGCACTCTTTCTATGTATTCGAGGCGTACACCTCGAACGCCTTTTAAATAAAGATATTAGGTTGTCACGACCCGTAACGATATCCTATAACCAATCGAAGCAAGCTCTAATAGAGAGGGTAAATTTAACTGGCTGAATATTTCCCAAACATCTATTATGAAATCTGTAATTACCACATAATAGTCTGAGAGATCTATTCAGTCGTCTAAACTCATCCAAACAGTACATACAAACATTAATATAATGAAATCTACTAACATTTATAATACGCAGAAGCAATTAAATTGAAACTTTTAATATTAAACTATAGAGCATCTAAAACATCGAATATTGAAGCAATACTTTTAAATCTTCAAAAATCATTAATTTAAGGCTACGATTAATTATTCATCATACAATTAAATTTTTTAAAAATACTACTTCGATATTCAATGTTTTAGATGTTATGTAGTTTAGTATTAAAAATTTCAATTTAATTGCTTCCCCTTGTTATGAATGTTGGTAGATTTCATTATATTAATGTTCATGTGTACTATTTGGGTGAGTTTAGACGATTGAATAGATCTCTCAGACTATTATGTGGTAATTACAAATTTCATAATAGATGTTTGGGAAACATTCAGTCAGTTAAATCTACCATTTATTACATCTCGTGTTGATTAGTTATAGGATATCATTATAGGGCGTGACAATAAATGGTATCACAGCATTTGGAATTCAAAGAATTAATTACGAAAGCATGATTAGATCTAGATGTGATAGGAAGGAAATGGAATATGATCTGATTTCTACAAGACATAGGTGGGTTTAGTTTCAATAAAGTGAAAGACAAAACACGATCGTAAGCGTGTAACATATGTTTTGTGCTATACAAAATGTTAATATGAATATATGAAAAATACGTGTTATGCTATTAATTTTAAGCTATGAGGGAAAGGGTGCCTGAAAGAACAGATGGGCAATCAGCTCAACCAGGTAGAGATACTAAAATTCCTGGAACTATACCAGCTGAGGGACGTACACTAAGGCAGAAAATGTACCAACACCTAACTCGGCTGTTATGATGCAAATACAAATGATTAAAATGATGATGTAGATGATGGAGAAAATGCAATCTTTCATAGCACCTAGCCATCGTACCCAAACACCATCGTCGATTCGACAAGTTCCAAGCACCAATACAAGTATCAGTGGTGACATCGATAAACAGTTGAAATTATTTCAGAGTTTGAAGCCACCATTATTCAAGGGTGGAGTAGTTTCCAAGGCGGTTGAAGAATGGATTGTCAGGATTGAGAAAATTTTGAATGTGATGAAATGCCTGTCAAATCGAAGAATATCTCTAGCAGTATTTATGTTAGAAGGGGCAGTAGAACACTAATGGAGAGGCCAACAGTTGGAAAAATTTGCAGACAGACTTATAAATCAGATTACTTTGGAAGAGTTTGGTCAAGTCTTTAGAGATTGATTCGCTCCTCCTTCAATCAGGCAAGCAATGCAAGAAAAATTTGTAAATCTGACTCAAGGAAGCAGATCAATGATTTAGTATGAGGCAGAATTTAAATCTTTATTCCGATATGCACTGCAATTAATCAGTACACTAAGTGAGAAGTTTTATAGATTTCTCAGAAGATTGAGAAATCAATTGAGACATCCTTTAATTATGCTCATGACTAAAGATTTTGCTGATTTGTAGAGTGTCAAATTGTTAGAGCATGACATGGATATGATCAAATAAAAATAGGATACTAATAGTAAGAGGGGGTATTTAAATGTTAGATCTGAGCCTATTTAAAAAGTAGAAGTTTATTTAGAAATCACAACAACAGGATCAGTCTGGCTAGCAACAACATCAACAAGGAGGTCAGTCTTCGATACCAGTTTGTATCATTTGTGAAAAAACACATTCTGGAAGGTGTTTAGTGAATTCTGGGAGATGTTATCTGTGTGAAAAAATAGGTCATACCAGGAGAAACTGTCCAAAAAAAATATTTAAGAGAACAGAGAGTTTAGAATTGCTCTGAGGCCAGAACTATATAAAGGTACGAAGCCTACAGTGACCAACCATTTTAGAAAGATAAAGGATCAACATCTGGAGCTAGTGCAAAGTCAATACCAGCCTATGTTTTGCCTTAACTTCTCAAGAAGAGCCCAAATTCTGATGTTTGAATTCTATTGTAAACTAGTGGTTATATGTTAGCCAACAAAATGTACACTATTGACATTATGATAACTAGTAGAAAACTTTATTCTGATTTAATTTTACTACCTTTAATTGAATTTGAAGTGATCTTGAGAATGGATTGGATATTAAAATATTTTGCTACAATTGAATGTTCGAAGAAAAAAGTTAAGTTTGATTTACCTAAAAAAAGATAGTTCCATTTTCAATATGAATGAAATGGAATAATAGGCTAGTAAAAGAAGCAACTTGGGAAAGAGAAGATTAAATGAAGCAGAAATTTTCCTATCTTTTTTATTGATTATTCAACGAATTTCGAGAAAAAATTTTACAAGGGGAGGATTGTTACACTACAAAAGGTAAACTAAAATAAGTATAATATACAATATTATATTAATAGCAAATTCCTAATTAGTCTTAATCCCATCATCTACACTATAGCAAGACTGATTTCTACACTTATCTCGGCATGCATTGAATTTATTAAAGATTAAATGTTTAATTGAAGTATAAACCCGATTTTCCCTATTTCATTCGCAATTCTGCCTTTCCTACGTCTTGATACATCTGTCACGCGAGAGAGACGAGGGGCAAGGGAGATGGAGGTCACCGGCGGCTTTGGTGGTTCGATCGCGGGTACTAGGGGTGCATCGACTGTCGAGATTGTGGGAAGTTGCTCTTGCGTGGAGAGTTGCGACCCGAGAGCTAGGATCGAGCCCTGACTGGGCTGTGATTCAAGTGGTGTATATCTTAGCTTACAATGAATTAAATGTTTTTTCTAAGTGATCACAATTCAAATAAGTAATCTGATTTTTCTCTCTACTACCACAAATTGAAATGATTTGAAAGTAGAAATCTGTTTTTTTTTTCATATATCCTCTTTACATCGATTAAATTCGAGTTGGTATGCTTCAAAAACTTGAATGTGGAGGAATTAGTTTAAGGTGAAAAATTATTTTGATGTTAAATTGAGTTAATTTGAATTGGCAATCAAGAATATAATATAATATGAGAAGTTATTTATTTTAGATTATTTACAAAGAAAGAAATTTTTGGGTGATCAATTCCTGGAGTTCGACCATTAGTTGGACAAAAAAATACAATTTCTAATTCATGAAGCAAATTAACTTTAGTTTTTTTCTTCATGTGCAATTAAAAATAAATTAATGTGTACAATGCTTTAGAAATTCCTCATATTATAACATGCATGTTTACAGTTTACTATTCATGTATAAATGAACATAAAAAAAATTTAATAATATAAACTTACAATTAAATGTATTATGATTATGCAAAAAAATTGTTAATTTGGGGCACTTTAAAAATAATGCATATGGTATTTGCAAATTACCCATTTATGCATACAGATTATTAGCATATTTTAAAAATGAATATATGTTTCTTTAAATATTTAATGATAAAAACATGTTGCACTTAAAAAAGTCATGTTACGAGAAATAAGTTAGTAATGGCACATTTATGATACTTGTTGAGATTGGGTAAAAGAGTCTCTTCAATATAGCTCAATAACAATAATGTTGGATTCCACATAGGCTCTATTGAATTTTATAATATAATATTCATGCTGAATTTATACCTTTATGTTATATGATATGGATCTACAACTTACTATCTTATGGTGACCAATAAACCTATGCACTCATATATAACAAATTATAATACAACAACAACAACAACAAGCCTTTATCCCACTAAGTGGGGCCAGCTACAGGAATCCTTTGTCTCCATTGTGTCTTATTATGTGTTAAATTCTCATTTAATTCAAGTATACTAAGGTCATTTTTTATATAGGTCTACCTCTACCTTTCTTAACATAAGGAAAATCTAATGCATCTACTCTCTTAGCATTATGGACGGTCAAGCTTTATGTGGCCATCTAAGGACTCTCTCGATCTTATCTATGAGCTACTCCCTTTTCCCGAACATACTCATTTTGCATTATATCTCTAAGAGTAAAGCCACTCATCCACAGCATCCTCATTGCTTAACTTAGTCTTATGCTTCTTTTTATTTATTGGTCATCATTCACGCACATAAATCAGATCGCACAATTTTATAAAATTTTCTCTTAAGTTTAAGCAGTACTTTTCTATCACACAACAGGCCAGATGCATTCCTCCACTTCAACCATCCAACTTAAATTCTAATAATAACATCTCCATTTATTTCACCATCATTTTGAACAATAGAGCCTAAATATTTTAATCGCTCACTCTTTTTAATGACTTGTTCACCTAATGCCACAACACTACCACTAGAACTTCTACAACTAAAATTACACTCCATATATTCAATTTTCGATATACTTAAAAATGAAAACCTTTAGACTCTAAGGTTGACCTCCATAATTCAAGTTTCTCTTCGACTCCCTCTCTAGTCTTATCAAAAAGAAGAATGTCATCAGCAAAGAGCATACACCAAGGTACATCTTCCTGTAAATGCCTAGTAAGAACATCCATAACTAAAGCAAAAAAGATAAGGGCTTAAAGCTGATCCTTGATGTAATCCAACTGAAATAGAAAAATATTTTGTAAATTCTCCTTGTGTTTGGAAACAAGTAACAGCTCTAGTATACATATCCTTAATGACTTGAATATAATCAATATTAACTCATTTCTTTTCTAAAACTCTCGAAAGAACATCTCTAAAAATTTTATCATAAGCTTTCTCTAAATCAATAAATATCATATGTAGATCCTCCTTACTTTCTCTATACTTCTCCATCAAACCTCTTAACAAATGTATAACATCCATAGTAGATCTACTTAGCATGAAATCAAACTAATGTGAGAAACTTTTGTATCACATCTAATCTCATTACTCTCTCCATAATTTTTTAATGTATGGCACATTAACTTAATTCCTCTATAATTTGCACACTCTTATGTGTCACCTTTATTCTTAAATATAGAAACCAACAAACTCTTTCTCCACTCATCTGACATCTTTTAGCAATAAAAAGATTTGTAAGTCAAAATATTCATTGATCTCACAACATTTTCACACTTCATGGAATATCATCAAGTCTGTTTTTTCCACATTTCATTTTCTTTAAAGCTTCTAACTTTATTTATCTGATAAAACAAAATTCTATTTTTTGTTTACGGTATTAAGGTTCTTAAAATCAATCATATTTTCGTGATCCTTCATTAAAAGTTTATCAAAATACCCCTTCCACCTATTTTCAATATCCGCTTTCTAAGGAAAGCACTTTATGATTTTTATCACCTCACTTGTAGATCTTTACTTATCTCTTTGGTTAATTTCTATACATACACCTTTCACCTTCTTGATCTTCATCATTGTATAAAATTTGTCACATATCTTATCTCTACATTATTATATTTTTTCTTATTATCGATTACATCTAAAATTTTATAAATCTTTATATTTTTATCTTTAGTTCTTCATTTCACCAACTATTTTATTAAAGAAGATTTTATTTTTATTTCTCCAACATTTTAGCGACTTAATTTCGTTCTATTTTTTCACATAACATTAAATTCTATGAACATCCCAAATTCTAAGCTCTTGCTTCTTAAAATATTTTATTAGTGTTAAGTCATCTAATCTTGGACAATAATTTGATTTATTTTTCATTTTCCAATCTTTCATCTTAAAAGCTAAAAATAACAATCGATGTTGACTTAAACTTTCTGACGCTCTTTAATCTTTACTGATCTAAACGATCAATTTTTCTTATAAAAAAAAAATCAATTTATATTAGATCTATTTTATAAATAATAATATCATCTCTTTCTAAAATAAAATATTTAAGAACAACAAAAATCGTAAGAGCAAAATCTAATATATACCTTCTTCATTAGTAAAATCCAATCATAACCATGAATATTTTAAAATCTTCTACCACCACCATATAAATTTAAATCTCCTCCAAATATTTTTTGTTCAAGAGGTATCTTTTGTATTAATTTTTCTAATTCATTCCAAAATTTTTCTTTTGAGCCTACATGCAAACCTACTTGAGGAGCGTAAACACTTATAACATTGATAATCTTATTATCAACAATAATCTTTAAAGCTATAATTTTATCTCCACATCTATTAATATTTATAACATTATCCTTCAAGTTTTTATCTATAATCACACCTACACCATTTCTAAGTTAACTTCTACATGAATACCAAAGTTTAAAACCTAAACTATCTCTCCTTGGCCTTTTCCCCAACCCATTTAATTTCTTGAACACATAAAATATTTATCTTTCTATGAATCATAATATTAATTTAATTTACAGTAAGAGTACCTATATTCCAAGTCTCTAACCTAATTCTAGTTGGACTAACTTAACTTCCGTCCATAATACTGGGAACCTTGCTTATTTAACAATGCACCCGGACGCCAATACAGTGGCCACACACTTTTCCTTTGTGTCTCAGTCATAAATAGACCTATTAACACAATATTTTAAAGTATTCATGTCATGATTATTTCGACAAGTTTTACACTGGCTGTCGAATGCCTATCGCAACCCTCCACTTTTCACATCCGGATTTGGGACCGACAAAGGTAGTGTTATTATTTATTGTAACTAAATAAAAGGGACATTTACATACATAACACACAATTCTTATACATTTACATATCTAACACTAAACTTTTATATTTACTTAAATAAAACATAAATCTTTATTATTACATCAAAAATAATACTATCATTATTTTTTTTAGTGAAACACACATTTTCATGCATAGGAAAAGTGATATTCTTATAAATATTAAACTTTTAAGTGTTAAAAATGTAAATTCATGAGAATTATATTCTATGCATGTAAATTTTCCTAAATAAAAGTGTAAGCATTTCAATCAGTAACTAACATAATATATTTAAGAAAATTTGCATTTGATGTTTTGTAGCTATTTCTTCTGTGCAAGCATATTAATATTAACCCATATATAATTAAACTTTAATCTTGAATATTATAATAATGTACTAATTAAAATAGGACATAAAATAATGACTACTTTTACGCTTATGTCCAGTCATCATTGGCAAACATAATGTTTCCTGTTCTTGAGTATTTGAATTATCTATTCGAGTTGATTACCTTAATTATAATTTTGTGTTTATAAGAAAAAAAAGGTAAGGTTGAAGCAAAGTAAGAATCAAATTCAATTTGATTATCATATTTTGATGTATAATTGATATACAACAACAACAACAACAACAAGCCTTAATCCCACTAGGTGGGGTCGGCTACATGAATCCTTCGTCTCCATTGTGTCCTATTATGTGTCAAATTCTCATTTAATTCAAATATACTAAGATCATTTTTTATACATCTTAACCAAGTCTTTTAGGTCTACCTACCTTTTCTTAACATAAATCTAATGCATCTACTCTAATCTGGTCATGGAGCGATTTATGTGGCCATCTAAGGGACTCTCTCTAATCTTATCTACTACTCCAACTTTTTCCCGAACATACTCATTTTGCATTCTATCTCTAAGAGTAAAGTCACTCATCCACCTGAGCATCCTCATCTCTATAACACATAACTTAGTCTTATGAGAAAAGAAAAATACTAAAATAATATATCAAATGAAGTTTAACATTTTGTAAAAGCACCTTAAAGTTTATTAAATCCTTTATAGATATATAGATGAAATATTTTAGATAGCTTCTGCTTAATTTGATAGGTTTGATTTAATGGAATCTATATGAATTATAATGTGTTATATATAATTTTGAGTGCATTGGGGTGATTGAGTTTATCACACATTCAACTCTGATGAGTAGGAAATCATAATGAGTGTTAGAGAAGAATTCAATCAATTAAATAATACCCGCCTCAATTGCATTCTAAGATATTTTAAAAAGGGTTGTCTTGAGGCTTGATAGCTAATGATCTCATTCGTAAGGAAGAAAGATCTCCATTTGGTCACTTCTTTAAAACTCTTAAAACACCATTCTTTAAGGCCCAAATTCAACTATTATTGAAGATGGTTGATAAAGATGAGAACGAGAGAGACACTATTATGTTCAGCATTTGAGGGAAGAACACCAAATTTAGCATTGTTAAATTTTCCTTGATCATTCAAGAACTTCCATCTGAGGAGTTTCAGAAGATGACTGAAAGCACTAGAGAAAGCTCTCATAGAGTGCACCATGCCAAATGGTGTGTAAAACTATAGGTTATGTTTAATTGTGGATAGTATCCTCTTTAGCCATGATAAACACAGAGCTATGCTTACTGAGATATTTGACTTGGTTGAACATGAAGAGGCATTTTTTGGATACTCAAAGAATAGGTTGGCATAAGAGAAAAAACAAAGATGCCTAAAAAGGGATATGTACTACGAAACTACTATCCTAAAAAATACATCAACCCAATACATTGCAACTGAATATGTATTATCAATATAGTGTCAGGATTATACAACCATCCAAGTGCTAGAGACACAAATGTACTAAGTTCCATAGAGAAAGAGCACTAAGGATGTTAAATTAGGAGAGTAACAAAGTGCTCACGGAGAAAAATTTCTTGCATTTGTTGATTAATAAAGATGCAAGTGTTTGACATTACCTCAAATAAATGAAGTAATTTTATTTATGCAATAAATCTTTAACTCTTAACTTGTTCCCTACAAGCGATTATCCACCCAAAGCTGGAGCATAAAGCTAATGAGGAATTCTATATATCTATAATACATACTTATACTCAGTTTATCTCAGCCAGAGTTTTAAAAAAGAAAGTGTTCACCCCTATCTTTAAGGAGAGAATAGGAGAAGCAACAGAAGCATAGTTAGTTGCAAGTCAGTTTATTCCATCTCCAGAAAGGATGAAGCATCTTTTGTTATTATTGGGAGTTGAAAAGTGGTCAAATTAAGTTAAAGAAAATTGTAACAGAAATTAGATACTCTTATCAATATTGTCCAAAATTTTTTATATACAGAGTAGCAAGAGAAGCAAGAGGTGGAGGAAGATACGACCAAGATGCCTGTTATTGACCCAACTATTGAGTTAGTTGAAGTCAGAGATGAGGTGCAAAAGGAGAAGAAAGTAGAATAGGAGGTGAAAGAGAAGGTAGAAGAGTTAGGAAACTAACCCCTTACCATTGCATTTAAAGAATAAAGATAAGGAGGTGGAGTAGATAGAAATTGTGTAAAGAAGGAACATACAATGGGTAGGATTTAAAAGAGATATGCAGAAAGAGAGAAAAAAATCGAATTAGGGATTTAACAAATCTATTAATAAAGAGACATAGGCCTATGAATCTGCGCAGCATTAATCTCCTCCTCATTATGAATTGATAAGGAACAATCTTACTCCTTTAATCTTGGATATCAGGACTAGTTAACAACTCTTGAGAAAGTTGGAGTGGGCTTGAAAGCGCAACGTGGTTCCAACAACTAGATGCTCAACAACTTAGTTGAATACAATGGTGAAAAGTAACTTAATGCATTGAAAGTATGAGTTCTTGAATGTTCTCTGCATTCACTTCAATTTATGTTTTTGTGATAAATTAGTTCTTTATGCTAGCACTACCAAAGACCTCTGAACCAAGCATTTTTTGTGTTGGATGAAGAAATATTGCTTTACAACAATCTTTACATACACAAAAATGAAGAAAGAATTGTTCAACTGGACTAAACATATACAGTCTAATAATCACTTTACATCTTACTTGTAATAAAACTGTAAAGTATATACAACAAAACACTTGATATCATAAATTTCAAATAAAATTTTTTTAAAAGTTACACATGATCTCATACAATTCTACAAAAACAGATTGTGTATATTTATTTTGTAATAGTCTAAAGCCATAAGTCCATTTATTATTCTAATTTAAACATTAATTCATTGCATATATTTATTGTTTCATTAATCTAGATTATAACATTTTTGAATTTACATTCATTGTGGATGATGACAATGACATGGATGTTGTTGATGTTGTTATAATTATTTTTTTATTATGGCTGTTGTGTTATAATGCTTAAATTACACTTTAGGTTGTCTGTTGTGCTTTATCTCTTGAAATATACCATGTTATATTATAGATGTTGTGTTAAACCTCATATAATTTGTTATGTATTGTTGTGATTGCACTATCTCTTCTATCAACCTCTGTTATAATCCATTGTCTGACAACAAGTGAATAATCTTCAAATGAAAATCAAACACTATATGAACAATGATCAAACCACATTCGTTCCATTTTAATCACAACTCGAATAATCCTTAAACAATGATCAAATATTTAAATCATCTTTGATCTAACCATCTTCAAATCACGATCAAATCCGATTGAACAATCTTCAAACTATAACCACACCTTATTCAAATCATGATAGAACAATCTTCAAACCATCTTCGAAACATGATCCAACAATCTTCAAACAAATTATCTTCGAACCACAATCTAACCAACTTTGAATAATGACCGACCAACTTCAAACCCGTATCAACTACCACACAATTCTTATATATATGTACATATCTAACATCTAACCTTTAATATTTATATAAATAACACATAAATCTTTAATATTACATTAAAAATATCACTATCATTAACGTTTTCAAGTGAAATATATATTTTCATGCATAGACAAAGTGATATATATATATATATATATAATTTAAGTTTTAGATATGTAAATACATAAAAATTGTGAGGTATGTATCTTCCAAGAAAATAGCAGACAAATTTCTTCAAAATACATATTTCTCTAATTGTTAACTATAATTATATGCATATAATCAAATTTCTCAAGTTTAAATGATTGTTTTAAATCAATAAACTCATTTAAAGAAGTATAATATATTAACCCCATGAGCCTTCACATAGATTCAAGATTTTGATGATAAAAAATATTCTTGATTGACCATTTATTTATACTAATTAGTTGTGTGTGCAAATTTTAATAAGCTATCAATACATGTATTACCAATGAGCAGCTGAATGAAGATTGTCAAAGAATGGACAAACAATGAAAGTTTAATCAAAGGCTGATCAAGAGCCTAAAAAGACTACGATAAGAAATAGTTTGAAATCAGAAGGCCCAAATTGAGCCCAAAGCTGCATCTTTATTTTGGTACTTGTATTTCATTTTATTTTCATGTAATTGGCATGTGAAATTTTAAAAAACAATCAAGTACACACACATGAGAGAATGAAATTTAAAACATTATCTTTAAAAATTAATTTTTTTCTTGAGAAATTATATTGTACGATTATCCATCATTGTTAATTAATTTCAACTACCATGATTTAGTAGTAGTAGATTAATGTAATACCCAAATATATCAAAAGGTAAATTAACTTACATATTAAGAATATACCTCATTGTCGTGTGGCCAAAAATCATCTATAATATTTTTATACAATTCTACATATTTTTTTGATTAAAATGATATATAAGTCTGTGTGTGTATTATTAATATATCTGTTATATTTAAATTGTTATAAATAATTTAAAAAAATCAATTAAATATTCTAGAATTTCTATGCTTTTCCCGGTAGTACTGTAGCAGTTACAGTAGTAGCTGCTGCAGTAATCCGAGACATTTCCACTTACCTGTACATGCAACATTAGGCCGTGGTTTCAACATATAGGATTATTTTCGGGAATAAACGCTTTTATATTAAATCATTTTTATTAACTATACACATATGTATATCCAATTTAGTTAAAACCAACCCATTGCTCTCCTGTTAGCATTCTAGAATTTCTCCAACCGTGAGAGAACAAGGAATTTGGTTAAGGCTCAAGCAGAGAAAAACTGGTGCATGAATTGGAATTGTGGGAGGAAAATAAGTTAATTGTAATATATGTATATAAATATATATTAAAGATAATTAGTTTTAATACATAAAATCATTTGATTATTAGAATTAACTGTATTTAACTAATATAAGGAACTGCTGGAAAATGAATTTTCAGGGAAGAATTCATATTGTGGCTATAATTTAAAAAGGAATTTGAACGGGAAATAGCAATGTTAGGTAGTATCGTATGTGGAGGAATCAAATTCAGATAATATTTGCAATTAAAATCATAAAGGTGTTATGTTTATTTCAAGTGTTTTATAGAATTTTAATGTTAGGTCGCTTTTTCAAGGAGACAAGCATGTCACGAGACTAGCTCAATTACCGAGGTGAGACATACAACCATTAAATTAAATTTCAGTGCTCTATAAGATAAATGTTTGTCTCTATTTACTTACTGTAATTTATTATATATTGCATTTAGACATTTCTTTCATATTTTGTACATATATATAATTGATTACCAGCACAATTTATTAGACATGTTTCATTGATTTACAATGATTATACTCAAATCAAATTTTTTGATATCATGCAATATTACTATGCATAATAATAAATGATTTAGTGCAGGTGTATGTAAATGTACAATAAAAATTAATACTTATGATAAGCAAGAAATGTTATAAATTTGTTATAGATAGACTACCTTACTATCCTGTGTAAGTACGCAAAAATTCTGATGAGATAAGTCTTTGACAGGGAATCTTAAAATTCCGAACTCTTAGCATTTAGATTGGATTAAATCAATTGATATCGGGAGGGTGGCTATTGGTATGTAATGTTAGGATGACTAGCCTTAGCAACAATTTTGACTAATGAGTTGAGTGAAAATGAAATGATAGGAGTCAAGTTTATGCAAGTATAAATGACATTTCTAACAAATAACCTAACTTAATATTGAAATTGTAACTTCATGAAATGAATTGCATACATGTATCACTGTTGATTACACAATCTTGCATATTTAGGTTCAGTGTTTATACATGAAAGCATGTCATTTCTTACTGTTACATTCATGCAAGCTTTAATTTTACATGCACATTATTTTTTCTATTGTATTTTGAATTTACTTTAGCATTGGTCATCTAATTAGACCGTTAGCATGTCATATTATACATTGACTTTCTTATAAGAACAAACAAGAAGATGATAACTAGATAGATCTTTTGACTTATCCAGCTTTTGAGTATACAATTTTGGAAGACTATAAAATCTTTTTGAAGCACATAACATTTATGTTTAATTACTTTTAAATACTCTCTATTTCTGTTAGAATTTGATTTTACACGCTTCCCAGTTATGTGATTTAAATATGAAAAGATTGTTAGAAGAATCTGAAATGTAAATGTTTGCTCGTGATGACTTAGCGAGATTCGGATTTCACCTACTTATCCCAAACCTTATCTGTCGGAATAAGTTGATGGAAGTTGTCTAATTAAGTCATTATATTTTGTTACACCTCAAGCTGATTTAGAAAAATAGTTGTTTAAAAAATGACAATTAAATAGTCACAACTGAACTAATCGTATAGTGTGATTGTTCATTTGTGTTAATTAGTTGTCAAACATGTACTGATCATATGGTACAAATTGCATCGTACAATTTCTTGGAACATTTTTTCCTTATACAGTTCATATTGTACACTGTGATCAGACAAGATGAACAAACAGAGAGTTACATTTTTAGTTCGTACTAATCATACAGTACAAGGTTTGATCGTTCAATGTGATTATGACAGCTGTAAGGATGATCATATTATCCAATCCAAATAAATAGAACATACGTGACATTTTGTAATAATCGTATAGTATGATGCAAGATCATACAATATGATTAAGATAGTTTTATTAAAAAATTAGTTTTCTAATTTTTTATTCAACATCCTCCATTTAAATACCCCCTTTGAAGAGTTTAACCAATTAACTTGAACATGAGAGAGATTTAGAGAGATTTAGGGAGGCTTAGGGAAGTGAGTTCTCTTAGAAAAAAGTAGGGAGAATCATCTCTTCCTTTTTTTCCCTTAATAAAACCTTTGTGAGAAAAAAACTTTTTGTGAGGTAACACTTCATCTTGATTGTTATTTTACATCCAAACTGCCGTTATGAGTTGAGCTTTAACTTGAGCATTTATCTTGTAAAGAGAACTTGTGTGAGACTAGTTGAGAGAAATTTCTATACCTTGGAGAAAGAGTGGCATCCTTCTTGTCTTGAAAGAGAAGAAGAGTAATATAGGGTTTTTCCATTACCCGTTATGGAGAGAGACATCTCTGTCTTGACTTCTTATGCCAAAGGAGGAATAGTGAAATCTTTGAAGGAGATTTGGAGCATGGACGTAAATCCATTAGGCCAAACTACGATAAATCGCTTTGTGCCCCTCTTTCTTTTATTTCTTTTATTTTTATGTTACTCTTAACTTTTGTGTTGGATTATTGGCTTTGATTTTTAAGTTTCCCGTTTGCTGAATTTGAAAGGTTTATTTTGATTTTTCCTTTTAAGAAATTTTTAAACCACACTAATTATATTTTAACAATTATTAGGACTTGTAACCAACATATTATAAGTACGAATGATGCAGGTACATCACTATTACCACTGTCATCAGCATTATATTTATTATTTTATTTCAGCATCTTTAACTTAATGTTATGTGTTAGGACATCATTTTCTTAAGTCTATTAGATATTTGTTGTTAGTTTTGGCTGATGTCATTAGAACTCTCACACTTTCTGTGTAATATGTTATTTGAAGAACTAAATGCCGATTATGAAAAGCACGGTTGCTTCCTGGCCTCTATCTAGCTCGGATGTCTCTCTATAAGCCTCTCTCTCTCTCTCTCTCTCTCTCTCTCTCTCCACCTTTCCATATCTCGCTGCTATCTCTACAAGTCAATCAGAAGCAAGGATTTGAATCCAATGCTTTTATCTCCATTACATTAACAAGAAAATTCTACAATAAACCCATCCAAGATATGAATTCCATGCAATGGTAATGCATCAGTAATACATGATTAAATCAAAGAAATACTAACCGTGATGTTATACTTGAAATAAAGATCAAGGGCCACCGAGAAGTAGCTATATTCATCTAATATAACAGGATATGAGCATGTCCCGTGCTTTTCTGCAAAAGAAAGAGAATAAAAGAATAAAACTAATAAAATAGAGAAAAATTTATAATAATATTTGAATGTTGCTTATAATATTGTATATGGTACACAATGCTTTGTGTACAGACAATGATTAGCCTCCGCACGTGTCCTTTCAATTCCTATTTTTCTTCCGTAAAACACCTACCTATTGTTGATTATGCTTATCTACCGTAGCAATAAGCAAACATGCAAGATTGAAAACACTTTCAACTGCCAGTTTTGCTTGTGACTGCCAATTTGTCAAAAGAACTTTTTAACAAAGCACTCCCATGGGCTTCTAAACTTCCATTTCCACATGTTATTTCTCAGTGGAAATCCCCAGTGGTTCACATTTCCATCCGGAAGTTATAAGCCTATTTGGATAAAAGAATATTTGGCTTATGCAGTCACTTAAAATTATATAAGCATTTCAAATTAATTAAGTTAAGAAAGTTTACCCCACTGCTCATCCAGCATACAAACACCAGGTGGCCAACAAAAGAACAAAAGTTTGTCAGGGTCAGGATAGGTGATAGAAAAAATTAATATAACCAGACCTATAATTCATCAATACCTCATGGGCCCAAAACAACCCTTTGCCACCATGGCAAAGAGATGGAGAACCGCAACTTAATGATGGCCAATGTTTCTGAAGCTCTGGCATAAGAGATGAGATCTGAGATAAAAAAAAACATAGTAATGGACACATGAAATAGTTGGGCACAGACAAATGATACTTGAACTAAAGAAATATTCATTTTGGGTGAAAAAACATAAACAGAATATCACCATCTTGATATCAAAATTAGAATTTCTACAGCATGATGGATAGCTCCCGTCATTATAATCTGGCCAAAGCCCATCTGTTTAAAGAGATTTGAATAAAACATCAGTTTATCAGATCAAGAAAAATTAACAGTTAGAACATGAAAAAGTACATAATATGTTTTCAAACTATATATATATATATATTTTCTATTTGAAGGAATTGTCCTTATAAGCAACCTTCTATCTGACTCACAAACAAACTAAAGATAAAAAAACATCTGCAAAAACGCCAGATAACAATAATGCACTTCCAACAAATCAGATGCCATCATAAATGCATTTTATCAAGTAAAACTATTTTTTATAGACCAGACTGCAATTCAATAATATCAGCAAGAATGCTTGAGGAATGCAAATTTAAAAAAATTTAGCATCAATTAAAATTGGAAAAAATAAAACTAGCAATGCTGAAGATTCATCAACAACTTTTCCATTTTAAGTTCTTTTTTTATATAAATTTTTGCTTCAATTTCCTAGTTAGTGGCTATGTTATGGTTTAAGGGCTTTTCAAGTACTAAGATGATATTATTTCATAAAGAGTAATGACTGTCTACATCAAAAGCCCTAAAGCGTGAAGTCTTATTCTTCTCTGGAGTTATTTAAAGAACACCATGAATGGTGACAAGAAAATCTTTGGCAAACGCTGCAGAATAAGTTCTTGAGATTCTTTTAAGTTGTGAAGTCAGAGAGAAATTAAAATACAGATAGCAGGTTAGAAAAAGAGGGGATCGAGAAATCGCCTTACCTGAGAAGAGAGGAGAGAGAAGGAAGAGGAGAGAGAAGGGAGGTAAATTATGATGCACAGACACGGACATAGACACGAGGATACGAACATGACACGACACAAATATGAGATATGTCTATTATTGAAAATATAGGACATGGACTGGCACTGAACACAAGATTATAAATTTTATATCTTAAAAATTATAAATAATATATCTAATCTAAATAAAATAAATAAAGTATTAAGAGTAAAAAATGATAAAAAGTTTAAGTCTAACATAAACTTTCAAAAGATAAAAAATTCATAGATATAAAAGAATTAAAAGCAAGAACGTCAAAAGTATGAAGGCACTGACTTTCAACACCAATAGTGATGATTGACGATACTCCACGATCACATGAGAAACTCTAACCACACTCAGGAAGGAGATGGGTCGAAGACTTAGACAACAAAGCTGGGCAATGTTCACATCCACAAGGCACGGGTTATAAGTTAAAAAATATGTTATAAGTTTATAACTTATATTTGAAATAATTTAAATTTAAATTTTATTTTTATTTTTATTTTAATTTAATGACATGTGTGTCGAATTTTTTCATTTATTATTTTAATTAGACATGTCAGAGACGTGTTCGATAAGTGTCAAAGGCATGTTGGACACATGTTGGTGTCTAACACCTGTCGAACAATGCAAACCACTATTTCTAAGACAGTCGGTGCATCATAGTAAGCAAGATACACGCAATCATGCTGCTTGTTTCAATAGTACCATCTACATTTCTTCATTACATAATATCCTACAATAGAATATAAGGTTCAATAGTTACAAAAACATCTAATCTAAAAATATAGGTAATAATCAAATATAATCATATTATGATCAAATTAATATTTTGATTCATCAATATAATTAAATTTAATTATATGAAAGCTAAATATAATCTAATCATTTCATGATTAAATATAACAATATTTGATTAAATTAAATATGATTATATCTTAATTAGTTAAACTAATCAAGCACGATAGTAATGACATGATTGGAAAAAAAAGTTTGATCATCCTCAATTTAGCCAGCATAAAACAAACTCTTTTCCAAATAGTGGCAAGGGTGACAAGACCAAAACATGGGCATCTAGTAAAGTGGCGAGAGATGTTGATTTACACCTTTGAAAGAATTTGGGGCCTTCAGCCCTAGACATTGCCATTCCTCATCTACTATAACTACTATCCATCTATATAAGGATCACAACATAATATGGAGGTGATTGTAGTAGTATCACAAAGTCAACCTACATACACGAGGATGTTGAACAACAAGTATCTCCATTGTGATATTTTGGAGAGCATCAAAGGATCCACAAAATTAAGCTCAACAACATCATGCATCTGCATTGCAGAATGTCATGGAACAACATCAATAGTTGAGTTCTCCCTAACTCAATAACATGCACATGCACAATCACAAACACAAAGCTCTGGTACTACATCTCCTCAGTCCCACTACCTCATGGGCCTAAAACAACCCTTACGATTGATCAACATTTACAACAAGATAGGGTATGTGGTGCTAGTAGAAATGGTGCAACTACTAGAGTATATGGATCTTTTGGGATTGTGGTGTTGCTAGTGGTTTAAGGGAAGTTTAGGTATGAGAAGCACTTTTATGGCACTCAAAGTTAGCATCATATCCTTAAATTTAGTTTATACATGTTGACTTTATGGAGGTAAGAGAATAGTTAAATCTAGATCAAATTTAGTTCACTAAACCTGACGCAATCTATTTTAGTCCTCATAAGGATGACGACAAGATGCATGATCTTTTCTAGAATCATGAAATGGTTTGTAACAATGATAATATTTAGCAAATAACTTGTACATTCATGTATAATTTGCAATTAAAGCATAGCGAATATAGGTATCATGATGGAAATTAGAAGAAAATGCTTTTTTATGCTACTTATCATGATAATAATTAGCATGATAGGAACCATCATATATATATATATATATATATATATATATATATATATATATATATCAACAACAATTTTTTTATTTATTTATATCATTGTTATACAAATAATTATAATTATCACAATAGTCATATTATGAACGAGTGATTAAATTATGAATTCGTGAGGGTAGTATTCTGTTAATTTACAAAGAGCATGGGAAGGGGCAATTTTTTGTATGTGGAAAAAAAAATAAAAAACTGGAGTGAGAATAGTTATCCAATTAGAGGAATTTTTCAGATAAAGAATTTTAATTAAGGTTTTTTTTAACAAGAATTATGAAGAAAAAAATGGAATATATGAAAGAAGTGCATGAGAGTCAAATGTGAAATACCCAAAGACATCAAAAAGGTAAATTAATTTGCATATTAAAATACACCCCATTTTTTTCCATGTCTTAAAAATCATCAAAGATATTTTTATAAAATTCTATTTTCCAAATCATTTTAATATGTAAAAGCCTACATAAAATTTACTTATAACTGTAATTATAAAATTTATTTAAATTATTAATAATTTAACTTAATTAATACATTAATACCGCTGTTTTAATTAAGTTATCGTTCTCATTCAGAACTAGAGCAGAATTTTCGGTTTTCACTAATCAATACATGCAATGAGCTGAGGGTTTAGTGGAAAAGTGTAGGGTTAAGATTAAAGGAAAGGTATCTAATTAAATTTAAGTAATTTCTTATATATTATACAGCCATTCATTCATTTTTTCCCCATTTTTTCCCCGTACTACAGCTATTTCCCTACCTGGATGCGAGAAAACGCGTGAACCAGAGGGAGATCACGTGCATGGATGTTCAAGTAGCGGAAATTGTAGGAGAATTGGCTACTGGGTGGCTAAGAGGTGAAAACTAAGATAAAATAATTATATAATATGTGTAATCATATTTATTAACCATTCCAATTAACAATTACCCTATTCATCTTTTAACTTCAGTTTAAGGCTTAACTCAAAAAGGCTATGGTTGTAGGAAGGCAAACTGAGGGACATTAAGGTAATATATATATACATACATCAGTTAATTAATTAATCTATCAATTAATTTTTTCTTCTTTTCTTCTTTTAACTCTAAATTTATTATTATCCGAGAGATGGGAGTTGAGTTTTGGGAAAAATTAATTGAAATTTAGTATTCATATGTATACAATTGAATAATTATACATACATACATACATACATACATATATATATATATATATATATACACACACACACACACATTTGTAGAATTAGTAAAATCATATAAGTTTAAAAAAATATTAAATTTAATTGTTAAAATTTTAAATGATATATATATATATATATAATTAAGACAAACCTTTGTAACATTATTTTATTCTAATTAGGTAATCAGCATTTCACATCAATTGGAGATGTTGGGTAACATTATTTTATTCTAATTAGGTAATCAGCATTTCACATCAATTGAAGATGTTGGGTTAAATTTGGCTGTATGTCAGAAAGGTTTATATGAGAAGAAGTTGAATTCAGGTAAAATGTAAATTGAGATTATTAATGCAATAATTTAAGTGTATTGTAAGCCTTTCATGATTTAAAAAGACCTAGAATGTTAGGTTGTGTACTCAAGTCGATGAACACATCCCGAGAATGCCTTATAGCTAAGATAAGATATGCATTTGCTAAATTAAAATTCAGAACCACTATAGAATAAATGTTTGTCAATATTTACTTACTACGATTATAGCATGTGTTACATTTAGGAATTTCTTTCATATTATGTATAAATATAATTGATTACTTGTACATCTTTATTAATCATGGTTTATGGATTTATAGTAATTATAGCGAAATCACAGTTCTTATTGTTATGCAATATTTTTATGCATAATGATAAATGATTTCATGCAAGTGCACGTAATTGTGAGAGGAATGCAAATGTGCAAATGAAATGAATGTTTATGATAAATAGGAAATATCATAAAAAATTTTCTAAGCAGATTGTTTTATGATAACCTGTGCAAGTAGATAAAAATTCTAACAATATAGGCCTTTGACAGAAAATCTTAAAATTCTCAACTCTTGACATTGAGGTTAAAATGGACCAATTTATGTCATGGGAGTTGTCGGAATGAAATATTGGAATGGTCAACCTTGTCAATAGTATTGGCCAACAGACTGAGTGACGCTACTCAGGATATGACAGGAGTCAAGCTTATATAAATATAAATGACATTTCTAGTATAGGAATTGACTTAGGATTGAAAATGAAACTTTATGAAATGAATTGCGTATATGTATATTATTATTGATGATCATTGTTTACATTTTTACATCACATGTTATTGTTCAGTGTTTACGCATGAAAATGTCTTTTCTTATTCTTAACATTCATGCAAGCTTCTGATTCAAATGCACAATGTTTTTTTTTTTCGAGTATTGAATTTTATATTAGCATTAGTTATCTCACCAGACTGCAAGCTTATGATGTTACATTATTGGCTTTTAAGTAAGAATAAGGAGGGTCAAAGTTAAACAAATGTTTTGACTTGTATAGCTTTTGATATATAGTTTTGGGAAGGTTGCAAAGACTTTTTGGGATAATTAAAGATTATGATAATGTACTTTTAAATGCTCTGCATTTTTTTAGATGATTTTCCACAATTTCGAGTTATATTGCTTAAATATGAATGAATTGTCAGCGAAATTCAAAATGTAAGAATTTCACTTGCTTGACTTGAATACGTTCATTTTGGGTGAGTTGGTGAAAACTGTATCTAACTGAGTCGTCTTCCTCTATCACACCTCAAGCTGACCTATGAAAAGGGTCATTTGGGGTGTGACAAAATGGAAGGTTACGCATGAAAATGTCTTTTCTTATTCTTAACATTCTCAATTGGCATTTTCTCTCTAAGAGTAAAGCCACTCATCCACTTGAGCATCCTCATCTTTGCAACACTTAACTTAGTCTTATGCTTCTCTTTTATTGGCTAACATTCTGCACCATAAATCATCATTGCGGGGATCAAAATTCCACCTCTTCGGAAAAGAAAAGAGTTGTTTAAGTGGTGATAATTTCGATGAAGGTAGTAGATAAGACACTACCCAGATTTCGCTCATCGAGAACTTTTATATCTGGTTTGAGTCATAAAGCAAGTCTATAGATTACCTCTTCCAATCCGAGAGAGACTTTCGATTAGTATAATCGAAAAGAACGAGTATATAATCAGTGCGATGGAGTTTAACTTAAAATTTATTATTTTAATTTAAAACTTTTGTGGAGGAACGACGCGCCTGATCTAGATCCCATGGTTCCCCGTCCGGGTCGCTAGTGAGGAGGTAGTCAACGACCGGAATCCTCACGAACACAAGAAAGTCGCCCCGTATCCTCAGACTGGAGTTGTTTAAGGACAAATATAAATCAACCTTAGCAATCATAGGCTTTTGCCCAACCAAATACATTCTACATTTTACCAAAGAAAGAAAGCGCCGTGAACATGGCGGAATAAATTTAGTGTATATCGGAACCACCCGGGTGATCTCAGTCAATCGCCATTTATGCCATATCATGAAAACCACGACAGAGGACACCCACGCCCCACGCTTTAGAATATTTGATATGTGAAGATGTATTTAATTTGACGGTCGTCTTTGAGCAAAGGTTTTCTTAATTTGTCACCAAGACAAATGAGGTGGATTGATTTTTTTAGTTTTAATTTAAATAATTAATTTCATTTTTTTTATATTTTGTTATTTTCAATTTGATCATTTTATGATTGATTTTATATTTGAATATATGATCATTCATTGAAATTTTAATTATAATTACCCTCGATCATGCTAATATCAATTGATGACCACTACTGTCCGATTTTCTACGAGGACGGTCTTAATTCATTGTCTCGAAGTATAATCCTTCAAACTCATTCCACTCTAACATGAGGACGGCTCGGACTTTTCTTGGGTTTGAATTTTGACTATGTCGATTCATATCTTGTATTATATATTAATTCTCGGATATTATTAATTTGAAATTTTATAATATCACATTTTTGTTTTTAACTACTCAAGACTCAAACCGACAGATGAAGATCTGTTTTATATTTGACTTAGTAATTACTCCAACATGCATACGGATATTCTTTGGGAATTGTATTACATTAGAATGTCAAGTTAGAAGTTTATATGTCAATTTTGATTTTTGAGCAACCGGTCAGAAAAAACAAGCCAGAAGATCTGTCATTTTGTATTTAACTTAATTGTAATGCAATAAGTATAAGGATAGTTTTGTTAACTGCACCACCAAGACCAAACCAGTATAAATATCTTTCTTTTATTTTATACCTAACTTGCACATGTCTCATTGTTTGAACATTTCAACATACATACAGTATATGTTCTTTAAAATGTTGTATGGACATTAAATGTCAATAAAGCAGTTCAATTTGCAAGTTTAGGTTTCAATATGACATTTTGGGTTAACTGACCCGTCCAAGACCAAACCGGAATGATAGACTCCAACTCGACCATTTTCTTTGAGGATCGGATCGATTAATAATTATTTCAAGATCTATCGCTCTAAACACAACTCTGATTATACTTAGAGGACGGGTTTGAGATTTTTCTTCTTATGACCGAATTTGAGAATACATTAACAATGACGCCGATGATTTATCTTTACCATTTGACAGAATTAACTTAAGATTTACACAAGATCATTAGATTTTTAGGTTTTGACGACCCCCAAAGACCAAACAGAGGGATGATAGCATCATGGACATTAAAATGTCTAAGTTGGAGTTCGATGTTTGACATGGCATAGATGTCGAATTATAAGCATGGCTTTGATACCCAACATCAGAATCGATATAAATATGTTATGTCAAATATGACCAAATGTTTATCATGATCGTTCGTTAATTATAGCAATAAAATAATTCTCTCAACTATTTCATGAAGAGTATAGATTTATCTATAAGATAGATCGACTCTTTCACATTGCATGTATCGTGAAAGTCGTTTCTTATAAGAATGCACATGCAAAGTGATTGATCAGATGTTCTAAATGATATATGATTGGTTCTTTAAACCACTTATCATAGATCAAGCACGATTTTATAGAGTATGAATTTGATTCTTTCAAGTATTTGCATGAATCAAATTGAACATTGCTTCAAGGCCATGTAGATTTCATTTAACTTGATATTAAAGCATATTCAAACCGAATAATGAGATAACACTTTAAATATACACACGAATCATTTCAAAGATTTTAGCGCTCATTATTTGTTTCTTAAATGACATATGACACGACTTGTATCTTTCCGCAGATTGAGTGTCACATTTTCATTTCTCACCCATTCATATGGCATAATCACCACTTAGCAAAATGTAATCATATGCTATGAAGATTCGTGTAACAACTAAGCAAGAAGCATATAATCGATCGTATATAATATGATGAAAGCGCATGAATAATCATACGATGACCTTCCTTCTTCAAACACTTGACATTTCACATTTTATTTATTTTTAAGAACCTCGGCCATCCCCTGTGCGGGTCGCCGGGAGACAGCCTTCCCACCACGCAAGAAAAGGCGTGCAGTGGTGGAGACCCTACCAAAATTTATTTGCACCACGCCAAGGCGCGTCTCCCACGCCGGAACAACGCGACTTATAAGATAACAAGTTTTCCGCCACGCCGGAACAACGCGTACTTTATAAGAACAGATTTCTCGTCACCGAACAACGCAATGCGTACTTATCGCGGTTTCACAGACAACAGAACCGACTTATAAAGATAGAGCAATAAATTTGCATTCACATGTATATGAGATTAAAGTATAAGCATTTGTATATGACATATTTCATCTCCTTTTTCTTTTGAAAATTTCGACCTCGCGATCATCCCCGCGATAGAGTCGCCGAGACTAGTCTTCCCACCACGCCAAGAAAGGCATGGTAGTGTCGCACCGCGTCGAAGATTTATTGCCCACCACGCCAAGAAAGCGCGCGGGGTGATAACACAAAGATTTCGCCACGTTGGAACAACGCGAGCAATACTTATCATAGTTTCGCCACGCCGGAACAACGAACAGTACTTATCACGTTTCCGCCGACGTTGGAATAATGTGAACGGGTATTTATCGCAGATATTTCTCCGCCACGCCGGAACAATGTGAACACTTATCAAAGTTTTCCGCCGAGAACAATGTGAGCACTTATAAGAAAGATATTTCCTATCACGCCGGAACAACGTAAGCGACTTATCAAAGTTTTCCGCCGCGTTGGAACAATGTGAACGGGTACTTCTCGCGAAGCATATTTCTCACGCGTTGTACTTATCAAAGTTTCCTCGTGATCGAACAATGTGAATCAGATACTTATAAGAAACATATTTCCCGCTTAATATGGGTAAGAGTATAAATAATGAATTTTACCTCAATCCGCTTATCAAAGTACACCTCCCAGCCCCCCCCCCCCGCATGAGTCACAGAGATCGAGCCGCTTCACCCACGCCAAGAAAGATGGTGGTGTCGCGAGACACCGGTCAAACTTTCGATAAAGATAAAGATAATGAATTTCCGTTAATAAGATATCAAATGACGTAAATAGTAAGTATGCAAGTAGGGATTAAACTCAAAAGCCAATCATTCCTTTCTTTCTTTCACAAGATTTTGCATAATGTATCATCAAGAATTGATTTAAGCAAAGTAACAAGAATGAAGCCCATAAAGGAAAGTAAGCAAATTTCAGATTTTGGAGTTTCAGATTTTGGGGTTTCACAACACCCAAACCCTTCTATGCTTTTAAATTTCAGATTTCATCATTTTCTTTTTGTAGGCAAGAAAGACAATTTCAGCAAACACTAACTCCTCCATATGATAAGAACATAGGGTTGAGGATAGGAAATACTTGCATTTAGCTTAGGAATTTTGTTTTCTATCCCAAGAAGGAATTATTTTCAGCAAGGTAAAAGTATAGATATCCATAGGAAATAACAAGCAATCATAACACTAGGGCCCAAGATTTAAACCATGCAATATTTGAAAATCCCTCTTTCTAATTTCAGATTTCGATTTGTATATAAAAGAGGCATGATATAATATAGTTCCCTTCATAGGAAATCAATTGAAGCAAGGTAACCCTAAAGCTTGCAATATTTAATCCATTTAAACAACAACATGACAACCTCAAATCACAAAAGAGATGGGACTTGCTGTGTATGAGAAGACATATTGTATAGTTGGTTTAAAATAGTTTATTGCATCATGGCTTACTGAAATGAAACAATTATCCTTCTCACTGTTGTTTATAAGCATAATTTATACTCTACTAAGCAATTGCAATGATACATTGAGAATCGAACAAAGCCAATGATGAAACGAGGTTTCTTATGGGAGCAAGAGCCCATTCTCCTTATATCAAGTAAAGGGTACACCTATTCAACTCCCATTCATTCATGACAGTTAAACCGTAAAAGTAGATTCTATTGCTTGAAAACCTGATATGGATTTACTCAGCAGAAGCTCTATGGCAATGGGAACAAAGAGCAATAGAATACTTAGCATGCCCATTAGGAGCAGCAATAGGAAGTTTAGAGAAACCTAAAGAGTTTTGGAATTTTTTTTTTTTTGCAAGCAGAGATTGGATCATGAACCATCGGATAAACCAACATATCACACGGCAGGAGGAGGAGAAAGCATCGCCTGCAAGGCCCAGTGGAGAGGAACAGACGGACGAAAGGAAAGGAGGAACCGAGGCAAAGATAGTGGGCTCTCGCTTATCCTCGCTCAGGCCCAGTGGAGAGGAAGACGGACGAAGGAAAGGAGGAACCAAGCAAAGCTCCTCGTCTCAACCAAGAAGGAGAAAACAAAGAACCGAAAGCTTGTAGCATAAATCCAATCACCTTAATTTCATGCTATTGCAAACCCGAAAACAAATCCAACCATAAAACACAAATGGAAGAGGAAAGAAATCTGCATTTCCTTCAAGAGAAACCCACATAACAAAATATAAGTTAAGATTGAAACAAACAACTGGGGTTTCGGTTGGAAGAGGAATTAGGAAGGATCGAGTCCCTATTTGCTCGCTAAGGTTCAACCGAGAGAGGAGCAGGATCACATAGGGAGCCCGAGAGGGAGAAGGAGCCGTGGGTGGGTTCGTGAGCAAAGAAGAGAGGGAGAGGGAGAATCGCAAGAGCTTCAGAGAGCCGCAGAACAGGGAGAGGGATCAAGAAAGGGAAGAGCGAATGAGAGTGATGAGAGAGGAAATGTCGTGAGAGGAGAGAGCGTGAAAACGCATCGTTTCGATCTTTATGACGGCCCTTCCTGAAACGAAGCTGCGTAGGGATTAATAGGATTAGGAGAAGCTAATTGCAAACCAATTTAATAATTAAGGTAATTAGCCCTAATCACATAAATTTTGACGAATCATCCCAATAATAAACCCAGCAATATGTGTCAATTTGTGTTATGGTCAAACGCAACGACGCGATCAATTCGGATCGGAGGTCGTCGACAACGTCCGGCCGAAGTGAAGTTAGGTCAAATTGCGACGTCGCTGGAATTGACCGACCGCGACACTTTGCGAATCGGTCTAAGGCGTCGTTTGATAGTCTCGACGTTGCCACGACGCGATCAATTTCGCAAACGGAGGTCGTTTAGACATCGTCGAGGCTTCTCGACTTTGATATGCGCATATTTTCATTAAAAATTAATTTTAATTTTTGGATCGATCATTAATTGATTTGATATTTGTTATTTAATTAATTTTGATGCTTTCGACGCATTATGAAGTCGAATTTTCAAATCGAATTGAATTTAATCGATCTCGATCGCGATTAGGGGATTTTAATTTCCACCATATTTTTTTTTTAAATTTTAAGTGGCACATAGTTGTAGGTCAACAAGGTCTTACACCATCTTAGAAAATTTTCCCTTAAGTTTAAACAGTACTTTTCTATCACACAACAGGTCAGATGCATTCCTCCACTTTAATCATCCAACTTGAATTCTACTAATAATATCTCCATCTATTTCACCATCATTTTGAACAATAGAGCCTAAATATATGAATCGCTCACTCTTTTTAATGACTTGTTCACCTAATGTCACAACACAACTACTATAACTTCTACAACTAAAATTACACCCACCATATATTCAATTTTAGATATACTTAAACGAAAACCCTTAGATTCTAAGGTTGACCTCCATAATTCAAGTTTCTCTTGGACTCCCTCTCTAGTCTTATCAACAAAAAGAATGTCATCAGCAAAAAGCATACACCAACGTACATCTTCCTATAAATGCCTAGTAAGAACATCCATAACTAAAGCAAAACGATAAGGGCTTTCCTTGATGTAATCCAACTGAAATAGGAAAATATTTTGTCAATCCTCCTTGTGTTTGGACATAAGTAACAACTCTAGTATACATATCCTTAATGACTTGAATATAACCAATATTAACTACTTTCTTTTCTAGAATTCTCCAAAGAACATCTCTTGAACTTTATCATAAGCTTTCTCTAAATCAATAAATATCATTTGCAGATCCTCCTTACTTTCCCTATACTTCTCCATCAAACCTCTTAACAAATGTATAGCATCCATAGTAGATCTATCTGGCAAGAAATTAAACTGATTGTGAGAAACTTTTGTATCACGTCGTAGCCTATGCTCAATTACTCTCCCATAATTTTAATGATGACACGTTAACTTAATTCCTCTATAATTTGCGCACTCTTGTGCATCACCTTTATTCTTAAATATAGGAACCAACAAACTCATTCTCCACTCATCTGGCATCTTTTTAGTTTTTAAAATAACATTAAAAAAATTTGTAAGTCAAGATATTCCTTGATCTCCTAAACATTTCCACACTTCTATTGGAATATCATCAAGTCCTAATGTTTTTTCACGAAGATAGTGTTTAATATGCTAAAAACAAAAAAAGGATTAAAAACTGAAAAATAAGAATGAAGGGGCATGAAAGGAAACGTACATCATAGAAATAAAAAGGTTTGGGTGAAATCAAGATAAAGTGAGGGAGAAGGAAATTTAAGACTTGCATTTCACACTTAAAATATAAAATTTTGATTTTGATACTAAATGATGGAGATCAAATAAGGTGAAATGAGTTTTTATGATTCTTTCAAAAACACATGAAACCTACAAGAAAAAAAGGGCCCAAAGATTATGAAGAAGTAGAGAATCTTCAATCCAATATGGGTGGGTCATACACTCATCTATCAATGGTGACAAAATGTGTCATCTTGGCTCAATGCAATTATTCAAGGAAAATAATGATAGCTTAACACAACCACTCATGAAAGATCAAGTCGTTATTGTCACTCTTAATCAAGATGTGTGTAGCAAGGAAATCATAAGTAATAATTGCATTTAGTCGTAGGGAAAAAAATGCATCATTTAAATTTCAAAGCATTAAATATTTTGAAATAGTTCTAATGTGAAATTAATTGCTTTCCTTTTCATTTCATTATATTTTTTTAGAAATGTAATTTAATATCTATAAAGTTTTTGGATTAAGAATTACTTACATAAATTTACCCTTTAAGATCGAAACCATTTTTATTAAATTTTTATTTTATCACATTACATGATATGATATTTCATTTTTTTTATTTTTAATATCATTATCTTAAGCCTTTTTAAAAATATTTAACATGAGTATGTACCTATTAAAAATTATCTTGCATAAGCATATATCCTTTTTTAAAAGGTTTAAGAGATAGCGTTCGATATGCTAAAGACAAAAAAAGGATTCAAAGCTAAAAAATAAAAATGAAGGGGCGTGAAAGGAAGCATACATCATAGAAACAAGACGATTTGGATGAAAACAAGATAAAGAGAGGAGAAAGAAATTTAAGAATTGCATTTCATGCTTAAAATATAAAAATTTGATTTTGATGCTAATGATGGAGATCAGTAATGTGAAATGAGTTTTTATGATTATTTCCAAGACACATGAAACCTATAAAAAAAGGCCTAGAGATTATGAAGAAGTAGAGAATCTTCAATCCAATAGGGGTGGGTCATACACTTATCTACCAATGGTGACATAATGTGTCATCTCAGCTCAATGCAATTAATGAAAATAATGATAGCTTAAAACAACTACTCATGAAAGATCTCACTCTTACTCAAGACGTGTGTAGCAAGGAAATCATAAGTAATAATTGCATGTAGTTGTAGGGAAACGAATGCATCATTTAAATTTCAAAGCACTAAATATTTTGAAATAGTTCTAATGTGAAATTAATTGTTTTCCTTTTCATTTACGCCCCTTTTCATTATTTGTTATAGTCTTAGAAATGTAATTTAATATCTATAAGTTTTGGCACATTAATAATATTAAGTTGTCACTTAGTAAGTCAACTAACCATTTATTAATGACTCATAATTTAAAGCCTGGATCGTAATGTAGTAACTTAAAAAAAAAAAGAATCGGAAACTCATTTTTAAACCCTACTAGTTTTTAATCTCTCCCTACATAGGTAATCATCTTTTGCGAACATATTCCACATGATATGGTATTTCAATTTATTTATTTTTAATATCATTATCATAAGTTTTTTTTTAAAATATTTAACATGCCTGTACTTATTAACAATCATCATGCATCAACATATGTCAAAAAATATGATATATAAAATCTACATCAGAGCATTTTAGTAGAAATCATATTATGAATATTTCTAGCTTTTCAGTAATATAAATATCACAAAATTACTTGAACAAATGATTGCATAAAAATAAAAAAATATTGTTGGTAAATATTGGGTGTTGATAACATGCTCCATGTGAAAACTATAAACATTATATACATATAAATTATTGACATCTTATATTAAAAATTGAGTATCACAACTCAATTATTGACTTCTTATATTTCTCTATCTGATATTTTGTTCTTTCATAAATAATCTAAAAATAATGATTCCCTTGATGTATTACTAGTTCCTATATTATAACTTAATATTAAATCAATTAACTTCAAAATAATATTGTTACTTCATAAGAATTCATCCTCATTCAAGTCATTGAAATCTATCAATTCTAAATCAAATTGATTTAAAACATATATAAAAAATTTAATTTTTAACCTACAAAATTGACTTGATTTGTGAAAAAAAAAAGATAAATCAAATTCCTAACTTCCACTTTTTTCCTTTTGCTCATTCTTTTCTTCCTTTCTTGTCTTTCTTCATCTTCTCTTCTCCTTCTTCTCCCCTATTTTCTTTCTTTATTCCTCCAACCCATGACTAATCCGCCCAAGGAAAGAATGGATAAGAATATTAAAGAATATTCTTAAAATATTCTAATAATTACTATTATATACTTACTTTCATATAATAAAATTATCAAAATGAATTGTAGAATATTATAAAAAAGTGTTTGATCATTTTTGAGATATGCAAAAAGTGGAGCATAAATTTTAGGAAATATTTCTTGTATTTTTTCAAAATTTTAAGGCATTACAGAAAGCATCGATAGACATAGTGATATGTGAAGGAGGAGAAACCATCCACAAGTGCTCTCGTGAGAAAGCATTGATAGGTTGCTAAGTCACTTACTTATCCTATAATAAGAATTCAACCTATACGCACCTTTCTTGGTACGCTAAATCGCTAAAATAAGTTCTCACATATGTCTTGCTTTACATAGATGAAAAAAAAATTTTATAAATTTTTGTGCAAGTACGAATACTTATGCACGCTATTATAATAGGGTAGAAGACCCCATCATGGAGTCTTAGAAATCACCCATATACATTTTGCTTGACATGCTAAGCAGCCCAGTCTCTCCTTGGATACCAAAAACACGAGGGAAATATCAGGAGGCTATTCCCAATGACAAAACTTGTAAAATAACATGATGAAAAAACTTACTACATATGATAACACGGCTAAAATAAAATTGAAAATTGCAAAATGATATCAATAAATACTCAAAATAATATACAAGTTGCATTAAAAAAAGAGAGATTTACATACATACCACACAATTCTTATGTATTTACATATCTAACACCTAAACTTAGATATTTACTTATCTAACACTTTTCTATGCTAAAAAGGTGCATTTCACTCTTAAAAAAAGAATAAAGTAGTATTTTTGATGTGATATTGAAGATTAGGGTGTTATATATGTAAAAATCAAAGTTTAGGTGTTAGATATGTAAATACATAAGAATTATATGGTATGTATGTAAATCCCCCTAAAAAAAATTGAAGAGAGCCCAATAGAATGCAAAATCAAACTTGAACTAAAATCATAAGGGGATTAGTTGTGCATCTATGAGCAAGAATAAAACTAATGCATTGATACTAGAACCCTCGGAACTCTTTGAACTAAACTTGTTGTGGAGATGAATCCCATCAATGATCATATTTTAAAGCAAAAGAAAGGTTCTTTGTCAAGCTCACTTGAACAAAACAAGAGCTAAATGCAAGTGAGTAAATATTATTGTAAACATACATTAAACCCTAACTTGCAATAATCGCAATCAAATATATAAACCAACACACACAAGCAAACAAAATGTGATCAATAATGAATTCTAAATGCACATTTTAATGACAATGAATTCATGAGAATAATTACCACAACTATCCCATGTAATAAGATTAGAAAAACCAAAGCAAACAACTATTGACAGACATGGGCTAGAAAACTACTTAAGAAGTTGTGCATGGCATATCAAACTATCAAGTAAGAATGTTTGCATGTGCTCCAATAAACATACAAAACACATGCACATAAAATCTGAGAATGCTTTGCATATTAAATGAGACAAAATAAAATTAATATTGCCTCGCTCTGAGGAACTTGTAACCACTCTAAAAAAATGATTATTTATAAGAAAAAAGAGTGCAAGCTTACTTTTAAGCTCAATTACATCAACATGTTTTAGTGCACTATGCTCTTGAGCAAGCAGCATTATATTGAGGTCGTAAATCCCACTTAACAATTAGAGTCCTGCAGGGACTAGTGTTGATGAACTAATGCTTTTGGCAATATTCAAGTAATAAATTTCAGTTAAATCGTAAATGAAAAATGAACTTAATTTATGATCCCGGTTTATACAGAAAAGGAACTGAACACGCATCGATTTCACTACAATTTTTATTTTTCGATTGCATACAGCCTTTAAGGCATTTTTTCCAACTAAAACTCATTTTCAAAAGGAAAGCTCCTAGGTTGTCCTCCTTGCAAGACAATATCATAAATCTCGTCTTTCTAAGTCTAATATTGTAGTGTTACTACGCATAATTGTTGCATAAGTTCAATCAAGCAAATATGATAAAAATGATGGCCAACGAACTTTATAGTCACATAAATCTAGCCCAAAAATGCATCTAATAAATCAAAACATAAAATCATATAAACCCTGCTCACTTCTCAAAGCAAAATTACCAACAAGTTTGAAGCATCAAAATTATCAAGAAAAGATTCATCGCACCAACGCATCAAACGACAAATCTAATGAAAGACAGATATAGTGTCAAGCGAATTAAAGCCAAAATGCCTCAATAGCAATTGAAATAACTCAAAACATCGCCCATTTGCAAAGTAAATTGCACCAATGCATTCAAAGCAATAAAATTACCAAGAAGAGATTTCTTACAATCAAATACAATGAACATAATGGATGACGGACATGGCATCACGTCAATTGAGTCTGAAATACCTCAACTATGATCAAAATTACCCAAATATCATTACTTCATAAAAAGGACCACACCGACACGTATGAAACACTGAAAATAACATGGATTCCCACATTGCTTGGATCGTTGCACAAGAACATTTTGCAACAATTTTACCTGCGCACAAAGCTATGACAAGAATTTCCACATGCACGAAGAACAGAATATTGCGAGTGAGGATCGACAAGGGTTAAAAACTTAAATCATTAAATCGATTATAATTAGGAGTAAGCAAATATTTTCAAATATAGTTTAATTATTATCATGGTGGTTAATCAATTAAAATTTAAATTTTTATTAATTATTATATACAAGTGTGTATATGTATCAAAAGTTGATTAAGAGAGTCCTATCCTACTACGTCTAAATCTCATAAAATCCACCTATGTGCATGCTATAACAAGCATCATTTGTATGCCAACTCCCATCTTGATCATGAAACTGATTAAAAAAAGAATCATAATAAAAAATTACCTGCGGGCTCACCTCACACAACAGTGCTCATTTCCCATCTTTACCTCCCTCGTTCAATGTTCAAGCACACGATCTCATCCCTCTCCCACTCTTTGCTCGCCTTGCCCTGCCTCCTATCCTGAGACACCCAGACCAACAAAACACAAGCTCTTGCCTATCTCTCACCCTCATTTGACACCATATGTCAACCACCCATGCCAACTGCTCCCCTATGTCTCCCTAAACCATCTTAGTGATCCCTAATTCCACACCTTCCATTCCTTTTCATCAAATAAAACATTGTCGCTCACACAAGGTCTTCGCCCCTGCCTCTCACATGGATAGACACCATCGACATCTCTCCATGCCTCCTTACATTTTAGCTCCCAACCTCCCCCATCATGCCCTCATAGCGCCAACAAAATTTTCCCCAACAGCCCTTCATTGATCTGCCGCTAACTCACTAAAGTACACCTCTCCATCTCCCCCTCGCTCTGTGAGCCCTCCCTCGATTTCTAAAGCTTCAACCTCATTGTCAGTGTCACTCCATAACAAAATTGCCAAATATCTCTCACCAACAAATCCCTACATTTTTGGCAACTTCATCAACAAGCAACTTACAACCCATACCATGCAAAACTAGCTCCTCATCCAAAGCCCAACCTACTCCGGTAAACTTCATATTCACTCTTTATATCTTAATTTCCCTACTTACCATCACTAGACGGTTAGCAAAGACCATTTCTCTAAAAGACCATAAAAAATAAAAAATAAAAGGATACAGAGGAAAAAAGAGAAAAAATCATGTATTCACTCTCATTAATTTCATTGTCTCACCATTAAAATCATCAATTCATCATCGAAGCCTTATGAGCGATGGTATTATATCTTGTCCTCTAAAATTTCACAAAATTTTGAATATAATGTGTCTAATACGACTAGCAAAACCTATACGCACTTTTCTTATAGAGGTAATGAAAACTCATAAGTGACACTCACTGCATGATAGCAAGCCATATACATGCTATTCTTAGCATTGAGAGAAAATTCAAATTTAAGTACTCATACACTTGTTTAGCTGTAGAGGGGAAATCATTACAAGTTTCAAACAAATACCAAAAGACCCACATGTGTCTTTCTCAATGCAATGGGATTGAAGCGCCCAGCTATAGTTTATATCAACCATACAAACCTTTTATAAAAGGAGGATAAGCCCAATACTCCAGTAGAGGTCCCTTATACTAAGAAGACACTAAAAAGATGCAAAAATACTAGTAGATTTTGGATCAAATGAACTTACAGAGAACAAAACTTTATAAAAAAAAAAAGCTCAACATGACTAATCTAAAAAGTGAAATGCAAGGTAAATGCAAAATTTAAACACCTTAGATGTCATGCAAGCAATATTAAAGCAAATAAAAAACATAGACTTGAAAGACTCTCCTTCAAACAAAAATAGAACTCAAAACAATAATTATAAAAGATTTATAAATAATTTGAAAGCTCATTCATGAGCATGAAAAAGACCTTGAACATTAAAAATTCAAAAAACTAAGAAATAACTATAGGCAATAATCCACTATTTTAAATCATAGCAAAATTTTCAAACAACAAACCCCATCGAATCCATAACACAAACACAAGTGAATAGAATGTGTCCCTTAAGATTTGTATCCCCGTCACTTAAGGAAAAAAAAAACTAATCCTCACACTTTCAATCTCGCATCCTATCCACATCGTCATACTCCACGATGACCACAAACTTCCCATAACCGCAACAACCTTCCACTTTCATTAAATCAAACCCAATTCATCTCCTGCAGTTGGTATAAAAGCATGAAACTCCCCTCTAACCCTCGGTCTCTCTCGTCATCTTCAATCAAACTCCACAATTGCATGTTCCCATTTCTTTCCTTCTGCAATCCAATAAGTCGTCTCCTTTAACACCCTTGCTACTCCACTCTCCCTCTCATTTTCCATTGCATACGCCTCTTCCCTCAGCATCATCCCAAAGAGCTGTACGAGCCTCCTCAGCGCTAGCTATACGTCTCCTCTTTCTTGTACAAGCCTCCACCATCCCTCACCCATGCCTTAGGCTAAATCACCCTACAACCCCACTCTCGCTTCAACTTTCTGTCTCCAAAGTCAAAGATCATCCCTTTCTCTCTATTTTCTGTCCCGCACACACCTCAAGCTCATCTCTCCTCCATCTTGTACACAAGCCAATCCCGATCTACACTCCTTTTGGTCTGAACCACCAATTTGTCTCATTCTTCTTTTTATGTTCTATATGCCAAGCCAAAGCAAGCCCTACCCTTCCTCCTCTCGATCAATCCTACTCAACCCACACAATCAGCTCATAGCCAAACCAACTCATCTACCCATTTTCTCTCTCTAAAAAATCATCAAGAAAAGAGAGAGAGAGAGAGAGAAAATTTTCCCCCTCTCTCTATCTCATATTTAATCTTGTTCCCAAATTGTGATCTCATTATATGCTTTTTATCATTATCATGCGAAGTTAAAAATGCTAGAAAACTCTAAAATTAAGTAATTGTTCACATTTATGAAGCATCAACACGGACACAAGAACACGAATATGGCAACACAGCATGTTTGCAAAAAGTAAGACACGACATATCATCGACAAAAAGCAAATATAATATGGTTTAAAAAACTTTATAATACTAAATGATGGTTTACAATATCAATATTACATTCCAAACATCCAAAAATATCCAAAAAACTTAAAAGTCAATATCATTCTCAAACTAATAAATTAAAATATGACAACATGAACATCACTAATTAGAATTAACACATTCATAAGTAGGACCATCATTAGTACTACCTTCATTGTCCTCTTCGATCACAACTTCAGCTTCATCCATAAAAAAATAATTTCCAAGCATGGCACATCAAGGGAAAGATTAGCAACTTCAAGCATTCCAATACCCATTATAGGTATTGTATCTCCACCAATATCCTACATCTTTATTTCCCCTTGAGTATATTTTGGGTTCTTCCTAGATAAACAACGAAGATTAGTGAATTTATGTACTTCAATTTCTTTCACAACAAGAGTACGAGCAGGTTGAGCTAATAATTTAAAAGCCAAACTTTGTAATCGTGGGCAACTTGCTCCATAAATTATCCACTATGCCTTTTCATCCATGATACCTCTAGACGTTATAAGAGTCATGATCAACAAAAGTACCACTAAATCAAAAAAAATTAGCAAACTTCAAATTAATCATAGCTCTTTCTTCAGCGCTTGAGAAAAATCCTCCTTAGACAATTATGGTTCCCATTTGATATGTTCATATTATGCAGAGCAACACGGTTTGGAGCTTCACTAAGCCAAAAGTAGCTATAAGACCTAAACATTTATAACAAATGACTCTATAAAATTAAAAAATAAAATCAAGAAAAAAAAAATCAAATTTTACCTTGTATTGAGAGAATGAGCCAAACAATGAAGAGGAGTGTTATTTTTATTCCATCTTTGCACAAGAATATCATATAAAACTTTATAAAATATGGTTTGTTCATTGTCCCTCTTTCTTTCATATCGATAAATGACCCATTTCACCTTTTCAATCATGAAATCTCATGTATCATATACAAGATGAAGAGAAGGTTTATCGGCATCAGCCACTCTCAATATGTCATATATAGGCTCTGTAAAGTCAATAATGTACTCAATCTTATCTCACCATACATCATCTAAAATATTTTCCTTCAAAAATTTTGCCTTATCAATATCATCTTTCACTAATCACCATAGTTTGTAGTCCTTCTTTTATTGTTTTAAATCTTCTAAGCATGACAACTGTTGATACAAAGTGGGTCTTTGCAATAACTAATAGTTTTAAACTCATTAAAATTTGATACCTCATTTAGTGATTCATAATAAAAGTCTTTATGAAATTAGCATCTCTTTCAATATCAGTTATTCAAGAACATTGTTCATAAGTAGTCTCATTTCCTTCAACGTTCTTTGAAGCACAAATATTTTGTAATACTAAATTCAATGTATAGACAATACAAGAGTCCAAAAAATACCAGGGTATTGAGCCTCAATCAGTGCACCAGTAGCTCTACACACAAGTGCATTATTAGTGATCACCTACACCACTTTAACTGCTCCTACAATCATAATTACTTCATTAATTTCATTTGCAATGTAAAACCTATCCTTATATGCTCCTTCACAATTGATGGCTTGTATAAACATAGGCCCAGATTATGTGACACCCATGAAGTTGATGAAAGGTCCTCACTGTGCATATGTCCAACCATCACAAATTATACTAAATCCCTTCTCGCTCCAAGTATTTTTAATAGGTTCAAGCATCCTTTCAACATTAGTCATTTCCTTCTGAAGTTTCGTTGTCCTTAAAAGATTGTAACCAGCAGAAATATATCCAGAGATTGTGTTGCTAGCTGCATATGAGAAAGCACTAAAGTAATATAAACTTCTTGCTAAATGGAATGGAAAAGCTGCTGAATAAAACATACAAGCAATTTATGCATGCTGATGATCTCTTGTTTGTAAATTGAATGATCTTTCAAGAGCACTAGAGCCTGGATTTTTTCTTTTTTTAAGATCATAAGTATCCATTCTGAATAAATGTCCACTTAATTCTGAGCTATAACTTTGATTAGAGCTACCTTGACTAGAATAAGGAAGCAAAACCTTCTTAAATGCAACATTTTTCTTCTTTTGCTCAGCATATGTATCAACTCTATGCGCTTTCTTAAGTAGTGAAACAATTATTTTAGGGCATGATTGAATACCCACTCTAGATTTTCTAAACAAGTGAGCTATAACCCTGAAATATGTTCCCTTAAACTAACTTTGATAAAATTGACATTGAAATTCTACATTGCCTCCCGATCCATTAGACCCTACTTTCTCTAATTTTGTAACATATACACATAAAGATTTCATATCATCCTCTATTTGAATGTTATGAAGCAATTTATTACTAGAAGTAGACCCCATTATCCTAGTGCACAAATAAAAAGTTTAAGAATCTTACACAAGCATATGAAAGAAAATTATAAAAGAAACCGAGCACTACCTAGTGCATCTACTTATAGTGCTATTAGATCATCGTAGAGACTCCTAGTATTATATGGTGTTAAAGGTGCTCCTAAATCTAGATATGAAAATGTAATAATAAGAAATATTTATTTGTAACTTATTACACATATAAACAAATACTAAATAGTTCATCATAACACGATAAAAAGGTACAAGAAAATTCAAATTAAGTGTCATTTCATATCACAAAAAGTGTATGTTGATAATAATATATAAACTAGGTTTTCTAATATATTTGATGAATAGCTCTTGAAAAATAAATATAAGAATGATCTTATACATACTTGAATTGAGAGTTCAGATTTCAGTTTCTCAAATAGGGAGACTTTGGTTTCTTAAATAGGGTTCGAACCCTATTCTTCTTCGACAAGCACACATGAGAGATAGGCGGGTTTCCCAAAAAGGGCTTTGAGCCCTATTCTTCTTCGCGTGCTCATGGGACTCAGGGAGATGTCGCCACTAGCTAGATTCATCGATAAGAAGAACAGGAGGTGTCGACACACTCGTTGACGAGAACCGAGCGTCTGCTTCGGCACGAAGCGCCGATCGGCTCGATGACGGGGACACACAAAATCGACACACGGAAGACTAGGGTGTGGCTTCTTCAACAAGGCTCTTTCGATTTCTTATGTTATGGCTAGAACGAGAGTTTCGATTGACGCAGGTAAGTTTGTCCAAACCATGTCCTGATTTCCTCCATCGTGTCCTTGTCGTGTCTAAGCCGTGTCCAAATTATGTGCGACTTGACTTAATTAAATGAAGTGCGACCGCGTGTCGGATGTATTATGTTCGTGTCTATCGTGTCCGACGTAGATGGAAGCAATTTGGAAATATCGGTGCTTCATAGGTTCACATTATTCCACTAAAGCAAAAAAATTCATCAAAATAAATACCCATGCACATTGTTCCAACACGATTGACAGAAATTGTATTCCTTATGAAGATATTTGAAGACATATGCACACTTCTTATAAGCGTGATGTCACACCCCAGATGACCTCCTACCCTTATTTTTGGGTGTCGAAATATGAGAATAGGATGACTCGATTGGACCAGATTCCAACTCACGTCTTCTTGCGAAGCGAAATTGCATCTAATCAAATCATCACAAAATTTAAAATTCATATACTACGTAATTCATATCACAAAATTTGGAGCGTAAAATCTTTAAGTTTGTAAATAAATCTGAGCGCTAAAGACATCGATTAAAATTTTGTACATACCCAAAAAAAGCTTTAAGCTTCCCAAACTATCTGATCAACAAAAGCGGTAAAATTTCGTCTTTTCACAAATTATCAACGTAGCATCGTAAAATTTAAACTTTGTGAGACAAGAATCTTAAAAGTAGTTCGATCTGAAAGTAAAACAATCGTGCATGTCTGAGATAAATTTATAAAAGCGGTAAGTCTTTGCGGAATGTAACGATATCGAAACAATATCTTTGTAGGTCTTTGCGAAATGTAAATATATAACAATATCTTTGTAAGTTAAATGCGTATCGATGTCGATGATTTTCATTAAAATCATTTCAATTCTATATCAAATCATTTTCTAGAAATGTCATTTATAATTCGTAGGTTTGACTTCATAACAAAGGGTCGTCGCTCAGTCATTTACGAAGGTAAAGGCGGGGACCATCTACTTACTATGACCCCGACACTAATTGGGGACAAATGGCTCCAACCTCAAAATGTCGAGTCGGGATCTAAGATCACTAATCGCATCATCGAGCTTTTCTTTTTATCTGAAATTTCTATAATACCTTCCTATCACAATTTTCCTGACATTTCCCTGTTTATCACATTACTGCATTTACAACATGTTTTAAAACATTTCTATATCCGATGAAATCATATCTAATAAAGAAAATCTTGCGACTTATAATCATTGAAGCGGTTGTAATGGCATATAATATGATTATAATATGATCTGAATATCTAGATGTATGTAATTCATACAATTTATAAACTCGTAAACAAGTATTCATGCGGACTGGCGAATTTCGTTAGCGGTTATATCTCACCTTCAGGTTGTCGGATGTGCTCGATTCCTTCTCAGTACAACTTATCATTAAATAACTTCTTAAATACTTCTAATACGCAACTCATAAATCCGTAATTAACACCAATCTTACCGAAATTGATATCTCCTCATATAAGCTTTTGAAATCGGAGCGACTCAATGTCGAGCCATATTAATTATCTGCAATCAACAAAACTAAAATTAACAAACAATGTCAATCCTAAATCCTTTCAATAATTCGCACTCACCTGTGCAAAAGCAGATTTGAACTTCCGATCACGCATTTCAACACCAAGAAAGGCTGTCGGCTGAAAGAAAAAGGGATAGGGAAAGAAAATTAACAACTTACAAAATTCCCTAAGTTTCCCCGTTCGAGCCCAGATTAGATGCAAATTTCACTTACTCGTTCCGCAGTAGCACAGGTTGGAATGTGTCGGTGGAATCTGTGTCCAATCGAGTCATCCTATTCTGTTACACTTTAACTTGACCCTAGGATAAAGGTAGGGGGTCATCTGGGGTGTGACACGTGATAGGCGTGAAGACTATTGGCCATGGTATCACAAGACACTGATTATGCATGTTTCATCTAAGCATAGGGGGAAAACCAAGCACTCCTGACGACGCCCCATACGAAAATCGGCTAGAACATCACAGAAAAAGGACAAAGAAAAATGATGATTTAAAGTGAATAATATGGCTAAGTAAACTTTGTAAATACAAATCTAGAAAATAAGAATAAATATTACTTAAATGTGATGTGAACTGTTTTTGCAATGATATAATTAAATTCAAATGAGATTTACAAATAACTTGCAATAAATTATGAAACTCACATAGAAAATTAGAACTCTAAAATTCACCACAAACAAAAATAAGATTTTGGATGAACATTTAAAGAATGTTATTTGTTCATTAAATAATTTGAAATGAAATAAAAATATTTTGAATGAGACTTATAACGGATTTGGACCTATCAATGCATATGAATTAGAATACATTAAAATATTTGAAGTTTAACAAAGGGTAAATTAAGTGAGAATAATGAATATTGTTCTTAAATATATGACATGAATTTACTATGCTACTAGATCAAAAATAATTTGAGCAAACATATAGAAGGCAATTTTTCAAAGATCATAAAATGAAATATTATTCAAATCTTAATGATAAAATATTTGTGTAATTAATATACTTTTTGGATGATTTTAAATTATACATATGATTTCTGAAACATTCTCCAATTCAAACACATTGTTTCAAATACAAGAGTTATAAAGAGGTGCACAAACAGATTATGTAAGCACATCAAGAGTTTGTATAAACATGATATGCAAATACACAAAAATTACTACAAGCACATAGTGCGCATTTTCTAGAAAGCATGTAGGTACATAATACAAATGAATTGAAAAGCATGGGGGTGCATGTCACACCCGGATGACCTTATGAATTCGGTCGGCGTGTAACGAGAGGATGACTCGATTGGATCTGATTCACCACGTTCCAACTGTCTTCTTTGCGGAACGGCGAGTGAAAGGTGTATCTAATCCATCACTAAACTATTTGAAATTCATATCTTAACTTAATTCATATCACAAATCTTTGGGCGTGAAATCTTTAAATTAATCTGAGCGGTAAAGGCATTTAATTTATGCGTCAAAAGCCTTTAAACACAAAACTATCTGATTCAACAAAAGCGGTAAAACCAAAATTTCGTCTTTTCGAATTTTCAACGGTAGCGTCGTAAATAAAGGCAGACAAGAATCTTAAAACAATTTCGGTCTGAAAGATAAACAATCGTGCGTGTATATGTAAATTTGCAATTTGGTAAAGCGTAAAAAGCATCTGCGATAATGTAACATTATATGAACAATATCGTAGGTCTTTGCGAGAAAAATAATGAATAATATCGTAAATTCATCGTATCGATCGATGTCGAGAACGTGATTTTATTTGATTCAGGTTATATCAAATCATTTTTAGAAATGTCGATTTATAATTCGTAGGTTTTGACTTTCATTCATAATCGTCACCGCGTCGACTAAAACAAGTAGGTAAAGGCGGTAGAACCATACTACATACTATACACGGCGGCGGTTGGACGACTTCGACCCAAACCTCAAATGCGAGTCGGGGATCTTAAGATCCCACAATGACGGCTCATCTTCGAACTTTTTTTTATCTCGATTCGTAACATAGCCTTCCTATCGCAATTTTCCGACATTTCCCGTTTATCACATTACGCGCTTTACACGTATTAAAACATTTTATATGCCAAATAAAATCAATGTTACGATTACATTGTAAATCATTAATCATGCAGGTCAAATAATAAGCATTTGTATTTACATTCAATATAGATGCATTCAATATGGCGAAATCATTCGTTCATACATTGATCTGCGGTAAAGCGATTGGCATGTAGGCGTAAGCGAATTACATTATGTTATACCCACTCGATTAATACAGGTCGATGTCGTGATGTGCTCTCGATTTCCAGTCTATAATGAAATAACTCTTCAGCACTTCTCTACTCGTAAATGAAACATAATTAACACCAATCTTCGAAATTGATCTCTCCTCATAAGCACCGAAACAGATGCGACTCAGTAAGCTCTAACGTCACTATTAATTACGCTTGATGTTTAATTAACAAAATGTCAATCCTAAACCCCAATTTAATAGCATAATTCTACTCACTACAGCGTTGAACTCCCGATCACGCATTTCAACGAAGGGAAGGTGAAAGAAAAGGGATAGGGAAAGAAATTAGCAACTTACAAAATTCCTAAATTTCGAGAACGGGAATCGAGAACCGATCGGTTCAGCCGAGCGTCGGTTCACGGATTTCCCAAACCGGCGGTTCTGGGACTTTCCAACCCGGCGGTTCTGAACTTTCCAACCCGGTTCTGGGACTTACTTGTGCGGTCTGCGGCGTTTCCAGCTCTGAAGGAATTGGGCTTCCAGTCGGCAGTCAGCGAAGGTTCTGGCTCGAACTGTGATCGGCCTTCGGAGGCGGCACTTCTCTAAGCCCGGCCGGATCTGGCGGTTCAGCGTTCAATGGACAGCGGGATCTCGGCGGCCAATGCCGGCGGATCTGGCGATTCAGCGTTCAATGGCCGGCGAATCACGGCGATTCAGCGACGCGGATTCCTTTTGCGCGCGATCGACCGGCGGCGTCGAAGTCAGCCGAAGGAAGGAAAGGAGGAAATCGTCGATCAAGAAGAGCGGAGCGGTCTCGATCTCGCGGCGTGAAGGAAATGAAATAGGCATATTTATGGAAATAAAATTACCTTCGATCGATCCGGTATACGTCGAGCTTTAATCCGCCGTTGCATGCAGTAAAGTGGATTTCTTCGATGTCCTTCTGATTGGGTTAATTAGCTTAAACAAAATTAAGAAATAATAATTGGATATTACAATTTCCTCTTAACAAAATTTAGTCCCCGAAATTTCTTACGAATCATTCAAACGAAGGAAACTTACGCCTCATCTCTTGTTCAACCTCCCTAGCTTCTTTGATTGTGCTTCCATTTAATTTTAACATAGGAAATTTGTCATTTCAATCTCTTCACATCAAATTCTAAAATCTTTTACGGCTCCGTGCATAAGTCAAATCGGTTGTATTTCAAACTTGGTATATGAAATTTTACGCTCTGCATCGTGATCCATTTTCTCGACATTGAAATGTGAAAGACATTGTGAATGTCTCCGCCAAGTCGATGGGTAAGAAAAGCGTAAGCCATATTCGATCCTTTCGGTGATTTCAAAGGTCCATGTACTGTGGGCTCAATTTACCTCCGTGACCAAATCTACTAATTCCTTTCATAGGTTTGACTTTCAAAAATACAAATTCTCCAACTTGAAATTCTATCGGTCTTTAAATCGTAATACTGGCGATCACGACTTTCAATCTACTGTCGATTTTCTCTAGCTTGATCAACCAACTCACGGACTAATGTCTTTCTCCCACTTGACTTAATGGAGTTCTACACTTTCGACCATACAATGCTTCATACGCCATCGAATCTTAGATTGGTATTTATTATTATAAGCTTCGATCGTAGGAATATGATCTTCCTACCTCCAAAATCTAAAACACATAACCTCAACAAATCTTTTAGGACATGAATTGTTCTTTCTGATTGTCCATCGGTCTGAGGATGAAAAGGCATAAGTGTAGCGTGCAAGCCTCTTTGAATTCCTTTCCATGTCGAAGTAAATCTACCATCTGTCGAGCGATCACTTTTAAAATGCGTCTTTACAATTTCTTTAACATATAATCGGACAATTTATCAAGAATCATGCATTTGTAGGTAAGAAATGAGGCGGCTTAATCTATCCACAAAACCCATCTTATCCGCGGCCTGCTAGAAAATCCATAACAAAATCCATAGCTTAATTCTTCCCAACTCCGGTATAGGTAATGGTAACAATCCAGTCTTTGATCTTTCGACTTTAACAATCGACAAAAGCGACAGAGACATATTCCTATGTCTTTCTTCATACCTGACCACCAAAATGCTGCTTTTAAATCTTTATACATTTTTGAACTACCAGGATGAATAGTATATCCCGCCTGATGAGCCTCCTGTAAAATTTCTTGTCTCAACACCACATCACCAGGTACCCATAATTGTGAATGCTTCCGAATAATACCCTCTGCATCTACAAGAAAATTCTGCTTCTGACTTGTCTGGATTTGTTCAATGAATTTCGATATCCGTCAGGTTTAAATGCGACTTTGATTATCGAAAAGTTGATTCTTGTCGATTGAGATAAATGCAGGTATTTGAATCTTCTAACTTATTTGTAGTCTAATTCTCTGTCAACTCGACTTTTGAGTAATAACCCGGCATTTCCATGGACTTGCGACTTAATCATCGACCACCACGTTACTTTACGGACAATCTTGAATATCTAAATCATAATCTTTAATAAACTTAAGCTTCTTTGTCTTAGATTGAGTTCTTTTGTGTAAAGATATACTTAAGACTCGATGATCCGTAAAATTTAGCATTTCACTCCATACAAGTAATGTCTCCAAATTTTAAGAGCAAAATCTTAATTCTAAATCATCGGGGTAATTTCTTTCATGGGGTTTTAATTGTCCCAAGCGATTATACGTTGCATTAAGACCAACCCAAACCTTTTAAAGAGATCACTAAATATTTGGAATCCGCCTCGATGGAATATAAAGCGGGGCTGGTGAATCTTTTTTGATTCTACGCTCGCATTCTTGTCATTGGAATCGATATCCTTTCTCGATAGATTGGATAGAGGGCATTCTGATATGAGAAAATTCTTGACAAACTGTAATAATCTGTAAGAAAACTCGAACTTACGTAACATTCTTTAGTGCTTCCAAAATTGCTTTTACTTTTGAACAATGAAACTCTTCGCCACGATAATGTGACGCAGAAATCGACCGTATCAAATTACATTTTGAAAATTTGGCGTATAATTGATTTTGTCTTAACAATTAAACAATCGCCGAGATGATTTGCATCTCATCGCTTTTAGAATAAATCAATATCATCAATAAAGATATAACAAACCGTCACCAGGGCTTGAAAACACGATTCATTAAAAGCTGCGGAGCATTAGTTAAACCAAATGGAATAACAAATTTAATGTCATACACAGTTCCAAAATTTGTTTTAAAAATATCGGCATCTTTAACTTCTAACACGATGATATCCAGGATCAAATCATTGAAAATACTGGTGGCTCCTCCAACGATAAATCATCAATCCGGTAGTGGATACTTGTTTGATTGTCACTTTATTTAACTCCCATGTAATCACATAATGTATAGAATCCTTTTCTTAATAAATATCTTGGTGCACTCAGTGGTGAGTTCTTTGGGCGAATAAATCTTTTGTGTCGATTCACGCTGGCACTTCAATTCCCAATTCTTTAGGAGCCATCCCAGGAGATTTATGTATAAAAGTTGTAGGGTTGTACATCAATCACTACTTCTCGAGTTGGTGGCGCCACAGTAATTCCTCGACATCGAAATTCAAACAACGGAATGTTTTTCAAAACACCTCCTTATTCAACACATCTAATTTGAAATACCATTTCACCGCTTCTTAAATATTTACTCAACTTCACTAATCGAAAGAAGCGGCATTCTTATCACAGAAAAATAAAATGATTTTTCACCGAGCATGCAAATTTCACTCTCCTCTTCCGATTCAATTGTTGCAAAATATTTTATCAACCAATCCATACCAGTATAACGTCAAAATGTCGATTGGTAAGATAATTATGTAGGAAAGTGTTTATCTTGAATGTTAAGGTCAACACATTCTTATTTGTATTCAAACAAGGCATTACCACATTGTCTGAATAAATATAGCATCAATGGTAAAGCGAAAAAGGAATCGAAATGAGCGAATCTGAATTGGAATCAATGACAACCAAATGATCGAAATTTTAAGCATACGACACCACTTCATTTGATTCCTTTGCTTCTTGTGGAGTGATAGAAAACTTTTACGGAGGGTTGGTTTTGTTCAAGTTTCTCCTTTTCTTGAATTGAAGGTCTTCCAAAATTGTGTTCGGCTTCACGGCTTCCAAAATTTTCTTTGTTGACCTCCCGATAATTGTATGGCTTTACATCCTTCTTTTCTCCATTAGGCGGTCCCAGTGCCACGATGTCAATCACGCATCGTAACATCTCCGATCCATACATTGACCAAAATGTCTTTTCCACACTTATCATGAAATAGGTTCTCCTATTTGTTTTATCATCGTCAAACTTAAATTTCTTCTTAAGCAAATCTTCTTTGCTTTCGTTCCAGTAAATCTCACTGTTGCTTGGAAAAATTTAACTCATTTTCAATTCTTAGCCTTTGAGAACTGCGATATCGAAGGGTCTTGTGCCGATCTCAATTGATCTCTGAGGCCATGAAATCATGACATTTCTCTTCCTTGATATAATGTGGGCGTATCCCAGAAAGAGAAATAAACCGCTTCATATTGCATTATAGTTTTGCGAGTTAGATTGAAAATTTATCTTCAAAGCAAGTCGATGGAGGAATAAACCAATCTTTGAAGACTTTGACAAACTCATCCCATTTGATCGGTAATGGGTATCAGTCAAATCTTTCCACTGTTGAGCTGCCACCACCTTTCTCCCTTCTAATACAAAAGTAGCCAATCTTACTCTTTTTCGGGCAAATCATCCCATCCAAAATTTTTCCAATTTTAAGCGAATCTTCCGCTTATGGGATCCGGCTCCCGAATCTTTGGTGGTTTGAATGTTTGGAAGATCCTCAAATGTTGGTCCACGAACCATACTCGGATCATGCGTCGTAGATTTTTCCATAGAAAGCTTATCAACAACCTGGAAATCAACCGAACTACCCGCACAATTCATCATCACTTGCTTTCAGGTTGTATTTCACTCTGTTAATTATCTTGACAGCGGTTCAGTGCATTTAGTCAGATGACCCTCTAACCTTTCCGGCATTTCTTCAGGCAAATTAATCGAAAAAAAAATATTTATATGATACATATTTATTAAATATCATACATGCATGAAATTAATAACATATGGATTCTAACCCAACATTAATCGTCCATAGCTACGTATTGATCAATTCAACACTTATCCCAAGTCCAAATCGTCATTATTCTTCAATCTTTTTTTGCTCATTTATCGGCCTTATTGCTCGATACCATTATCTTGGGATCGGTCGGCGTGTAATAGAGAGGATGACTCGATTGGACCGATTCCAAACGTTCCAACGCTCGCGAACGAAGCAAGTGAAAGGTGTATCTAATCAAATCATCACTAAACTATTTGAAATTCATATATCTTACTTAACTTAATTCTATCAATCTGGAAGCGTAAATCTTTAAATTCTGAGCATTAAAGACATTTAATTTATGCGTCCAAAAGCCTTTAAGCTTCCCAAACTCTGATTCAATAACGGTAACTTCCCCATTTCGTCTTTTCGAATTTTCATGGCATCGTAAAATTTAAAAAACTTGGTGAGACAAGAATCTAAAACAATTTCGATCTGAGACAATAAACAATCGTGCGTAATATATGTAAATTTGCAAGCTGGTTGTAGTAAAGCGTCTTGGTAATGTAACGTTATATGAAACGATATCTTTGTAGGTCTTTGAAGAATATGATATAAGCGAATAATATCTTTGTAAATTAAATCAGTATCAATCGATGTCGAGAACGGTGATTTTATTTGATTCAGGTTCTATATCAAATCATTTTCTAGAAATGTCATTTATAATTGCATAGGTTTTGACTTTCATTCATAAGTCGTCCACGCTACTAAAACAAGTAGGTAAAGCGGTAGGAACCATACTACATACTATAGACGGCCGGTTAGGCGACCCCACCTCAATGCCAGTCGGGATCTTAAGATCCCCACTAATCACGGCCATTCGTCGACTTTTATTATCTGCGCGGTCTAGTATACCTTCCTATCACAATTTTCCGACATTTTCGTTTATCACATTCGCCTTTACAACATGTATTAAAATATTTCTATATGCCAAATAAAATCAATCTTTGACTACGATTACATTGTAAATCATTAATCATGAGGTCGAATAATAAGCGTTTGTATTTACATTCAATATGACATCATTCATATGTAAATCTATGTCATTAAATCGATGATCTGGCGGTAAACGATTGGCATACATAGATAAAGCGAATTTACATTAGAATTATGTCACCCCGGTCTACAGGTCGTCGTGATGTGCTCTCGATTCCTCCTCAGTACAACCTATAATGAAATAACTCTTAAGCAACACATAACTCATAAATGAAACATAATTAACACCAATCTTTACCGAAATTGATCTCTCCTCATGTTTTCAAACAGTGCGACTCCAAGTAAGCTCTAACGCCGTCATTATTAATTACGCTTCAATGTTAATTAACAAAATGTCAATCCCCAAACCCCAATTTAATGTAATAATTCTACAACTCACTGCGAGCCAAAACCGTTCGGAACTCCCCAATCACGCATTTCAACATCAAGGAAGGGTGGAAAGAAAAGGGATAGGGAAAGAATTACTTACAAAATTCTAAATTTCCCGATCGACCATGAGCAGAATCCCGGATCGGTTCCGGAGCGGCCGACGGTTCGGATTTCTGGCGGTTCTGGGACTTTCCAACCCGGCGGTTCTGAACTTTCCAACCCGGCGGTTCTGGGACTTACTTGTCAGCGGTTTCAGCGGCTTCTGAAGGAATTGAAGCTTCCAGTCGCGGCAGTCAGGCGAAGGGTTCTGGCTCGAACTGCGGTCGGCATACGGGCGCACTTCCTCTAATAGCGGGATCACGAGTTCCGGAAACGGATCTGGCGATTCAAGCGAAGCCGACGGAGATCTGGCGATTCCGGCGATTCAATGAAACCAGCGCGGATGATTCAAGCCGCCGGATGATCTGGCGATTCAATGCCGGCAGGATTCCTTTACTGCACCGATCTCACACACGGCGGTCAGTCGAAGCCAAAGGAAGGAAAGGAGAAGGAAATCCGTCGATGCCGAAGGAACGGAAGCGGTCTCGATCTCGCAGCGTGAAGGAAATGAAATAGGCCACGGCTATGGAAGGAAATAAAATTACCTTGATCGATCCGCTATACACGCAGCGTCGAGGCTTTAATCCGCCGTTGCATGCAGTAAAGTGGATTTCTGATGTCCTTACAGAAATGGGTTAACTAGCTTAAACAAAAATTAATTAGGAAATAATAATTGGATATTACAGTGCACTACATAAATGCATTGAGAATGTATAAGTGCAAATGCTTTAAAAAGTATATAAATGCATTAAAACTTATACAAGTGTATCAATATATTAGAATTTATAAATATGAGCTGCATAAGTGCATAAAAATGCATGGATTCATTATGTAGCGATATTGTAAGTGCATCAAAATTTATAAAAGTACATAAGAATGCAAATATCACATGCATGTGCTCTAACCAATATATTAAAGTATTCAAATGAAGGGCCTAAGAATGATGCTAGGATTAAAATAAAGTCTAAATTTAAATTGCTCTTACTTCAAGGCATGTGAATGTTTTAAAATACATGCCATTATTTTGAAACTATAAGCCCTCTCTCAAAATTAAATTCAAATCCTATCAAATTCTATATACCCTTGAACAAGACATTTAGTCAATAAAGCGCGATCTTGAATTTTACTTGATCAATCTAATTATCCTTCTTATGAGGACTGGAATTTATGAGATTGACACTTTTAACAATAGTTAAGTAATAAGGTTCAAGTAAAATGACAAGTTTAAGTGTTTTAAATAAACACTTAATGATGATCATATTAAAAGTTAATCTCAAACAAAGAGGATCCTCATCAAAAATTCTCATAAGTCCATTTAAATCACCTCAATCATAGGTGAAGATGAAGATGTTAAAAGCTATAAGAAGATCTTGAAAACCAAATGTCTTACACCAAAAACTTCAAATGAAATTAATCCACCTTCTGCAATAATTCATCGAAGGTCACAAATTTAGGAATAACCTAAACTCACAAAAAGCTAAAGTCATATCAAATGCATGTTTATGATCACACTCAAACAATCTCATGTCAATAAAGATGTAAACTGTCTTTATCTATGTGGGTTTAGTGCTAAATGACATCATGAAATTAACTGTTATGACATGAGTCCTCTGATCAGATGATTTACCACAAAATAACAATATTAAATTATAGTCATGATTATAGCCTAAAAACTCCCCAATAGTTTGGTTTCTTAAGCTATAAATCATAAAATACATTGGATGCTCTATTAGCTAAAGTTGACTTATATTTATCCATTTAGCCAAACACCCATACCAAGACTACAAAGTCTCCTTGAATAACGCAACCCATGATTGCTAACAAGAATCATTTGGTCAAACTAGGTCGACCACAAAGTATGAACCATGATGGCCCGAGATAACAAAACCATGGGATCTTAATCGGGCTATTTATCATTTCGCAGACATCTGCTTTAAGCTTAACAATGATAATTTTCTTAAAATTTAAACCTAATTTGCTGCTACCAATCTAACGATTAACCTTAGTCGAAAATTCACTCTCGTCATTGAGAGGGGTAATTAACTATAAGTGCTTACTCCTATAATAGACTTGGAACCAAATCTGAAGTTCTCGTAAAATCAGGACGAAATATATAGACAGTGTCTTATTTTAAGTCTAATCTAACTTCTAAAAATTTAACCAAACATAATCAAAACTCTCTTCATCAAGATGTCGGATGTAAATTTTCAAAGCCCAAAAAAATCACAAAATAAAATATTTACAAGTCTAGAAAATAAAACAATCTTACAAATGATAATATTAAGATTCTTTCAAGTAACGCATATGACTCACAAGATAATCAAAATATCTTTAAAAGCATGTAAGTGCATCATGTAGATACACAAAAATTCATCCCAATGCATTATCTAGGTGGGTGCATCAAAATTCATAAAAGTGCATGATGTGGCTCCACAGGGAATCATACAATAATAACAAAAAAATTGAATAAGTTGATTAAAATGCTTAAATAAAAAGTCTGAGAATGCTATGCAAATGAAAAACCAATTGAATTCAAATTCAAGTCCCTTAAAATATATTGATGAAATTTTTAAAATAAGTATTAAATTATAATTAATTAATATATTAAGTACTTTAAAAAAAAAATTTAAATCTAGTGATTGTCCCATAAGTAAGCGGCGGCACTCACCGTAGAGGTGGCATAGTCCGATGCCCACTTATGGGCGGCTTATATCTAATTGGCGATAATGGTCAGTGGCTTAAGTGAAGTCAGTCGACCGATTATCGGGCGACTGGCTTCACCCTATATTCGGCCCCACGCGGTATTATTTCGACACCCGACCTCATTATTTCGACGTCCCGACATCCGACCCCGCAAATTCCAGTTCTTTCGGCATCCCCACATCCGACCGTGCGGCATTTTCGCTCTTTAGGTCAGAATCTAGTCCCCCCTCCCCCACACACTCCCAAGCTCCAATCGGCTCCCAGTGTCTTGGCTCCACCAGCTAGCGTGTGACTCCATGGCTCGTCATCGGCGTGTTAGCAGCGAGGTACTAAAGTTTTTTTTTTCCTATTACTTTTCCATTCGAGAGATCACGTGTATTTCAAAACATTCAAGTTAAAAAGGTGGTGGTTGCTATGGAATACATGCAAGGATTCATCTTAGATTTAATTCATATCAGGCCTCATCAATATTGCTCTGTTAGTTACTATTTTAGTAGAACTCAACCTTATGGGCATAATCTGAAAAAAGAAAAAAAAAATTCCTTCAGATTTGGTGCCATGTGATAAATCCAGATTGCAACTATGTTGTACTGTGTGATTTTGGTTGAGTGAAAAAAAATATACTAACAAAGTAAGTGATTTCATTATTCTTGAAGGAATGTGCATGTCACATGATCCATTATTCAAATGCCAATCTGTTTTTTTCTCATCATTAGATGGATTGTTTAAGTGTAAATCCAATTTCCTTTTTATTTCATTTCATCTTAGATTTCATTCATACTAACTATTGATGCTAGACATAATGCAATTCAAATGTGATAAGTGCATTTGACTCGAATTCTTTTTGTCATTTGGTGCTAGACATAATGCAAGTGAGTATTTAAAGGGTGCTCTCCATTTCTTTTTTCCTTTTTTTTTAAGTTTTAAAGTTTAAAGTTTAAAAGTGAATTTTAAGATTTTGTTAGAAATTTGGTTGCTGAGCATTAAATTATATTTATTTTACATTTGCATAATACATTTAATATCATCATAAAGAAAATTCATTTTAATCATGAACTCTTGATGTAATACCAATGATGCACGGATACTTCAAAGAAAGGAGATATGCAGTGTCCGGCACGTCTCCGATATATGTCGAACACAATAGAGACGTGTGTCCTAAATAATTGAATTAATGTTATATAAAATTATTTTTAAATATAATTTGTTATATTTTAAATTGTTGTGGGGGGGTTTTGGGAATTTAGAGAATGAGATTTAGGCAAGAAAAGGAGTTAATTAGATATATTTATTATAAATAATTAAAATTATAAAAAATTTTAAGTAAATTATAAATTTAGAATTGATTATAAATTTTATTCATTAAAATTATTTTAAAGTATAATAAAATAAATTAAACATATATATTACTTAAATAATTAATTTAATTTTTATGATTAAATGACTTGATATTTTTTTGTTTTTAATATTTTACTTATTTAATTTTTATATATATATATTATTTTAATTATTATTATTATAATATCATGTCTAAAGCGTGTATTTTAATAATAAAAGTGTCGTGTATCCGTATCCGTGTATCATAGCGTAAGACTTACAAGATATATTCAGAATCATCAAATTCACAAGCCCAATCTTTTATGTTTGGCGTAGAGTCAAAAAAGTCTATAATACATAAATTTTTAAGATAAATTCAATCCATAAATATTTTTGTAGACCTAATTATCTATGCATAAGGAGTAGAATAAACAAGATATGTAAGGTATTTTTGGTAAAATGATTACTTTAACCTAATCCTCTATAGGCAGGAATGCAGAGTCAAGGTTCCAAACAATAATATAAAATTATCCAAATGCTCTGATGATAACTGGTTGACCACATGTAATGAGATAAAAGCTTGTTGTTATTGTTGTTGTCACTCTGATGATGACTGTGTTGACAAAAAATCTCAATCAGATAAGATATTGTTATCAAACTATATTAAATCCAAATGCAAATCATCCTGAACTTAAACTTTGATAAAATATAAAAACTTAAAAAATTATAAGATATGAAATTATTCATGTAAAATCCATCACATCAAACTTAGAGCAAAAATTCATCAACCCCACGCAATAATATGTTGAGAGTGACAAATATATGATTAACCTAAACTCACAAAAATTCAAGGTTGTATCAAGTTTACATCTATGATCATTCTCAAAATATCTTATTCTAGTAAAAAAGTCGCATGTGTGTCACGCCCCAAAACGATAACCTACACCCATCAAAGCGAGATATAATAGAGAAAATAAATTTAGCTGATTGAATATTTCTCAAACATTTACTCTGTAAATTTCAATTTCCATAGAATAGTATTAGAGATCAATTCAGTCATCTAAATTCACCCAAATAGTACACACTAACATTAATATAATGAAATCTACTAACCTTCATAGTAAGTGGAAGTAATTCAATTGAACTTTAATACTAAACTATAGAGCATCTAAAACATTGAATATTGAAGCAGTATTTGCAGAATTTACTAGACACATCTCAACTTATCCAGAAAGTTTCCCTGCAAAACTTCCAAAAAAATGAGCAAAACCTACTCCTCCAACATCTCTTTACCCTTCTCTAAAAAAATAATTACATTTAACCAATAAGTTATACGACTTAGCAAGATGACTAAATTTAATATAGAAATGAAATATTGAAAAATAGTACATTAATATGCATGCTAATATGAACAAATGAAACAGAGATTGTATACATGATCACTTGATTTATACAATAGAAGTGTAACACTTATATAGTAAATATTAGCGCTGAAATATGTCATGTGTAGTTATCAAAACTAGGGCTGAGAAATTAGCCCGAAAATCATTAATCGCTCGAAAATTGACTCGTATTTTGGCTCGAATCAAGATCGAGTCAAAGTAAATGAGCCCAATTTCAAGCCAAAATTTTGGCTTGAAATTTTTTCGACTCGATTTCCAATTGTACACGTGGCTCGGTCAATTGAGTCGCGATCGGATCGACTTTGCGCGACTTTCCACTCGGACCAGTCGGGCCGTCAGATCATGGGCGAAAACTAAATGTTGATTTCGTTTGATCAAGGGCATCATTGAGCAACAGTGGAGATGGAATTCCTTTCCGTCTTATAGTTATAATACCTCGAGTCCTCGAGGCAACCTCGACAGTTCGAGGCTCTTTACTCTGCAGTCTTCTTTATATTCTTCTCGTGTCCTAATTTTTCGAAAGTCAGTAGTCGCTCAACGCTCACGATCTCGTCAATTAGCGACCTCGATCTCTATTGGTTGTAGTGTCTGAGACACTGAGGTGTTTCTTTGTCGTTATCATCTTCTTTCGACATAGCTTGTTCAATCCCTCAGTCGCTACTTGCTCAATTTGCTTCTTTGCTCTAGATTTACTCACGCAGTACACAATAAACTACCTACTTGTTTTGTTTATTAATTCTGCAAGTATTTCATGCTATGAGATGTCGAGAATAGATTTGTGCATCTATTCTCAGTTCCAGGCAGAATAGCAGATCAACTGTTCATTGTTGTATATAAATTGAGTTCTTCATTTCTTTGAAGTTTCTTTCGATTAATTTCATATTTGATTTCGATTTTTTCAATTATTTCCATGCTCGAGCTCTTCTAAACTTCAGAGATTTCAGTTCTTTCAGTGATTTCGGATTTTCCTTAAGCTGCTTTTGTTTTAATTACCTTTAGATTTCATGTTGTAATAGTAAGTTAGTAACCTAACTAAGTGTCCAAGCTCATGATGTGCATCTCCGTTTTATTGTGGATGAAGTTATATCTTTTTTTTACCTGCATGTCAACCTTATTGTGTTCTGAATGTTCTGCTTGAAATATTTTGTGGAATTAGGGAGGGTTTTGTCATGACTGTGCCGTCCTAACCCTAATAAATTATGGGGCAATGGGGGTTCTGTATGATTGCATGTCAACCTTATTGGGTTTTGAATCTTCTGCTTAGAAGTTGGTATATAATAAAGAATTATAAAAGGTTGAACATATCCAACTTTTGTCTTGATTGTGCAAATTTCAATTCTAATATAGGGAGTGAGAGTTCTGAAAATATTTGTGGAAGGCTAAACACATCACTCATTATGGGGAACCTGAAAATATTTGTTTTATTTATTTGCATATTTCTGTATTTTTTTCTTATTTGCTTTGTCGAAGCTGGAAGGCTAAACATAGTCACCTTTTTTCGGGTTGCATGAGATTACTATGCATTAGATTATGTATTATCTTTATCTATTGATATCTTGAGATTTTATTTGAATTGATGATGTAATTTCTCATGTAATACCTGATAAAGAAATAAGCATAATAATTTTTCAAATCATCTGATGATAATGCAACAACTCAAATAAGAGTGTGGGTGAAATAAACTTATTGATAAAAACAAGGGTAAAAGACAACGATCTGAAGTTTGACAACACTATTTGAAATTTTAGAAAAAAAGAAAAGTGATCTGAAGTTAAAATGTAATTATTGTGAAATCTTATGTTAGGCGAAGCCATCTGATTAAGTAGAACTCTTCTATAGCGATTGATAATAAAGGAAAGAAGCAAAAAACTATTGGATCCGATAGTAGAGGATTTGGGAAGCGAATATCTACTTTGTGTGTTGCATCCTTTATGATCATTCTAGAATAAAAAAATTGTGCGATGATGTTGTTAAATGAATATCCCTTCATAATAGTTGAACATTTATGGTTCAATATCTTGATAAAATCAATGAATCCAAATTATCGTAAAATTTTAAGATTTTGCATCAAAGAAGAGTGTATGAAATTGAAAAAAAGTTTGAAAATTGTGGAGAGAGTTTCGATTACTAGTGATTGTTAGACATCAAATCAAACAATTGGTTATATGTGTCTTACTGTGCATTACATTAGTTCTGATTGAAAATTATAGTCCAGAATAATTAGTTTTACTAATTTGGATCCTCCTCAAAGTGGACTATGATTTCTGAGGCAATTTCTGAAAGTTTGTTGCAATGGGGTTTACAAAATAAAATAAGTACCATCACTTTAGACAACGCATTATCAAATGACGTAGCAGCTAAAAATTTGAAAGGACTGTTCACTAGATCTGGAATTTTAATGATGGGGATTTCTTTCATGTTCGTTGTGCCGCTCATATTTTAAACTTAATGGTGCAGGATGGCTTGAAAGAGATCAATAAAATAATTGAAAGGGTAAGAGAATCTATCTTATTTATAAAGCGATCTCCAACTCACATATAAATTTGGAGAGATTTGCATTGGCTTATTCACAAAACACTTTGTGTATGTCACGTTGGAACTCTACATACAAGATGTTGGAATATGCTTTTTATTATAAGAATATTTTTCCTGAATATGCTTTGCGTGATCTCGATTATACATGGCTAGCTTCTCAAGAAGATTGGGTTAAATTTGAGAAAGTAAGAGAATTGCTTCAAAGTTTTCATCGAATAATTGAAATTTTTTCATCTATCTTATTTATAAAGCGATCTCCAACTCACTTACATAAATTTGGAGAGATTGCAAAGCAGATTGGCTTATTCACAACAAAGACACTTTGTATTAATGTGCCTACACGTTGGAACTCCACATACAAGATGTTGGAGTATGCTTTTTATTATAAGAATGTTTTTTCCTGAATATGCTTTGCGTGATCTCAATTATACATGGCTGGCTTCTCAAGAAGATTGAGTTAAATTTGAGAAAATAAGAGAATTGCTTCAAATTTTTCATCGAATAATTGAAATTTTTTCAAGTTCAACCTATCCTACTGCAAATAGACTACTTCTCAATCTAATTCTAATCAAGAAAACAATGAATCGAGAATGCTTATCTAGTACTCTTTTCATTTCAAACATGACAAGTAGCATGAAGGCTAAATTTGATAAGTATTGACGATGTTGATGTTATTTTGATTGCTTACATTTTAGATCCTAGAATGAAACTGTTTGCCATCAATTATTACTACCCACAAATATATGATGTTGATGAGAAAGACAATGTCAAATAAAAATTTTTTGAGCCATACTCTTATTATGTTGTTAATATACAGCCGACAGCTAAAGAAATTACTGGAGCATCCACCTCTTAACTTGAAATAACCACAACTGAATGTGGTAATATTTCACATGATGATCTGGCTGGTTTGTATGACTTTATAGATTCTACTGGTCTTTTAGTTTCACAAAAGTCTGATTTGGAGATATACCTAAAAGAAGCTTGTGAAAAATGCCCTTATTCAGAATTTGATATTTTCGAATGGTAGAAATTGTCCGTCATTAAATAGAAGACTCTCTCAAAGATATTCAAAAATATTTTTACCATTCCTGTAACAACTGTTGCTTCTGAGTCAGCTTTTAGTGCAGGGGGTTGTGTGCTTAGCGATTATAGAAGTTCATTTCACCGAGAACATTAGATGCTTTAATATGTAGTCGAAACTGGATTCGAGCCGCATATAAATTATCGAAAGATCCATTGGTAATATTTACTTTTTCTTATTTTATAATACAATTTGCTTCTATTTAAATATGAGTTTCATTTCTTCTATTGGAATTTCAGTTTGTTATTCTTGCGTATGAGAACTTAGTTATAAGTGTACCTGAAAACTTATCTATGGAATCACAAATATGTAAATCAGGTGATAACATTTCAATTATGCTCTACATTTCTCCTTTTTGCATATTTTTATCTTCAGTGAATGTTCTGTGAGACTCCAAAAACTTGAACAATCTAATTGGATAACTAGTTTGGTTGTATTATGTGAGAGTCTGTGACATTTATTATGGGCTATTTTATTATATATTTTCTGCTTTTGTGCTGTAATGTTTTATGTTAGTGGCGATATGATGCCCAATGATAAAATTAAACTAAGATAGCCTAATGGGGACTTTGGTGGTTGACTTTTTATATTTTTAGCGGAATGACTTGGTCAATGAACTAAATTTGAGACCATTTAGTCATTCGGGGTAGCATACTTGATACTGTCTTTAAATTTTATGTATTTGAATTGTGGTGAAATTTTAGTTTGGCTTTACAAACAGATTGCTTCATCTTAGTACATTTTATATGTTGATGCATGTTGTGTTGGAATTTGAAAATATGAATTATGTAATACCATCGTAGGTAATACTGCTATAATATTGTTGCTTGGAATGATGTTAGTTATATTAGTTTATCAATAAATCTAAAATAAAGAGGCTATGGAACTATGGAAGGGTGGAAGCTTAGAATGATATAATGATTTAATTTTGTTGAAAATCAGTTTGCTGGAATTCAGTTTTACTTTTGCTAGAATCATATGTAGATACTTTTGTTGCTACAAATAGATTTCAGTTCTCCATTCTTTTTTACTTACAGGGAAATACTGTTTAGTAATGATAATTTGTCTATTAGTTGATCTGTTGATCAGTCTTTTGTGTTTTGTTTAGCATGAGTCATGACTGCCTTTTCTGTTTTGTTTAGCATCTTTGAAGTTCTTTTTTAGAAATTGAAATTGGAATTGATCGATATTAAATCTTTTAGTTCAAATTATTGAAGATGAGATGGCTTTTGCTCTTTGTTTTGTTGTTCAAAGATTAAAGTTGTTTTGATGACTGTTTATCTACAGGGAATTAAATACTTTTGGACTTTGTTTTATTGTTCCTAATGGGCCATGGCTTTACAATCTAATATACTCTGCAGAAGTTAAAATAGTTGTTTTGATAGTTCTTATAGGATTAAATTGGAATTGATCAATTTTGTTATGAGAAATCTTGTTTTGATGAAACCATGTAGTTAGATGTTGTTTTGATGACTATTATATCTGAAGTCTTGTTTTGCTTAATTAATTTACCACTCTTATCCATAAAAATTTATTTAATGTCACCCTAAAAATTATTCAATCATCTCACTTTTTTGAGGGCACAAAATCTATTACGTTTCTTTATTATTTTGATTTTCGATTCTCCATTCTTTCACCAACAGGGAATTACAATCTGGATGTCTGGACTCTAGGCTGAGGTAATTTACTTTTTTTTTATTTTTGTATATATTGTGAATTAATGGATTGCATATATTATGGTAATCATAAAGAATACTGATTTGCTTTTTCTCACTAATTTTTTCTTATCTGTTTAAACACAGATTTTCATTCTATTTCTCACTGATTTTCATTTTCGGTTCTAGACTTAAGATAATTATTTTCCTTAATTTTTATGTCTTATGGACCCATGGTCGACCAAAAGTGGGGTTATCATAAAGAATTTTTTTTTTCTAATTTGGGACAATGATTAGAAAAGATTACATTAGTAATTTTTCATTAATTTTGCTTTATTATTGGTGGTAATGAACCAGCCTTTATTATCATCGTTTATTACCTTTCTTGTCTTTAATATTCGTCTCTATACATGATGTTTAGATTTGTGAGATTTTGTAACTTTTGTTAGAGATTTGTTTCTATCTTTTTTGGAGCTCAATGGATGAAACTTTAAAGTTAATTAATTTAAGTACAAATTTTTGCTAATTGTTGATGCTTGAAGATGGATATTATTTTCTCTGAGTCCCAGAAACAATAGTAAATTTAATATTTTTATTATTTTTTTAAATGTTATATCAATTGTGTCATTTTATGGACTTCATTATTGTCAAGTGATCAAATATGAAATGTCAAATGTATAACATTAGTCAGAATTGTATAAAATTTGTCTTTCTAAGAACTATTTGTCTTTAATATGAAATTATAATTTGTTATTGAAAATTTTATTTTTCAATTCAACTGTGTTGTATGTTTACATTACATTATTTACATATTCAAGAAACTTATGAATTTTGAGCCAAATGAACTTTCGAGCCAATCGAGTCAGCTCATTTCACTTTTGAGTCAGCTCAAGCTCGATCTCGTTTCGATCCGAGCTAGCTCGAAATCATAACCATCAAGCCAAAATATATTGTTTCGAGCCGATTTTGAGCTGGTTATAGTTCGGCTCGAAATCGGATCGTACACACCCCTGATCAAAACTATTGGCTATCATATCTTAGCTTAAAGCTATGCGGAGAACCTTTTATTTCTATAGGAGACCATTTTGCTCCAAATCATATAAATGGATGACCATTTTTCCAAGGGACCCTTTCCCCAAATCCGTAAACATCATAACATCATACATCACGAATTTATCACATGTCATTTTCGATAAACATGTTGTTTGCATGTCTAACATGTTCTTTTGATTCTAAATATAATGCAAATATGATAAAAGAATCAAGATAGTATATTAAATGTGAAAATACAATAAAGAGCAATAAGTAATTAATCATTCACTTGAATTTCAATATACTATACATATGACTTGATTTGCTAGTAATGATGATCATCCACGAAATCAGAATATACAGTGTTGATAATTAATATTGTAAACCAACAAAAATGTAGGAAAGAACTTACTTTTTGTATTAGAATTTGCAAATCTTATCTAGGTGGCGAAATTCTCTAAGAAAACGAGATATCCGAAACCTCTTTCGTATATACACAATATCAACATAACTTTTCCTCATAAAATCACTTTTTCACAAGTTATTCAAAATCTTGACGCTTCTACCACTGATAGAACAAATGCGGCACAAAATTTCAAAATTAAGATTCACATATTATATTCAATCTAAATCTTTTATAAACTTTTTACTAAATTAAATGAAATTGCTACACTTTAATATGTATTTAACTTACTAGACAAAATTGAAAATTGTCGCTCGATCCTCCCTCCCAATCCTAAATTTTAAACACTTTAATTCTGCCAAATTATAAAAATAAGATTTAAAATATAATTAAATCATTTAAAGTCAAATTGAATCAAATTCCATAAATCCCATGCTATCTATAGGAATAATTAGTAAATTTGAATTAATTAAATTGAATAAATTAATTCTAATAATTAATAAATCATTTTCAATTGAAATTTACATATAAAATATATATTTATATAAATAACTTGCCATATTAATAGAATAGAACTATTTCATACATTTGATTAATTATCTCAATTTAATTTACATTTATTATTATATATAACTTATTTTGCAAGTTAAATAATTCTAACTTTTAATTATCAACATAATTATTTGAGATCAACCTATTAAATCTTTCCCTATTCAAATAAAATTTTAAAATAATATGAATTTATTGCCCAAATTATTTTCCACATTAATCAATCATTTATTTTATACCATAAAAATATCACAACAAAAACATAATTAATTAATATAATAAATACCATATATATATATATATATATATATAAGACAATATACAATTTCCACTTACCTGCTACTAAACCCCAACCAAACTATACCTCTCGGCTTGGACCTTGACGACCTTGACGTTGAAGCCACATGCACTGACTTTAGTTCATACTACACACCGCGGAACCCATCAACTACTCCCTCTTGCCCTCGCCTCTCATCCTTGTGTGGGACAGTCGAACTGAATGGCACAAAGAACGAAAATTAGGGGACGATCCGGTTTATAATCAAATTAAATGATTTATTCTCTTCCTATCCAATGCATGCCGAGATAAGTGCAGAAATTCGTCCTTACTACAATGCAGATTACGAGATCAAGAGGAAATTAGGGATTTGTTAAATTGTATTAATTAATTAATTAATAATTAATCAATATGTATATATATACTAAAAATAAACTTATATTATATTTGGTATGTAGTTAAATAAATTCTCACCTATTTTGTGGCCTTACAATGTGCATGGTATGTAGTCGAAGTTTGGATATTCCTCAATAGCTCTATTACTTGAATTGTAAATCATAGAATGCACATGATATGATACAAAATCCTCTTGTAACTAAAATTGACTTTGAGAAGTCTCCTTAGATAGACATTCACATCAAATCTATAAGATCCCCATGTTATAACTTATAAAGAAAGAATCCTTGATCGGTTAAATTCGACTATCTCTCTCAAAGTAGATTTACAATCATGATGACAAAATCATGAGATCTTGATAAGGTTCATCATCATCATCCCATCATTTGTTTTAAGGGTAATAAATTTCGCAATCTTAAAATCTCAAATATAACAATAAAATGCTAAACACTTCGTTCTTATGAATAGCCTTAATTGATAGTTCTTTCTCATTATTGAGAGGGTAATTAATCATAGACATTTGCATATGTGAAAAACCTAGAATCAAATATAAAGTTATTGCAAAATAAGACCAAAATCTCTAGATAATTTCCTATCTACAATTTAAATCTAATCTATTTTCTAAAAATTTGACATGAAATCAAATATAATTCTCTAACATAAGACAAGCGAGAATTTTCAATGCCAACTTTTAGGACCAAAGTTGATGAGACTTCCATTTCGTAATGAACTACTATGAGATTATTCAAAAGAAGGTTCTCTAATTAAGTAAGTTTATAAATGAATATGCAACCATAAAACCTACAAAAACCATTATTGTCTTCCAATTTGCAAATGACCTTCAAGGCCTTTTATTAAAAAAATCATTTTAAAATGCAACCCCTTTGTGCCAAACCAATAAGAAACAAACACGAGGACAAGTTTACATATGGTAAACTCGAAAAAGTCTATAAGGCAACAAACATCCAAATAAACTTGAATCATATGCAAATTATGAACTTGGTTCTCTGCGAATAAGTAGAATTGACAAAGATCAAGCAGCAAAGTTCAATAATTCAAAACACCTTTATGAATGTCACATTGAAAAAAAAATGACGAAAAGGGACCAAACTATCAAAATACCAACAAATCTCAAAGCAAATTATCTTGAGCATAAATCTAAATAAATAAAAAATTAAAGAAAATTACAAAATATGAAGTTGTTTAAGCGAAATTGATCATTCAAAACAAAAAGAGCGATAATTCATCTGCCCTTTGAGGGCAATACATTTAAACTCAACCTAAGCTAACAAAAGGTCAATATTATATCAACTGTATATTTATAATCACTCATAAATGATCTCACAACAATAAAAACATGACGTGTCCAGTGATTGTGTTGTTAAATAACATTGCAAAAAACAAGGTTACAGCTTAAGGCCATTTGAATGAGTAATTTGCCATGAAATAATACTATTAAATTATAATCAAAGACAAAATCTGTAAGTCTCCAATGGCCAAAGATTCCCAAAGTGGTGAACTATAAAGTGCACTTGATGTTCATTATTAGTTATGATTGACTTAGAATTATATTCTTAGACAAATATCATTACAAGTCTATAAGGTCCCATTATACAATGCCAGTAAGGGCTACAGGCAAAGTTCCTTTGTCAATTTGGGTCGATTATCTCCTCTGATTAAGTAGACTATCAATCCACAACAACAGCATGATGAAACCATAAAATCATGATTAGATCATCATCATTCTCGACTATTCACTCTAAGTTAAAGCCAAAAAATTTTAGCAATCCTATAACCAAAACTACTATTATTATACACACAGATATTTAACACTTACTGGCAAACCTTAATTGAAAATTATCTCTCATTGTCGAGAAAAATAATTAACCATAAGGGATTGCACCTATGGGAAACTTGGAATCAAATTATAAGGTCATCGCAAAATGAAGATAAAATATCTCGTAGTGTCTTATCTCCAATTTAATTTGCCTTCTAAAAATTTGATGAAGAATCACAAACTCTCTCAAAAGAACTAAATGCAAACCTTTAGTCATCAAATGTATTAGTAATCGATCAAATCAAAGGACCTAAAAAGGTGATGCTCCTCATCCCCAAAAGTCAAATCAAGAGAGATTGACTACATGCTCGAAAAGAGGTCCTTCCCATTAAAAAAAATCTTGATCTTCTATGATAATCATTCCCCTAATGACATTACTTTTTTAACCACTAAAGTCTGAGATCCTTAAGAATTCCTTGTCCTTAAACCTTAAGATTACACAATTAAATTCTTATAAGAGTCTAACCAACCACGCAAAACGCATAGCTAAACTTAAGACATGGATCGCCATGTGGTATTTGATGCTATTAAAGGATAAATCTCGCTTACAATGCTAAAAGATGCCGCAATTTGTTGGTTCTCCAAACTCAATCCCATGAATATTACCTCTTATCACCCTCAAAAAACTGAAAAATTGGTGAAAATCTTATTTAAAATAGACAGAAAACAAATCATTATGAGTATTTAACAATTAATTCAATTAAGAGTTGTCCAACCCAAATGCCTTTATTATAAAGGTACTAGGTAGGCCTAATTTGATTGTTTAGAAACAGCCTGTTAAGTTTATAGTTATAAAGAATATTATTAAGATTATGTTTATAATGTCAAAGAAAGCGCAGCACTGAGTTCATTAAAAGCTACAAAGAAGCCACCTCCATTATTAACTCAACCTAATCCGCAAGAAGGAATATTAGAGCCCAAAGATAACTCTAGAGGCTTCCAAAGGTGCAAAGGTTCTTGTTCTCGAAGAAGTTTGCCTTGCTCAGAAGCAAAGCAACCATACAGTATCTCCCTCACCCAAATCATATTGAGTAAGTGTCTTGATCTCTTGTGAATAACAATCACAACAACTATCCAAAGTTGCAATTTTTTTGTTAGCCCAACAAAATTCAAGCACCATCTAAAAAGCAGACTATATAAAGTTTGAAATTATAAAAACGACTATAAGAAAAATGCTAAAGATTGTCACCACTTAAAAATCTTGGAGAAGCTGTTGAAAGAGGGGGCATCTAAACACTATCGTGTAATGAATATCTGTATGGAAATTCCCATACTTTATATACTTAATTTTGGAGAATCCACGAAAAGTGAAAGCCAAAGAAATTTTGAATTTATAAAAAATGGACTAGGTCAAAGCATTTATCAGGGAAATATGACATTCCATGAACAACATTATAGGTCTAACATAATTTTAAAGACAAATAACAATATTTAGAAAAGCATGTTACTTCAAATGTTATACTTGCCTGTGAAAAAAAAAAATCCAAACATATTTAGAAATAGGTTTAAAATAAGAGGATGACTATGCAAAAGTATAAATAGGATTACGTTCCAATTAGCAGAACCAAAACAATGCTAAATCTTGTGGATATGGTGAGCACTACTCATGTTCACACAACAAAATAAAATATATATAATATCTCTTGGGTATCAATGGCCATTGGGCAATCTTGTTTGATTCAGTCAAATATTGTAAAAATAATAATTTTAAGAATTTCAATTACCTCATTAGAACAACATAAAAATTTATTTTGCATGGAGTAATTTATTGGGATTTTTTATCCTTCAAGAGAACTTAACCAATGGGACGTGATTATATGGTAATGCACTATAATGTCAAAAACTAAAATCTTCACTTCCTGATACAATACAAAGAAAAAAATTTATACTTACGAATTGTGAACTCAGTTAATGGATTTGACCTGCAAATAAGAAGAAAGAGTCAGCATCATTTGTCCAATACAAGTAAAATATATCACAATAAACCCTTAGATATAGAGGATGGTAAAAAAAGAACTTGATCTCTATTGCAAATACTTAACAGTTGACCAAATTAAGTAAAATATTGAACATGGAAGAAGCATCTCAAAAGGATTTTCTATGAATGATAAAAAAGACTTGATATATGTGGCATAGGGTTCAGATAAGAAAATAAATAAATAGTTTGAAAAATATATCAGGGATGGATAACTACAATATTTTTTGTGTGAAGAGAGGAAAAGTGGAAAGGGAATCATATACGAGGTGTTGAATCCTTCATATAGTCATAATATAACACAATGCTAGCCTTGATTATTATCATTTAAGCCATATTTAAAGAATTAAGAAATCTCCAAGATATAAGATGAGCAGCATCTCTAAATAAATGTGCAATGCTATATTGGTCATCGTTCAATATATCCTTCACACATCTTCAGCTTCCCTGCTCAAGTTTAGGGTACTTAGTACCATAATATATGCTCAAGTAGAGCTTTGCTATTCTTAAAGACTTGATTTAATATATGAACTGAAATTAAAATCTATAGAGTATGCACCAAATGGAAATCAAACTCAATTTCTAGCAATCTACGAGAGGCTTTGCTCGACAACAATCAAACTGGCTAGCAACTATATATAACATTTTCAAAACCATGATTTACAGGATTGATCTAATACTAAATGATTATAATGACTAAAAGATTAAAATTTAGAATGGGACCCACGTTATTTCCCCAACTCTTTAAGTTGCCTTTAGAACTAAAGGTAGATATTCAGTAGAATAAAATCTATACACTACTAAACTCTTTAATTTCCACAAGCTCCCATTTTATGCTTCATCACTCCATGAATTCGAACATGGCCACTTTATTAGCTTATTAATAGTCATAAAAAGCCATGAATCCCAACTGATGATTAAATTTCTCAAAGAAGAGACCAAGACCATTACTAAAGAATTGCAATGGAAAGGACTAGGATTAAACATAGGGGAACTTCAATCTTGAGCAGGCCTAAGAGTGCTAGAGCTATAGATTCCCTATCTGAACGATGAAGGAAGAAGCAAGAACTAATGGCTTCCTTTAGCCCCCAATCATCTTTGTCTCCCTCCTTTAATCAAAATGCCATTGCTCTGAGTATAAATTTCGGAAAAAGAAAGGATCCTTGGACGTCAATATCAAGGCATCAATCTGCTAGCTATGAAAAAGTAGGTCACATTGTTTTGAATTTCCTAATAGCTAGCAGCTAACCATCAAAAATAATAGTTATAGAATGTTGTGAGCAATTATTGCTCAAGAACAGAAACCAATGAAGTAGAGTATAGCCAAGCTCCAATAAAAATTTCAAGAAATCATGCAAAATTATCCCTCCTAAAATAGTTCAATTAAAGAAGTTGAGTGCTAGAAATAAGAGCAGCTCAAAATAAAGAAATAGAGCACAAGAATAAGCTTGTTGACTACTATGGGTGCATTAATCCCTCCTAGATCTTGGATTAACAAGGGCAAGATCCACAAAGTATACTCTTGTTATTGCTATGGGCAAAGATGGCCTAGCCTCTCTAAGCGGCTCTAGCATTTCCGTGTTTTACTCCAAAAGGCTTAATTAACCTCTCTAAGCGGCTCTAGCATTTCTGTGTTGTACTCCAAAAGGCTTAATTAACTTGAATCTTTTCATGTACACATATTTTTTGTTTCCATTCATTGTCAAGGTAAAGAGCCACCCACTCACCAAGCTCATGAAACTCCTCAAAGGCATTGTATATAGCTGCATTTGGATCCTCCCTCACTTGTAAATCATTGACAATATTGCAACCAAAATTGCCAAACCTGATGTCTAACCATAGAAAAAAAAAATATTTATTTTAGGTTAAATATGCATATTCAGCCTCTCTATGTTTCTATTTGCATTCTCATTTTCTTTTGATTGTTTCATTTTTTTCATCAGAAAAGCTACAAAAGAATTTTATGCTCTTAACCTTTAAAGAAAAAGAAGTCTTGTGAAAATAATGAACCTATATTTTGTGGGATATGTGATTGACATACACATTGCCATCGTTGATGCCCTAAACTCTAAAATTTCCTAGTTGCACCTCCAACTAAAAGAAACTAGTTTATTCAAGGAAGCTGCAATTGCATAGATAGAACAGTGAACCATTGATACTGGTAGAGTTGAAGGCTTAACTACTTGCCCGAGAAACTTCTAGTAAATTGCAAATCAGGTAGTTTCCCTCAAACTTGAGATAGCCTAGAAGTAGTTGACAATTGTAAGTATCAAGCTTAAATCCGTTCAAAATGAAGACAATTGGTTGTCGGAGGACTCTAGTTTTTCCTTTTTCTCCTTCCTTCTACCAGAGTTTATAACTCCTTATTCTACCAAACCACCAACTTCTTCCTACTTTGTATTTTATTGTGATGTCATACAAAAGGATCAAATCATCCTCATCTCCATGGTTTTCTTAAGCAAATGGATGCTTGCCCGTGCATTATCAAATAAAGACATGTGGAAAGCCTTCATTGAAAATCAAGTCCCAAAAGAACTTTCTAGCATAAGCATTGTCTCCATGTCAATCATTTTGTGTCCTTACTTCCCCCTTAATGTTTCTAATGCAAATATGGCATCACATACCCTCTAATTTTCATACAATTGATATTGGACAATATGTTTTTTCATGGGTATCACTTGTTTCTGCTCCATCTCAGATATCCCATGATCTATGAATCATTTCCCATCATTTTTTGGTCAAAACACAATTCTAAAAAGAGCTTTGCTTGCTTGACTACTCACTGCCCTAGTATTATTACCCATATAAATATCCCATCAACCCATCATTAGAAATCTCACTTCTGTTTTCTCGCCTTAGGAAGGTCATTACAGCCTTCTACCAAGCTAGAGGAGGCCCCCAAGTTAATACTCAAAGAGCCTGAGTTCACTTCAATGGGGAAGGTCATTACATCAAGCCTGAAGAAATCTACATTTGATGTTCATCGCCACTATTATGTTGCCTATCACCTATAAAAGCATTTCAATTCACTTATTATTTCTATCATAGATTCTAAGTTCACTTCTCAACCCATCAGTAAACATCTCACTTCTTCTATGCCAACTTAGGAAGGTCATTAGGGCCCTTCTACCAAGCTGAAGGACGCCCTAAAGTTAACACTAAAAGAACCGGAGCTCACTTCAATGGAGAAGGCCATCACATCAAACCTAAAGAAATTCACATTTGATGTTCGCCAACAAAATATGTTGCATGTCAGGTACAAAAACATTTCAATTCACTCAATATATCAATCATATATCCTGATTCACAAGGGTTTAAACTTGCAAGGTGACCTCACAATGTATATACATATACATTGTTTTTATCTATGGGATAAAATCTCTAGCACTGTTAAGGCCATCTAAAATTAGCTTTTGTTTCTCACTAAGTGATCAGATAACTATGAAACTAACTTGATGTGGCACAAAACAAGTACTTAGGATCCATTTGAGATTGCTTTTTCATAGCTTTACTTTTCAAAGTAGTTGCAATAGCTCAATTTTGCTACAATTTTATTATTGCTTTTTATAAATTTTTGTGGTGAGAAGAAATATAAAAAACTGCTATCTAACTTTTTTAAAAGAGAAAATGTTTATAATACCCACAACAGCTTTCCAATAACAATTATGCAACTATTTTTATAGACACTTACAAATGCCCCAAATAGACATTTGTTTCTTGTGTTGCCTTAAAATTATAAAAGTGCTTGCATATCAGCCAAGTATACTTCCTTTCACAAACAAACAACTTAATATTCCTTCCTTTCTATGGCATTTTTTCAACCAAAAAGACATTACATAATAGTTGTAGATCTCACTAAACATAACAAAACTCATTTTCACTTAATCTATCTGGTGCATTTTAAATTGATTAAGTCTGAAAAAGCATCAGGAAAGCTAAGCATATGTCTAACTGTTTCATTGGCCAAGGCATCAATCCTAGATAACAAATAGCTATCTTTATACAGACCACATTCTAGTAATCAAAATCAATACACAACATCTAATTGCCATTGCTTTTCTCAAAAATCATCACATTTGAAAACAAATCTGGATATTTTTCTTTTCATGTAAGAATTGTTGATAGCAGCGTATTCACTTCCTCTTTTATTTGCGTATGCATCATCTTCTAGGCCATAAATCTATTCCCTACCCTATAGGCTTGATCCCCAATTGTATAATCAATCAATGCAGTGTAAATCCATGCCTACGCATAGCATTTATAATGTTCACAAGCAAAAACATCCAGTTTTTTTCTTAAAAGCATTAGTAGTTCGGGTTTGAAACTACTTTCCACTTGGTGCTGATCCTAAAGGTGCAAGTGTTATTCTCTCCGCTGACTGAGACCTTGGTTGCTCCCTCTGCAACAACAAGGCCATCTCATTGCTGGCTTACTAGCCACAGAATCTCAAAGTTAGGACTTCAGCTGGGTTCTAGACCAGTTTTTCTCTAACCGTAGCCAACCCCTGCTTGTCAAGAATTTCACTGTAGATGATAAATTGAGATAATGACTCCAAGACCATTCAGTAAAGACCAGCCAAAGATAGCATTATAAGATGGGACAGGTTCAGTATTTCAAATTTGATGGCCCTCTCAACAAAAGCGTATCTAAATCTTGGCTTTCTCCTGATAAGCCAATTAGGGATTCTTTAAAAGGTCACGGGTTCTTGGGATGAAACATTTATAGCATGATTTTGAAGATGGTGATCCATCAAGAATGGAAACTCCTAAAGGTAAGGATTAAGAAATATTTAGTCAAGGCATCAGTTTTTTTTTTTTTTTCATTGCACATCCCTCGTATTTTTGTTGCATGAACCAAAGCGTCGAGCCAGAAATAAAACATAGATGATTAAATTGCCGACTGCAAAAACGCCCAAAAAGCACAAGCAAACTGCAAATCCAAGGAAAATATGAATAAAAAAAAAACTTGACCAAACCAGAGAACTCAGACTGATTCATAACACAGAACGGCATGAGCAAAAACATAGCAACCCATTGCGAAATCTATTAGAAAAAACACAGTAGATATAAAGAAGTTAAGAGAATACAAGCAGCAAGCACTGGAAGAGCAACAATGGCGTGTCCTCTGGCAGTAACTGCCGGGCCATTGGAGAGCCAGGGCGAAGTAATCAAATTCTCGCTGCGCCGCCGCATCCCCCGATGCGGTCGCAGATATGATAACACTTCTAGCAGAGGAGGCCGTGTCGCCAGCGTCGACGATGAGAGGGGCAAGGAGGCATAGAAGCAGGATTATGGCGTTCAAAGGCCTTCTCGCCATGGCTCCTCCCCGCGCCTAGCAACGCCGTTTGGGGACAGTTGATCCGCCGAAAAAGCACGTCTGCTCCGCGTATAAAGTCAATAAAGTGAATTCTAAATATTTACAGTTTGTTTTGGTCTATGTATAAATACATGTAAATTATATTTTTTGTTTAATTGAGTATATATAAAATAAAGTAAATACATGTATATTTAAAATAATTAAATTTTTATAAATATTTTAAAATAATATAATTTATTATAAAATTAAAAAATAACAATAATAAAAAATAAATTAAATAAATATTCAAAACAATTAAGTTTTTATAAATATTTTAAAATAATATAATTTATTATAAAATTAAAAAATAACAATAATAAAAAAATTAAATAATGTATTTTTAACAAATAAAAATAAAATTAAATTAAATTTCTCAAATAATTCTTAAGTTATTATCTGGATATCTCACACTTGAAATTTTCCGAATTTTGACAAAATAATATTACGTTAGAGAAAAAATTGTCCAATGTTCCTGTTATGCTCGCTATTCTTCGTCTTCTTGCGATCGCGCTCGGGCTCCTTGAGGGCCTTGACGACAAGTGCCGCCGCCGAAGGCACGACGGAGAACATCAAGCACTGCCGCCTTCCATTCGACCTGTCCGACTTTCGCGATCACTCAGCTCGCCCCTCTGTAGCCTCCTACGGTTTCTCCGCCTTCGTGCGAGCCTACTTCAAATTCCTTGATTACCGCTCCGTCCTCTCCTACGGTTTCTCCGAGCTTATGCAGACGGAATGGAGGTGGGGCTTATCCTTGAGGCGATGAATTGTGTCGTCATCGAGATCTTTGAGGTGCACAGTAGCATTTGTAGAGGCATTGCCCGCTTCCTCGTCGATGTGCTCGGCTTTAATTCCTCCACCTCCTCCCTCACGACTTCCTTCCTCAAAGGCGAGGCGGTGTGCCCATCGAAGACCTATCGTGCCATCGACGGAAAAAAAAAACTCTTTTTTCCCAGCTCATCAGTGAATTGAAATCGCTGTTTTTTGGGTATTTTTCTGAAAATAGGCTAAAGGAGGAAAACGAAATACCGTGAAAATTTACACGGTAATTACATTACCGCGTACCAAACAGGGAAAAAGAAGAAATGCGCGGATTTGGATTACATTACACCGTAATTACTCGGAACCAAACAGCCCCTTCATATGACTGCTAAATGAATATCTCGGGTTTATAACTATGGCAAAAAAATTAATCGAAATTATCTTTAATGAAATTATTTTTTTACATTTACACCTTTTTTAAAATTTAAAAATTAATGTGAATATATCTAAATTTAATCTTATTCTAATTTAGTTTCAATCTGATTTCAACTATGCTCATATATGATTTTAACACAATTATAACTAAAATATTTGAAAACTCTTTTTTCACACAATAGCTCACAACGAGGCTTATTTTGTTTGAAAGAGGGTAGTTTTGTTTGAACGCAGCTTTTAAATATTTTTCTCCAAAAAAAATAAATATCATGGATATTTCTTCAATTACTTGTATTACATAACATATAAATTCAAAAAATTTTCTATTGCAAAGCTAGGGAGGGATTTTTAAAGGGACTATTTGGTCACAAGTATTTAGAAAATAAATCAAATTTAAATGCATTCAAAAAAAAAATAGAAAAGTTGTATGAAGTTGGCTAGATCCAAAATGGTCTTAATTTAAAAAATTTTGTGAACTTCAAGCATAGTTAGGTTGTGTGTCAGCTGGGATGAAAGCAGATGTTGTCTCAACAATAATAGAGGTTGACGATGATAAAGATTGCAACATTGTTGGATGAAGAGTGGAGGGTTGTTGTGAGGATGGAAGTCACGATATCATCAGGGATCAAAGAGTTATGCATGGTCTTGGCAAGGGTAGAAGTGAACAAGGATGAAGGTCATGGTGAAATGGAGATTGGCATCATCTTGGAGATTAGCGTCATCATTTCAAGGAGAGGAGGATATGTCATTATTATGAGGTTGGTGTGAGATTGAGGAGAGTTCTACACATATCATAAAACAATGTATTTGGAATTCATGAGATTGGACAAATTCTAAATTGATTACAAATATTCTAAGTACGTTACAAATGAAATGCATGATTATCGAATATTTTTGTGTTTAGCATGAACAAAAGTAAATATAATATAATATTTCAATGCATTTTCGCTTTTTACTTTCTTTTTTATGGATTCAAAATTCACTTGTGGCATCATTATTCATAACCATAAGGCCCTCTCTGACCATCATCAATGTATCAAACTATCATCACTTTTTATCATCATTCCAATCGAAATAAATCAATTCCATTAGTCCATTATTTATGGCAAACAACCAAACACCAATAAAGTGTTGCAAATCCATGATTTCACTTTATATTTAGAATGATTTAGAATTTCAAATAATTGTAAACAAATAGCTCCTCAGAATAAAATGTCTACTTAGATAAGGAATTCAAAGCCCCTCAATAAAATGCTTAGAATTTACTTTTGCATCAACAAAACACTTAAAATCTAAAAATATTTGCATTTTGTTCGCACTCCTAATAACCAAAGTGCCCCATGACAAATCTCAATGGAAAGTGTCAAACTTTGAGTGAAAAGAAATATTTTCAAGGAGAATATTATTCAAATTTAATAAAAATTATTTTTTCACCATTTAAATTTATTATAAACTTTATACAATTTAAATTTTAATAAAATAATTATAAATTAAATTTATTATCAATTAACTTTTGATCAAAACAATTTCAAAAAGATTTTTAAAGCATGTAATTAAAATTTTTATTAAAAATTTTAAAATATTTATAATATTGTTGCGTGCTAGAAAACCAGTCGCGGTAGAGTGAAAGTTTACGCCTTAGCCTTGTTGTGAAGTCCCACAAGGAATTAAAGAGGAAAGAGACACCTCAAATTTTAACGTGAAAACCTCAAAAGAGGGGAAAACCACGGCTAGCCCAAAAACTTCCACTATGTATCCGTTTGAGTACAAAATCTTCCCGATAAGATTACTGAGTGCATATGAGAGAGGAATAACAGTAACAATGATCGGGTTGTAATTATTCGATGGTGGAGATCGCGGGGTAACTTCAGGGAATCTGAGGATAGATGACGGCGGTGGCGGTGGCGATGGTTGATGGCACGAGCGGAGTGCAATCTTGCTTGGGTGCGATCTTGCTTGGAGGATCTTCAAGCAGAGCTCTCTCTTGGCTTTTCCTCTTCTTCCCTTCGGACTCTTCCTTTTCTTCCTTGCTTGGACTCTTCCTCTTCTTCCTTGCTTCTTCCTCTTCTTCCTTGCTTGGACTCTTCCTCTTCTTCCTTGCTTGGTGTGGCGAGGATCGGCGGCGGTGGCACGGTGGTGGTTGGCAGAGTCGGCGACTCCTCTTCTTCACTTGTTTCAGCTCCTCTTCACTTGGCTTTGCTTGGCCCCTTCTCATGTGAGGAATGAAGGCCTATTTATAGATGGGAGGAAGGGCATTTTTGTAAATTCATGTAAAGCCCGTACCACTCCCCTTGATCGGACGGCTCAGGATGATTCCTTTGATCATTTGATATATTTTGAGCATTTGGATGCCCAAATGAAGTCAGAATTATGAGATCTTAGGCTCGTTAGATCCGGCTCGTCGAGACGCTCGATTTGACTATAAACACTCCATATTTGGAAGTTGTTTTGGGATTTAATTGATGTCCCAAAGATTCCAATGATATTTTAAGTGCTTGATCTCGATCGGTTTTGACTCAAAATCATATCGCTCTTTCGGCAAGATTTGTGCTTTGTAGTCATATTTTGAGAGCATATCGTTGCCCCTTATTTTGGATGACATTAGCTTAATCATCCAAAATATATGTCAAATGCTCGAAAATAACGAGTTCTTCAACTAAACGTCAATGAATCATGCATTTTGAGAGAATATAATAAAAATACAAAATTATGATTATGGAAGAAGATTTGTAGCCGTTGGCATGAGATTTTGAGGTTATGGAGCTATTTGGATACTCATATAAGTTTTCGAGCATTTCGGACCATGGCGCCGTGGCTCGGCATCGGCCAGCGTCTGAGGGCTTGGCGCGCCCGGCGTATATGGCCATGGCCTATGAGTGGCGGCCGTGCGAAGCGGTATTGCGCCGAACGGCGAGGCCCTGGCGTCATGGCCAGCGTGGATTCGCCTTGCGGCAGATGGCCATTCAGCTGATTGTCATGAGCCATTCGCTCCAGTTCGGGTCGCAGCCATTCCGTCAGCGATTCAGACCATTCCGCGCAGTTGGTCAGCGCCATCCAGGTGAAACGATTCGAATGAATGGCGGAGGCAGATGGTTCTTGGCCAATAGTACAGCCCCATGTAGCATGCCATACATGTACATACATAGCCGCATAGCCAGCGTCCATGTTCATGTACGTCCATGGCATAATATAGCTGTCATGTAGCCAATACAATGCCACAGCTCTTTCAGCCTTGGTTCTTACATGTGTCGCCACAGCTGTGTCATGCCAATGTCATGTGTATGCTGCCACATACATGGCCTTCTGCATGGTGGCCATGAACGCACGCCACGCCGGCCGAAATTGGCGGTTTTAAGCCGTTTTGAACCGTTTTGAGGGGTTTTACCATTTTGCCTTGTGGTTATAAATACAGGATGAAGGAGAGGCACACATTTTCCTTCTCCCTTTCTTCTTGAGTGAGGTCCTTTGGAGGCGATCAAGAGGCGTCAAAGCGTCGGGGAGGCGATCAAGGCCTGATGCGTCATGGTTCCGGTTCACCGCCTTGTCCGGTTCGGCCCGTCGGACCGTCACGGGTTAGAGGCGATCAAGGCCCATGCGTCGTGGTTCCGGTTTCCGACCTCGTCGGTTCGGTCCCGTCGGATCGTCGTTAGAGGCGATCAAGGCCCACGATGCGTCGTGGTTCCGGTTTCCGACCTCGTCCGGTTCGTCGTCGGATCGTCAGGTTAGAGGCGTCAGGCCACGACGTCGTGGTTCGGTTTCGCCTCGTCCGGTTCACGGCCCGTCGGACCGTCACGGGTGAGGCGATCAAGGCCACGATGCGTCGTGGTTCCGGTTCCTCGTCCGGTTCCGTCCGTCGGATCGTCGGGTTAGGCGTCAAGGCCCACGATGCGTCGTGGTTCCGGTTTCCGCCTCATCCGGTTCAGGTCCGTCGGATCGTCACGGGTTAGGGCGATCAAGGCCCATGACGTCGTGGTTCCGGTTTCCGACTCGTCCGGTTCGCCGTCGGACCGTCGGGTTAGGCGATCAATGCTCACGCGATGCGTCGTGGTTTGTTTCGGCTCGTCCGTTTTTCGGTCCATCGTTTGGGTTAAAGCGTCAGGCCAGCGTGCGTCGTGGTTCCGGTTCCGGCTCGTCCGGTTGGTCCCGTCGGATCGTCACGGGTTAGCGGCGTCAAGGCCTATGTCGTGGTTCCCGGTTTCCGACCTCGTCCGATTCGGTCCGTCGGATCGTCAGGTTGGGCGATCAGGCTCACGCACGTCGTGGTTCCGGTTTCCGACTCATCCGGTTCTTGGTCCGTCGGATCGTCTGGGGTTAAGGCGATCAAGACCCACATCCCGTTCCGGTTCCTCGTCCGGTTCACCCGTCCGTCGGATCGTCGGTTAGGGCGTCAAGGCCTGATGCGTCGTGGTTCCGGTTTACCGGCCGTCCGGTTCTGCCTCGGATCGTCCGGATTGAGGCGATGGCCGGCGGCGTGGTTGGTTGCCACGGGGTAGTCGGCGGCCGATTGGCGGCAGTGGTTGGCGGCCGACAGGGATCTTTGACATATCCGAGGTTGTTTGTCAGAGTGTGACTCGATGGCGTTAACTATGGAAGAATTGAATTGAGGATCTTTGACCCGTCAGGTTGTTTGTCGGTGTGACGATGGCGTTAACATGGAAGAGGTCGAATTGAATCCGAGGATTTTGACCCGTCAGGTTATTTGTCGAGTGTTACCCGATGTGATATGGAAGAGGTCAATTGAATCCGGAGGATTTTTGACCTATCCGAGGTTGTTTGTCGGTGTTACCGATGGCGTTAACTGTGTGGAGGCAACAAAGTTTTGACCTTTCCAGGTTATTGGTGAATATTAAACCGTATGGAAGAGGCCGTGGGAAGTCCAAGGACCTTTTGACCTTTCAGTTGTTTGTCGAAGTTTTGCTCGATGACATTAACCCGTATGGAAGAGGCGGAAGTCCACCAGGACCTTTGACCTTTCCGGGTTGTTAGTCGAAGTTTTACCTGATGGCGTTAACCCGTATGGAAGAGGTCGGGAAGTCCCAGACGTTTGACCTATCCTGGGTTGTTAGTCAGAGTTTTTACTCGATGACGTTAACCCGTATGGAAGAGGTCAAATTGAATCCGTTAAAGTCGGCGGTGGCGGCTAGCGTCGATTAATCGCGGATGACCGCGACAATGGCGATGGCCGAAGATTCGGCGATGGTCGGCGTCGATGGCCGACGTAGTCGCGGATGACCGGCACAATAGTGATGAATGGCAAGATTGCCGGCGATAGTTAGCAGCGATAGCCGGCGGCAGTAGTAAGCGGCGACCGGTAGTGGTCGGCGGCCGTGGTGGCAGCCGCAAAGTAATGGTTATGTGGTGAGGCCAGCGTCGATATCGGCGCGCGGATAATGGCCGCAGTGATAACCGGATGCCGGCGATGGTCGGCAGCGATGGCGATGGTAGTCGGCGGTACCGGCAACGATGAGGATTTTTTACCCATCTAAGGTTGTTTTGTCGAGTGTTATCCGATGACATTAACGCGGAGTGGTACAAAGTTTTGACCTTTCCAGGTTGTTTGAGCTTTTACTCGATGACATTAACCCGTATGGAAGAGATCAGAAGTCCACAAGGATGTTTTGACCTTGGGTTGTATCTTTTCGATGACATTGCGTATGAAAGAGATCGCAGAAGTCCACCGTTTTCGGCAGCGGCCAGCGTCGGTGGTTGAGGATAATACGATGATGGTGACCGCGGAGATTCCGGCGATAATTCGGCAGCGATGGCCGGCACGGTAGTCAGCGCGTGACCAGCTAAGGGTTGGCGGCCACGGGGTGGTCAGCGGCGAAGCAGACGGTAGTCGGCATGGCGGCAACGTCGATAGTCGGATGGCGGCGACAATGGTGATGACCGTGATTCTGGCGATGGTGGCAGCGGTAAACGATGGTAGTCGGCTGGTGGCCACGATGAGGATTTTGACCCATCCGGTTGTTTGTTAAAGTGTTATCCGATGGCAACGCGAGTGGGTACAAAGTTTTGACCTTTCCTGGGTTGTTTGTCAGAGCTTTTGCTCGATGACATTAACCCGTATGGAAGAGATCGCGGGAAGTCCACCAAGGACGTTTTGACCTATCCTGGGTTGTTTGTCAGAGTGTTTACTCGATGACGTTAACCCGTATGGAAGAGGTCGAATATTTACATGAGCTTGTGTAGAGTTGACCATTGATCTTTGCCTTTTCATTGGTGTTGACTTGCTTATCTTTTGAGATTAAGAGTTGCCCCGTTCAGAATCCGGAAGGAACAAAGTTTGATGAATCTTCATTCTTCGCATCTTTAAAAGCTTGAAATGCTCCACCTCGATGGTGGTTTTGATCTTGTTGGGAAACTCGTCATACAAGATGAAATAATGGGAATCGACTTCGCCAAAAGCTATGCTAGAAAACCGGTCAGTAGAGTGAAAGTTTCGCCTTAGCCTTGTTGTGAAGTCCAAAGACACAGTAATTAAAGAGAACAAGAGACACTCATTTTAACGTGGAAAACCTCGAAAAGAGGGGAAAAACCACAGGGCCTAGCCCAGTAAAAAGCTTCCACTATGTATCTGTTTCAGAGTACAAAATCTTCGATAACAGATTAATTGCATATGAGAGGAATAACAACCGTGTAACAATGATCAGTTGTAATTATGCGATGGTGGAGATGCGGTAACTAGGATACAGGTACAATTAGTGATGATGGCCGGTGGCGATGGTTGATGGTCAGCCGGCGGAGTGCAATCTTGAGTGCGATCTTGCTTGGAGGATCTTGAGCTTCAGCTCTCTCTTCCTCCTCACTTGCTTTTCCTCTTCTTCTCGCTTGGACTCTTCCTTTTCTTCCTTGCTTGGACTCTTCCTCTTCTTCCTTGCTGCTCTTCCTCTTCTTCCTTGCTTGGACTCTTCCTCTTCTTCTTCCTTGCTTGGGCGGTGTGGCGGCAGATCCGGCACGGTGGCGGTGGTGGTTGGCACGTCGGCGGTGGCTCCTCTTCTTCACTTGTTTCAGCTCCTCTTCACTTGGCTTTGCTTGGCCCCTTCTCATGTGAGGAATGAAGGCCTATTTATAGATGGGAGGAAGGACATTTTTGTAAATTCATGTAAAGCCCACTCCCCCTCGACGGCTCAGATGATTCCTTTGATCATTTGATATATTTTGAGCATTTGGATGCCCAAATGAAGTCGATTATGAGATCTTAGGCTCGTTAGATCCGTCGACGCTTCGATTTTGTATAAACACTCCATATTTGGAAGTTGTTTTGGGATTTAATTGATGTCCCAAAGATTCCAATGATATTTTAAGTGCTTGATCTCGATCGGTTTTGACTCAAAATCATATCGCTTTCGACATCAAGATTTGTGCTTTGACTAGTCATATTTTGAGAGCCATATCAAATATATTACTATTATTGCCAATGTTATTATCACTAAAATTATAAGAAGTATATAATAATTGATATCTTATTCAATTGTTTTTACTATTTTGTCACTTGAATGTTTTAGCATCCAAGCCCATGACTTTATTAAAGAAAAAGTTTACTCTGATTGAAAAAGTGTAATTTAATTTTAAATTAAAAGAATTTATTGGAAAGGAATAAAAATGGTAACAATTTTGCCATTTTTAAAGTTCACATTTACATGTGTTAGAACCATAGAACTCCAACTCTAAATTGCATAATTAGAAAGCATACCTAGGTCTTATATCATCTCTTATGCGCACTCAACTTGATCAACAATAAAAATATCAATACCCAACATTAAATAATAGATTAAGGCTTTGGATGCAATCTTTTAGGTACAATTTTAAACCACAATCTTATTTTAAATAAAACAAGTTCAATGTTTCATAACTCCTTATAGGAATAATGGATACTTAGTTTTATTATGAAGGCTTCCAAGCAAAGTCTAATTCCTCTTGAAATAATATTTAAAACACAGTAGATACAATGTTCCTTAAAATCCTTCAACATTGGCTTAGATTTCACACAATTGGGTTATCCAAAATAAACATGGTAAGTGAAATGTTGCTTTGAAGTGGATGAATTAATTGTAGGTTATACATTTCTCCCAATATGAAATTCCTTTTATTTATTCACTATTCGTTTCCTTTTTCTTTTGGATATTCTCTCTCATTCTTGATTTGCTTATATTTACGTATAAGTTGCATATAAAAAAAGTTAAATGTTGGATGAGAGAGTGCTTGGGAAAAATGTTTAGTACAAAGAGAGGAGAGATCATGTGAGATAAAGAAGTAGTAGTTATCTTATTCCAATATTAAGATAGAACAAAAATTTAAATTTATCTCAACCTATTTTGAATTCATGTATCCTAAATAGCATATTTGTAAATTATGAAGCATTATCCATAAACAAGATAGCTTAAAATTAAAAAATATATATATAATAATTTAAGGCAAAGGAGATGAGATATGCTTGGATAAGATATCCATGATTTCCCTTCTAGAGTTTCCCTCAATCCACCACCCTTTCACCATATTTAAGTGTGTGGACAATCAACTTGTAAGCTCAAAATGGACAAATTCAACATAATCTGCCAACTTGGGTAGATTAGGTAATAAAATAGTTATTCAATTGATTCATTGTTCTTTGATTCATTTTTTATTTATTTTTTACTAAGAGACACTTGCAATAAATTTTCATTGATTATGAACACTTCTAAGATGTGTATCATGACTTGTTTATTCATGTCATATCGTGAGATCTAACTGCTTCTTGGTTATATGAATCAAACATATTCTATCATATAAAACAGATTAAGTAAATATAAAGTAATACTGAGTAATTTTACGGTCATTTGAAATCTGTATACTCCTTTTAAGATTTCATATATGCACATACCTTTATGGTCAATTAGTGCCCTTGATCAATAAAAATGAAATTTTTGGCTAAAAAAAATATTAAGCTTTCTAGAGGTTTAGTGTGCAAGGGTCATATATGGTTCAACATATTTGTGATAGTTGAGATGAAAATAAGTCACTCATGATCTCAAAGAAGATGGAAACAAGTTCAACCATTCTATCATCTAAGATCCTCATAAACATACATTTTGATTTACATTGTGTATACCTCATGTCATGTTAGCTTAGGTTGATCTTTGGCATGCATTGACCTACCTCTCTAATTCTCTTCATGAAGTTAAAGTAAAATATTTCAAAAAAATCACTTAACATTTACCTTCAATAGTTTACTCAATTTACAATTGATTTTTAAGTTGTTTATAATTTATGTATTATTTTCAATAGTTAAATTTTCTTTAAGTATTTTGATAAAATGAGAATTAATATAAATGAGTGTTTAGCAATATATGTCTACTAACATGTCTATGTGGGAATGATACTCCATCTCATTATTAATCATTAAATAGTTAAGTGTAAAAAGAAAATCAATTCAAAAATTATGATCCTTATTCCCTACTATTGAGTGCATAGGCCAGGGAACTAGTTAAGAGTGAGATGGAATATATATTTTTTATAATCTATTCAAACTTGACTACACTTATTTGACTATCTACAAGAAATTTCATAATTATTGAGCCTTTAAACTCTTTTTTAAAATACTTAAGGGAAACTCTTTAACTCATTCAACCATATTAACCACTCTATTACTAAAATGCATCATTATATGACACTTAATGTAATGGCTATTCTTAGCTAAATGTATGAATGTCTAACTCATAAATTGTATTAAAATATTACTATTACTCTTTCTTATCAATAGTAAAGTAAACAACTTTTTTTAGATATTTATTTATCCTTTAATAATAATACTCATAAAAACTAATTTAATGTCTTATCACTATAGTAAGATCTTAGTTCTCTCATGCACTTATTTGTATGCTCTAATCAATGCATAAGACTAGAATAACACTAACACAACAAAATATATTGTTGTGTAGGTAGGAAAGGCTGGTTTTGATAACCAAGGTACAAAGGTGTACCCTTGAAAGGCTATAACCAATTAAACTATTACTCAAGCTTCAGTACACTCTCATCATCCCAAGCCAACCAAGGTTTTAGTTATCTTAAATTTTAAGATGTAATAATTCAAAAAATTTCATATGTCAATAAGGCTCTAATTGATTTGTTATTATCATCTATCATCATATAATATATGTGAGGTCACACCTATACTAACTAAGAATTTTGTTACCCTTTTACTATCATCACTCAACACATAACACAAGTTGGATCTCTTACTAAAGGCTTGTGTAATGGGCATGAGATAAAAATAGGTATTTTAAGGCACTGGTTCTTATTTAAATAATTATTGTCTACATCTCAAAAAAAAAAAAAACTAAAGTAGTTAACAAATAAATTTATATAGCAAATAAATTCAAATATTCCACATAATATTATGAAAGTACTATCTTTTCATATATTTATAAAGTTTGTTACATGTTTGAAGCTCTTACTAAATCTTTTTAAATTGAAAAATATATTATAACTCTCTTAAAAACCTAAAACTTTATAATGCTTACGCCTATGAATACATTTTCTTAATATATAATCCACACTAATAATATGCCCATACAAGGTCTATGTAATCCATGATAGAGGACAACTCATCCTAAGATTTGTTGATTTTAGATACACGATGATCCTTTTAAAAATAAAAAAAGACTTTATAAATCTCTATTTTCTTGCTCATAATCATTAAGCTTGCAAACCATCTTTATTGCTTAGCATTATTTTTTATTTTTTGTTTTTTCTTTATTGCAACCAAGGATTCTTAACATGGCTTCGCTATGAATCTTTAAGCTATCTTTAAGTGCTTTTGTCCTAATTGATGATCTTTTAATATTGTATTTAGATAACATAAGATAACCACCCTAAATGCATTGCTCTTAGAAGCTAATTCCAAAGTTTGTAGTCTTATCTTCATCTTTTTTGGATTGGGTTATTTAGGATACATAGAACTAAAATTATTTCTTATTGGAAATATATGTAAAATATTTTTAAATTTTTATTGTTGGGCATCTTAATGTCATGAAACTTCAATATACATTTTATATAATAAAATATCATATTTATGACAAGAGCACCACCATGGGTAATGCTATATTCTGATTGTGCCTCTCCTTAATCTATTCTCTCTTTTACAATGAGCCCAAAAAAATTGATCATTTCCTTAAAAACACTCTTAATAAGTCCTATAGTGGATGCAAATCAACATATCCACACTAAAAATCATATGTAATATTTATGTCACCATCTTGGCTTATAAAGCAACTATTTCAAATAAAGGCATGTCTCTTTTTTTTTTAATGTATATGGATCTTTAACATGTTTTCTTTCTTACTTATTAAATGGGTAAATGAGTTCTCACTAAAAACATATGGACACATTTGTCTAAATCATGTTTGTATTATAAGATTTATTTCCATCATATCTTCTATAAATTTGGGTGCCCTATCTCCCCTCTATGGCTCCCTTTTTTACCATTATTCACTATTTATATTCCCTGATCTCTCCCTCCTTGTCACGTCCTCCCCCTATTAAGAAACGTGGAAGGTAATTATATGCAAGGAAGGATCTCACAACTATCATGGTTAAGGTTAAAAGATAAAATCTTATGGCCATCATAAAAATATACATAGTAGCTATGCTGCTAGTTAGAGATCATGTGCATGAAAATCATGCTTTCAAAGGGAGTTGTCCTTGATGCTAAATTATAAGTAACAAATGTGTGCTACTTTATCAAGGGTATAATATATATTAATTAGAAATAAATATGCCCAAGAAGAATCCATATTAATCAAAGGAATAAAAATGATATGACAATTAAAAATAATTGTGGTTTGAGAGGGGTACTCTGCTTTGAGAAGAAATATAGTGTTCAACAATGAAGAAAGTATTTGAACATTAAAAAAAAAGTTTTTTTTTTTTTTTTTTACTTCTGTAGATATTATGACTTTTCATTTGTATGGCTCTTAATTCAAGTTAACTTCAAGGCTACCAAAATCCATTATTAAATCTTGCCTCATTTTGATTCCTTATAATATATAGGGTTTTAGAATGGAAACTATGCATTCATTTTATTCTTAGGCTCATAAGTTTGAGTATTAAGTAATAAGTATTGATGGGTCTCTAATACAAAATTTTTTTTTTTTTATAACTTAGGTTTTGACTTAATGAGTGAAGTAAACTTTCTTTTTTATTGAATATGGGTGGACCTAGCAATAATAAATTTGAATTGTTGGGAGGATGGTTCATGAGCATATTAAATACTTTGAAAAGCATGGGAATCTTGAGGTTGAGTGGGCATGGTATGGAATCAAGTAGGTTAAATATTATATTGAGTGGGATTTTCATGAATCTTAACAATGTAAGCATGTTAAGGAAACTTATGAGAAGATTTACTACCAACCCTATAATGACTATCTTTTTTTCCAACCCGAGTTTGTATGAGGGGACATCATTATAGTGTAAGTGGGATTTAAATCTAATACATTGGCAACAACTTCTAAGGCTTTTTACCAATTAAACTAATTGACATCCATGACCCTATAATGACTACTTCAAGTATGTTAATGAATGTTAAGTTTTCTTGTGCTTTAATAATCTTTTGTTTCTTGATACAAGCCAATTTTTTATAAGATGACGGCTAAGATGTACAAGGGTTACCAATTTTTGGTTTTTGCTTGGATGGGGTCACTCATAAGAAAGGTGCTTAATTGGACATATGAATAACTCATCATATGTTTTTTTTTTTTGGATGTTGCTAAGATGCTTATGGGTGGCTATGACTTTTGAGTATATTGATTATTAATCAATTATTTTAAGAGATGCATTGCATTTGAATAGAATTATAGATTCAAAAATATATAAGAAGTTATAATGTCTTACGAATGCTTGTAAGCGTATCACGTAAATGAGTAGCACCTCTAATCGCAAAGCTTCTTATAATATTATTATTGTGCTCTAACAACCACCAACATTCTTTATGTAGCATAAACATATTAATGAGAATCATTAAAGCAAGAGCATTATATATTATATAAGTATAGATTGCATATTTACATCAATTTCTTTTAACCACATGTCACACACCTCTATTGACATGTTCTTCCAAGATACGTATCGAACAACATATTTACTCCATATTAAATCTTTGATTTTATGTGTTACCTATATAAATGAATTGAACCTGCTAAATGCACATTAGTTAGCACTAAATAAATTAAAAAGTAAAAAATAAAGCATGTAAACTTACATATCTCCATCAAGCTCAATATAAGTGAGTGTAGTGGGTGTCACTACTCCACCATGTTGAACATGAGTGGATGGACCAGCCTGATATGCTAGTGGTGGCTAGGTTCCTCATAACATGTTTGGGGTTGAAAAGGATAAAATTGAATGGTGTTTGCAAGATCAAAGGAATAATAGGTTGGTGTATATGTAGGTCAAGTAGTACGAGGTGGTGAGATTGGCGAGGAGGTCGTGGTGGTGATAGTGACTATGGTATTGGTCTGAATGGTAGAATGAAAAATAATCTTCTTCTTTCTCCTAAAAATACTCATGATCGATCTATGAGAGATGTCATCACCACCATTTAATATCATAAGCAATAAAGAGAAATTTAATGATTAGAGTTGTAAGAAAAAAAGTATTCAGGGTATTAAAGTTTAAAATGAAATGCACAATTATAGTATTTGAATGTAGTAAAAAAAATCTAGGTATTAAACTTAAATAGAGGGTACTCCATAATTACAATATCTAGAATAAGTAAAATTATTGTAAAAAAAGCAATTATTACCGATGGTTTTTCAACTGATATTCCATTCAAAATTACTGACAAATTTTTATTCAAATTTTTTTTCGATGTAAACTCCCTCTAAAATAACATCGCCGCCAAAATTCACTTAATTCGATGAAAATTTTGTCAAAATATTTTATTATTATCTGACACTTGACTCCCCGCTCAACATTCCTCTTCTCTTCCTTGTGGTTTCTCTTTCGGGTGACAGTAGGATGGGAGCTTGGGCGAGCCAGATCTCATTCCAAACACACCATTTTCGTCCGATTTCTCCATTGAATCGAAGGTAAATCACTTAATCTAGCTTCTATAGCTGTTTATTTGTGATATCATCAATTCAATCTTAATAAATATGAATTTAGTGTTTTGAGAAATTTTTATAATTTTTTAGGTTAAATCTTGTTTAAACTTGTTTGAAATTAATTAATCTCAAACTAAGATTATTTGGAGTTATATTTATGATTTTATATTTTAGGGCATACTACTTTTTTTTTCTTGAATTTTTTAATTTGAAATTTTTGAGTTATGCATTTCATAATTAATTTATGGTGCTAAATTGTTCATTATGCACTTCAAAATGTTTTGATGAATTATTATTGGAGAAGAGAATTAGAGCTGAAAGTTACTACAAGTGGCAAACTTTTGAAGGCTAAAGCCAAGCATTGCATCACATTAGACCAATGAGGAATGGTTTATGAGTGAGTACAGTCATTGAAGATATCATATAGGTATGCATCAATTTTGAGCTAATGTAATGATTTGAATAGAAGAAAAATATTTGAAATAAAGAGCCATGGTTATCACATTTTTCTGCAATACCTATTTATAATTGCATTCAATACTTTATATGATCAAATACCAAATCCTTTATCAAACTTTGTCTATTCTTTAAGGAACTCTCTTTAGTCTATCATTAATTTGAACATTGAGTTCAGGTTATTCGTGAACTCCATACACTTGAATGACGCAACTATTATTAATAGGAAGGTTGAACACAAATTTTCTAGATGGTTTAGATTATATGTAAGCAATCATTATTATGAACTAAAATTATCTTTTAATTTATTAGCCATATCTTTTTATACAACTTATTGTAATAGGTTCATGATTGGATGAATGGTGTGGAAAACCAGGGCATTCATGGCCATGGTTGAGGACCCATGTGAATTGTGAATACATGACTGATTTATAATATAAATGACTATAAATTTCACATTAATTTTTAGTCAAAAAGGAAATAAAATGTTTAACTTTGGTATTTACGTTAGAAAAAACACATTCAGATGATATGATAGATACTTACAGGGTTTTACAAAAAAAATTATGCAATTGTAATATTCTGGATCAAATGAGAGAAATGTAATTATATTCAATTGTAATTGATTTGATCATGTTCATAATAGAGAAATAAGAAGGGGGCATGGGTAGCTCTCTGTATACTTGAGGCTCAGTTCCACACACTGAGCATCAGAGAAGGACGGTGAATCATTTATTATTTGTTGTAATCAAATTTATAATCACACTTAATTAATTTTATTGATCTGTTTACAAACAAAATTTCTTAGAAGAGATCCCATTGCAGCAAATAATAAAGCAAAACACATCAACATCAGGTGTTCTAATAGTAAGTTGATGTTTGGTCATGGAGAGCTTATGTAAGTGAACTCAAAATTATAAATTATAATTGTATTTAATATATATTTTATTTAAATAATATTTTAATTTCTCTCTAAGATGATTACACGAGGTTGAAGGAGGTTGTTAGTTAGAGTTCTAGTAGTCAATTTGAGCAATTAGAGTATGGCATCTAGAAATAGGCTATTGGAGAAAAGAATAAGAGAGAGATTGACCTATGATGCTCGTCATTTGTTCTCTAGAATGAGTAGTGATTTGATTGACGAGATAGTTCGAAGGCGTGTTGTTGTAATAGTGGAGGACATAGAGGCTCAAATGACTGCTCAAATAGAGGCTTAAATGGTTGCCTTGTAAGTAAGAATGGAGAACATACGTCGAGACAGACGAAAGGGGAAAAAGCTAGTGGTGGTGGAGGAGGAGGATAACGATGATGATAAGAAGACCAACAATGAGCAGATCTATATTTGTACGTGTAGTTTTTTATTTGTAGTTTGAGTATTGTGTTTATATCAAGTTATTTTTAATGTTTAACTTCAGTTGACAAATGATTGGTCAAATGTTAATGTTTTAGAACTATTGCAATGAAAACATTGATTGACCTTATACTCTTTATTGGTTGTGATTATGTTAGAGACAATTATGAATTAATTATATATTTTATTGTGTAATTTTCTGCAGGTGTAAAATCTAAACATTTGTGAAGCTCTTCAATTTATTTTTAAAATATGTATAGATTTTTGGTGTATTTTTTATGGATTTTTTGTTGTTAAGATCGATAAAAATCATCACAATGGCTCTCTAGCGAACGGGAAATTTCCAACCCTAGAAATCTCATTGGATTTTTAGCGAACAACCGACATCATAAATTTTTGGGGGAATTTCAATTGAAAATTCCACTGAAAATTCTACTGCAGAATTTTAGGCGGAAATTCCCTCATGGTGGATTTTTTTACTGGGATGTTCATCGATTCTCTGGGAAAATATTTCTATCAAAAAACCAATCAAAAATGTTTTACCGACAGATAATTTCTGCAAGAATGTATTTTCAACCAAAATCTTGCCTACAAGATTAGTTTTGTTGGAAACATGTATTTCTGACAAATTTTACTTTATTTTTGATGAATTTTTATATTAGAAATTGATATTTTTTCTATAATGAAAAACCATATTATAGGTTTTAAACATATAAAAGAAATGCATAATTATAGTATTTGAATGTACTAAAATAAAAAATATTTTAACTATAACGTAAATATCATATAGTTTTCTTCGATAAATCTCAAGAAGTTGAATTTAAAATCTTCTTTTCATCATCATAATCGCAGTAATATCTTGTAAGCTTATCAGTGGCTCAATATTATCATTTAGAAGTCTAAAACCTTACATCTCCCATTATTGATGAGAATGATCAATAGTATTAGATCTAACTCCAAATAATAAAGATAGTGTGAGATACTTGAGTTCGAAATAAATTTTAATAAAATTTAATCTATAAATTAAAAATATTTTCTAAAATTTTAAATCCACAAAGCACAGAAACAAAAAGATTAAATTACAAATAAATAGTTCTATAAGCTAGAGAAAGAGTTTTACCTTTTATTCTACGAAGAAATTAAAAAAATCGAAGAAATCAAAACATTTCATGGAGTTTTGGATCCCTAGGGCATCCACCCTCCGCTTAAGAGAACACGTGAAGGAATAAAAGGACAATTGGAAAAGGTTAGAACCTTGATTATAAATAAACTTGTTAATGGTATATTTTTTGGTGGAAAATCCATCAAATTCAAGTAAACTATGAACTATCAGGAAGTTTTTTTGATAAAAAAGCTATTGGTAATTCCATCAATTATTTTTCATAGATTAATCAATAATAAATTCAAATGATAATAATTGCTTTTTATGTTCAGTAATTATTCTAACAAGATTTGAAGTTGATTCAATCTATATTTGAATATTCTTTGAACATTATTTGAACTATATTCAATTATTATTTAAATTATGTTCAATATTTCAATTATATAGGCTGACACATCATAATTAGTTCGAACTAGGTTCACACGAGGTCTAAGGGTCAATCCTGGTTTAAGAATTATCTGAACATAATTCAAACCTTATTCAAACCATATTAAAAATATATTCTAATTAACATAAAGTATTGTTTAAATTATAATTCACATTGATTTGACTAATGTTTGAAGCATTTTCAAACCTCATATAGAGTTAATAGAATTTCATAATTGTAGATATAACATTCATAATTATGTACATAGCTAACAATATTAAATAAATAATTAGAAGAAGGTCATATTCATAAAAAAATATTGAATGTACATTTAATTATATATCAATAGAGCTTTGTAAGTTATAGTTATGTTAAAATTATAAAAATTTATAGAAAATTATAAAGCATTTTATAAAGAGAACGTTTATGAATTGTGTTTATAACTATGTTGAAGTCAAATATACATAAAAATGCCTTTGAGACAACTTCCATATATCTTAATTATTTCACTTACAATAATTATTAATTATTTTTTTACCAAAATTTTAATTTTGTAACTTCTCTCAATGTCTTCAAGGTTTAACACCCAAGCATTATAGTTTTAATATTTTTTACAAAGGTCTATTATTAAGTAAGTTTTTTTCATACCTTAACTCATTATTCTTCATTTTAATTATAGAAGTTTGATTGTGTTATTTAGATGGCTAGTCAAGGCAACCAAAACTTTGATGGAAGATATTTTAACCTATTAAATAGGGTGATACTTTAAAAAAGGCCTCTATATCTATTTTGATGTGAAAACAACAAAGTGGATGGCTAAGTATGAAGAGATGTTAATGGTAAGATCAAATTTTTTTTTGCAAATATAATGAAGCCTATAAGAGATCAACAAAATTGATTTTAATTAGAGAGAGAAAGAAAAGTGGATGACATAAGAGCCTTTATGGAAGATATGGATTTTTTAAAAATTAAAAATATATAAATGGGTATATATCTTTTGTGTATTGTAAGTTAACCACATCATCATCTTTCAAAAAGAGTTCGAAGAGTTCATCTTTCTCTATCAATATAATAGTACATGTATTAAAAATAAAAATATGCATTCAAAGGATTCACATGTCATTGATGATTTTGAATGATACTAAAGAGTATAATTAATATAAGAACATTCTTTATTTAAAGTTAGTGGTTGGCATTTAACTTTACAACATACTAGGTAATGGTCTTTCATTGCACATGAACTACAATTCCACTGCATTACACCTTATTCCCCTTTTTAAACGTCATCTTGTTTTCTAAAACTGGCCATTTTTAACTTCACCAATAGAGACAACACAATAGTGTTATATATTGCTGTTAATACTACTCATATGTCCTTATTTTCTATTGAATACATATTTTTAGATTGCAAATTTAACTATGATTCCTCATTATAAATCATATGCATAGGCTATAGCAGTTGACACCCCAATCATGTGGTGTAATTAATGCATATTCACATAGAAGACTTCAGATATCAAATTTTCTACATGTTCATGTCTTCCTAATCAACCTTTCCATTGAGAAGCAAATACATTTTAAATTGTCAAATTATATAGATAATTAATATTTAAGTTTTAGAGAAGTGCTTAATTAATGATTAAGTGTGGGAAAAATAGTGGACAGGACCAAAATTTGTTCCTATAAATAGAATGAAGCATATAAGAGATCAACAAAGGTTGATCTATTTAATTAGAAAGAGTAAAAGGTGCATGACATAAGAGTTTTTTTTTGGAAGATACGAACTTTTTGAATTCAAGTATGTATAAATGGGCATATCTCTTTCGTATATTTTAAGTTAATCACAACATCAACATTTAAAAGGAGTTTGAAAAGTTCATCTTTCTCAATCAATAAAAGAGTATGTATATTAAAAACTAAAAAAATATGTAAAGGATTCACATATCAATGATAACTTTGAAAGACAATAAAGACTATAAATAACATAAGAATATTCTTTTATTTAAAGTTAATGGTTGGCAATTAACTTTACAACAAACTTGGTTTTGGCCTTTAATTGCACATGGACTGCAACTCCATTGTAGTACACCTAATTTCTCTTTCAAAGGCCATCTATCTTTCTTTGCATGACCACTTTTAACTTCACTAATAATGGAAACACAATATTGTCATATAGTTTTTTAAAGATGGCTCATATGCCCTTATTGCCTAGTAAACTTATATTGTTAAAGTACAAATTTAACCATGATTCCTTAGTATTAATCATGAGCAAAGGTTGTAGTAATTGACACCCCAATGATGTGGTGTAACCAATACATTTTCATATAGAAGACTCATCGTATCAAGCTTTTTATATATTAATGCCTTTCTAACACGTAACTATTAAGATCACCACTAAAAAAATACAATTCAAATTGAGTAATTATATAAATAATTAATAGTTAAATTTTAGTGAATTACTTAATCAATGCTTGCTTAATATACTTCGATAAAGTGAATTTAGCATTCATCGCGGTGCTATATTTTTTAAGACGCTATTTCTATGATGTAAGCTGCAACACTTTTTTAACCTAGTTATTGGATATGAACATGAAATATTCATGATATTACTAAAACTCTTGGTATTATTGGTCACCATAAAGTTATATAAATTTTTAATAAAGAAAGAATGAGCTCACCTCTCAAATTTTATCCTTTATGTTGGAGGTAATATTTGATATATTTATCTTAATTTTGTTTAACTATTTATAAAAGTTAAGTCTTCGATATGCTTCAGATGCCAGGTGATATTCCTCACAATAATCATATATTATGAACTTTATCGTGATGTGATATATATAAGTTTTATGATGTACCTTCTAAAATATCATGGATAAAACATCAGAGATACTACTATATCAACAAAAAATAAATACTAAGTTTTTATTAAGTTAGCTGATTATCTTAGTCTAATCATGAAATATATTTTTAAGTCATTATTTTATCAGTAAATTATTATAATTATCTTAGGATACTACTACGAGCAAAGTACCTTCATATTTTGTATTGATGAATATTTCATTAATATTTAGTACTAGATAACGAAGATACATAAACCCTCAAATATAAGCACCCAAAAAGAAAGTAAATATTATTTAAACATCCTAAAATGTCAAATTGAAGAGTAGTCATTATGTCTATATTGTCTTATTTAACTTGAAAAGTTATAATAGTAATTTCTAAGAAGATTATTTAGTGGATCCTCTTACATAAGTGATAACATACTCTTAACATTGCCAATTTTCTCATAAGATAAATCAATTTTATAATCTTAATTAACATAATATATTATTATCTTTGCTTTAATTTTTGAATAGATCAAACAAATTTAGCCTTAGATTTAACATTTAGAGAGCAAATATATTGTAGTATATGGCTCTGGATCTTAAGTACGTGTGATTATACCATCTTCATAACTATGCAGAAGATTTATGAGTTATTCTAGGACAATACTTCATAGAACCAATAATTACCTGCTTTATTTTCTACTAAATATCTAACCAACATGGCTGTCTATTTTTCATTCTATTTTAAACAACTTAAGAATATTAATGTTAGATCTATCTGCATGAGAATAATGCATTAAATATTAAAAAAAATACTACCTAGTTTGATTAAGACTCGAACTAAGTTTAAATAGAGCTCTGATATTCTTCAATGTGTTTGGATGCTTCATTAGATAAAGATCAACCATAAGATGTTTTAAACAATGCCCAAACAAGATTATAATCAAAGTTTATACATTATGAATAATGGTCAAATAATGCTCAAATATTATGTTCCCCAAGTTGGAATAGGGTTCAAAAATGATTTAAATAAAGTTTGAATCATGTATGAACAAGATTCAAACCATCCTTATAATAAAACAAAATTACATAAATCAATGAAGCATCATTTTAATCATATACTCTCATATCTATTTATGATTGATTAAACTACTTCATTTGATTCAACTATAATGCCATACTTTTCTTACTCTATCATAAGAAGAAAATACGCAGAAACGAATAAAAAACTTAACAATAGCTATCAAATAAAATATATAAGAATGCATATGAAAGGTTAAAAATGATGTTTCTCTATGATTTGAATATGATATGGTTCTACTAAGGAAAGGACTCTATTTTTTTTTTTTGTGAGACATATAAAGTCAAAATTTCCATTATAAGGGTTATTGGGTTTGCGAGAGAAGAAAGAGTGGTCATAGTTTTTTATGATAGGAGAGAGTGAAGGATTCTTGCCATCCAGAAGTTATATTTTATTTTGCTATAAGTTTGTCTCTCTTCCTTTTTTAGATGACTGCGCCACACTTTTTTCATCGAAGGCACCCTCTCCCTCATGTGAACCATTTTGATCAAGAAGTTAAACTCTTAACTTGAACTTTATTTTGAACTAGGTTTGTAATAACATTCTAACCAAGATTGGATCAAAAATCAAACTTGAGTTTGAATCAAATTTGAATAATTTTAAGCCAGATTTAACTAGTTTTAACGGGTTTACAACTAATGTAAATGTAATAGCATATTCCTCATGTTCAAGATATTTTATTTTAAAAAGCATTTTTAGATTAGATTTGCTCTAAAAAATTATAAGCAACATATTTGATCAATTACTTATGCTATGAGATAAATAAATCAACTATCCATCTTATAGGAAAAACCTTCCATAATATATTAAAAAATTATTTTTATATAATTAAAAATTTTAATTATTTGTATATATAATATCTAACTCTTAATACTTTATATAGTATTTTAATTTTTATGTTATATTAAAAATAATAATTATTAATTTATTCAGAATGAAATATTTCTTTTATGTAAGCGAGTTAGATATTAAAAGTTTAGAAAAATAAATATAAAAATTTAAGTATTAAATATACTATGGATATAGCATTTAGAGGGACGCCTTCAAAAATTGAGAGCGAAGGGGACAACCTGCACGTTTTTTTTGCCAGCCTCGTGTCTCTTTTTTTTTTGGGATAGCCTCGTGTCTCTTTGTTCCTGGTTTCCTGCCGCAGATAGGAGCTCCTTACGTGGATTTCCTGCAGGGACCCTAATTTATTTTCGTCAGGTTTGATAACCCTACTTTTTTTACTCCCACTCCCTCTACCTTCCCAATCTTTTGCTGCGTGATCGAGACTGCGTCCTTTGTTGTGCAATTCGGAAACTTCTCCCGCCATTTCGCCATTGAAGTGGCTCACGAGGGATGGAAGGAGGCGGAGCGGCTTACAGTCCTCGGACACCCGAGGAGGTCTTCAGGGATTTCAGAGGTCGTCGGGCCGGCATGGTGAAGGCTCTGACGACAGGTCTCCCCACCGTGCTCTAGCTCATCACCTCCCTTTTTTATTTCGAGCACGCGCGGATTCCACTTGTTTTTTATATTAATTGTTGCGTTCTCTTAAACGAGCCTTGTGCAATGCATATGCTAATACATAGTCTGCTTGCTCGTTTTGATGTTGTTGTTGTTACAGAAGTGGAGAAGTTTTACCAGCTCTGCGATCCGGGTAAGTTGTATTATATTGTGTTAGGATTTTGTTTTTGTTTTTTGGTGACCTATTGCGTCTGTTTCAGTTGGGGAGTTTTTGATAAAACAGTGTTGAGTGATGTTCGGGGCTTTTGTTCATGGCTAATAGCTTCTATTTCTCTCTTGGCCTATATTTTTTTGCTTCATGTCATTTTAATACAAAAGATGGATTTTGAGATTTGTTGCTGAGAATTGCATTTTATATTGATATTTTTCAACAGATAACATGCAGGAAATAAAGGTTTATTTATTGTTGTTTTGTAAATTTAGATCAACTGCAAGCTAAGTATTTTTGGCATTTACTTATTTATTAGCGGTGTTTTTCTCCACAATTTCAATATGTATTTTTTTCTTTTGGTTGGTAAAGAAAGATGTTAGCTTTGCTGCCCGCAAATTCTTTCGATTGTTTTCCTTACAACTTCTATTTTTAAATTTAATTTAACATTCATGTTGATATGTGTACACGGATAGACACATACCTGGCCAAGACGATTATGTTGAACAGGTTTTTCTGTTAGACAGTTCAAGTTGTTGCTACCTAGTAAACCAGGGTTAATACTATTTTACACACCTTAATGTTAAAATACATTTATATTTCAGAAAAGGAGAACTTATGTCTTTATGGTCTTCCCAATGAGACCTGGGAGGTGACCTTTCCTGCAGAGGAAGTGCCTACTGAGCTCCCTGAACCTGTATTAGGAGTAAATTTTGCCAGGGATGGCATGGATGAGAAGGATTGGCTGTCACTTGTTGCTGTTCATAGCGATGCTTGGTTACTCGCAGTTGCTTTCTATTTTGGAGCTCGTTTGGGGTTTGACAGAGAGGACAGGTAAATTTTAGATGCAAACTTATTTTTGTTGGTGAATTATAATATAAAAAATAGCATTGAATAAGCTCCCGATTAATGCACATCAACTTTTGAATTTAAATACTCTTACATAACTTGATTGATTGGCCACTCATTACTGGCTACTAGTTAGTAGCAATCTTGAGTGACCAAAAATTTCACAATTGAGCCACCTATTTACAAGTAATATTAGTAAATAATAGATGTCAGGCAAAAGGGATTGAACTGTGACCATCCATCAGTAATGAGCATCTGTTGTAATCTAAATTATCTTATTTTTGCAAAGAAATGGCTTGATGATCAATTTGCAAATCCATTAATAATGCTCCAACACCAACACTAATACCAAGTAATGTCTCACAATAGGGAAGATCCAATGATGGATAGAAAGGAGAGGGGACTTTTGATGTATTCCTTTTTTTGTTGCTAACCTATTGAATTTTTTTCACCATCGATGAATTCATTTTTCTACTATATTTATTTCTTGGGTGATTTTATGTTGTTTTATCATAATGAAGTAACTCTTGAGCTAAATTCTCCTCATGTCATAAAACTATTACAACATTTTTGGTACTTTTGTTGAAAACATGACAAATAGAATGAAAAATAGTCTTTGCAACAACCGCTAACAAGATGAACCTTTTCTTCCTCAAAATCATGAAACTCATAAGGAGAATGTGGGAATGGAGAATTTTCAACGAGTAGAGGAAACATAGGAAGAGGAAGGAGAAATAACAACTATGCACTTAGCAACAAACTTGAGGAAATTTAAAAGAAAATTATGACAATTTGTAGAATCATGTTGGATCTTAGGAATAGTAATTCACCATCAATTTTTTTCGGTCATAAGACTCAGTTCTAGAGGAGCAAGTTTTGGTGAGCCAAAAACAATGAGGAATCAAATAATGTTTAAACTGTTTGCATTTTACAGCCCAATACTTGAAGTCGAACAACTAGCCACCTATCTTCTATCTTAATTACAAGGAGAGCAAATAAAGAACAATGATGTAAACTTTATAAACCCTCTTATACTTGAACTTGTTTGGTTGTAGGAGACCAACTTGTGTGCTTAGTAGGTAAATAGTGGTTGAGCCGTTGCTTGCCAAATTTAGGTCGCCATAGTACCCTCTCACAAGGAGTTATTTGACTCTTGAGTTGATTTGGAAATAGGGTGTGAATGATTTTTGAACTGGTAGGAAAATATCTAGATCAAAGAATTCAACATTCCATGGAGGAATTAAGAGATAAAGAGTTGATTTCATAATCTATTTGTGAGGAGAGAAAGAGGAGGATTATCTACTTAGTAACTCATGACTTATGTTTGACAATGCTTTCGATGACGCTCCTTTGGAGAGGAGAAAAAGGGTGGAACCTTATCCAAAATTTGGGGGAGAGAGAACGAGGATTGTAGGTGGATTTTGGAGGGAATAATTCTATTTATAGCCTTTTTGTATCAAGCTTGAATCTGTTTTATCAATGATACTTGAAGGTCCATTTATAGCCTTTAGTGATAAGTAAGACATAGGTATCGATAATATATTGTATATGAAACTCTCCTCTCAGTACTTGTCATAATTTGAGGATTAAGGGAATATTCTCTTGATTCTTAGTTAATTTTGATGCTTAAAGCATTGAAATAAAGATTAATACAACTTAAATCAAGGGAATGTTTCTTAGGATCTCTTGTAGTCCGATTGCCACTAATGATAAGAAGAAAAATTTGGTGGAGTGGATTTTGGGTAATTTTGGCCTCTCTTACTTTAAATTTAAAATTACAATTTTTCAATTTATCTCCACCACTTCTTACATTTGTATGTAAACCTCCAAGTAGTTTTTACAAATTTCTTCAAGTTCTTGTAGGTCATGGTGCTGTTTGTGGTGTTGCATATTGTACAATGCTGATTGTTCTTAGCAATTTTAGGTGGAGTGACACTACATTTGTACTCAAAAGGTGATGTATGATTTTATAAGAATTTTAACTTTAAGAATAAACTAGCTGATAACTTATTCAATTCACAAAGAGCCAATGAAAAGCAGTTAAAGTCACTCTAAAATTATAAGATTTAGTTAAACAAAGAGAAATTAGAGGTCCATGTCTTGAATAAAGGGTTAGAAAAGGTAGTTTTGGGCCAAAGGCTGAGGATAGTTTAAGTTTGTCACCAACAAAAATATATGCATGTAGAAGAGTTAATTAAATGGTTAAGCAATAATATTCTACTAAGAATGGTACATAGTTTTGATTCAATTATGAATATTAAGTGGAAATTTGATTTTTGATCAAGACAAGGTGATACTCAAGCAAAGATATGCCCACTGTTATACTCATTTTTGGGAGCTCAACAATAACATGATTTACCTCTGCTACCATTAGACCAAGCAATGTCCTTGGTAATGAAATCAAGCCATATTTGAGAAGATTTTAAGAGGCCTACAGACTCAGTTCATCTCCACGAAGTTGAGGCATGAAAAATTTTTGCTAGTATTATAATGTTCATCGGCATGCCGCATAGAAATGCAAGCAACTTTGTACATTGATTGAACAATTATTGAATGAATGATACTTTTTAAGAGTATTGAATTGGGAGATAAGAGAGAAATCATGACTAGAGAGAATAAAGCATACCTCCAATTTTAGGAGTAATCAAGACAATCATTGGTGGGTATGGTGAGGAGTCAATAAAGTAGAGTAAGCATAATCTTTATTGTGATAAACTATCTTTGCAATCCATCACCTCTTTTTTTTTGTTAAAGCTGATCTTATTCCTTGAAATATTTGTAATGATGTAAATGTTATTTGAATTGTGATTAACAATTTTGAAATCATCAGAATTCTAGTGGATTAAGGAGCTTAGTAGATGTAAGTTTCTTTGATTCTTTTAGAAAATTGAACGTAAATAGTAAGAACTTAAAACTCTTATCATGTATTCTTATGCATTTTTCAGGCGAAACATAAGATTCAGAGGGAGTTATATTCCTAAATATATCTTATGATGTTGACCAGTATTTGTAACTCAACCAATATATTTTATAATTATTAGGGTTCCTTTGACTTTAAATGTCATTTTCTTCGATCTCTTTTTAACTCATTCAAAGTAATACTATCACACTTTATCACATGGCTGCAAAGTACCCAATTTTTATAAAACATTGCATTGATTAAATTTTTTTGAATGATTTAGAGAGATTAATACAAAAAGTTATCTATTGAAGAAAAGGTTTTTATTGGAGGATATTTAAATGAACATATTGGTAGAGTGGTAAAATATTTTAGAAATATTCATGTTGGCTTTGAATTTGGAGTGATGAAAAGAATGTAGTACTATATTAGATTTTATTTTAACTTATGATTTTGTAGTTGCTAATATTTTGTTTAAGAAAATAGATGAATATATTATTACTTATAAGAATGGATCTAGTAAAACACAAATTGATTATTTTCTAATAAGAAAAATATGTTATTTAGATTGTAAAGACTGTAAGGTCATTCTGAGTGAAAGTTTAAGTACTTAATATCGACTGTTAGTTTTACATTTTAAGATGAATGATTGAAAAATAAAAAATAAATCGAATTATTGTTCTTAAGATTAGATTGTGGTATTTAAAAAACACTAATAAAAATATTTTTAAGAGGAAGCTACAAGAGCTTAGAATTTGAGATATTCACAAGGAAGCTAATGTAATGTGGAAAAAGTAGCAAGTGTTATGCAAGTTGTAAAAAAAGTGTTTGGAGAATTAAAATAATTTTTTTTTTTAATAAAAATAGTTGCGGGCGGATTCAAAATGTGCAAGAAAGGATAAGAAATAAGAAACATTGTTATAAAATTTAGTTTAGATGTAAAAATTCGGAGAATTGAGAAAGATATATAGTGACCCCTAGAGATTCTAAAAAAGCAATATGTGATGAAAAAAAAATTATCTTTTAGTTATTTATATAATAGATTGAATACTAAAAAGGTGAAAGATATATGTATAAGTTATCCAAACAAAGAGATAGGAGAAGTAAAAATCTAGTTTTAGTGCAGTGTATTAAGGTTGAAAATTATAAAATGCTTTTTTTAGAAAAATATATTAAAAACATGTAGATGAGTTATTTTGATAAACTTTTTTATGAATGATTTGAGAATACAATTGATTTTAGCAACCTTATTACCCTAAACAAAAATAAAGAATTTTATTTTTTTTGTTATATTAGTAAATTTTAAGTTGGAGAAGCTTTAAAGAAAATGAATTGTGCAAAATTAGTAGGATCTGTTTCCAATAAAAGTGTGAAAAAGCTTAGGAGATCAAGGAATTTCTTAGCTTACGAATCTTTTTAATGTTATTTTAAAGATTAAAAAAGATGTCAGATGAGTGGAGGAAGAGTTTGTTGGTTCCTATATTTAAGAGTAAAGATAATGCACAAGAGTATGCAAATTATAGATGAATTAAGTTAATGTGTCATGCATAAAATTTTGGGAGAGTGTAATTGAGCATAGGTTACGATGTGATACAAAAATTTCTCAAAAATCAATTTTGTTACATGCTGAGTAGATTTACTATGGATGCTATACATTTGTTAAGAGATTTGATGGAGAAATATAGAGAAAGTAAGGAAGATATATATATGATTTTTGTTGATTTAGAGAAAGCTTTTGATAAAGTTCCGAGAGCAGTCCTTTGTAGAGTTTTAGAAAAGAGAGGAGTTAATACTGACTATATTCAAGTCATTAAGGATATGTATACTAGTTCTATTACTTGTGTCCAAACACAAGGAGGATTGATAAAATATTTTCTTATTTCAGTTGGATTATATAAAGGATCGACTTTAAGCCCTTATCTTTTTTGCTTTAGTTATGGATGTTCTTACTAGGCATTTATAGGAGGATGTACCTTGGTGTATTCTTTTTACTGATGACATTCTTGTTGATAAAACTAGAGAGGGAGTCCAAGAGAAACTTGAATTATAGAGGTCAACCTTAGAGTTTAAAGAATGTTGGTCAATAAAAGTATCGCTTAAACTTAAGGAAAAAATTTATACAATGGTGGTAAGACCTACAATGATTTATGGTGCATAATGTTGGTCAATAAAAGGGAAGCATAAGACTAAGTTATGTGTTGCAGAGATGAGAATGCTTAGGTGGATGAGTGGTTTTACTCTTATAGATGAAATGCAAGATGAATATGCTTGGGAAATGGTTGGAGTAGCACCAGTGGTAGATAAGATTAAAAAGAGTCGCCTTAGATGGTTTAGCCACATGAAGCGTCTGTCGTTCGATGATATGGTTAGGAGAGTAGATGTATTAGATTTGCCTTATGTTAAGAAAGGTAGGGGTAGACCTAAAAAGACTTGGTTAAGGTGTATAAAAAAGATCTTAGTGTATTATAATTAGATGAGAATTCGACATATAATAAGATACAATGGAGAAGAAGGATTCATGTAGCTGACCCCACATAGTGGGATAAAGGCTTGTTGTTGTTGTGGAAATTCTTGGGATATCAAGAAATATCTTAGTTACTAATCTTTTTTATATTATATTAAAGACTAAAAAGATGTTGGATGAGTGGGGAAAGGGTTTTTTGTGTTTATTTCTGAAGAATAAACATGATACACAAGAGAGGAATAAAGTTAATGTGCCATGTATTTAAGGGTCTGTTTGAGATAAATGTTGTCAAAAGCAAAGAATGGAGGTCTTGAAAATCTTTAGGAAGCTGCGGTGGGCATACAAATTTATTTTGTTTAATTTTAAAGAGTCAAATTGTAGCAAACCGTAGCTTTCTGACCGCTATCACAGGGAGCCATGTCAGGTTGAAAAACACAGCTTTCTGGCTGCAAGTTATTTAAAACACATGTGAAATGTAGTGCTCCAAATGACATTGCAGTGCAATGCGGCACCGCACCACACCACCACTGTCATGACAAACGCCTAAATTATAAGAGAGAGTAATTGAGCATAGGTTTCAACATGATTCAAAAGTTTCTCAAAAATAATTGGTTTCATGCTGGGTAGGTCTACTATGGGGTGCTATTCTTTTATTGATAGGTTTGATGGAGAAGTATATAGTGAGTAAGGAGGTTCTACATATGATATTTTTTGATTTAGAGAAAGCATATGATGAAGTTTCAAAAGAAGTGCATTTCAGAGTTAAAAAAAAAACATTAGTTTTGCTTATATTCAAGTCATTAAAGATATGCATATTAAAGTTGTTACTTGTGTTCAAACACAAGGAGGATTGACCAAATATTTTTCTATTTCAACTGGATTACATCAAGGATCTGTTTTAAGCCCATATCTTTTTGCTTTAGTTATAAGTGTTCTCACTAGAAATTTATAAAATGTACTTTGGTGTATTCTTTTTGTTGATAAGACTAGAGAAGAGAAACTTGAATTATTGAGGTCAATCGTAGAGTCTAAAGGCTTTCATTTGAGTAGATCTAAAACCGAATACATGGAATGTAATTTTAGTTATAGAATATCTTGTGGTGGGCTTGTGATAATGGGTGATCAAGTCAATAAAAAGAGTGAACGTTTTAGATATCTCGGGTCTATTGTTCCAAGTGATGGTGAAATAAATGGAATGTTATTAGTAGAATTTAGATTGGATGGTTGAAGTGGAAGAATGCATTGGGCCTATTGTGTGATAGAAAGGTACCGCTTAGACTTAAGGAAAATTTTTATAAGATGGTGGTGAGAAATGCTTTATGGCTCATAATGTTGGCCAGTAAAAGAGGAGCATAAAATTAATTTAAGTGCTGCAGAGTTGAGGATGCTCAGGTGGATGATTGACTTTACACTTAGAGACAAAATGCGAAATAATTATATTCTTGAAAAGGTTGGAGTAGTTCTAGTGACATATAGGATTAGAGAGAGTCGCCTTGGATAGTTTGTTCACATAAATCGCCAACCATCTGATGACCTAGTTAAGAGAGTACATGTATTCAGTTCGGCCTTTGTTAAGAAAGATAAGGTAGACTTAGAAAGTCTTGGTTAGGATGTATAAAAATGACCTTATTTTATTAGAATTAAATAAGAATATGATACTTTATAGGATACATTGGAGCAAAATGATTCATGTGGCTAACCCCACGTAGTGGGATAAAGGCTTGTTGTTGTTGTTGTTGTTGTTCTTGCATGAATAAAGGTAACACTATCAAATATTTTGGGAATAAGATTATTTGAGGTGCTGTAGTGTGTAAAGAAATTGATTAGGACTTGCATGGGATTTTTGAATCCAATAATCCTTGTGTGTTATTAATTTATAATGCGGATAGGCCCTCAAACACCTCCAATAATTTTTTGGCACATTCTTTTGAAAAAAGCAAGCCTTGTGGTAGCAAGGAGGTGAGCATTCTTTCATTTAAGAACTCAATTTTGTTGGGGTATATGCACACAAGAGAACTTAGGAATTATTTTTTTTCTTGGAAGTATGAGGAGAGAGAGTGATTAAAATAGTCTTTAAAATTGTTGGATTTGACTCTTTTTTACTTAAATGTTGAATTACTTTTGATCATATTGTATAATGTAGGAAAGATAGTACTTATAAGTTTATTTTTTGACTTTCAATTTAAAATTCCATGGTAGAAGAGTATAGTCATTAATAAACAACACAAATTAGCAAGCTCTAAAGATGTTAGGTGTTGATGATGGTACCTAGATATCACCATAAATGAGAGAAAGATAGATAAGAGTCATTATGTCATTCATTAAAAAATGAGCACATCTTTGTTTTGCTAGTTCATAGACATTTATAATAAATTCTTTGATTTTGATTTCTTTGAATAAGGAAAGAAATATCATTTTGAAAATAATATAGAGTGATTGACCAAGAGATGTGTGCTAATCCAAATTTTGTTTTGTTGGATACAATGATTTTTGAATTTTTTTTTTTAAATTACTTGTTTTATGAAGTTTTATTGATTATTGGTTACTTAGGGTAGTAGCGATCATCCATTTCTTTAGTAAGTTCAATCATCCTCTTTAAGCCATATTGTTTAAAGATATATTTTGAAGGATAAAACACAATACTATACTCGGAGTCTTAGCTTTTGAATAAATAACATGTTGGTAAATAATTTAGGTATATCGAATACATTTAAGAGTGCTAGGGATTTGTTTATAAGAATATTTGGTTAACTAGTTAAGGATCCATCGACAATAATTATTTTCTTCTTTCTAGGATAAGGGTTGTATGTGATATATTCATGAGAGGAGTTTGTCATATGATCTATAGTTTTCTGAATCAATGATCTGATAGAGAAGTGGACATTTTTGAGACTTTAAAAGTATGACCAGTGAAGGTCATATTTGAGAAGATTTAAGCACAAATACTCATCATAGATATTTTTTTTCTAGTACTCATAAGTTTCTTAGTCTTTTATTATTATTATTATTATTATTTTTGGTGAAACTCAATCTGTGATTCTTTGGTGCTATCTTTTCCCAAATATGAAACATTCTATGTGTGTCATCACAAACTTTGTAATTAGCTTTAATTTGTTGTATCTTATGCTTTCTTTGCTAAATGAAGGAACATGCATGCCTCACTTATGTATTACATCATTGAATTTCATAATTAGGACATCACCAAAGAGCCCTTTTCATCCTAAAACTTTAATTGTGGGATCTTATATAGGTCCATTGCCAATAAATGGTTTAATTTCTTCTCTCAAGAACAAGTGAACCAATCGTGTGCCATTTTAGATTGTTCTATTTATTTCAACTAATAAATTGAATGAATGTCAACTTCTTTGTTGGATTCAATTGCATCTCTCAATGAAGGTCCCTTGAAACGAAAGGTAATATGACAATGTGATTATCATCCATCGAGAAAGGAAGAATTTTGACCGAAGTGACAAAAATAGGAAAATTACTTGTCATTGGGTGTCTAATATTAAATTTCAAATTAATAGCTCAATCAATTAAGTCAAAGCTTGACTGATGGATAAAGGGTTCACGTAGGTCTATAAGATTGATTGTTTTGACATCTCATTGTCAAGCTTAGCTAAGCATGCATTTTTCAATCTGTGGCCATAAATCTAGGATGATCTATACTGTAAATGAATGTGAATTTTACCTTTTTCTATGATTATTTTAATGAGGTAGTTTATATAAAGCATTCACCTGAATATATTACTCAAGGGTAGAGCCACAAATGTTTACTTAGGAAGATCATCAATACGGCTAAATAAAGCTTATTAGTTTGATTTGAATATATAGTTCTTGTCAAAATGGGCCTTCACACTAGCACCATAGATCATTTAATTTCTTGCTAGGCATACATGATCACGATTGATTGTGTTAGCTGCTTATGTTGATGATATCTTATTGGGAGTAATAAAAAATGATGCCTTTAAGGTTAATTTTTTTTTGTAAAGTGCTTTGTTAGTAACAATTAGATTTACCAAAATATTTTTTTAGAGTTGAATTTGCTCTCTCTCTCTCTTATATGAAATATGTTATTAATATTCTTGAAGAAAAACTGGCTTGCTGGATTGTAAATTTACTTGTGCTCCTATATATAATTAGATTGCCAAAAATAAGAAACTTTTTTATGATGCATTTCAATATCAAAGATTGGTTGAAAAATTGATTTTTTGTCAAGATGCTTAATATTTTCATTTGGAGGTATGCAATAAAAAGATTAGAAGGCTTCCGTTTACATTCCTACGATTGCATTTCATTTGGAATGTTGTGCTTTCTAAGAAGGTTATCACCTCTCATGTTTCTAGCCTAAAACAAACACTTAGTAGTTTTACAAAATCTATGGATACTTTATCTAAATTATGTTATACATTTTAGATGACTAATATATATGCTCCAAGTTATTGGAGAGTGCTAGCTATAATAATTAGCCTTTAACCAAGTATGTAGGGTAGGTTGCATGAATCCTTCTTCATTATATTCTATTAAGTGTCAAATTTTCATTTAATTCTAATAAACTAATGCCATTTTTAATACTACTTAACCAAGTCTTTTTATGCCTACCGCTATTTTTCTTAACATAGGTGAAATCTAATATATCTACTCTACTAACTGGGTTATTGTATTGTCGATGTTTTATGTGACCAAACTATTTAAGACAACTCTCTCTAATCTTATCTGCTAGTAAAGTTTCTCCAATATTTTCATGTATATATTTACTTCACATTTTATCTCTAAGTGTCAAGCCATTCATCCACTTGAGCAGCCTCATCGCTTCAACTTAATTTATGCTTCTCTTTTACTGGCCAACATTATACACAATTAAGTATTACATGTGTCACTACCATCTTATGAAATTTTCCCTTTAGTCTAAGCGATTCTTTTCTATCTCACAACATGATCGATGGATTCCTTTACTTAAACCATCCAATTTGCATTCTACTAATGACATAGCCATCTATTCACCATCACTTTAAGCAATAGACTCAAGATATCTAAAATATTCACTTTTTTAATGACTTGATCACCTAATATCACAACCCACCACTAGACCTTATATAGCTAAAATTGCATTATATGTTTACAGTTTTAGATCTACTCAATCAAAAGCCTTTAGACTATATGATTGACCTCCATAATTGAAGTTTTTATTGTACCCCCTCTGTAGTCTTATCAACAAAAAGAATATCATTAGCAAAAACATAAACTAAGGTACACCATCCTTCAAATGTCTAGTAAGAACATCCATGACTAAAGCAAAAAAGATATGGCCTTAAAGCCGATCCTTTATATAATCTTGCTGAAATAGGAAAATACTTGGTCAATCCTCCTTGTGTTTGAATACAAGTAATAGTTATAGTATGCATATCCTTAATGACTTGAGTATATGCAATACCGGTCCTTATTTTTTTAGAACTATCCAATGCTGTTCTCTTGGAACTTTATCATATGCTTTCTTTAAATTAACAAATATCATATGTGGATCTTCATTACTCTCTTTATACTTATTCTTCAAGCCTCTCAGCAAATGTATAACATCTGTAGTTGACCTATTTAACATGAAACCAAATTGGTTTTGAGAAACTTTGTATCTCATCATAACCTATGCTCAATTAGTCTCTCCCATAATTTAAATGTATGCCACATTGACTTTGTTCCTTTATAATTTACACACTCTTGGGCATCATGTTTTTTCCAAAAAATATGGACAAAAAATTCTTCTCCACTCATCTAACATCTTTTTAGTCTTTTATATACCATTAGAAAAATTAGTAAGCACAAAATTCATTTGTTTCCTAAGCATTTTCACATTGCTATGGAATATCATTAAGTCATACTATTTTTTCACACTTCATTTTCTTTAACACCTCACCAACTTCAAATTTATTAATTCAATGATAGAAATAAAAATTTTCTTTTTTATTTAAGATACTAAGATCATAAAAGCAATCATATTAATGTAACCTTTCTTAGCACATTTATCAAAATATCTCATTCACGTATGTTGAATATCCTCTTATGAGAAAAGCATTTTATAATATTCATTTTTAATACACTTCTATTTAACTAAATTTTTATTTTTCTTATCTTTTTGCTTGGCTAACTTGTTCATACACCGTTTTCCTTCTTTAGTATCTAATTTATTATATAGATCATTGTTGAATTTTTCACATTACATATTGCTTTGTTAAAATTTCTATTGGCTATTCTATATCTTTTCCAATTCTCCAAACTTCTAAATTTAAATCATTCTTTATAACAACATTTTTTTTATTTTTGATTTTTTCTTACACATCATGACTCTAACCTCAACTATTTTTATTAGTAAGAGCTTTTCATTTTGATTCTCTTAGCACATTTTTTTGTAACTTGCTTGATACCACTTGCTATTTTTTCCAATATAACATTAGCTTACTTGTGAATATTCTAAATTCTATGACCTTAAAATTTACTCTTTAAAATATTTTTATTAGCGTGTTGTATGTACTCTTATCTAATACTAGGATAATGTTTTGATTTATTTATCATTTTTCAACCCTTTAACAAAAAATCCAGAACCAGTTGTCCATGCTGAGTACTTAAACTTTCACCTATAATGACCTTATAATTTTGACTAAACGGTCTATTTTTCTTATTAGAAAATAATCAATTTGTGTGTTACTCGGTTCATTCTTATATGCGATAATATGCTTATCTCTTTTCTTAAATAAAATATTAGCAATTACAAAATTATAGTCTGAAGCAAAATCCAACATAGTTCTTTATTTTTCATTAGTCACTTCAAATTTATAGTCAACATGAATTTTTTGAAAATTTTTTTTACTATTCTACCAACATGTCCATTTAAATCTCCTTCAATTTATACTCTTTTCTTCAAGAAGTACTATTTGTATTAATCCTTTCATGTCATTTTAAAATTTTTCTTTTGAGTGTATATGCAAACCAACTTGAGGACCATAAGCACTTATAACATTAATAATCTTAGCTTAGTATTTCCCAATGTATCTCCCTCTTTTATAATATAATTCATTAGATTAGCAACTTGTTGCACTAAATTTTTAATTCTTCTTTGAAGGTTCATATTTTTAACAGTATTCAAGACTTTATAAATTTTAGAGGAGACAGCTTCCTTCTTCTTTGGTCTCTCTTGTGAAATAGAATGTATATGTTTATCCAGAAAGATTTCTTTATATTTCATTCAAAACTATTTTGTTAGACCCATCTAAATAATTCAAAATTGTTGGTGGTGGGTATGTTTGTTTCCACTAGCGGTTCATACTCTTGTTCAGAGTATACAGATACTTCGATAGCTCTGCAGTAAGCGTTATATTTTTTTCTAACTCTCCTAGTACTTGAAGATGCTTCATGATCATGATTGCTTGGAGCAAAGGTGGTGTCTTGTGGAATAATAGGCTTCTTTAATGGACTATTAAGTGGATCCACAATGATAGATTTCAACTTAGATTATAAAGCCTTTTCCTCCTTAATAGGTATTGTCGGAGTTGCTTTTGACAATTTGTTGAAAACAAAGCTCTTTTTAGGAGATGAATTCTTTTCTTAGTTGAGGAAAATTTTAGCATTCAACTGCCTAGGCTCGTTGGGGATAACTATATTCTATTTTTTTTCATTACATGACAGCTTCTTGAATGCTTTCAGCATTTCAGTGCTCTCAACGATGGGCTTTCCAGCTTACACATCATCATTAATTATAGGATCAGTAGGTTACAACACGACTTTGGAATTATTCTAAACTGGATAGCAGCTTTAATAGAACCAACGTTGATCACTGCTTGAGGAAATCTAACAATTTCCTTTTCTTACTTAACAATCATCATGCTTGTCAGGTTTGGCATTGAATTTTTTACACCTAAGATCATAAATTCAAAGTTAGGTTCTACTTGATTCAAAGAACCTAAACTTTTGAAAAGAAAGTAGCTTGATAAATATTTCATATATATTATTGACACTGCATTGGTTTGTTTGTTTGGTCAAATATTCTCGAAAAAAAAAATTAATTTTCTAATCAAAGATGAAGAGAAAAGTAATCCCCAACGGAGTCGCTAGAAATTTGATCGTTAAAAAAAACACCTTAAAATCTCTGATATCTTTAAAGATGTTAGGGAGTTTGTTTTTCATCAGGCAGATTGATTTTTTATTCAACCAGATTTCCCCTAACATTAGATTAGGGTTTAATTTAAATATAGGTTCTACTTCTTATGGACGTATGCATCCATAGTTAACTACCCCTCTTACCGCAGCAGGAGAGCACTCTCGATTAAGGTTGGAATTAAACGTGAATATCTGATATAAGGTGCCTAGTGGTGTGTTGTGGATAATTGTCTAAAAGGAAGAAGGAGGGTAGTCCCGATTTAGATCTCATGATTCCATTATCTTGGGATTACCATTATTCTAGTCTACCAATATCATAGGGCTATCAGCTGTAATGTCCAGGAAGTCTGATTAGCAGCTATGCATTATCTCATCCTAGAAATCTTGAGTAGACAAGAGTTATTGTGCATGTGTTATTGTGAGTGCAATTTGCTTTGTAGATATGCATTTGGGCTTTCATTCTTTAGAAAGCTAAATTTGTGTGATTGAAGTCTCCCTTGCAGATATGCATAGGGCTTACATCTGTTGGAAAACTAAATTTGTGTGATTGAAGTCTACCTTGTGGACATGCATATGGCTTACATCTATTGGAGAGCTAAATTTATGGAGTTCGCTTTGCGAACAATGGCTGGGCTTACATCCATTATAATGCCAATTTGAAGTGATTGAAGTCTGCTTTGTAGACATATATAGGACTTAGATCCATTGGATCACTGATTTGAAGTGATTGAAGTCTGCCCTATAGATATTAGGCATGCATCCTTTGGAATGCCATTGTTTAATAAGTTTAAAGTCTACCTTGTAGACATGTATAAGACTTGCATTCATTGGAATGCTGTGATGATTAATATACAGGATCCGTCAAGATGATGGTTGAGTGGTGTTTGCATTGTAAACATAGGTTGAGCTTACATCCATTGGAATGTCATTATTTGGATGATGTAATGTTTGCATGACAAACATAGATTGAAATTACATCCCTTTGGAATGTCATAATTTAGTGAATTTCGCATGACGAACAAGTGATTGGGTTTATATCCTTTTGAATGTCAGTCTGGATAATGTAATGTTTGCATGGAAAACATAAATTGGACTTGCATCCTTTTGGAATGTTATAATTTTAGTGAAGTTCCTACCACTAACAAGTGATTGGGCTTATATCCATTGGAATGTCAGTTTGGATGATGTAATGTTTGCATGACAAATATAGATCGGACTTACATCTATTAGAATTACATTATATTGGACTTACATCTCTTTAAAATGCTATGTTAATGTGATTCATTAAATGAACCTGTGTTGGACTTACATCACTTGGAATGCCATGTTTAAATTGGACTTACATCTCTTTGGAATGCCAATTAGGATTGATGTTTGCATTGCAAACATAGGTTGGTCTTACATCAATTGGAATGTTATTATTTGGATGAGGTTTGCATTGCGAACAAGTGATTGGACTTACATCCCTTTGGACTGTCAGATCCAAATGATTTTATCTCAATTTTATGTTCGAGATTAATTTTGATTCAATCCTCATTTTAATTTAAGATGAATCTTTGATTCAATGTTGAAATGAATAATTGATTTGGTGTTTGATATGAATCTTTGAGGTGTATCGATGATTTAATGATCGTGATATATTCAAACCCTTAATATTTTATGTCTAATTAAACAATTAATCGATCAATTAGATTTGCATCTATTGCAATGTTAGTGTTCAAGTTTTGAGTTTTATTGAATGGGAGAGATCTTAAATATTTGGCGGGGTTATCTCAATTTTTATATTGATGATTAGATCATATTCGAATTCTTGACACATTGTATTTGATCCGCTGAATAATTGATGATTGTTTATGTGAATATTTTACTTTCAAATTTTCTAGTCTAGCCTGTCCCAGTTCTCCCTTTAGCCCATCTAACCTTTTGAGGAATCCTGTCTCTGGCGTTTTCTCACGAGATCAGTAATCACGAAAGAGTAGGGATGAGGGTACGGTGGCTGGAATGGAGAGGAAAATTTAGATTTGTAACTTGACATAGGTTAGATAATTAGTTTAATTAATCACAACCTTTGAAATTTTCCACTTGATCAGCAACCCGTTGCATGCACTTTTAAGTGGAAACTTGATTTGCTACAACAAATCTAAGCTTTTAATTAAAACATGAGTATTAAAATTATTAATTAGGATAATTATTAATAACTGAAATAAATTTGTAATTGCAATTGATATAAACTTCTATATATATCAAAATAATTGTGGCAAAAAAGTTGGACTTTATAAAAAAACGTATGATGATATCTTAAATATATGAAAAATGAATATATTTAAAAAATGCATTTATTTTATCTATTAATGTTTTTTTTGGGTATTACAAGTTGATCTATTCTAACCTCAATGGTAAGAGTCAAAAATTTTAAAATTTTCTATTAAAAGTTTATCTCGTCAGAACTTTTATCTATTGGCACAGGTCATCGTAAAATAGTCGACTTATAACAATTTTTATGACTTTTTTATTTATCATACATTCATTTCATTTGCACATTTACACTTCTTTCGTATTTACATACACCTGTATTAAATTGTTTATCATTATGCATAGAAATATTGCATGACAAAAAGAAATTTAACTTGGCTATGATCATTATAAATTAATAAATTATGATTAATAAAAATGTGCAGGTAATCAGTTATATTTGTATATAATATGAAAGAAATTTTTAAATGTATTATATAATATTATCATAATAAGTAAACATAGATAACATCAATCTTATAGAGATTCTGAATTTTAATTTAGCAATTACATAACTCATCTTGTTATTTTGGTTAGTTTTGTGATGTGCTCGTTGTCTTCTTGAATATATAGTCTAATATTAAATTTTTTTATAATTTAATGAAATACTTAAAATAAACATAAGTTTGTACCCTACAAACACACATCTTACTAGGATCTGATTTCTCCCCTTGCAATCTATCCTAATTCAAGGCTTCTTCTACGATTGATATTATTGCTATTTCCTGAAATCATTATGATAATACTAACAAATTATTACCGCAACTACTATAATATTCTAAAATGAATTAGAGTAATTAATAAAATTAAGTTGATAAAATCATCAATTTAGATTTAATGTAGATGTTTATATTTTTAAAATTATAAAAGATCTTTCTCTTTTCTATTTATATTAAGCTATTTTCTTTCCAATAACTTATATCAATTTGCTGTTCACAAGTTTGTTCAAATAGAAAGTTAAGTGATTTTAATTATCTAATACTATTAACTTTAACATATATACATACAATTTTTCTAAATCATCATTGATTTCTAAATCTTTTGGCTATTTACAATTTAAATGAAATGAAAATAAGGATTTTTAATCTAATTCATACTTATATATATATATATAAATATAATATTCATATGTATAATTTAAGCAAAACAATTACCTCAATTTTCCAACTTAAATCCTCCCCAAAACCTTCAATTTTTTCCTTACAGCTGCCCAAGCACCTTAATTTTTCCTCTCAGCACTTGCAGTTCATGCGAGTCCACCCACCGTGACTCGCGTGACGAGAAAATCTTGTCTTGTGCTGGTGGAAGACAGGGAGGAGGAAACGGGAGAAACTGGACAAACGTGCCTTGGTTTCCCTCAGGCCCGTGACTTCTCGTGTCACAGATAGCTGCTGTTGCATGCTTAGAGTTGAAGATGGGAAATAGGGAATGACAGGACAGAAATAAGAAGGAAATAAATTAGGAGTTGCTTATTTTGATTAATAGATAATGTCAATTTAATTATTTAATAACTCTTTTAAATCACAGCCCTTAAAATCTCTATTAACTCTCATCAATCCACTACATTCCTGCTTTAGTGGTTTTTATTTGGATTGCTATAGTGATTACCCGAGGTATTAATTTAAAACAGTAATTAGAATGGTAATTAATTAAATAATTAATTTTTTTATTCTGCTGTTATTAATTAGTAAATGGAAATATTATATATATATGGGGGATTTACATACATACCACGCAATTCTTATGCATTTACATATTTCACATCTAAACATTAATTTTTACTTAAATAGCACCTAAATCTTTATTATTACATCAAAAATACCACCCTTGTTGCTTTTTCCAAGTGAAATGCACCTTTTTGTGCATAGGGAAAGTGCTAGTTTTGTAAATATTCAAGTTTGGGTGTGAAATATGTAAATGCATAAGAATTGCGTGGTATGTATGTAAATTTCCCATATATATATCATTAATTAGAATAAATTGTAGAGTTTTATAATAAGGCAGCAAATGAATTGAGAGTTCGATAAGCCACTCGTGGCTCGGCTCGATTAGAGCTCGTTCATGATCATTTGATTAACTAATCAAACAAGTTTGAATATTGTTGTAAATACTCGATTGCTAAATTAACAAGCTTTTGAACAGCTTGTCGTTCAGTTCATTTATGTTCTCGAACAATATCATTTAAAGCTTAGAAACAAGTTCGATTATGGCTTGATTAAGGCTTGTTTGTGAACAATATTGTTTTAATATTTATTTTTTAGGCTTAGTAAGCTTTAATTGATACAACTTATGTTTATTTCTCAACAAGCTGCTCGTGAACAAGCTCGATTAAGGTTTAATTAAAGCTCGTTTATTTCATTAAACGAGCTGCTCGTTAACAGGCTCGATAATCAAGTATGAACTGAGCTTATGAACAAACTTGAATCGAGTTCTAGCTCAATAATGATAAACAAGCTTGAATATGCACATGCTCGGCTCGACTTAGCTCGGTTTGTTTGCAGCCCTATTTATGATGATTTTCAAGACATGCAAAGAATGAGTTATATTTTTAAAATGCATTAAATTTATCTTTTTGATGCATTTTTGAGTATATTCATAACAAGAGGAGATATAGATTGAAGGGCTTTAAAGGAGGGTTGTACCTGGCCTATAATGATGTTCCTAGATGACATTGATTTTGTAGGCAAAAATGATGGAGGATGGTAATTAGTTTTGGTCCTCAAGTAGATATATTACATCATTATAGTTTGTCCAACTGCTTTTCTTGTAGTGAGGTTTTGAAATACATAGTGATCAGTCAAAAGGATGACTTTACAACAATGATTTTTTGATAATTTTATAGATTGAGAAAATATTAACTATAAGGTGAGTATATAAAATGTGATAGAGGGTTAATGTGGAGGAAATTGAGATATTTTTTTTCCTGCAATAGTTATTAGAGAATCATCTTCCATTTTTAGGATTTGTAGGTTTGGAGATATTGACAAGGTTTATCATGTGGTTAGTGATACTTGCATTTAGGTCCAAGCTTGAAAAGGAGTATCTAAGGCACTTAAGCATTAGAGTCATAAGTTATACTTGTTGACCTGCTATTAAATCCGCCCCCGCCCACCAAAACATGATTAATCCCACTACCACTCATGCCTTGCATGCCTTCTCCTATTTCCATGTCGTCCACAGGCTGAATACCACACTTTCGTTCTCATATATCTCACACACAAACTCCTCTTCATTCAACTCTCCTATCAAGAGCATTGAAACTACTCCCTGATCATGCGACCACACCCTGAGCCTTTCCTCTCCTTAGCCTGTCATGCTCGACAAACACTACTGCCCCTAGCGAATCCTAGACTCCCATCGCCTACAAGCTAGATGCTTCGCTTGGCACCACCCATCGACCACGCCTCCAAGTCTTGACACCTGCTCCTGTACCCTTTGTTTTACATGTTGAATGTCCCGTCCTAGTCATCTCCTTTCTTTTGCGATCTAGCAAGCCGTTGACCTCGACATCGCTCAATTTTGCCCACTTCATCTTTGTCATCTAACACAATCGAGCTACCCTAGCCGACCCTCTCTCTCGATCTCTTTTTCTAGCTGCACGTCAGGCTGTCCCTCAAACAACTTCTGCCCCATTTTCGCTCCTTTGACCACAACCTTCATCTCGTTTCACCTCTACCTTAATTGAACCCAACTTCTCGCAAACTCGAGCCTTATTACTTTTAGCTCACTTAATCGAGCTTTTAAATGAAGTATCTCACTCTCTTTACCCATTTTCTCTCTCTAGAAAATCAACAAGTAAATAATATATATATCGAGAAAACATTCTCCCCATCTCTTTACATTGTGTGTTCTTCTATAGATTATTGCACGAGGTAAAATGCACAAAAATATCTTAAAATTAAGTACTCGTTCGTATTATTCCAATGCGGTGGAAAAATTTGTCAAAATATAAGTATCAATGCTTGTTGTTTCAATATTGTGGGGAAATTTGTTAGATTATAAGTCCTCATTCGAGTTGTTTCAATGTGAGGAGGAAATTAGGGTGCATTTTCCCGTGCGGGTTATGAAGATCTATACAATGCTTCTTATAGGCGCACTAGGTGTGAAGACTCATCAACTACAGTATCATAAGACACTGACTATGCACTCTTCGTATAAGTGTGGTGGGAAGGCCTAATACTCTCGATGATGACCTCTATATTGTGAAGAGGTTGAGAAGTTGCCGAAATTTTACCAAAACATTATATGAAAAGAGCAAAAATATGATGATTTAATTTAAGTAAAACAATTAATTCAACTTTTAAAATACTGGTTTATAAGACAAAAAATGAAGGACCATAAATATTCGAGTGTGATGTGGACTATATTGAAAGAATTGAATTCAGTATAAATATAACTTGCATTGAATTTATAAGCAATTTGTAATAAGTTTATAAGCTCAGTTACAAGATAAAATTAGACTTTCAAATTCATCAATAAATATAAATAAGATAAAATTAGACTTTCAAATTCATCAATAAATATAAATGAACTATTATAATGAATACTTAATGATGATATGCATCACATTGAATGAATTAAAAAGAAACCTAAAGAATTTAAATGATATTTATGATGAAGATAATGGCTTATCAATTCATATATGAGCGAGACTACATTAAATATTCAAAGTTTGCTTACAAGCATTAGCAAGATTTTACTATAGCATTAAGACTCATTAGAACACCATGAACCAAAGATTAAATTCTTGATCGAGCATGAATGGATTAGTAGTCTTCTCTTAAATGGTTAAATGATCACCATGGAGCTTACAAAGCAAATATGAGAATATAAGCGTATTACTTAGAAAGAAGAGCTTTGCACACATTTTTAATGATTGTATTCACTAACAAAAAGCATGAATGAAGAATTAATTTGAATAATTTTGAATCATATTGTCCTGTAATTAGGTAAATATATGGTATAACCACATTAAGATTTATTTAAATACCGTGAAAAGTGTAATATTTCTCAAGTGCATTTAAACTTCAAATTATCTAAAGAGTCTGTAAATGTTTTGTGTGCATGCTTTGACAAAATGTATGGGTGCATTGAAATTTATGTGAGTATATCATGTGTTGAAATTCATGAATATAAGCTGCCTAAGTATGTACAAACCTATAAACCTATCATGTTGCTATATCATGGATGCATTTAAATTCATATAAGAGCATTTTATAATTGCATTGAAATTAGTGCAAGCATGTTAAGATACAAATAACTTACATGTGCTTTGACTAACAAGTTAAATGATTAAATATATAGTCTAAAAATGTTGTGCCGGTTAAAATGAAGCTTTAATGCAAAATATTTTTGCTTCGAAGAATTACTAAGTATTTTAAAATACTTAAGAATTATTTTAAAATGTCAAAATTAAGCTCAAAGTCTATTAATTTATACATGCTGTTGGATGAAATACTATGTCTATAAATTTCGTCATTCAGGTCTAATCCTTCATAATTTTAGATGGGAGTAGACATGATCTAAACCTTGCAAAGAATATTTAGTAACTTTTAAATAAATCACAATAAAATAATAATTTCAAGCTTAATTCTTGATGTTATGTTTACCGTATGTAGCCACAAGTTTAATTTTCAGACTTGATCCTCTACAAATGATTACATTGAGTTGATAGGGTCTAAAATATTTTAAGTGAATTCATTACCTTGATGATGACCGTGTTGAGAGTTAATTTTAATCGGAGAGGACCCGTACAAAAAGATGCTCATCAAAAGTCTATTTAAATCACTTCAAATTTAAGCAAAGATAAAAATATTAAAAGCATTGAGAAAATTTTAAAATTTAAAATGTTTAAAAGAAATTTATTATTTAAAGCTTAAAGAAAAAATCTCTCCACCTTCTGTAACAATTTGTCAATGACAACAAATTTTAAATTAACCTAAGATCATAAAGAGCTAAGGTCATATAAAGTGCATGTTTATGGTTACACTTAAACCATATCATGTCAGTAAGGACGTGATTCATGTATTTTGTCCGTATGATTTTGTCAGCTAATGATATCATGAAAGTAGCGCCTACGACTAAAGTCTTCTGATTGGGTGGTTCATTATCAAAATGACACAATTAAATTACATTTACAACTGTAGCTTGCAAGTTTCATAATGATTTTGTTCGTTGAGTCGTGGATTAGAAGGTGTATTTGATAAAACATAAAATCTTTTGCTAACTAGGGTTGAGTTAAGATTGTCCCCCTTACACAAATAATCATCCTAGTTCTACAAGATTTCCTTGGACGGTACACATGGTTGGTGATAAGGGTCATTTGGTCAGGTTGGGTCAACTAACTCCTTTGACTAAGTAGACTTGGGACTATGACACCCTAAGATAATGAAACTATGAGATCTTGATCGGCTCATTATCATTTCCCTAACAATCACTTTTAAGTTAATGATAATAAATTTTTTTAAATTTTAAACCTAATTTGCTATCGACCTAACGATTAGTTTTAATCAAAAGTTTTTTTTTCATCACTAAGAGGGATAATTAACTCTAGGTGGTTGTGCCTATAGGAGACTTGGAATCAGATATAAAATCTTTACAAAATAAGGGTGAAATCTTTTGGCAGTGTCTTATCTTTAATCTAATCTGCATTTTGAAATTTTGATCGACACAAACCTAAATTCTCTTTCAATGAGAGGTCGGACGCGAACTTTCTAAGTCCACAATACTAATTTGAGCAAGAGAGCAATACCCATATGACTTTTTGTATGAATTAAGAAAATTTCTTAGTTTGTTAATTTCTTCTTATTTGAGATCATCTATTTTTATAAGGCAGGTGTCCCTTTTTGTTTCCTTTTTTAGTTCTACTATAGCCTTAGGACTTTTCATGGTGTTTTAACATTTATTTATGATGTGTCATTTCTTGCAATAGTTGCACCTGAGATTGCCTTTGAAAAGAGACTTTTGTTCTTCTTCGGGAGAAAAATCAATAGCAATAAATCTATTACGTTGATGTTTTATGGTCATCATGGTTGAACATCATCGTCTTTCTTTTCTTCGTATAAGAGGGAATAATTTATAGTAGTTAGATTTTTCTTACTTAAGATTTGTACCCGAACTTGATCAAAGTTATTATCGAGTCTTGCAAAAAACTTAAAGATTCTTTTTTAAAAAAAAAAACAAATTAATTAAGAATTATTGCATCCTCACAACACATCATCTTGAGATCTTGGAATAATCTAAGTTTAAGCCAATAAACCTTATGACCTAAAAATGTTCAATGATAGAAATGTTGTCTTACTTGTTACTGAATATTTTTGTTTTGATTTTATAGATGAGTGCAACATTCTTTACTTTCGAATAGGTTTGTTTGACGACATCCTAAACCTTTTTTTGTGGTATATATGAATATGTATGGCCCAATGATTTTTGATATTATGGTATTCCATAACCATGTTACGATCATGCAATTCATTTTTTCCTCAAAGAATGAAATTTAGGCCCTTTAGTAGGTAAATCCACAAGGTGTTGGATCTTTCCCTCCTTTGAAAAAAATTTTGATTGCTCAGGAAAACACCTTTGAAATCTCCGCCATTTTTAAAGATGTTAGGGAGTTCATTCTTCATGAGATAGATTGATTTATATTTAAACAGATTTTTCCCAATATTATGTTAAGGTTTATTTAGATCTGGGTTCTAATTCTTATGACACAAGCATTCATAGTTAATTACCCCTCTTACCGCAGTAAGAGAGAACTCTTGATTAAAGTTGAAAATAAATATAAATTTTTGATATAAATCGGTGTTCAATAGTGTTGTGTGGATGATTGTCTTGAAGGAAAAATGAGGGTAGTCCCGATCAAGATCCCATTATTCCGTCATCCTGGGATTGCCGTTATTCCAGTCTAATATTAGAGGGCTATTAGCTGTAATATGCAGGAAGTTTGATTAGCAATCATGGGTTTTCTCGTTTTAGATATTCCGAGTAGACTAGAGTTGTACTATATATTTTGTTGTCAAGTTGTTTATTAAATTATTTAAGCTAAACTTAATTTATAAGTCTACATAATAATTGAATTTTATGAAGGCTGCATTGCAGACATACGCAAGACTTACATCCATTTGAATGCTATGTTTTTAGGTAAGTTCGCATTGCGAACAACGACTGGGCTTGTATCTGTTGGAATACCTGTTTGAATTTGACTTTCATCCTTTGGAATGCCATAATTTGGAGTTCACATTGCGAACTAATGACTGGACTTACATCTCTTGGAATATTATGATTTGATTGATTAAAGTCTGCATTACAGACAAATATAGGACTTTCATCCATTGAATGTCGTGATTAGGTTGATAAAGTCTGCATTGCTGACAAATATAGAAGTTACATTTATTGGAATGTCGTGTATTTAATATGTGGTCTACATTGTAGGCAAAGATAGAACTTAACATCATTGGAATGCCATGTATTTAATTTGTCGAGTTTGCCTTACGAACAAATAGTCTTGCGAACAAATAGCTGAGCTTACATCTATTGGAATACCATATTTTAGGGAAGTTTACATGGCGAACAAATGACAGATTGGGCATTACATCCATTGGAAGCTAAAGTTTTGAGGTTCGCATTACGAACAAGTGATTGACTAGGTTGCCATTGGAATACTAGTTTAGATGATGTTTTATTTGCATGGCAAACATATATTGACTTATATATATTAGAATGTTGTGTTTGAATTGGACTTATATCTTTTCGGAATGCCATAGTTTGGATTGGATTTACATCCGTTTGGAATGCTAGTTTTGGATATCTGCCTTTTGAATTATAGTTGGGCTTACTTCCATTGGAATGTCGACGTTTTGGAGCGATGTTTGCATTGCAAACATAGGTTGGCCTTACATCAATTAAAAAAAATCCATCTTGCGAATTATATTCGGACTTACATCCATTGGAATGTCGGTTTGAATTGAAGTTCGTATTGCGAACAAATGATTGAACTTACATCCCTTTGGAATACCAATTTGTTTAGAGATTATTGAAGTCCATTTCACATACATGACTTAGGCTTATATTCATTGAAATATTTGATTGATTTTGTTATTGCTTCTTAATTGAAAATAACTTGATATTGTTAGGTTATTTATTTGTATTTGGATACTTGATATATCATGTTTGGTCAATTTAAATGATTGATGATTATGGAGCTTCATTAACAATTGATGATCATTAATTTCACAGGATTTTCTATTAGTTCGAATTCATTAGTGCGTAAAAATCCTTTTAGAGAGTTAATCGCTTAGGTTCAAGTCTTCACTTAGACCTTGTGGTTTTAATGTGAGAGTAATAGAAATTGAATGATTACGCGTAATTTTAATTTAGAAATTGTAGGTTTATTTTATTCAAGATTTGGATACTTTTTTATTTGAATTTTATGTGAAAATTTAAGATTTTAAGTTAAATAATTTCTATGAAATTTCGGTAGCATAACATTCTAGCAGTGCTATAATCGAAAAAATTTAGTGCAATGTGCATTGGATCCAAGATCGACGGTGAAGGCCTTTGCAAAATTCTCGGTTGGATCCAAGATCAACAGACGCGGGTCTTTGAATTTTATGACCTGTGATTTAATTAATTTCAATTAATTTAATTTTTGAGTCAATTAATTTTATTTTGGCGAAATGACGGCTTATGAATATTGCATTTTTTTTTCTAAATAGTGTGCTCGTTGTGCCTTCTCTCTTGCTCTGGATCTATGATTGACGGAGAGAGATTTATCTCACACTAGATTCAAGATCGACGGTGGAGGCTTTCGATTTGACCTGTAAAAGAGAAATTAATTATAAAAATTTTGAGTTTCAAAATTTACTCAAAATTAGATCCCTGAAACATATTTTTCTTCAATTTGGATGAAAATACTCAATTAAATTTAATTAGAGCTTAAGAGAAAGGGGTAGTATGAGAAATAGTGTTTCAATTTCTCTTAAAAAAGTCCTAACTAGGGCTCGGTGGACAAGTTGCTCACTCCACCTGTTCGATCGAGTGAGGAGTCGAGCGAATGGGCGAATCTCGGCTCAGGCACTCTCATGACGGGAAGGTGCAGCTAGGGCTTTGATCATCGGCTTCACATGAGAGATGAAGGGGAGATGTGATGGCTAGGGCTTCGATTGAGCAATCAAGGGTGGTCGGCGGCTCAGCTATCGCAGGATGGTCAACGGCTCAGCTTTACATGATGGCAAGGGGATTCGATCTCCTTTTCTTTCTTTTGCTTAGGTAGACAAGGTATGCCTCTCGACCAACCTTTCTTCCTCTCTTTATAGGGAACTGGTTTCTAATTGTTCCTGTTCTCTCTTAGTGCGATTTTGGTTATTTTGAGGGATGATGTTGACTGCTTGTTTTTTTTTCTTCTTTTTTTAATATTTTTTTGCTGCAAATAGTTTTTTTTTGATTTGCACTACTTCAGGTAGTTCCTCTTATTTAAGTGATATGAGGTTTGAAGTAGTTGCAGTTCTCTTTTTTGTCTTATTTTTATCATTCATGATGATAGATTTCTTGGGAGGGAAGCCAAAGAAACCCTATATAATGAAGGGAAGGAAGAACTTAGATGAGAAAGGGATTGGAGAAAGAGTAGGGAGAACAAAGATTGGTAGCAGGAAATCTTAATATAATTTAATTACTTCTCATTTGTACGAAGTGTGGAGTTTAATATTGACATGTCTAAAGGTCTTTCAAAGAAGGAAATAAATTAAATCAAATTACACAATAAATAAAATAGGAAAGGATTAATCTCCCTATAGAGCCGAAAGCCCTAGCGATCCATGGGAAAGAAATCCAAAGGCTCCAAAGTCTTTAATCAAAGGGTTAATGATCTTGATTTGTGTGCACTAGGAGTTTGGCCTTTGATTGTATGAAGATCTAGTGTTTGTGGCCCACCCCAAGGGCTGAACCATATGATGGCGTGGACTATAGCTCTGTGTCGCAAGGCTTTCAACACAAACAATTCGATGCATCATTCATGAATAGAAGAATGAAATTGAATTCGATGTGATGGTTTTTTTCATTCTTTTGAAGCATTCAAAACAGGCATAACTGGACTATACATATATCATTTGTCGGCTATGTGCTTTTGTTTTTAATGAACTAGGGTACTATTCAGTTTGCGTTGACACGGTATTTTTATATTTATTATATGATGATTGGTCTGAAGTATCTTTAGTTTAGTCAAGCAGAAGGATAGTTTACGTGGACAAGCCACCTTTAAACTAACTTGATTTCCATTATTTCACTTAAGCTGAAATATTGCTAATGATGATTATGACTTGCGCCTCATACCCCAGAGTTTTGGAGAGTAGGAGGTAAGATTATGCTTGTTGGTGGTAGAATTTTTTTTGAGCGGATGGTTTGCCAGCCAATATTATAATGTGTGAATTTTGCAATTCCACAATCTCTAGTTGCTACCAACAAATAGGCAGCCATTGGCTTATTTTTTTCTGTGATTTAAACTAATTAAATTGAGAAGGTGGCTTCACAATACAGGGAAATTGATGTACTTTTTGCAGAGATAGAGGATAATATATTCTTTTAAACAAATAATAATGCCATTTATTTCAATTCACACTGTTTATCTAGATCTAGTTAAGATATGTTTCAATACACAGATTGGAATGGGGGAATAAACTGGCATGATCTGAATCTACTTAAACTTAAGTTTCAATATGCAGAGATTGGAATTCTAATAGGCACGCTCTAAAAAAATGATTAGGTTAATGTGGAGAGAAACTTTTCTCTCTGTATTTGTAGGGAAGAGCTGCTTACATCAACTCCTCCCTTCATTAATGGAAACTCCTTATATATGGATGTATGGTGGTCTCGCTTCACAAACCATATGCCTCTAAGTACGGCTTATATATGGGTTATGATGGTCTTGTTTTAAGCTCTCATAGTGAATTGGGAAACTTGACACAATTATGCAATTAGATAACACAAATTATTCATCATACTTATATCTTGATAAGAAGTTATAAATTTTGCTTCCACGATACTTGTATCGCAACCAGATATAACTTTTTTGATTGTTTTCAAAGAGGAGATTTAGACTAGGATTATTCTTGTTTTTTTCCTCAATACTTGAATGAACATACATCATTCCCTTCGAACAATGCAAAACTTTTTTGACACATAAATTCTGAAAATTCATATATTGTTTTGAAATATGGATGAGATGATCCATGTTTTGTGTATCTCCTTTAGGGTGCGTTTGGGGGAGCGGTGCGGTAGTGGTGTGTTTTCACACCGCATTGCTCTCCGATTTGGTAACAACAATTTGGCTGCGTTTTGACTGCATTTTGAGGAATCTGCAGTGGGAAAGCTGCTTTTCCAACCCTACTTGGCTACTTGAGGTGGCGGCTAGAAAGCTACGAGATTTTTGTAACAACAACAACAAGCCTTCTCCATTGTGTCCTATTAAGTGCCAATTTTTCATTTAATTATAATAAATTAAGATGATTTTTAATACATCATAACCGATTCTTTTTAGGTTTACCTTTATCGTTCTTAATATAAGGCAAATCTAATATATCTACTCTCCTAATTGGGTCATCGAATGACCGATGCTTTATGTGACCAAACCTTCTAAGGCGATCTCTCTAATCTTATCTACCGCTGGAGCTACTCCAATATTTTCACGTATATATTCATTTCACATTTTATCTCTAAGAGTAAAGCCACTCATCCACCTGAGCATCCTCATCTCTGCAACACTTAACTTAATTTTATGCTCCTCTTTTACCAGCCAACATTTTATGCCATAAATCATTGCAGGTCTTTCCACCATTTTATAAAATTTTTCTTTAAGTTTAAGCGGTGCTTTTCTTTCACATAATAGGCCTGATGCATTTCTCTACTTCAACTATCTAACTTGATTAAACATCCCCATCTCAAAGGTTGACCTCCATAATTCAAGTTTCTCTTAGACTCCCTCTCTAGTCTTATCAACAAGAAGAATGTCATTAGTAAAAAGAATACACCAAGGTACATCCTCCTCTAAATGCCTAGTAAGAGCTTCCATAACTAAAGCAAAAAGATAAGAGCTTAAAATCGATCCTTGATGTAATCTAGTTGAAATAGGAAAATATTTTGTCAATCCTCCTTGTGTTTGGACGAAAGTAACAACCCTAGTATACATATCCTTAATGACTTGAATATAACCAATATTAACTCCTCTCTTTTCTAGAACTTTCCAAAGGACTTCTCTTGTAACTTTGTTATAAGCTTTCTCTAAATCAACAAATATCATATGTAGATCCTTCTTACTTTCTCTATATTTCTCCATCAAACCTATCAACAAATGTATAACATCCATAGCAGACCTATCCGACATGAAATCAAGCTGATTTTGAGAAACATTTGTTTCTCATCGTAACCTATGCTCTCTCTCATAATTTTAATGTATGACACATTAATTTAATTCCTCTATAATTTGCTCACTTTTGTGTATCACCTTTATTCTTAAAAATATGAATCAACAAATTTTTTTTTTCACTCATCTGATATTTTTTGTCTTTAAAATAATATTAAAAAGATTAGTAAGCCGAGATATTCTTTGATCTCCTAAGCATTTCCACACTTCTATTGTAATATCATCACGTCTCATTGTCTTTCTACACTTCATTTTTTTAAAGCTTCTCCAACTTTAAATTTACTTATATGATGATAAAAATAAAACTCTATTTTTATTTAAGGTATTAAGGTTGCTAAAGTCAATTATATTCTCACAACTTTCATTAAAAAGTTTATCAAAAGTTCTCATCCATCTTTGTTCAATATTTTTTAAGAAAAATACTTTGTAATTTTCACCCTTAATGCACTTCACTTGAACTAAATCTTTACTTCTCCTATCTCTTTGCTTGGCTAACTTATACATACAGTTTTTATCTTCTTTGGTATCCAATATATTATATAAATCACTAAACGTAATTCTTTGTATCATATATTACTTTCTTAGCATCTCTACGGGTCACTTTATATTTTAACCAATTGTCTGATTTTTTACATATAAATCAAGGTTTATAACAAAGCTTCTTAGTTTTTATCTTTTCTTATATATTTTGATTCCGCCATCATCTATTTTTACTAAAACAAGCTTTTTCATTTGATTCTCTAAGTACATTTTTTGCAACTTGCGGTTTGACTTTTGTAAAATAAAAAAAATTTGTATACTCACTGCAGCTTCTTCACACAGCTACTTCTTTTGTAACAGCTCCATTATTTTTTTAAACAGCTACAATTGCCCCAACGCACCCTTAGTATGATAAATTAAGAAGTATTTATTGCAAAACTTGATGCAGGATGAGACTTAAATCCCACTACTTAGGTTTTGAAATATATTCTTGAAGTTAAGATTGTTATTCTTATTGATTGGAGTTTTAGTATTTATTTATTTTGTTGAATGTTATGGGAATTTAATCTAGAGCTGTATCTTTTTATCTAAAATAATTATTAGGCTATTTATTTAAATTCATTTAGAAAAAAATTGATTTGTGAGGATTTAGGTTGAAATCAAGGTAAAATTTTTGTTTTAAGAGGCATTTTTGGTGAGGGCCCAGGCGCGCCGGGGAGGGACTAATCCCACCTCAATTTTTGATGGTGGTGTTCCTCCCCTAGGGCGTTCCCCCGAGGGGCTCTTTTTACGCCTCAAAACCTTGTCTACATCCCAGGTTGCTGGGGCATATTTATAAGTTTTTAATTTTTACCTAAAATCTAAATAAAACTCTAATATTTACCCTACCTAGTTGTTCCACCCACGCGCTTCTTCCCCTTCCCTCTTGATGTCACTTATGGCTTCCTCATTTTGATCGCCGCTAGCACACGCCATTGTCGGTCCCAGTAACCACCAGTCATCAAGATTTCCACCATCGATCATTCATTTTGCCTAGATTCATTTCGGAGAAATATGTTCTACTTCTTCTCCATCAATATGCATTGTTTAAACTTCAGAGATGTTCAAAGAACCTTCTTAACCATAATACATTTATATTTTTGAATGTTATTTATTGTTCTATGTCGATCCAATAGATTAGGGTTATAAACATGTACTCTTTTTTTATTTCACTAGAAGATGATTGTAAAGTATAGAAAGGAAGATGATTAATAACATGTGATGGAGGTTGATGTTCTATTTTTTGGTGAGATTGAGAGAACTTGAGTATTGAAAAAGAAGATATATTGGGATAACCAAGACTTCCACTAAGATGCTTGCACCACCTTCTCAAACAACAAGAACAACTCAAATAATTTGTAACTGCCAAAAGATCTCCTTTCATTCTAGCATGGGAGCTATTTATAGTCATTACAAACATCTTTCAAAAGAAAAGAATTCAAAACATGGAGGAAAAAGTGGGTGACCACATTAATGTGAAGTATTGTGTTATTTTATTACTTTATGCCATCCACCCATTTCACATGCTATTATTTATGTTAATTCAATCACCTCACATATCATGCTTTGAATTTTTAAATTCAAAATTTCAAACATGGTGTTTTTAGAAGAAAATAAAAAATTATATAAATAAAAAAAAAGATGAAATCATAAAATGGGTCTTAGCAAATTAATGGGCTTAAGCCTTCTTCTTCTTTGAATTTTCTTGGGCTTTAGCTTGAGATTTTATAAATGGACTTTGAACTCTAATTTCTGGATCCACATGATATTCTACATCAACTCCCCTAGGCTTAATTGAACTCTGCTCCGTAGAGTTGAAATCTAATAAGTCTTCTACTAATTGTGGGGCTAGTCTCCAAACGATGTCAAACATATATTTTGTTGGTGACTTATTCTTCCAACTAGAAAATGATGTTCGTAAGTTAGATTAATGGGTTTTCGATGATAATATACACTTCAAAAAGAAAGAGGGCTTCTGCAAGTATGGTGTAATATCTCCTGTTAAAGAGTTAGATTGAATAAGTGGTGGTTTGCTAATTCCTTCATATGATAAAATATCTTTAATATTAATAACTGGATGAATGAGCATATCAACAGACAAATCAAGGTGATAAGCATTAGCTCCAATTTTCTTAAGAATTTTAAATGGATCACAAGCTCGTGCATGTAATTTCTTATATTTAGTGGTTTGATAACACTCAGGCCGAATGCGAATCAATACATAATCACATTCTTTATATTCTTTCGTTGAACAATATTGATTTGCCTTAGAAGTATAATTGTCATTACTTATAGTAATTTGCTTTCTTATATCTTCATGGAGGCTATAAAAATCTTTAACAAATGAGAATGTCGTGTCAGAAAATATATGAGAAGGTAGATTTGCTATATTTATTGGTCGTCGTGAGTTTTGACCATAGACTATTTCAAATGGTGATTTTTTTGTAGTTCTAGAAACAATATTATTATAGACAAATTTTGAGGTTGGTAAATGTAAATCCCAATTTTCTAAACTATTACTTACCAAGCATCTAAGCAAATTTCTTAAGGTACGATACTACTTCAGTTTGTTCATCAGTTTGTGGGTGAAAACAGGAGAAAATTTTAATTTGATACCTAATAATTTTCATAATATTTTTCAAAAATATGAGACAAATTTAACATCTCTATCAGAAACAGTGGTTAAGGGAGACTATGGAGTTGCACTATTTTCTTAAAAAATAATTTGGTTATATAAGCAATATCATTTGTTTTTGAACAAATTAAAAAATGAGTCATTTTTGAGAAATTATCCACTACAACAAAAATGTTTTCATGTCCTCGAGCTGTCCTAGGTAAGCATAGAATAAAATCCACTGATAGGTCTTCCTAAGGCTTATAAGGAACATGTAAGGTAGTGTATTGTCCAGATATTTGTTTTATAGTTTTAGTTTGTTTATAAATTAAACATTGAGCCACTAATTTTTGAACATCTCGTTTTAATGAAGGGTAATAAAATCTATTTTCTAATAAATATATGATCTTATCCTTTCCAAAATGACTAGCTACATCAACATGTAGCTCGGTGATAAGTAATTCTCTAAGAGAAGATCGAGGAATACATAGTTATTTTTTTTATATAAATATCCATTTGTTATCAAGAATGTTCCTTATAAAGTTATTTGTTTATCTACGTATTTAAGATAAATTAGGTGAAAGTCAGGGCACATAATATAATCATCTTTAATTCTATCAAATCCTGTGATTCTCAATTTTAAAGAAGAAATCATTAGGTTTATCCTAGATAAAGTATCAACAGGTTTATTCTCAATTCCAGGCTTATGCTTTAGAATAAAATAATAGTCTTGTAAAAATTCAACTCATTTTACATGCCTATGACTTAATTTTTGTTGAGTATTAATGAATTTTAAGGCATAATAATCATAATTAAGTGTAAATTCTCTATGTAAGAGATAGTGTCGCCAATGTCTTAATGATTGAATTACAATATAAAACTCCTTATCATAAGTGGAATATCATTGTTTGGTTTCATTTAACTTTTCACTAAAGAATATGATAAGATGATTCTCTTGACTTAAAATTTCACCTACCCAATTCCTGAAGTATCGCATGTCACTTCAAACGCTTTAGAAAAATCAGGAAGCCTAATGATTGGTGCAGAAGTGATAGGAATTTTAATTTGCTCAGCCTTTGCATTAGAGTCAACAAAAATTTATCTAATTTTAGTATATCAGTTATCAGAGCAACAATGATACTAAAACTCTTGATAAATCTTCGATAAAAGTGGCTAAATCATGAAAGTTTCTAATTTCAGTAAAACTTTTAATTTGTTCTAAGGCCTTTTGTGCATTAGGAGTTTAATAAAATTTATCTAATTTTAGTATATCAGTTATCGGAGCAACAATGATACTAAAATTCTTGATAAATCTCCGATAAAAAGTGGCTAAACCATGGAAGCTTCTAACTTTAGCAAAACTTTTAAGTGATGACCAATTTAAGATTGCTTTTACTTTAGAAGGATCTGGTTTAAGTCCAACAATGAATATGATAAAGTCTAAAAAGATTACCTCAGCTTACAAAAAGAAATACTTTTTTAAATTAATGTATAATTTCTCTTATCTAAGTATTTCAAAGACTTTTTGTAGGTGTTGTAGATGCTCATTTTCATTTGGACTAAAAATCAGAATATCATCAAAATGCACCGCTAAAAAGTTATCTATATATGGCTTAAGAATAGTATTCATTAATCTCATAAATGTGCTAGGAGCATTTGAAAGTCCAAAGGGCATGATAAGCCATTCATAAAATCTATCAGGGGTCTTAAAAGTCGTCGTCCACTCAATTCTTGATGTAATACGAATTAATGATATCCATTTTTTAGATCAATCTTTGAAAAAAAATTTGCTCATGAGATTAATTCTAACATATCATCTAATTGGGGGATAGGAAATCTATATTGATAGTAATTTTATTTATTGTCCGACTATCAACACACATTCGTCATGTTCCATCTTTCTTTGGAGTTAATAAAGCTGAGACTGCACAATGGCTAAAACTCTCTTGAATAAAATCCTTTTTTAATAATTCCTCAAGCTGTCATTTAATCTCAACATGCTCGGTAGGGTTCATCCTATAATGCAAGATTAAGAGAACCGGGTCAAAACTTCGATGTTGAATGTCTCTTAGGGAGATACCATCGTGAAGCTCATTGTGCAATATTTTTAAAATCGAAGAAGAGAAGAGATCACAACATGTATGTGAGTCTCATTGTAGTAAGATGACTTGTAGTAATATGTAGAAGAAATGGATCAGAAAATTCTTTTCGTAAAGCTCCAAAATCTATTGTTTTTATCTTTGGGGTAAAAGAAGGAAGAATAAATATTTTAAAGCAAGAATCAGAAATGATAGTATTTGTCATAGTAGTAGGAGTTTTTATAATAATTAATTGAAGTTTGACATTTTTTTTCAATAGAGGCTTAGGTTGCAAGTCAAAAGTTTTTTAGTGTGGTGTTATGGAGGGTATTTTTTCTACCAGCTTTATTGGTAGGAATTTAATAATCTTATTATTATGTTTAAAAACATAAGTATTTTCTCTATCATAGTGAATAACATTCATATCATACAGCTAAGGTCGTTCTAAGAGAACATAAACAATGTCCATTAGGAGAACATCACTCCAAATTTGATCCTCATAGCTTCCTATTTTAATTGAAACTAAACATCGATTGGTGATGGGAAGATATGTATGATTTACTCAACTAATATGAAATGGTTCAGGGTGAAGTTTAGATTTTAGGTTGGCTCGAGTTATGATGTCTGTTGAAATGACATTCATAACACTCCCTCCATTTATAACTAACTTACATCTTTTTTCATTACACAAAATATATATGCTAAAAATGTTCTAATCTTTTCCTCATTTTAATTATATTATAAGAAGACATCTCATCACATTAACTTGAGAGTCATCAGTTAATTCTAATTCTTCATCAAATAATGGGGTGTTATCATATACTTATTCTAGATTATCATCTATTAGATTTTCAAATTTCTTATAAAAATAAGATTTGAGCTTTACATTGATTTTGCATATAACCCTTTTTATGATATTTAAAACATATTATTTCTCTAGCGCTCTTAGAGTTTCCTTTGAAGTTTTAGGCAAAGGGGTTGGACCATTTGATGGATTTTAACAATAGTCTATGTGATGAAATGATTTACTTGATTTTAGTTTTAGAGATGGAAGTAGATTTCTTTTATTTTTCAACCAATAAGGCATAATGAAATGCTTCCTCGAAAGATTGTCGGTTAAATAATTCAACTTTATTTTTAATGTCAGTCCTAAGATCAATAACAAATTTATTAATCAATCATTATCACAGCTTCTAGAAATTAGATTTTAAAAATATTCAAGTATTGATACAAGATGACCACCTTGTCTCAAAGTTAAATGTGTTTCTATGATGATGACAAGATATTTTGAGCTTAACATTTCTTTCTTTTTTATCTAAGTGAGATTTGTCCTTCCTAATCTTTGTTCTTTAACTAAAGTATTTGTTCAATAAATTTTAGCATATTCTATCAATTTCATTTTTGCAAAAGTAACCCTTTGATAATCATTCATTTTATACCAATCAAAGAAGTCATCCATTTGAACTAACTAATCAAGAAATTTATTTGGGTCATGTATAACATCATAAGTTGTTTAATTTAACTCTTGAGATGGATCATTGAGTCTTCTTAAAATAACTTACCTTGGCTCTGAGCTCTCTTCAATTGAAGTTTTAGAAAAGTGTCAGTTTTGGATGCGAAGTCTAACAATAATTCTATGGGATGAAATGGAAGGTACTTGATTTTTAGTTTTAGAGATGGAAGTGGATTTCTTTTATTTTTCAACCAATAAGGCATAATGAAATGCTTCCTCGAAAGATTGTGGGTTAAATAATTCAACTTTATTTCTAATGAAGCTCAATAAATTTATTTAATCCAATCATTATCAACACGGTCGCTTTAGAAATTAGATTTTCAAAAGTATTCAAGTATTCATAAGATGATCACTTGTCTCAAAGTTAATAATCGACTAATTTCTTATGATGACCGACAATATTTTGATCTTAACATTTCTTTTATTTCTATCTAAGTGAGGTTTGTCTTTCGTAATCTTTGTTCTTTAGCTAAAATATTTGTTCAATAAATTTTAGCATGTCCTATCAATTTCATTTTAGCAAAAGTAACCTTTTGATAATCATCCATTTTATACTAATCAAAGAAGTCATCTATTCGAACTAATTAATCAAGAAATTTATTTGGGTCACGTATAACATCATAAGTTGGGGCTTTTATTTTAACTCTTCGAGATGTATCATTATAGTCTTCCGTAGTCTTAAAATAACTTTTTCCCATTTCACTATTTTTAGCAATTGGTGGTCTTCTAAGTGGTTGATTTTCTTTATGGTTTGGATATGAATCTTCTTTGTCTATCCCTATAGGCATAGTCTGAGCAAGTATTGGAGGAGTTAATACTCTATTATTTTGTAGATGAGCTATAAGAGTTTGCATTTATTCTTTAAGTTCTTGCATTTGATTCTTACTTTCTTTCAATATTTATTGAGTTTTTAATTCATTGTCATGGATCCTAAGATCTAAGACATCAACTAATTTAGCCAAATTTTTCACTTGATCCTGAGAGATAGATTTTGGTACCATGAGATTTTTTTTTAAAGGAAAAAAAAGATATATGAAAAGGGATCAAAGAAAAAAAAGAAATAAAATAAACAATTATAATATAATCGTGCAGTCAAAGTGAAATTTTAGGCTAAGAGAACTTTCAAGTGAGAAGGGTGGTACAAGACCACTTAAATCCCAAGCTAAGAGAACTTTCAAGTGAGATAGAACTTTCAAGTGAAATTTTAGGCTGTTTAGGCTTTTTTGACAAAGTTTTATTTAGTTTCTAAAATCACTAAGTTTAACACACTTATATTATTATGCATAAAAGTTCAAATTTATCAAGCCTCTTTTTTATTTTTTTTATTTTTAAAAAAGCAAGTTATCATAAGTTAATTAGAGAAACTTTTAAAATTAACCATAAATAATAACAAAGATAATAAAACAAACAATTAGATTTTGATTTACACTAATGGTTAGATTATTTTTAGGATGAAGCACTACCTCACTAAGATGTTCTCTTAATTTTATTTTTATTTTTATTTTTTTAGTGGGGGGGGGTAAGTTCACACAATCGGAGTATGACTAAATTATAGAATAGAGCTTAGTAATTAGAATTTTATGCTATCACCATAAACTTGCAAGTAATATATATCTTTCCAAGCTATTAATATATATTTAAACTATCATATAAAAGAAAATTAATTAACTTACAAGTCCAAGAAAAACTCTCAAGTTTGAAGACAAGTCCACCACTTGAGATGCTCCATTTGTTGAAGCAAATTTTTGATCGAATTTGCTCCTTCTAGGCTTTGCTCTGATACTAAATTTGATGGAGGTGGGCGTTTTATTTTTGGTGAGATTGAGAGAACTTAGGTATTGGAGGTGAGTAAAGAAGATATGTTAGATAACTAGCGTTTCCACCAAGGATTGTCAATGTTTGGTCACCAAGCTCTCAAACTACAAGAACAACTCAAATAATTTATAATTGTCAAAAGATCTATTTTCATTATAAAATTGTGGTTATTTATAGCCATTACAAATATATTTCAAAAGAAAAGAATTCAAAATATGAAGGGAAAATTGGGTGGCCACATTAATGTGAAGTATTAATTGTCTTATTATTTTACATCATCCACCAATTTCACATGTTATTATTTTATGTGGATTCAACCATCTCATATGTCATGCTTTGAATTTTTAAATTCAAAATTTAAAATATGGAATTTTTAGAAGAAAAATAAAAAATATATAAATAAAAAAAGATGAAATCATAAAATGGGCTTTAGCAGGCTAATGGGCTAAGCCTTTTTCTTCCTTGAATTTTCTTGAGTTTTAGCTTGAGATCTTATAAATAGACCTTAAGCTCTCATTTCTGGATCCACATGATGTTCTACATCAACATGTGTTCTCTTTTTCCTCTCACGAGAAGATCTCCCTCTCTCTCTTAAGATTATAAGTGGTGGCATATTTAGGTTTTAGCAAGAAAACTTCGTTCTCATCATGGGGCTTATGCCTCGCCCAATGAACATCTAAAATGTCCCGCCCATTGCCCCCGCCTTTTAAAACATTGGGCAAAATAATGTATGATTCTTATAAACATTGAAAATAATTAAGCCTTAATTCCTGTCATCATCATCGCAACATTGTAATTAGCCTTTTCCTAACCATTTGGGTGTGATATTTTGAATTCTCAATATTCATTAATTTCTACTGAGTAGTACTTGTCATGTTAAATCTATTTTGTGCAAGTATTTTTGCATTTTTATGTAACATTTGTTTTCCTATTTCTAATTAGTCCTTCCACTTCAATTTAATCTTTTTGTCTTATTAATGCAACTATTATCTATTTTAATTGCTCAAGTCACTCATCTAATGTTCATCACTTCATCCTTAGCAGGTGCTACTTCTATAATCTAATATATTCTTTTTAGGTTTATAACATCCGTCTTAACATTTTCGTTTTTGTTGACATCAATCTTAACATTCTTCTTTATATCACACTTGACTATAGTATCTTTTTCATTGTCCAACACTTGAACCCATATCACTAATTGATGTAATTGTAATTCTATAAAATTTGCATTTAAGTTGTTTGATACTCCATAGACACGAATCTACAACAATTATATATATATATATATATATATATATATATATAATTGTCTAAATACCCATTTCCTCAATGCTCTACATTCCGTTTGGTTGGACTCTATGATACTTCTAGAAATTGGAATCAGAAAGAAAGCAGAAACACCTGAATTTTTGGAACGTTTATGGATAAAAACAATCTAATATTCCTAATTTACTCCCTTCTTGTGTTTGGTACTGCAGGAGGAGACTCTTTACCATGATTAACAATCTTCCAACTATTTTTGAGGTTCTCATTGGATCTTCCTACAAGCTGCCTAAAGAGAAAACCCCCAACAGCTTAAGCAGAAGCCTCAAATCAAGCTCAAAGGTACTTTCAGTTGCTTTACCGTTCAGCTCAACATTATCTTATCATATCTCAACTTTCACATAGTCCCCATTGACAGTCCCAGCCACAGACAGAATCACCTCCCCAAAAGTATTTTCAAAGTGGCCACGAGGAAGATGACGAAGACGAAGACGAAGATGGTGAGCGCAAAAGCACATTATGTGGTGTTTGTGGCGGAAAGTATGCCAACGACGAGTTCTGGATTTGCTGCGATGTTTGTGAGCGATGGTTTCACGGAAGATGCGTCAAGATAACTCCTGCCAAGGCTGAGCATATCAAGCAATATAAGTGTCCAGCATGCAGCAACAAAAGGGCCAGAGCATGAGCAGACACAACAATGAGGTTATGAGTGAGTTTCACGTTCATTAAGATCAAGTCTTCATTCTGGTTTCCCAATTGATGATTAGATTTTGCAGTATCTATACTTTGTTTTCTTTTCTTGTCTTATCAGTTTCAACTGTTCTGATTTATTTTAAAGCCATATCTTTGAGCTTGTCTTCTTTGTTGTTCTTTCTTATGTTTGAATACTTGTTTTCACTAACCCGTCCAATTAATATTGTTTTTTTTTCCATATTTGACTAAAGTTTTTTGTGTGGCCTAGCTGCCATATTATGTCCATATTGATGAAAAAATATAAACAATAAGACCTATCATTTTGATTTTTGATTCTTCCAATTCTTCTGTTTTGACGATTTCAATATTACAACATGAACAAATCATCAAAGGAGATTAGGTGTTGTGCGAAAAATTACTTCAATATATATATATATATATATATATATATATATATATATATATATATATATATATATATATATATATATATATATAGGTCAAAAAATTTACGATAACTGATTAACCTGACTCAAAAAAATTTGAGTTTGGGTCAATAATTTTCTGGGTTGAAAGAAATCATAATGTTTGATTATTGCCGATTGGGACTGTTAACCAAATTGAATCATTTCACCCAAAGATTTGAATTATTTTTTTATTCATAAATCTCATAATTGACCCAATTTTTTGCTTGTAAACTTTAATTTGACTCAATTTTGATCTTATTTTGATCTAATATATGTATAAATAGATCATTCGGGTCGTGTTCGGATTAATCGGGTTGAATGCAGGTCGAATTTGGGTTGAGATTTTTTGACCCGTTTATATAAGCAATTAGGTGTGTGTTAAAAGCTTTATTTGTGTGTCGAATTCGATTTAGATTGGCTTGAATATGACCCGTCGACCAGAATTGATACTCATATATATATATATATATATATATATATATATATATAATTATAATTATTTAATGATCTAAGATTTTTTAGTTAAATGTGTTTTGATATGTTTAATAGTAAATTAATCGAGTAGGCTTTACAAAAAGATTAAGGATGGTTTATATTAAGATGAAATGAGTTATTTTTAACTATAGTTATTCAAATGGTTTTCAGATATTATAAGATAATTTAGTAATTTTTAGCAAATTTTTAACTTATTTTGTTAATTTTTTGAATTGCTATTGATTAAATAGGTATGCACAAATTATTTTATTTATTTTTTACTTATGCTTACATTAGTAATTATACATTTGAACACTCATAATTTCTTGACCAAAATTTTTACTTAGTCAATTATTTTTAAAAATAAATAATTAGAGTTGAATAAAATTAATAGAATTAATTCAAATGATTTTAAAAATTTATTTTTTATTTCACTCAAAGTAGAGTCAAAATCAAAATATTGAATTTCGAGTTGGCTTCTAACAAATTGAGTTGATGTCAAGCTACTTCAATTTTTTAAAAATATATATAATTATGAAATTATACATATATTTAATATTTAATTGTTGAACTCAAATTTATAATTTGAATTGAGCTCATAATCATAGCTCAAAAGTGAGCTAATAAAAAAAATTAGATTCGGATTAATTTTTTTAACAGGACAATATTCTAAATTATTTAATTTATTTTTAATAAATGTAAAAAAAATTATAATTAATTTTTATATATTACATCTACTTAAAAATAAAATTAACAATTTAAAATTCATATAACAATATTAAGGCCCATATTTTATCCGTGGGCTAATTATCCCCTTTCCCTCTCAACTGAGGACACGCGGCAACCTCACAAAGGACCTCCGACCCCTTCAATGCCGGCCTGGCCCACACCCCCTCGCACGTGTACGATTCGATTCTCTCACTGCACGCTCACTCGTTAAGATATTCCCTCGTACACCGGCCGACGTGCTCCTCCCTTTCTCCGAGGCCTCCATTCCCTGTCAAAATAACCAACCAGTCGCACGGAGCATCTTACCGCGAAAGTTTATACTCTCTCTGAAAAAAAAATTTATATATATATATATAGGCAATCCTTGTCCATTGTAATAAAGCTTATTATTCTATTGCTGGGGAGACAAATTCTTCGTACACAAAATTTTCTCACACGCACTTTTTTTATTGTTGCACCGTTTCAGGCAGGCAGTCGCACGTGCCCTCTCTGTGTGGGTGTTGTTTTGGGTGCGATTGACCAACGGGCACTGAGAAGATACGAGGCCTTGTGTGGGGAGTGAGAGCAGGAGAGAGGGTTGGGAATTGCAATGATTTAGGTGGGACCCATTAAAGGCCATTAAATAGAGGTGGGATCCACGAGAGGGATGTGCAGTTGGCTTCGGGGTATGCTACGGGGTGGATTTCTAGGTGCTATCAATTTTTAGACAGAATTAAAAAAAAATTTCATACATACAAAATTAATTTATTTCTATATATTTTTATAAATCTAAAATATTTCTTGTTTTTAAGCTATCGAATGTGACGATTAATATATATATATATATATATATATATATATATATATATATATATATATATATATATATATATATATATATATATATATATTGAATAACTAAGGGGTCGATTAAGATTAATTTAAATTTATTTATTTATTTTATTATATTTATATTTTATTTAAAAATAAAATATTTAAGAAATACATTAAATAAGCATATTTTTTAAGAGAATATAAAAATGAAAATAAAAATACTAAGTAAAATTGATTTCAAATAAATTTTGTAATTTCATTTGATTGTTTAAAAGTTTAGTTGTCTTTATTTAATGATTTTATTAAATTACATATTAGAATAGTTTGTGAAGCATAAATTTATAAAAAAATACCATTTTTTTATAATTTTTTGTGTGAATTGCAGGCAATCGCTAACTGGCACAGGCCTGAGCTTGTATTGAATTCTTCTGCGCAAGTAAAAGTGGGAACTGAAGATCTCTCTCTCTCTCTCTCTCTCTCCCCCTCCCTCCGTCCCTCTCTCCTCCTCCCAGGTAGCTTATGGCGGGGGTGGTAATAATCGAATCGCGATTCCAATATTATTTTAATCGCGTGATCTCCGTATAGGTTTGCTTCGGTTCTCCTAATTACTGCTACACATCTCACATCATTTGCTCATGCCCAGATTTTTTTCTCTTTCAATTGATTTTAGCTTTTGAGTTTTGACTTCTAATTTGTACCTGTAAGTTGTTGATGCGATTTCTGTGCGAAATCCCAATTCTCAGTCTTCATGGTGATGAAATTCGAAGGATTTTGGTGGGATTCGTGGATTTGGTTCGGCCGGGTGCCTTATTGTTTGTGCTATTGGTAGTCGTGTTGGTGTTCTCTTACAGTGAAGTATGTGATGATGATTCTATCGGTTTTCATTTTTTTGGTTGTGTGGATTTGTTTTTCATTCGGCATCGCCTTCTGATGAGTCTTTATCATTTGTGCCTCTTCTATAACGTTTTTAATGAGTAAATGTCAAGATCGTCTTGTCCTCTTATGCTTTAGTCCGGTTGATCGCCTGAAAACAACGGAATGATTTGTAAATAATTTGGGAATTGAGATTCCTAAAGGTTTTTGGCCTCTTTCTTGTTTTGCAGGTCTTGCCCTGGATATGGCTGTCTTTGGAAGGTTTGTAAAAGGAGTTGTTTTTTTATATTCTGAATCTCGGACCACATATGTCAGATTGCAAACTCAGTGCATTTAAACGGAATTTTGCTTCTCTTCAGACGATTTAGAGGCGGCTACTAAGTTACTACTCGCCTGAAAATAATCACTCAGTTCGTCTGTTGTAAAGGCATTTTATTTGGGAAAAAACAAGTTGATATAGCTATTTATGCTCTGAGGGGAAATGGAACCCAAGCTTATGTCAGTTGAAAAGAGGGATACTGTAAGCTTGGGAAAGGAGAACCAGTTGGAAGAGCCCTTCAGCCCACCAATGGAGAAGGTTGAAAACAAATTCCTTGGCAATCAAGATCAGCAATCTCATGTTTTGGAGAAAGATGGTGAGGCAAGCAGCATGGTTTTATCAAGAGAAACACAAGTTCCTATTGAGGACAATAAGGGAACCGCCGTGGTCTGCCGATGCAGCACCAAAAAACATAAACTTGAAGCTTCAACTATACAAGGATTTGAAGCCCAGAGAAAGGATAAGGCTAGAGAAAGAAGAAGGCTCAATCGGCAGGAGAGAATTGAACTTGGCCGCAAGTTTCAAGAGGCAGTGAGCACTTTTGATTGGGATGTTGCACGGAGACTCATTACGGGTGTGGACACACAAATTCTTAATGATGCACTTTGTATTGCTCTGGATTCAATCTGGTTCTTGAGCACTAGGCAGGAGCTAAATGGGATCATTCAACTCATAAATTTAATAATCTCTAATGGCGCTCATGATTTCACTAGGGCAGTTTTAAGGACATCCTTTCTTGCATCTTGTGTGTCTGCTTGCAAAAGCAGTAAAATGAGTTCATCAGATAGTCAGGCCATTATGGCCTATAGGTAATGATTTTTGTTTTATAGTTCAATCCATGAAACGCATAAATAACCTAGAAAACTACTGATTTCTTCTTGATATCATAGGAATATGCTTGAAAATCATGTACTTGTGACATGGAATCTCTTTGTTTTCCCATCATTGTTCTTATGAAAGGGGAAGCAGTTTTCCCGTTTGATAGCACAATAGAGTTCGATATTGACTTTTGTCTTCTCTTTTTTGTAGAATTTCAGTCAAATAAAAAAAAAAGAAGGTGTTGTGAAATTTCTTATAGTTTAATTTTAATTATTATTCATATTTTCAAAATGGGTATTATTAGCATTGTTGGGCCTCGCATAGCTTTATTGTTAACATTTTTCTGTTTTGTACCTTTATTAGATTGCATGAGCGGCTTCAGGAGTGCAATGGTGATGAGATTTTGAAAGCTGAAGCAAGTGTTAAAGTTCAAAAGTTCACAGAATGGGCGATGAAATGTATTGGTATCCATTCGCGTGGGCAAGGCAGTGTAAATAAGGGGGAATGTAGATCATATTTTGAGATCCAGCTACAGTTGTCAGCATTCAGAAGCTTTCTAGACCTTGCAGGGGATCAGATTACAGGAAAGGACTTCACGGAGGCTTTCGATGCAGCTTGTTTCCCACTTACTCTCTTCTCAAGCTCATTTGAAACAGGCTGGGCTTCTGCAATCTCAGCGGCCACAGTGAGAGGATTATTGGGAATGTTGGTTGAGGGTGGTGCAGATAATGTCAATCAGTGCTTATTAGAAGCCTCTCGTTTTGGCAGCACAGAGCTAGTTCGAATCTTGTTGCAGGTAAATGATATATTATGTATCCATGCATCCTTACAATATGTGCATCTGTTCATGCTATTAAAATTGGTGTTTTCTTTGATGGGCAGTTTTTACTTAAATTGTTTACTCTCTCTCTCTCTCTCTCTCTCTCTCTCTCTCTCTCTCACTTATTTTTGTAATATTATTTATTAATTTAAGACTTTGGAAAAGTTTAGTTTAAGGGTGAAGCTTTCTTCAGTGAATTTACTGTTTATCCTCCCTTAAGGTTTATATTATTGAACGATATGCATAAACTGGTATATGGATGTTCACATGAAATTATTAATAAAGATGCAGAACTTGCTGTAGCAATGCTATTTGACTTTACTGTTCATTGCTGAGAATCTCTCTCCTGTTCATAAAATATTTGTTTAGAGTAGGAACAGGGGAGGTGAGGCAGTAACATTGATGGTGGGCCTTGATGATGTTTTTTCTCTAAGAAAAACTTTTTTGCAATTGGATTCCCAATCTCTCATTGTGCAAAGGATTTATTTTAGCGTTGCATGACCTTCCTTTACCATGTTTGAATAAACGAGCATCAGGACCTGGCACAAGCCAGACGTACTTAAGGTGCATCTCTTCTGCAAAGAAGATTGGATATATGTATGCTCTCTTATCTACTCCCTCAAAACCTAGTCCTACATTCTCTAGAAGTGCAATTATGATAACGTTTTGTGGCAACAAGTAGAAGCAGCTGAAAAGAGCATGGAAGCTTTGTCGAAGGAATTACTTGTGAAAAATCACTCAAAAATGGTTTCTTTGAAGCTGGCTATGGAAATTGGACCCAGAATACTCATTACGAGGACAGTTTTATATGACAAATACTTCGAAAATATAAGACATACTGTTTAGAGTCATGATATTTTTGTTATTAATATGTGATTAAATGCTAAAGAAGGCAGCATTCATGTTAACATTGCAATGTAGACAGCAAAAGTCCTCATCACGGCATCTAGTTAGGCAGTTTAAACAAACTTAATGAGAACGATACTCCGCTATAGCATGATAAGACAAAAAATGGCAGTCAGAGAATGAAAAAAATATATATTTTTTGAAATATAGTGGGTTAGAGATGTGTGGAATGTGGCAAACTTTGTCAAAATGTGGTTTAGTATCTTTTTTGTTCTTAAAATATGAAATGAAGTAAACTAAATGGTCCAGTCTAACATAGTGTTTACCATGGTGATATTTTTGATTGTCCAACAGCTGTGTATGCACTTAACACGGTTGAAGTGCTCATGCTTTTTATTTTTGTTTACACTAGAGCAAAATGGTCAAGTCTAACCTAGTGTTTACCATGGTGATGTTTTTGATTGTCCAACATGGGCATGCTAACTTGGTTGAAGTGCTCTTGCTTCTTATTTTGGTTTATACTAGAGCTATGTTTGATTGGAAACCTTAGTATTTTGATAAAAATAATAGTTTAGAACTTTTTAAAATGCTTACTTAAAAATGTGTATATAACTAGAATGATAGAAAACAAGATTTGAACTTTTACTAGAGAAAGTTTTTCGAACCCTCTATCAGAAAAATGTGGCAATCAAATAACAATCATCTATTTGAGAATTTTTGCTATCCATTCGGACATCTGTTGTACAATGATCCATAATATTTTTGATAACGTTGTACGATGATCTATAAGATTTGTGGTTGTGGTTTGCATAGAGGAATAAATCCAAAAAGCAAAATAATGAATAAAAAAGATAGGCAAGTCACAAAACAATAAGGAAATGGAGATAGTTTAAATTGACCCCAACCAAGAGGGGGGAGAGAGGCTTTTGCCACCAAACAAGAAAGGTGGAAGGAGACCTATGCACTAATCATAGAGGGGGTAGAGGGCTGGCTGACTACTCCAAACTGAGAAGGCTTGAGCAACATTCTTGATTCTTTCAATCATTCGGGCATATAAAATTATCCTTAGGAATCCTTTATATAAAAATTTGTTCATTTAACTGTTTACTCAAGTAGTTATATGGAATTAAATGGACTACAATATTCTTACAGAATTATAAGAAATACCATATTTTTAAAATATGAAAATGGCATAGCACAAAATAAACACAATGTGATTATAAACCACTGCGCTTATATTGAACATATCATAGAAGTCTCAACCATTCTTCTGCATCAGTTTTTGTTTCTTCATTTCGACCCAAATGTCATTGCCATGTTTATGAGTTTGGTATGTTTTTCATCTTCTACAAGTAGTCATGTTCTCTTCCTTTTCACTTAGACATTTAGGGTTCTAGCCCTACCCGTTTTACCTAAGATTTCACTATCTTGTCAGTTGTCACATTTATTGATGATTTGTTATGTGTTATTGTGGACTTTGTTTTCTCAAAACAAATGTAAATCCTGTCATGTAATCTGTTCATTGGCCTGTGACCACTCAATGATAAGATACTGTTTGATTCTTCATAAAATAATGATTTACACAACATCATCATTATTAGCCTTTTCTTATTAGGTTGCTTTTTTATGATTCATTCTCTATTCATTTTCGTTGAGTGTAATATGAAAGTGTAAACTTCAATTTATACAAGCTTTTTTTTTTTCACGCTTTTTTTGGTTTCTATTTTTCACAAAGAAAGTGAAAAAAAGAAGAAGAAAGATTACACTTTTATGTCCTCTTCATTCTATTTATTGTAATCTGAGTTTGAAAGCTTTTGCATCTTCTGGTGTCTTGATGGGTGTCCCGTGTGATGGTATGAACATATAAATAAACATAGATGTTTTGGCACTTGCCATTGAAGTACGATAAATGATTTAATTTTCACCGAAGTTTATTGGTTTATGCATTTATTTTGACATTATTATTTTCCATCTTAACATTCTCAATTTGCATCAGTTAACTTGATTAATAATATTTTATTTTTTGTTGAAATAGTTGGGTAACTTTTTTTAATTTGTTCTTAAATCTCTGTGATGTTTTATTTTACATTCTTAGTTTTGATTCTAGAAGTTAAATCTTCATATATTTACCTATCCTTTTCTAAAATAGATCTAAGGTAATATCACTTATATATTCTCTTTAATTTGCATAATTAATGATTTATAATTATTAATGTTTTATAGAAGCAGGTTTGTAGATGTGTTTAGTAGTGTCTAATTTAGATCAAGTCTAATCAATTCCATCTAAAATTATCTTGCTCTTTAGTTGATTTATATTTGAATCTTAGAGTTAACTAATATGATAATTAGGGTTATAAGCAAGCATGATTGACATCAAAGTTATCTACTTTCCATTGTTCAGATTGCTGAAAGAAACAGCTTGGATGTGGATATTGATCAGGCATTAGGTTTTGCCTCTTACTACTGTAAGATTGGCACCATGGAATGCTTGGTAGAAGAGGGTCATGCATCTGCTTTTCTTGCTCCCTTAATGAAGGCAGCTGAGCGAGGGTGCATGCCTGTTGTTGAATGGTTTTTCAACCATGGATGCACTGACATGGAGCTCTGCTTGGCCTTAACTGCTGCAACTTCGAACAACCAGGTTGACATCGCCGCTTACCTTCTTCCCCGTGTGCCCCACAATGTACTTTCCACCCTAAGTGTGGAGATACTCAAGACGACTGCCGAGAGGGGCAACGGCTCCCTTGATGGAGTCGCCTTCCTCCTCCGTTCTAACTTCCTCGGCGATCCCATTGCAACCTATGCTGCAGCAAACAACTTAGCTATGTCAGATGATACCGGAACCGAATCAATGGAACTCAGTGCCTATCTGAGGGAACATTGGTCGGAAGCTGCGTTTGCTGAAGGTGTGAGGTTAGGACAGGAACATTACTTGAACTTCACACGAGTACTGAGACGAGGCGAATCACCCATTTGCTTGAGAGACTTGCCGGTGCCATTATCAGCAGCAATCGCCTTCTTCCCCCTCTATAGGGAATGTTTGAAGGCAGGCGGGCCATTGCTGCCGCAGAAGCTGAGAGGGGAGCTTGTCGAAGCTGTCAGGCGGCTTGGAGGGCAATCTTTTGCCAATGCTGGGAACTTTGGTTCTGAGCTTGTGGAAGTTTTGGAGCGAAATCTGCCTTCTTTCTTACTGCCTGTTCCATGCAATGCAGGTGGCCGTTGAAGTTACCTGCTTGAGCAAAGAGTATATTGTTTCAAAGAACAGAATAGTTTTTTCAACGGTTCTTTGATCCATTATTTTATTAGTTTATGGTGTGACTGCCTGTTGTTGAGGGTTTTAGATGCTAACACTTGTGCGTGTCTATATATATGGAAAATTTTGCTTGTTGCTTATGTAAATGTTTTTGAAAAGCTAATTAATGCAGCTCAAGAATAACAGTTGTGGAAATTTTGTGCGTAAACCATCCATAAGGATCATAGAAGCTTTTCTTAATCCCACTTATGCCTTGAGAGAAGATGCAGCAGAGTTGGCACTGAATTGTTTGCTTCACTGACCAGAAGGGCAGAGAGTTTTCTCTGGTGGAATAAGCTGTTTAATGGGCTAGTTTCTGTTGATGAAAATTTTCCTTAAAGGGGAAGAAGCTGTCTCTTATGTATATTTGTTTTAGTAAGTAATTATCAGAAAGCTGCAGAACAGTTTTGAGTTCTATTAAATCTGTGAAAATGTTTCGCAGGGATTCAGCTGCTAAAATTTGCTTTGCAGAACGATATAAAACATTAGAACGTGTGGAATTCTTATGAGAAACTGCAAAATCATAAAAAGCGTCTCTAATTAGGGGCTTGTTTGGGGGCAATTGTAGTTATTTGAAAAACTTGTTGTGAATCTGTTGTAGAAAGAAGTTATTATAAGAAAATTATTGTTGTTAAAACAATGTTTTTGTTTGGAGAACTCAATTATGAAATTGTTGTGTTATATTATTCAATGAATAAATGATTGAAATTTTTTTTATATATGTTATTGAATATAGAGATTATTTAGAAGTTATTAATTTTTATATTTAATTATATTAATAATATCTATATCTATATATATATATATATATATATATATATATATAAAAGTTATTATAAAGTCAATGGTTTTGCATTAAAAAAAATATAAACTTAATAAATATTAAAAATTTAATCAATATTTTAAACATTCTTAAATAATAAGGATTAACATATAAGATCAATTCATTTATTAGGTGATGTATTTGTAATTTTCTTTTGTAACAAAATCATCTCTTCGGTGCCTCGAGCTTGTGTGCATGATTCAATCTTGTCATCGTCAACTTATAATATTGATTGCCTGAAGTGGTATTTATACGTTTCAGGAGGGGTATACGATTGATTTTCACCTATACTATTGAAGTGAATGTCATATAATGAGAGATGACGACATATGTAAGTATGAACCACTATAATTACAGCCATAATATTCATCTGTCTTCTAAACATATATGTTGGCATATCTCGTAGAATAATTATTTTTTTTTTCAAACTCCAGAAGTCCTCTTGATGACACCACATGGAGAAAAGAATCGCTTATTAAATATTTCTTTTCTTTCATGAATCATTTGGCCATTCCTTTCAAAGTCTAGTATGTGATATTTTGTCTCAAGAAAGGACTCCAGAAATCGTCTTTGCATTGAATATCTAGCATCCACTAGATAATATTTTTTTATTTGAAAATTTAATCATCATTCAATGTAACAAAAGCTTTTATTGAGTTTGTTTAGATATCGACTAACTTACAGGTGCATAGGAAAATTATATTGATAATTTCTTGTAGTAAAATAAAAAATATGACTATCATGTGTGCTGTCTTCTCAACTAGTCATGATAAAAGATATTAAAGTCACAAAGCCATTTCGTGTGGTATATATATGATATATGTAACATTCTCATTTTTAGGTGCGTCAACACGTAGTTAATCCCAATACAATCTTATATCATTTGATACCATGTTATAATTGACAGGTACATCAAATATATGGAGAAAGATGAATATTATAATATACCTTAGAGTATGACACGTATTGGTAATAATACGATATCTCTTTCGCGTGCTTCGAAATATTGAATCTCTTCATATATTTCAGTAGCTTCTTTTAATATTTTCATAACATCATGGATAGAGGTCATTGCATGTGATGTCTTGGGCCTAGAAGATATGTTTGTACATGTAGTGATTAGTTGTGAAATCAGGCTTCCTAAAAATATTGCTCCATCCATCTTTTTTCTTTTTCCCACTTCTTTGTCCAAAAGATGACCAACATTTAGAGTGGCTGGATCCAATATGTTTAATTTCATTACGAATTGATCCTTCATTTGACCTTCCTTCTGATCAAAAGTTGCTTACTCGATAGTATATACGTTCATACATGTTCACCGGTAGCTACAACTCCACCAAAAATTAGATCTAGCTTCTCCTCTAATTCGGGGTCAACGCCATTCAATTTAAACTTCTTTGCATTTGGCACAGCTTACATGTTATTAAAAAAACTATTGTTACATCTACAATGTCAAGAAAATGTCTTTAAAATATTGCGTAAAAAAATATTTCACCTCTAATTTCTCCTTTCACCTATCTCTTGGTGCATCAATAGTTTGCTTTCAAGGATCCCAACCAAGTTCTATAAACCCTTGTATTTCAATCCTTTTTTAACTGATCCTAATTGTTTTATAATTGCATCCTATAATACTTTCTTTTAGTTATTTCTTTCAAATTTATTATTATATTTTGTCATCTTTCTTTGTTGCAATAAATTATTAGACTGTTTTCTAGTTCCACCTCCTTCAAATAAAGATCACAGAGATGATAGTTACATCTCTTTTCCACATAGCAGATGATCCACATTCTCTTGATTTGCCCATTAACAATTCTAAACCCCAAACAATCAAAGGACAACATAAAATAAATAAAATTCAAAATAAATAAGATTTTCATGAATATTTTAGCAATATCATTGTAGAGAAACTATTCTCTTGCATGTTTGAAAATAAAAGAATAATGCTTGAAAGTTATGAAGAAGTGATTTAAGCCAAGCTACTTCAAATCATTGCATTATTGCTTCATTGTGATGTTAGCAGAATAGCAACTACAATTCTCAAGCAACAATAATCAAATAAACTAATTAGGAAGCAAATCAAAGAGAACTCGCTTCACTTGCTAAATCACAATCTAAAAGCATCACAAATAAAAATCAAAGTTTTCCATTCAGGAGTAATTCAGGTTTCATCAATCAAATCATGTAAGAACCCCTCCAATACATCAAAAGCTCCTAAACAGCAACCTGATTGAGCTAATGAAATTGCATAAAGGGTATACAACAATTTTTATAGCTAAATATCAGCAAAAAATATCTAGGGTTACAGCTACCAGGATTGCTCACACCCTTGAACTCACAACTACAATCTATTCAAAAAAAAAAAAAAAAAAATCAGCTTATAAATAAATTATAAATCGATGAATTAGTGTTGCGATAAAAAAAAGATAAAAAAATATTTTCTGATAAGAAGTTTAAACAAGTTCAGAATGGTAAAAACACGAACCAGTTAGGTAGCGATTGCCAAAGAAAAGATGATAGATCCAGAGTAAAAAATCAAATTGCATAAGAATTGAGGTATGCTTGTAATTCTCTTTGCTTCGAACTATAGACCACAAGAAAAACATATCTACAATTGCAAAAGCCTGATGGTCTCGGTTACGGAGCTTGTTTCATTCCTCATAGAGGGCCGGGAGGCGAAACCAGCAGTGACGACGCTCTCGATTTCCTTCATCGCAGTTGCAAAGAGTGGGCGGAAGGGAGAAATTAGTGTCAATTAGGGTTGGCGGATCGGGTTCAGGTCTGACCTGAAATTGATCTAACACGAATATACTTGACTCTACCCCGACCCATTTATTAAACAGCGATCTCAATCTCAACCGTCATTGATCCAAATCAAATGATCTATTTATACATATATTAGATCAAAATCAGATCAAAATTGAATCAAATTAGGGTTCATAGGTAAAAAAAGTGGGTTAATTTTGAGGTTTGTGGATAAAAAATAAGTCAAACCCTAATTAACAGGTCAAAATCAGGTCAATTTTTGGTTAACGTCACCAACGACTGAATAAATGTGTCAATTCTTTTCACCGACCAAAAAATTATTCAACCCAAGATTTTTTCACATTTAGATATTTTATTAATGAAAAATATCTCATAAAATAATTTTATATGTGAGGGGGCATAAGCAAAAGATTGTTAAAAATGATTGCATTTATAAGTGTGGTTTAATAATATAAGAATGAATGATATGTACCTAATTATTATTATTAATTCTTTTTAGTAATTATTTATTATATCATTATTAAGATATTTAGACTTAATTTTATCAAGACACTTTGGACAAGGAAGGTAAGCATGGTACCAAGAAAATTCAATAATTTTCTATAGAGTAATCATTTTGTTGATGAATCAATCTTGTTAGCCATTATCCAAAAGTGTTATATTGATTTACCTAAAGATGCATATGGTTATATACTTTATATATCTTTCACATGCAAGTTTACATGTACTTTATTAATAATATGATCAATGTTATCTATATATCAAAATATGAGTTGTAGGCATAAATTTATTGCAATTTATATAAATAATGTGCATGAAAAATAAATATTGCAACTAAAAGAATCGATGCAATATAAAGAAATTTGTTCACCAATATATGACGAAAATTATTTTGATCGCATGATAATTCTGTTTTGAACATTAATACGATCAACCTAAACACGCAGACAATAGTTGAGTATTGAAAGTAAGACTGACAATTTTACAAAATATCTAATGGCCTGATATAAGTAATAAGTATTATGCTCCTAATAAAAAAGTGTGCATTTATCCTTTAATAATAAAAAAATTAGTATAACAATCCAACTCAAAATGAGATTGAACTAAATCACTAGGTAAAAATTAAGTTGAAGATCCTACAAAAAGGACCTTAAGTTAATATTTACAATTATAATAGAAATTAAAGATATAATAACCATTTTATCTAATGCCATCATATTAATTATTAAATAATGAATTAAAAATTATTATGCAATATTAATCAGTATAATTTTCTTTTAAATCGACTAGTCTAATGATCATAATATTCTAATTTAACTTGTAAATTAAATTGTGATTTCTCTATTCTATATAAAACTCCATAAACTCTCCCAATCATCTAGAAGGACCCTAATAAAGCATGTTTGAAGTTTTCCACTCTAACCAAATCTTATAACATTGAATATAGATGAAACCTTTTGAAAGACATGTTTGCTAGCTTCAAATTTAACCTCTATATACTTTGGATCAAAATATTTATTAGAAGCTCTTGAATTAAATGCAGTTTCTTTTGAATCTATTAAATCTTCTAGATTGCTTGATCATTTCTCTCATTAACCTCAAACTAATATAAATGAGATCTACATCTTACCATAAGATACCTTTTACATAGTCATGTTGTTACTAGCTTAAGACCTGGTATTGTAGGCAAACTTTATAAGTGGAATATAAACTTATTAAGGTTAATTTTTAAACTAGGCCAGTTTAAAATCTTAATTATGTGATTAGGCATGATAAAAAAAAAATTTAAGCCTACATTTATGATCAGGCGACAGTACAGCCAGTCCCTGTAACTGGCTCATAAATAATTAAAAAAAATCACGTCTCCTCTCTCTCCATCTCCATGGTGGTTCTTAAAATCAAAAAATATATACGTCTCTCTCTCTCTCTCTCTCTCTCTCTCTCCGTCCGCGTGATTCTTAAAATCACGAAAAAATATATATATATTTATATAAATTTATTTAGTTATTTATATATTTAAATTATATAAATATTTTTAAGTTATAAAAATAATTTAAAAATATTTAAAATATTTAAATAAATAATTAGTTATTTATATATATATATATATATATATATATATATATATATATATTAGTTATTTATTTATTTAAAATATATAATTGTTAAATAAATAAATAAAAATTTAAATTATATATTTAGTTATTTAATATATTTATAAAATATTTATTTATTATATGTATATTTATTCATCTCTTTTTTATTTATTAAAAATTATTTATTTATTTATTGTTTTATATTTTTTATATTTTTATTATTATTATTATTATAGACTTATATAAATAAATAAATATATATATATAATTAAATAACTTAAAAATATTTATATAATTTAAATATATAAATAACTAAAAAAATTTATAAATATATATATAATTTATTTAGTTATTTATATATTTAAATTATATAAATATTTTTAAGTTATTTAATTATATATATATATGTCTCTCTCTCTCTCTCTCTCTTCGTCCGCGTGGTTCTTAAAATCACGAAAAAATATATATATATATATATTTATATAAATTTATTTAGTTATTTATATATTTAAATTATATAAATATTTTAAGTTATAAAATAATTTAAAAAATATTTAAAATATTTAAATAAATAATTAGTTATTTATATATATATAATTAGTTTATTTAAAAATATTTAAAATATTTAAATAAATAAATAGTTATTTATATATATATATATATATATATATATAATTAGTTATTTATTTATTTAAAAATATTTATTTATTTAAAATATATAAATTAAATAAAAAAAAAAAATTTAAATTATATAAATATTTAGTTTAATATATTTATAAAATATTTATTTATTATATATATATTTATTCATCTCTTTTATTTTATTAAAATTATTTATTTATTTATTTATTTATATTTTTTTATATTTTTGTTATTATTATTATTATAGACTTATAAATATATATATATATGTATATATATATATATATATATATATATATATATATATATATATATATATATATATATATATATATATATATACATATATATATATATATATATAATTAAAATATATTTTTTATATTTTTGTTGTTATTATTATTATACTTATAAAAATTATATATATATTTATAAATTTTTTAGTTATTTATATATTTAAATTATATAAATATTTTTTTATTTAATTTAATATTATATTTATTTTATTTATATAAGTCTATAATAATAATAATAAAAAATATAAAAAAATAATAAATAAATAAATAAATAATTTTTAATAAATAAAAAAGAGATGAATAAATATACATAATAAATAAATATTTTATAAAAATTAAATAACTAAATATTTATATAATTTATTTATTTATTTATTTATTTAACTAATTATATATTTTAAAATAAATATTTTAAATAATAAATAATTATATATATATATAAATAACTAATTATTTATTTAAATATTTTAAATATTTTTTTTTATAACTTAAAAATATTTATATAATTTAAATATATAAATAACTAAATAAATTTATATAAATATATATATATTTTTCGTGATTTTAAGAATCATGAGAGAGAGAGAGAGAGAGAGAGAGAGAGAGAGAGAGAGAGAGAGAGAGAGAGAGAGAGAGACGTTATTATTTTTTTCAGATTTTAAGCCACGAGAGAGAGGATTTTTTTTTAAATTATTTATGAGCATGCTGTCATAGCGACCCACGCCAATGCCGATTTACTGCCTATTTTAAATTTTACCTAATCACATAATTAAGATTTTAAACTGGCCTAGTTTAAAAATTAACCCAACTTATTAGCTATCTTTAAAGTCAACAATGCAAGCTCTCAAATCTTCTAACATTTTAATGGTACACTATAATTGACTATTAATCTAAAAATGAAATATAGTGCTAAAATCTAACTTCATACACAAAAATGTTTGAATTTTCTTTTGTAGTCTTGAAGCAAATCTTTTGTCTCGATCAAGCATAATAACTATAATTTTTTTCTTATAGTCAAATTATATTCTCCACATTGATATTTATTAGCATTTTCACTAAATAATTCTACTTGATTGATAGAAAGGTGAGTTGATTCAGTGACTCAATCAATCACAACAAAAAATGTATCATAGTTTTATTTTGATCTAAATCAACTATGAAATCTATTGCAATATCCTCTCACTTTCATTATAGAATATATTTTTGTTTTGATCTAAGTAAGTCAATTATGAAAATAACATTGTAATATTCCATTAGGTCTATGATATATAACCTTGATCATTTGACATGTCAAATACTTAGCTACAAAGTTTGTTATATCATTCTTCATGACATGCTACTGAAAATTCTTTTTGAGATCTGGATACACTTCATGGTGAATAGAATATGAAGTGGTGTGTGTGTTTTTAAAGTATATCTTATGAAAAGTCTTATATAATCTAAAATACCTAACTGATATTTAAATTTTAATGTGTCTATTTGATCAATGATGAACTTGGGTTTCAATCCATTTTGAGTTTGCATTATAGGTGGTATAAATTTCTTATCTTTTATTTAGCTACATGAATTTGCTTTAAAATTATTGACTGGATGGTCATCTAATATATGATACATTTTATTTTTCTAGGAGATATGATATTGAGTTGAAGTTGCTCTATCTTAAGTACCAGTTGTTACTCCTGAGTGATCCTCTAAGTTGCATAGGTGGAGGATTTTCTACTCAAAATATCTATATTAGTCTTATTTAAATGATATTGAATCTACAAATTGCAGTCCTCAATGCATCTTCTTATGAATAAATCTTCAATTAATAAGGTAGCTAGCTCAAAGAAGGCATCAACTTGGGCATTTTTGGAGAAGCTTGAATGATAATATGTGTATTGATATGGGAGAGGTCTGATTTATATAAAAATGAATGTAAAACTTCTTTAATTCCATCAAATAGTTGATTAGCTGCTCTAAAACCTCTAGTTTTTATATATATCACTATTAGTGAAAGATGGGTGTAAATGCCAATAGTGTGGCTTAAAATATGGGTGTAACTTCTTTGTTGAAACTAATAAAACTATAGTTGACTTGGTTATCAGTGAATAACAAGCTTTCATGTCAAATAAGATCTTACTTATGTAGTAAATAAGATGTTACTTCATGTTCTCCTTTTGCATTAGTAATGAGTTTATTAAAATGGGAAAGGTGGACACACACACACACACATGTGTGTGTGTGTGTGTGGTGTTTTCATCTTTCAAGATTGGTTTTAAAAATAGAGATAGTGAGATCAAATGTTTTTTTTAAAGATGTCTTAATATTCATCGATTCATTAAAAGCTAATGTAATGGGCATCCCATAATATGTTAAAGAATGGAAAGGACTTATCTCTAAAGTGGCCAATGATTAAGATAAATTTGTTATTAGTTAGTTCAAGCATTATATCTCATTATTTCATAGTTTGAACTTCTTGTAATTAGCTTTAATTCCAAAGTAGGTATCCGTGAATTCTATAAACTTATTTGTATGAATCTAAAAGTATACTCGATTGGGTTAAATAGCATATTATAATATTAGAGGAGGTGAAAGTATTGCTTTAAGTTAGAAATATGTTGCATTCTTTTAAAGTTTTTTTGTTAGCATATTATCAACATATATCTTTATAGTGCATCTTATAAGGTAATTAAACACCTTATTGATGAGATATTGGTAGATAGCACCAAAATTCTTCAATTTAAAAAAATAATTAAACTCTTTGACCATTTAAAAAAGTGCCCTTTTTAATTGTAAAATCTATTTTAATATGAATGTAGCTAGGATAAGCATCTATAAAACTAAGCATTTAATACCAAGAATTAGCTTTAACTAGTTGATCCATACAAGGGAGAGAAAAACTACCTTTCAAATAGGATTTGTTAATGTTTGAGTTAATCAACACAAATCCTTCATGCTTTATTACCCTTCGTAACCATAATATTGTTTGTTAACCAAGTATGGTAACACACCATATAAAAGAATTTTGCCATTAAGAGTTTGTCCAATTTTTTATTCAATTACTTACATTTGATTTAATACATAGTTTTTATTTTTTTTCAATAACCAATTTAAATGCTAGGTCTAACTTTAGAGAATGTGCGATGGTCTTAGGATCAACCCTAAAATTTTCTATTGAAATCTATGAAAAATGTCTTGGTTGTTACACAAATAATGATTCCAGGTGGGTTTTTTTTTTTTTTGGTAAGATTAATGGTAAGTTATGTATTTATAGCTTAATATTTAAGTATGTATTCTAAATTTTATGATAGAATGATGAGGGGTTTATAGAGGTATATGAAAAGAATGTTAAGACTAGTTTAGTCTGAACAAATATGAAAGATCACTCTAGTAAATAAATTTTTTGATAAGATAAATGATTAAAAATGATTGTATATAATTATATTAGGATGTCTACTTATCACTTGTGATCTAAATTAGATGGTTTGATTTAGTGGAATTTATATGGGTGTCAAAAAGTATAGAACAAGATTACGTCTTAAACTTACTTAACTTAAACAAGAGCTTCATAAAAGATTTTGGAGTGGATGTGATGTTTGGTTTAAGTAGTGGTTAGTCTACGAGGATGTTAAGAATTTAATGAAATATGTGAGAAAAAAGTTAAAGCAAGAGTATAAGTGTGTAGTAAGCAAATATAAATGGAACAATAATAGCTTTTTTTTATCTCGTTAAAGAAAAGAAAAACTTAAGTCACTATGAACTGTGCCAAAGAGGAGCAATTCTTCAGTCAATATATTTATTTAATTATTGAAGTTAAAAATTATTTAGTTCATACTTTTAAATATTATAAAACTCTTGTACTAAGGCTTTGAAGAGAAAAAAGAATAGAGAAAAAGGAAGAAAAAGAAAGGCAGGTGATCATTAATGAAATAGAGGTTCTAACTACTCTTTTTTAATGCTTCATCATACTGGGTTTGGCCATACATATTTTCAAAGGCTTAATAAATATAAATTAAAAAATAAACTTAAATTGTTTAAATGGTGAGTCTTATTTTGGGGTTTAAAATGGGCTCTTATTAATGGGCTTGCCTCTAATTGGGCCTTCACTTTTTCTCTTATAAGGGAACTAATAAACTGATCAAGTAGATTGCTATGTTAACTCACCCAAGCTCAGTTGAACTCTACTCTATAAAATTATAATCTAAAATATTTTCTGCTAGTCATGGGGTAGGGATAAGTCTCCACATATCAATGCAAGTTAGCTAAGTGTTATTGCAGGTGATTTATTCTTCCAATGAACTAAAAGTAAGATCCTACACTTATATTTGTGGCTACTTTCTTAGTAATGATATTATCAACTTCTAGGAATGAGAAGTTTTATATTGGAAAATATATCTTCTCCATAATAGGTTTATTGAATAAGTGGAGGTTTGTTAGCTCCCTATTATGATAGAATATCTTCAATATTTTATAAGATGATGAATTAATTTATTAGCAAACAAATTAAGGTGAAAGACATTAAGTTTATTTTTTTAAAGATTTTGAATGGGTCCCAAGCTCTTATATATAGTTCTCAAACTTAGCATTATGAAGTCGCTCAAGATAAATGTAAATTAAAAAATAGTCTCTTCCTTAAAATTTTTTGTTGACATATTATGTTTTTGCTTAGAAGCATATTCACCATCACTTAAAGTAATTTACTTTCTTAAAATATCATAGAAGCTTTAAAAATCTTTGACAAATGAAAATACAAAGTAAAAAAAAAATGCATGAGACAAGAGGTTGGCAACATCGATAAAATATCTTGAGTTTTAGCTATACATTGTTTCCAAAAGTGAGATTTTAGTTATTATAAAAACAACATATTATATACAAATTCAAAGATAAGTAAATACAAGCTTTAATTTTAAAAACACTTTCTAGAATGACATCATAGTAAGTTTTCTAAATTATGAGTGGCTATCTTTGCTTAAGCATCAATTTAAATATGGAAGGTGAATAGAAATTTAATTTAATACATAATAAGTTTCATAAAACCTATTAAAAATATGAAATAAATTAAACATCACCATTAGGCATAAGGGTTAAAAATATATCATTTTCATAATTTTCTTAAAAAATAATCTAGCAATGTGAGAAGCATCATAATTTTTAAATAAGGTAGAAAATATTCCATCCTAAAGAGTTGATCAACTATTATAAAAATTATATCATGTTCTTGAGATGTACAAGGTAATTTAAGATGAAATATATCAAGAGATGTTTCCATGGCCTATAAGGTATATACAAAATAATATGTTGACTATATTTTTATTTGACTCCTTTAGCTTATTTGTAGGTTAGACATTGGGCCATCAAAATTTTAATATATCACTTAAGTGAAAACCAATAATAATAATAATAATAATAATAATAATAATAATAATAATAATAATAATAATAATAATAATAATAATAATAATAATAATATAGTAATAATAATAATAATAATAATAATAATAATAATAAATATAATAATAATAATAACAATAATAATAATAATAATAATAATAATAATAATAATAATAATAACAATAACAATAACAATAACAATAATAATAACAACAACAACAACAACAATAATAATAACAATAATAATAATAATAATAATAATAATAATAATAATAATAATAATAATAATAACAACAACAACAACAACAACAACAACAACAACAACAACAACAACAACAATTATAATAATAATAATAATAATAATAATAATAATAATAATAATAATAATAATAATAATAATAATAATAATAATAATTATAATAATAATAATAATAAAATTTCACTAAAAAATTATCATTGCCAAAATGTTCAACTATCCCTCCAAATGCAATTAAAAGATTAAAAATCTTCATGGTGAAGTTGTAGTAGCACATAATTATTTGTCTTTTATGAATATCCATTGATTAGAGAGATTGTTTGCTTACATGGTAAAAAATTTATCAAAGTTTTCAAGGTAAATCAGTTGAAATTTAGGACATATGGGATGATTATCTTTAATTCATTCAAATCCTAGAATTTTAAGTCCTAGATAAGTGATAGTTAAAGTTACCCTAAATAAGGTATCAATAAGTTTGATTTTGATTCAAAGTTTATATTGAAGAATAATAGGATAATATTGAAGAAAGTTTAATTCATTTAATATGTCTATAACTGAAGTTCTTTTTTGGATTGCGATGAATTTAAGAATAAAGTTAAGAATAAACTCTTTATGTAAAAAATAGTGGAGTTAGTTTCTCAAAAATTGAATGACATCATAAATTTCTTATTTTATGTTTAGAATCAAAATTTTACTTCATTTAGTTTTTCACTAATTAAGAAAGTTATTTAATGCTTTTTTACTTAAGATTATATTCTACAAGCATCATATATTACTTCAAAAGTTTTAAAAATATGTGTGGATTAATAATACAACAGTGGTCATTAATATCAACTTGATTTAAAGCTTTTTATTTTATAGGATTCCAAAAATTTTTTTGATTCTAAAATATTAATGATGGGGGTAACAATGGTATTAAAGTTCTTAGTGAATCTTCTAAAAATAGTAGCTAGATATGAAAATTTCATACTTTTGTAAAAATTCTTGGGTGAAAACTAATCTAAGATTACTTAAACTTCTTAAGGGCTAAGTTTAATTTCATCAATAAAGATGATGAATTCTAAAAAATATCTGAAATTATAAGAAGAAACCCTAAGTTAATGTACAATAATTATTTTTTTTATAATTTTAATTTATCAAAAGATTTATGTAAGATGTTGTAGATAATATGTCTCACTTGGGATAGAAATTAAAATATCATCAAAGTTGATAAGTAAAAAAATTTCTTATAAAAAGTTTTATGAAAGAATTCATCAGCTTCATGAATGTGCTCAAGACATTTAAAAGCCTAATAAGCATTATCAACAATTTATAGATTACCAGAGGCCATTAAAGTGAATTTTCATTTTTTTCCCAATAAAATTCTAATATGAAGATAAAAAATAATTACTTCTTAAATTTAATTTTAACAAATTATTCCATTGGGATTAAATATAACATATCATTTAATAGAGGAGTAAAAATAATATATAAATAACATTTATTTTATTAATAGCCTGACTATCAATACACATTCTATATATGCCATCTTTCTTAGGGTTTAACAAGCTTGAAATTATATAAGGATTAAGACTTTCTTATACAAATCCTTTTTTAAGCAAGTTCTTAACTTATCTTTATAGCTTAATTTGCTTAATTGGATTCATTCTATAATAGGAAAGATTGAAAAATTATGAACATGCGATTAAGTCAATGACATATTTAATGAACTTAAGAGGGAGGTAACTTATCTATCATTTCATTGGATGCAAGGTGCAATATCACAAAACATAAAAAAATGAGAGATCAAAACAAGTATGTGAGTTGCATTAGAATTAAGCATTATTTCTTTCACATGCAACAAGTGTAGGGAGAAAAAAATAATTTTTTTGACTTTAAATATGACAATTTATATTACTAAAGTTACAAAAAATAGTGTGGTGTTTATTTTTGAGATGTGGGACACCACATAGATCTTAGGGGGTACTTATTGAAGTGATCGGGTACGACATTAAGGAATGATGCACTATCTCGAAAGATAGAAATTATCACTCTATAATGAACCTAATCACCTAATAAAGACTCCTAAGGCATGATGAGTCTTCAAATATACAAGAGATTTTTTCCTTACTTTATATGGAAAAGTAAAACAGGGTTTATTTGAAGTCGGGTCTGTTAAGTTCTATATAGAGGCAATCCCTCATAGTCAATTACATCATAAGGAATGAAATCCCTTAGGAATACTCTCGATTAAAGTAGAAATTAAAGTCTCCAAAGATTTCAAGGTTAGGCTATCAAAGGATTGGTTATTGGAAAATCAAATCTGATTGTTCAAGGAGAAGACTTATTTTTGGAAGCCAAAGGGAATAAGTAGAAAATGCTCGTGATACTAGGAAACTTAGTGATCATTCCAATTTATCCTATGGTTGGAATTTATATATTTAAAATTGAAGAGATTAATTTAGTTAAAGTTGGCCTTTCATTAGAAAGCTAGGACTTATAATCCACCAAAATAAGGTTATGAAAATGCATAAGAGGTGACGATTTATGCTAGTTGCCCGAAGGAAACAGTAACCTCAGATCCTGAATCTAGGGAGCTTTAGTATAAGCTAAAGCACGACCTAAACCTAAGCGAAAATGGACATAAGGTTTAACTCCACAAGAGAGGATAAACTGCTCGAATATTATACTTATAACTGCCTAGAGTGGCTGCTAGTTAACACCTCTTATGATTTCAAAATCTTGTAGTCTGGTCTTATGAAAGTGCAAGATAGTTAGACTGTTATTTAATTTGAAAGAGACTAAAGTCCTTAAACCCACTCTCTAAGAGACTAGTGCATGAGTGATATGAGTAATCACTTAATCTAAAAATATAAGTCTTTTTAAATTTATTTAATTTTTGACACTTCATTTTGACAAAGGCTTTGGGATTTTGTATGCCTATATGCATGATGAAATAAGATTATTGACCAAATCAATGAGAAAGGGGTATTTTCCACCACAAGGGATGCCCTCATAGGTCAAGCATTCCCCTATCATGCAAGGATGGAAATCCCCTATTTTAAAGAATGAAATAATATGATATGCATGTTGTGAAGCAATCAACTATTCATCTAAAGGGTTGCTAAATCTTTTTGTTATCTTGTTTAATGCCTCAGATTTATGGTGAGGTTATGAGTTGTAGAAAATTTTAGTTATGAGTGATTAATTGGGTAAAAAATTTATTTATTTTTTGAAGAGCCTAATCGCATCTAAGCCACACATTCAAACATCAAACATTGAAGAAATTAAGAAAAGCATGTCATTTCTACTGCGCAAACTAAACACAATATCAAATAATTTTATAACACTAGCGCAAAAGAATAAAAGGCTTGCTTGTGATTGTACACCATATACAACTCGAAAAGAAAAATGGGTAGCTGAGCTCTACCCTTATACAACTTGATATATAAAATTATAATTATAATTTAAAATAATAAATGCTATGGGGGCGGGGGGGGGGGGTCTTCAAGTTTTCATTCTTCATGTCTCCTTCATTTCTTCATGTGTTTGCTTCTTTTGACGTGGTAGGCTTCAAGGCATCACATGGCACCCTAGGACTAAGCCTTTTAGCCAATGCTCATCCGAAACCCCCATAGCACTAATCCTAATTCTAAATGCAAAATTACATTAAAAATAAAAAAAAAAGTAAATCTAACTATATCTGTAAAATAAGTGTTAGCTAAACACACATACAACCTAAGTAGTCATATTTATAATTTGGACTTAGCACCCTGCACATGGGTAACTACGCACACATGTCCTAACTTGGATTATGCTTAGGGGGATTAAGCAACATGCAAAGAGAGCATTTATATTTATTTTTTTGAGCAGCCCCTTAAGCACAATTCCCTGCAAAAGACATAATTAGGCTAATAATGGCCTAACATCTAGCCTACGTGACATACACCCTAACATCTAGTATAAAATAATACATCACAAAATAAAATATACATCAAACTATGCACCACCCTAACATAAAGCTAGAAGTGATGACTAAATCTAATGTGTGTGTATTAAGGCTTGTGTGGTATGTCCTAACTAGGCTTTAGAGTTACGATTTTCCAATTGTAGAAAGATTCAATTTATGGGTGGTTTCACTTCAAGTGCATTAACTGATTGTCAAGTTTTAATTTGTGTTTTCTTTGATTTTATGTGACTTACACTTAGCAACTAAGTGTTATAAAGAGAAGAAAGAGGTGCCCTCTTTCATCCCTACCTTAAGCCACTTTCTAAAGCATGTTAATTTAATTTAGTTCTCTTTAGTGAATGGCTTGTTACAAATTTTAAATTAATCGTAAGTTTAGGTTCACCTTAAATGATTGCATTCAACATGAATGGCTTCTTAAGATTAATTTGAGTGAACTACTAACTCATGACATACATCAATTTATTCATTTCCATCACATGTAGCATGCATATGACTTAACTCTAAGTATGACTATGCATACAACATGTTTTAGCACATTCAAATGATGAATGTAGATGTGTATATTTGATGTTTATATTTCTTATTTGATTGAATTATTTACTCATTTTAATTTAGAGCTTTATCCAAATTCTTATACAAAAAGATATAAGAATGAAATTAAATAGGTACATGTTATTGTTAAACTAGGGAAGTGAGATAATCAAATGACCTCCTTGGGGCTAGCTAAAGCCTTGTATTCCCAGAATGTCTAAACTATATACCCATTTGCATTCAAACACATGTAAATTTGTATGTAAGAACATAAGGAAAGAGACCCCAAATCATACGGCTAATTAATTCAATCATTTAATCTATTATGAATGCATATATTCTTAGTAGAAAATAGGGATTTTCATCCTTTAGCCACACATACATACACATGTAAAAAGAAATAAGCAAGTATATGCCTTTGTTAAACCAGGGAAGTGAGGCAATCAAATGACCCCCTTGGGGCTAGTTAAAGCCTCATATTCCCGGGATGTCCAGACTATATACTTTGCTATCTCACTACACATGAATGTATATGTAAGAGAAAGAAAAGCATGCAAAAATTACATTTTTATTTGATTAGAACATTTAAATATGTGAAACCAAATTTCATCCCAATTATAATGTAGGAACACATGAAAATAAAATCAAATAAGTACGTGTCATTGTTAAACCAAGGAAGTGAGGTAATCAAATAACCTCTTTGGGGCTAACTAAAGCCTCGTATTCCCGGGTTGTTCAGACTATATATTTATTAACATTCAAATACATGTGAAACTACATATAAATTAAAGAAAAGAAAGCTCTATTTCACATACTTAAGCTATAAGCACATGCAAGCCTATATGTAATCATAATTACTATCACTTCATCTGTTATTACTCATTTATAAGATTTTTGAAAATACATTTGGATTTAATAGTGATAATAGCCACACATATATTAAATTAAATCAACACATGCAAGCTTGACATAAAGGAAATTCATTTAAGTTTAAACATTTTCAATGCATGGAACCACATGACACACATCATTTAGTATGATTAGAAAGGAATAATAATACATAAAACACATGTTTCATTCAATCAAACTAATTCGTAAAGATAATCATATCAAATACATTCATTTAAGTAAACCAAAGCTTCTTATTCAATTATTTTTAATTGTTTAATTTGATTTATAGAAAAGAGGAGATTAAATCATTTGTTGCTTCTATCCCATTTGTATATTGGTTAAATAATTTGGTTCAATAAATAGAAATTAAGTTGATTTCATAGATTAATTAGGTTGCAATGTGAATTACGTCCATTAATAACCCCTTATTTATGTTACCTTAAAATAATTAACCAATTAATTATGAGCCAACATGATATGCAGATGAATTGAAATTTAAATCAACAATGAACTTAATAAATAAAAGGCCTAATGCAATTATCTTACAATTAGTAGTTAATTAGGTTAAAGAACTTGATTAAGTACTCTTATGGCTTCCCCACACATGTAAGTTAGCCATCATTTTCTTAAATAGCTTTAGGTTATTAAACATCTAAAGATCTACCCAGAAAACTTAATTAGATGAGTTCTGGAATGATTATGATTTTAATTTGATTAATTAAGATTTTTAATTAATGAATTAAACCATTAATCCCAAATTAATTAATTTGCATTCAATTGATATGAACTTAGAGTAAAAGGTTAAGAAAGAGGTCCCAATCCCATTCCTTATGCTCATTCACTATTATACAATGATTGACAAGTTTAATTAGTAGTTTCCTTATTATTTAGCATATTAATTAATCACCTAATTAATTAAGAAAGTAATTAAGGCTAAGCTAATCAATTTATCTAATTAACCAAGCAAAAAATCCCAAGAAAGTTATGGGAGGTAGGAGTCATCCCATTAATCAGCCTTAGAAAGTTTGGAATTAATTACTTGAGTAATTAGAGAGTAATTAAGCTAATTAAGTTTTTAATTAAACTTAAATTAAGCCTTAATTATTATTTAAAACAAATTAGGAATATTTTTATTAAATTCTCCTCTGAAATACCTTCAAAATGAATGTTTATTGCATTTTTATGATTTTTTATGATTTGTTATGCTTTTTGAATGTTTTAGTTGATTTAGGTGATTTTTCATGATTTTTAACTAAATTAGACTATTTGAGCTTCAGAAAGCAATACCTCCCAGTCTAGGAATCCTTTTGACTTGAAATTTTTATGGTGGGTGTATCTTAAGTTATCTTTATAACTTTATTTGCTTAATTGGATTCATTCTATAATGGAAAATATTGAAAAATTATGAACATGCAATTAAGTCAATGACATATTTAATGAACTTAAGAGGGAGGTAACTTATCTATCATTTCATGGGATGAGAGGTGCAATATCACAAAACATAAAAAAAAGAGAGATCACAACAAGTATGTGAGTTGCATTAAAATCAGGCATTATTTTGTTCACATGTAACAAGTGTAGGGAGAAAAAAAATAAAATTTTTGACTTTAAATATTACAATTTATATTACTAAAGTTACAAAAAATTTTGTTGTGTTTATTTTTAAGATGTGGGACATCACACAGATCTTAGGGGATACTTTTTGAAGTGATCGGGTATGACATTAAGGAATGGTGCACTATCTCGAAAGATAGAAATCACCACCCTATAATGGACCTAATCATCTAATAAGGACTCTTAGGGCATGATGAGTCTTCGAATATACTGAAGATTTTTTCCTCAACTTTATATGGAAAAGTAAAACATGATTTATTTTAAGCTGGGTCTATTAAGTTCCCTATGAAGGCAAGCCCCCATAGTTAATTACATCCTAAGGAATGAAATCCCTTAGGAATACTCTCGATTAAAGTAGAAATTAAAGTCACCAAAGATTTCAAGGTTATACTATCAAAGGATTGGTTATATTGAAAAATTAAGTGGGATTGTTTAAGGAGAAGACTTATTTTTGGAAGCTGAAGGGAATAAGTAAGAAATGCTCATGATACTAGGAAACTTAGTGATAATTCCAATCTATACTATGGTTGGGATTATATATTTGAAATTGAAGATATTAATTTAGTCAAACTTGGCATTTTATTAGAAACCTAGGACTTATAATCCACCAACACAAGGTTGTGAAAATTTCTAAGAGGTGAGGATTTATGCTAGTAGCCCGAAGAAAACAACAATCTCGGATCCTGAATCTAGGGACTTTTAGCATAAGCTAAAGCAAGACCTAAATCTAAGTGAAAATGGGCAAAATGTTTAACTCCACATGAGAGGATAAACCGCCCGACTACTAGACTTATAGCCGCCTGGAGTGGCCACCAGCTTATACCTCCTATGATTTAAAATCATGTTGTCCGGTCTTATGAAAGTACAAGATAGTTAGGTTGTTATTTAATTTGAAAGAGACTAAAGTTCTTAAACTCACTCCCTAAGAGACTAGAACATGAGTGGTATGAGTAATGACTTAATCTACAAATACACATCTTTTTAAATTTTATTTAATTTTTGATACCTCATTTTGTCAAAGGCTTTAGGATTTTGTATGCCTATATGCATGATGAAATAAGATTGTTGGCTAAATCAATGAGAAAGAGGTATTTTTCACCACAAGGGATGCCCTCACAGGTCATGCATTCCCCTATCGTGCAAGGATGGAAATTCCCTATTTTCAAGAATGAAATAATATGATATGCATGTTGTGAAGCATTCAACCATTTAGCTAAGGGGTTGCTAAATATTTTAGTTATCTTGTATAATGCCTAAGCTTTATGGTGAGGTTATGAGTTGTAAAAAATTTTAGTTATATGTGATTAATTGGGTAGAAAATTTAAATTTTTTTCTAAGAACCTAATTGCATCCAGGCCACACATTGAAGAAATTAAGAAAAGCATGCCATTTCTATTGCACAAACTAAACATAACATCAAACAATTTTATAACACTAGTGCAAAAGAATAAAAGGTCGGTGCGGTTTGGTAGAGTCGTACAACTCGAAAAGAAAAATGGGTAGCCCAGCTCTACTCTTATGCAACCTGATATATAAAATAATAATTACAATTTCAAATAATAAATGCTAGGGGGGGGGGGTCTTCAAGTTTTCATTCTTCATATCCCCTTCATTTCTTCATGTGTTTGCTTCTTTTGATGTGGTAGGCTTCAAGGCATCACATGGCACCCCAGGACTATGCCTTCTAGCCAATGCTCATCCTAAACCCCCATAGCACTTATCCTAATTCCTAATGCAAAATTATATTAAAAATAAGAAAAGTAAATCTAACTACACCTGTAAAATAAGTGTTACCTAAACACACATATAACCCAAGCAGTTATATTCATAATTTGGATTAAGCACCCTGCACATGGGTAACCAAGCCCACATGTCCTAACTTGGATTGTGCTTAGGGGGCTTAAGCAATATGCAAAGAAAGCATTTATATTTATTTTTGAGCAGCCCCGTAACCACAATCCCTTGTAAAAGATATAATTAGACTAATAATAGTCTAACATTCAGGCTACAAAACATACACCCTAACATCTAGTCTAAAATAATACATCACAAAATAAAACATACATCAAATCATGCATCGCCCTAACATAAAGCTAGAAGTGCTAAATTAATCTAATGTGTGTGTATTAAGGCTTGTGTAGTATGTCATAGCTAGGTTTTAGAGTTAAGATTTTCTAAGTGTAGAAAGATTCAATTTAAAGGGTGGTTTCACTTCAAGTGCTTTAATTGATTGGAAAATTTTAATTTATGTTTTCTTTGATTTTATGTGATCTACACTTAGCAACTAAGTGTTATAAAGAGAAGAAAGAGGATTGCCCTCTTTCATCCCTACCTTAAGCCACTTTCTAAATCATGTTAATTTAATTTAGTTCTCTTTAGTGAATAGCTTGCTACACATTTTAAATTAATCGTAAGTTTAGGTTCACCTTAAATGATTGCATTAAACATGAATGGCTTCTTAAGATTAATTTGAGTGAACTACTAACACATGACATACATCAATTTATTCCTTTCCATCACATGTAGCATGCATATAACTTAACTCTAAGTATGACTATACATACAACATATTTTAGCACACTCAAATGATGAATGTATATGTGCATATTTGACATTTTTATTTCTTATTTGATTGAATTATTTAATCATTTTAATTTAGAGCTTTATCCAAATTCTTATACAAAAATACATAAGAATGAAATTAAATAGGTACTTGTCATTATTAAACTAGGGAAATTCAATACTCAAATGAACTCCTTGGGGCTAGCTAAAGTCTCGTATTCCTGGAATGTCCAAACTATATATCCATTTGCATTCAAACACATGTAAATTTGTTTGTAAGAACATAAGGAAAGAGACCCCCAATCATATGACTAATTAATTCAATCATTTAATCTATTATGAATGCATGTTTTCTTAGTAGAAAAGAGGGATTTTCTTCCTTTAGCCATACGTACATACACATGTAAAAAGAAATAAGTAAGTATGTGCCTTTGTTAAACCCGGGAAGTGAGGTAATCAAATGACCCCCTTGGGGCTAGTTAAATCCTCGTATTCCCGGAATGTCTACTCTATATACTTTGTTATCTCTTTACACATGAATGTATGTGTAAGTAAGAGAAAGAAAATCATGTAAATTATATTTTTATTTGATTAGAACATTTATGTATGTGAAACCGAATTTCATCCCAATTCTAATGTAGGAACACATGTAAATGAATTCAAATAAGTATGTGTCATTGTTAAACTAGGGAAGTGAGATAATCAAATGACCTCTTTGGGGCTAACTAAAGCCTCGTATTCCCGGGATGTCCAGACTATATACTTATTAACATTCAAATAGATGTGAAACTACATATAAATTAAAGAGAAGAAAGCTCTATTTCACATACTTAAGCTATAAGCACATGTAAACCTATATGTAATCATAACTACTATCACTTCATATTTTATTACTCATTTATAAGCATTTTAAAAATATATTTAGATTTTATAGTGATTATAGTCACACGTATATTAAACTAAATCAACACATGCAAGCTTGACATAAAGAAAATTCATTTAAGTTTAAACTTTTTGGAAGCATGAATGCATGGAACCACATAGCACACATCATTTAATATGATTGGAAAGGAATAATATGACATAAAACACATGTTTCATTCAATCAAACTAATTTGTAAGGACAATCATATCAAATACAATCATTTAAAGTAAACTAAAGCTTCTTCTTAAGTTATTTTTGGATGTTTGATTTGATTTAGAGAAAAGAGGAGATTCAATCATTTTCTGCTCCTAACCCATTTCCATATTGGTTAATCAATTTGGTTCAATGAAAAGAAATTAAGTTGATTTCATAGATTAATTAGGATGCAATGTGAGTTAAATCCATTAATAACCCCTTACCTATGTTACCTTAAAATAATTGACCAATTAATTATGAGCCAATATGATATGCACATGAATTGGAATTTAAATCAGAAATGACCCTAAGAAATAAAAGTCCTAATGCAATTGTCTCATAATTAGTGGTTAATTAGATTAAAGAACTTGATAAGTACTCTTATGGCTTCCCCACACATGTAGGTTAGCCATAATTTTTTTAAATAGCTTAGGTTATTAAACACCCAAAGATCTACCCAAAAAACTTAATTAGATGAGTTCTGGAATGATTATGATTTTAATTTGATTAATTAAGTTTTTTAATTAATGAATTAAACCATTAATCCTAAATTAATTAATTTCCATTCAAATGAAATGAACTTAGAGTAAAAGTTTAGGAAAGAGGTTACAATCTCATTCCCTATGCTCATTCACTATTATACATTGGTTGGCAAGTTTAATTAGTTTTTTCCTTACTGTTTAGCATATTAATTAATCACTTAATTAATTAAGAAAGTAATTAATGCTAAGACAATCAATTTTCCTAATTAACCAAGAAATAAATCCCAAGAAAATTATGGGAGGTAGGGGTCATCCCATTAATCAACCTCAAAAAGTTTGGAATTAATTAGTTGATTAATTAGAGAGTAATTAAGCTAATTAAGTTTTTAATTAAGCTGAAATTAAGCCTTAATTACTATTTAAAACAAATTGAGAATATTTTTATTAAATTATCCTCTGAAATACCTTAAAAATGAATGTTTTTTTGCATTTTGTAAATTTTTTATGATTTTTTATGACTTTTCAAAGTTTCAATTGATTTAGGTGATTTTTCATGATATTTTATAAAGTCCATTAATTTCTTTTAACTAAATTTGACTATTTGAGCTTTAGAAAGCAATACCTCCCAATCTAGGAATCCTTTTGACTTGAAATTTTTATGGTGGGTGCATTTTAACTTTAATTTTAATTCTTGAAAATTTATAATCAATTTGATGTGTAATTTTGATTTAATTAATAAAATTTAATTTTCACTAAAACTCAAATTAAGCTCAAAATATTTAGTAAAATTTAGTGATTTTAGGTTTGTTGGATTTCTCTCGGAAATAAAAATATATCGAGCCCTTATTTGTATTTTTTTTAAAAAAATTTATTTTCTATAAATTTTTGAAGCTTCAGACAATTTAAATAATTTTTAAAATAAAAAATATGCAATTTTTCAACTTAACCTCACATGGTGCATTTATCCAATAACATGCCACATGGCGTGAAATTGTCAGTAGTTCGCATGGCATGCCGCCTGACATGATTCTTGGCCGATCGCATAGCGGATGAGTGGGAAAATGCATGAAATAGGGATTGCGATGCGCGAATAGGATAGGACAGTCCAAATTGATCCGCGTGTTCTAGCAGGCTGAAACTGGCAGATTTGCCTTTAAATAAGGGCCATCTGATCCTCTGAATGCAGGATTGAACGGTTGCTGCTGGACATGGTTCCCAAGTGACAGGATGAACATTAAACCGATGAGATTTTTGCTAAATCTAATCCAAATCTTGTCTAAATGGGCTCATTTTCTCAGCGATTTTCACTGAAAAACCTCCCGATTCACATGAAAATTATATAAAATGAAAAATGCATGGATAATTTAAGAAAAATTCCTAAAATCATGTAAAAACTATCATAAATAAAAGCTCCTAAGGTCGGCTAAAGTTTGATGAAATTACCTCACCGGGGATGGTTTTCAGTGGTAGTGAAGATCCAAGCAAGCTCCCGGGTGTGAGAGGAAGCCTTGGAATAAGTTTGAACCTTTGCTTTATTTTGGAACGTTGTGATCACCAACCTTCACTGTATCCTCATCGAAATCCGCTTAGCTTTGATATTTTTCAGTCCAAATGGCTCAAAGGAAGTGGGGGAAGGGATGTTCTTTGCTTGGGGAAGCTCTTGGGAGTTGAATAATGGCAGGAGGAAAAACTTGGAGGATTCTATTTCTTATCTTTTTGGGATGGCCAAAAATCACCATTAAAGTTGATGGGGAGATGGTTGGAGGTGATGGATTAATTAGGGACTTTGGATTTAGCTCCAAAGTCTTTCTTTGGGGATGTGGAGTCAGTCCTCATTGAATGCAAGTGATGGGGATGATTGAATGAGATTGGGTGGAATCTTGTGTGGGAGGATCCATGAGGGATTTGATTAGCTTGGGCTAATTTTGGGCTGATCCCAAGTGGGTTTATGTTGGGGTTGATTAGCTCCCAAGATGTCATGGGTTGGTTTCAAAGGATTTGGCTCAATTTGGGTCATTTGGTCCACATTGGGTCATGTTGGGTCAGGTTAACAAATTGGTTAAATTGGGTCAAACCAAAGCTTATGTTAGGTTCAAATGATGATTTAAAGTATTTTGGTATGATCAATTTGATTTAATTTGGCCTAGAACTGATTTTGGCTCATTTAGAATCAAATGGGTTAAGTTGGTCAAGTTGACCAATTTGACCAAAATTAGCCAAATTGGCTTGGGTTATGGGTCGATTCATGTTCAATTTGGTTTGAATCAATTTTAGATTTAATTTGGATTTAGGCAAGTTAATTTGGCTAAGTGGATCAATTAGGCTAGGTTGGGTTAGGTCTTGCTCAATTGATGGTCAAGGCATGTTCAAACATTGATCATGGGTTGTTGTGAATTAGTGGTTTCAACCAATTTTATGTAGGGTTAGTTTTGGATAGTTTTAGTTCATTTGGGCTAAAGGGTTGACTTGGTTTGACCCAATTCATGGCAATTGGTCATCCTAAGGTGATCAATGGTCATGGTATGAGGCTTGTATGGGCTTGGTTCAATCCAATTTGGGTTGGATTAGAACTTGGCTCAAGAGGGTCCTTTAGGTAACTTTAAGTCAAGTGAGCCTAAGTGGGTCAATTGGCTTGGTTTTGACTTGATTTAAGTTTAGTTGAACTTATATATGTGCCTAGGATTGAAATATAAATTCAATTGAAATCATTTTAGAGTCCAATAGATTTTGGCTCATTTGAAATTTTCAAGTCAAAAGGGCTAAGTTGGGCTTGGCTTGGGTTGATTTGAATTTGGTCTGATGATTGTAGGTTTCATTTATATTTAGATAGGTGATCAAAGGAATAATTAATTCGAGAGAAAATCTATTGGTTTTGACTTGATTTCGATAGAATTTGGCAAAGTTCAAAGAATTAGTTCAAAGGGCTTAGAATGGGTTTTGATTTGATTTGATCATGGGTTGTTGTTATAATGGGTCATATTTAAATCATACAACTAGGGTCTACTTAAAACTATGTGAGTAATATTCAGAAGAAGGACATCATTTTAGATTTGTGGTGGGTTTTGGGGAGCGGTGCATTTTCGCACCGCACCTCTCCCTCATTTGGTAATCGCATTTTGGCCACATTTTGATTGCATTTTTAGGAATCTACGATGAGAGAGCTGCATTTTCCAACTTTATTTGACTACCTACAGTAGTGGCTAGAAAGCTACAATTTGACTTTTATAAAATAAAAAAATTGTATACCCACCACAGCTTCTTCACACAGGTGTTTGTTGTGTAACAGCTCCACCACTACTTTTTCAGAAAGCTGCAACTGCTCCAAATGCACCCTTAGTCTTTGTAACTACCAATCCTTAGGGGAATGCGACACCTACTTGTGATGGGTAGAGATATGTGGTTGGCTCAACTAAAATGAAAAGGTTTGAGACATAATTTAATCTTGAGGTATACTATAGTAATGGTGTGGACTGAGATGACTTTAATTACACTTTCTTCATCTACAACTAACATATACCTTTTTTATTACAAATATTCTTTATTTTATTTTTAGTTTCTATTAAATATCTCATTGTATTGATTGGGAAGTCATTTATGAACTTTCGATCTTCATCACAAAGAGGTGTGTCATGTATGGATGGAGTCTTTTACCTTCATTCTTAAGGTTAAATTTCTTCTATGAGATTGGTCTTCTTTTAGTTTTAGTAAGAATCTACATCTTCTAAGGGTGCACTTTTATTTTGAACAGGTGGTGGATGAGGAAGTCTATTATTTTAAAGATGGTTTAAGATAGCTTGTACATGATTTATCAATTTTCACATTTAGGTTATATAGTTTTTTTTTTGTTTTAATATAATGTTCATGGTCATAAGATCTAAAAAATTAACCATTCGGGTCAAGTTTTTAATATGCTATTAGGAAATTAATTTAAGTTCTATGATATAAATTTTTTTTTATAAAAATTAGAGAGCTCTAAGAGGGAAATATCAATAAATAATATAGAGTAGAAATTAAAATAAATATACAAAAATAAATTAAATTTTATATTAAATGAACTTTTAGTTGAGTTCCCAAGCACTTCTTAAACAATTTAAGCCTTTTAATTTTTTTTTTAGCTTCTAACATATATATACTTACAAGTAATTTTAAATATAAGAAAATATGCTTATAAGCATAAAATTTTGAAGATTATAAATTAATTTAATTCTAATAAATAAACAACTAGTTTCATCATGAATTGTTTAAATATAATAGAAAACAAAATTGTGAAATTTTTTTTTGAATCAAAATAAAAATTTATTATATTCTTAAGTGAATCACTCCCTTGTTAAGGTTTCTCTCTAGATAAAATTTTAAGTTAGGTTCAGAAAAAGAATATCAACCAAAGTTTATAGTGGAGGTCATTAATTAGATTTTATGACAAATGTATAGAGTTATAATAAATATACTTAATATACTAGCTATTTATATGAAATTATTATATTATAAAATAGATTTCTTAATTTTAAACTTGTTGAAATAACTCATAAGCTTATAGAAGTTGTCCAGTATAAACATTTCTCTTTGGTTACCAAAACGTTTTGATCATATATACTCCTCCTTTAGTTTGTTTTAATACAAAATATCATAGTGGTGAGTGCTCTTTTAGTGAGATTAAGGGCTATAACATATTATAAATTTTATTTTAATATTCAAGTAAGCATTTTAGATGGAATGATGAAAGATTAGTAGTATTATAGTGGTAAGAATGTCAAGACTAATTTAAATTTAGCTATATTAAAAGGTGTGCTTATGGACTAGAGTATATGGATATGTTTGGTAAATTTTGTGTGGGTGTTGAGGCATATAGAACATGACTAGGTTTTAATCCTGCCTAACTTAGTTGAAAGCTTTTATGTGAGATTGTAGCGTGGATGCCTATTGACCTCACTTTTAGAGTGAGTTCTCAACTTCCTCATCATAGATCTAGGACTCTTATAGACACTAAGAGCTCTTTAGTCTTAAGACACTTCTTGTGATTATGTGAACACTTAACCTAAGCCTAAAGACTTAGAAGGTTTAGCCATAAGAATAGGTTATGCCTTAGGGACTTAGGAAAACTTGCCTATCCTATGGCCTAAACCAAATCCATGCTTTCATTCTCAAACCAAACCTCAAATTTAAATTCAAATTCCAAATCTAAATCATAAATCAAATTCCAAGCCAAATGATTAAATCCCTTGATCAAACTCTTTCTAAGCCCTTTGATTTCATCTTATGGACTTAGTCTTAACCAAATTCAAATCAATCCCAAATCGATTGATTTTCTCAAATATCAATTCAATCTCAAATCAAATTCCAAATCATAAATTAATTCCAAACCAAAAAATCAATCTCAAATCAAATCTAAGACCAAATTTCCCTCCTAAGTCTTATGAATCACTTTCACAAGCTTAGCCAAATATCAATCCAAATTATCCCAAACTCAATTGATTTATTTATAAATCAATTGGTCCTTCATTTATATTCATAAATATAAATGAAATCCACCCTCCAATGACCTAAATCAAATCAAACTAAATAGGTTTCCTTTCTTAGCCCTTTTGACTTACACCCATAAGTTTAATAAAATTTGCTTCCAATCACTCCAAACTCAAGTGATTTTCTCATGAACCATTTATATTTTAATTTATATTCCCAAATATACATGAAATATACATCCAAATAGCCAAAACCAAATCCAAAATTAAGCCAAAATCCAAATCAAGCCTTTTTAACCAAATCCTTGGACTTGGCCAAATCCTTGGACTTGGCCAAATCCTATCCAAACCAACTCAAAATCCATGGGTTTCTTCATGAATCAATCATTCCTTCAATCACTCATCCAAATATAAACATAAACTACAATTATCAAGCCAAATCAAGTCAACCCAAATCAAACCCAAGTTAGCCTTTTTGACTTGAAAATTTCAAATGAGCCAAAATCCGTTGAACTCCAAATTGATTGAGGTTGGATTTATATTTCAATCTTAGGCTCACACATGAGTTCAACTAAACTTGAATCAAGCCAAAACCAAGCCAATTGACCCATTTAGGTCCATTTGACCCAGTGACCTAAAAGACCTTTTTGAGCCAAGATTTAATCCAACCCAAATTGGATTGAACTAAGCCCATCCAAATCTGATATCATGATCAACAATCATCCTAGGTTAAATAATTATCTTGAATTGGGTCAAACCAAGTCAACCTAGTCCTTTGACCAAGTCAACCTTTAGCCCAAATGAAATCTAAACTAGCCAAACTGCATCATAAATTAAATTGATTACAACCAATGGCTCAAGTTCATTCCAAATTGATTATTGAGCTTGACCAAAGCTATAATTGAGCCCAAGTTGACCAATTGGTAAACCTAACCCAACTTATTCAAAATTGACCTAAAAGGTCAAATTGGCCAAACTTCAAATTAAATTCAAATTGATTCAAACCAAAGCCTACAATCATTTTCAATTAACCAATTGAACTTGAACCAACACCCAACCCAAGCCAATTTGGTAAATTTGGTCAACTTGATCCATTTGATCTATATGAATCCAAAAGAGCCAAAATCAAATCCAAAATAAATTGAACCAAACCAATGACACCAATACACTCCAAATGGTCATGTGAACTTGACCTAACCCTTGCTTTGACCCAATTTGACCAATTGGTCAACTTGACCCAACCTAACCTAATTTGACCTAAATAGGTCAAATCAAGCCAAATCAAACCAAATGAACCCGAAATCACTTGAAATTTGGGCTAACCCACTTTTAACTCATTTCAAATCTGCCTAAATCAATTTCATAGCCAAATGATTAATTTGCCCTTGGGTCTAGGGCTTCCCATGAGATAAGACACTTGTACTTTTGGTTATTTCCTCCCTTTGGCCACTTGGTACCCATTCATTGGTCCACTTAGGTACCAAGGACCCTGGTTAACCTGACCCAAGGGTAGTTGGGTCGGCTATGATTTATGGGGTGGTGAAATCACCTCCCCATTCTCATTAGAGCACTTGGCATCAAGGACACCCACTTCCTTTGCCATGACAGTCGCCTCCCACCCTTCCTCCACTCATGAGAGGCCAAATAGAATAATTATTTGCCAGCCCCGACCTCCCTATCACAACCATTGATCCAAAAAGCCAAAATAACCATTATCGTCCTGTTGGTTTAAAATTTCTACAAGGGAGTCGCCTTTCAAATCTGTGGGGAGAAAAGAAAGAGGAACCCTTATAAAAATTCATCTCTTTAGGACGTCACGTAGATCCGTAGATGTGCTTATTCAGGTGATCAAGTACATCATCAAGGAAATCATGTACTATCTCAAAAGACTGAAGTCACTACCCTTTAATGGACCTAATCACCTCAATAAGGACTCTTAAGGATGATGAGTCTGCATATGTACCAGAGATTCTTCCCGTACTTTACATGAAAAGTAAAGTAGGGTTTATTTTAAACCGGGTTCATTAAGTTCCCTATAGGGGCAAGCCCGCATAGTTAATTACATCCTAAGGGACGACATCCTTGATTAAGATAAATGATCATTGTCTTTGAAGATTTCAACAGAAAAGGACTATCAATCGATTGGTTTATGTTTGAAGATCAAATGAGATTGATCAAAAGAGGGAGTTATTATCGAAGCCAAAATGGAAGATAAGTAGGAGATACTCATGATGTTAGGAAACCTAGCGAGCATCTTAAACTATCCTATAGTTGGGCTTTATATTTTTGAAAATTGATTTAGTTTGTTTGAGTTATATTTTTCATTAGAATTTTAGGACTTAAGATTCATTAACACAATATTAAAGAAATTCCTAAGAGGTGAGAAATTATGCTTATGGCCCATAAGAGGGAGAAACAATCTCAGAATCTAAATCTAGGGAGCTTCGGCGAGGGCCGAAAGCATAACCTAAATCTAAGGCGAAAATGTGTAATTGATTTGCCTCCATAAGAGAGGACAAACCACCCAACAGCTTGGACTTACAACTGCCTGGGGTTGGCCGCCAACTAACTCCTCCTATGCTTTTAAATACATTATGCAAGATAGCCAGGCTATTTTTATTTAGAAAGAGACTAAATCCTTAAACTCACTCCCTAAAGAGACTAGATCATGTAAAGGGACATGCTTCAAATGACCTAAATCTATTATAATTCAAATTTAAATTTTTATTTTTAGTTTGGAAAATTATTTTGACTTAGGTTAATAGGATTTTTATGACTAATGCATGAGAAAGAAGATTATTGGCCAAAATTAGTGAGGAGGGAGGAGGTGAGTTTCCACCAGGACTCTCAATGGTCAAGCCGAGTTCTCTGGTAAAGGTGGAAGCCCTCCAATTAAGAGTGAAATAAGATGCATTTGTGCATGATATTATAAAGAAATGCTCATCCAACTAAGGGGTTGCTAATTCTTCTATCTTGATTTTAAACCTAAGCTTTAGGTGAGTCTATGAGTTATTTAATTTTCATTTGGATTGTTAAGTTAGGTAAAATATTTATTTTTCCCTAAAGAGTCTAATCCACATCCAGGCCATACATAAAGCAAGGAAGAAACTAGGAAAATAATGCCACTTAATGCAAAAGATAAATAAATTATCAATCAATTTATAAAGCTAATCACAAAAAGAAACATGTCCGTTGTGGTCGAGCACCACCGCACAAATCCAAAAATATCAAATGTGGGTAGCCAAGATCTACCATTATACAACTCAGATTACAATTGAATTAAATTACAATTAAGCAAGGAATTCATTGTTATGGGGGTCTTCAAGCTTTATTCTTCTTTCTTCTTCTTTTCTTCTTTGGTTCCTTCTTGTGGATGGTTGGATGGTGGATGCTCCAAGGCTTAACATGGTGCATAAGATAGGATCTTATGACCAATGCTTATCCTAATCCCTATAACAATCATTCCAAAATCCTAATTATACAAATTTTTGCATGAAAAGGAAAAGTGGAAAGCTAACTAACACCTACAAAATAAAGGTTAGCTAAAACACACCACACAAATCCCAAGTATGTATATTGAACTTATCACCCCACACATGGGTGACTAAGTCCACCTGACCTATAGATTATGCTTAGGGTATAAAACGCAAGCAAAAGTATTTATATTTTTTTTGATAGCTTAAGCTCAATCCCTACAAAAATTGTTAGACTAAAGACATCGTACCATTCATTCTACGAGCATACACCTTACCATATAGTCTAAAACATATATTACAAAATAAAACAAACATCAAACCATGCACCGACCTAACCTAAGGATATAAGTGGTGACAGAGGCTAATGTGTGTGCTTTAAAGGTTTGTGTGGTATGCTTAGCTAGGGCGTTAGGTTCAAATTTTCTAAGTGTGAAGAACATGTTCAACTTAGAGGAGGGTTTCATTTAAGTTGTTTAAGTGTTTTGGGTTGATTTTATTTCATGTTTTGATTTGGTTTAAGTGGATCCTACAATTAGTTACTAAGTTATGAAGAGAGGGAAAGAAAAGAGAACTTCTCTTTCGTTCCCTAACCTAAGTAATTTCTAAAGTAGATTCACATTTTAGTTTCATTTAGGTGAATGTTTTGATTAAATATTTTAATTAATCCAAAGTTTAGATGAACTCTAAACAAACCTATTCAAAAAGAAAGACATTTTAAGATTAAGTAAAATGAATCAAAATTTACATAACACACATTACTTCATTTCCTTCCCCACATATATAACATGCATATGGATGGACCCTAAGCATATTTATACATGCATGTTGACATCATTTTTAGAATGAGCTCTCAACTCCTCCATCTTAGATATAGGACTTCTCTTACAATTTAAGAGTTCTTTAATATTAAGACACATCTAGTGATTAGGTGGACACTCACCTAGCCGTAGAAGACTTAAGAGAGTTAGCCATAGGCATAGGTCATGCCTTAGGGGTGTTAGGAAAATTTCCTACCCTTTGGCTTAAACCATTCCTCACTTTCCTTCTTTCAAGTCAAACTCCAAATCAATTCTATTTGATTTTCTTCAAACTCAAATCAATTCCATGATTGAAAACAATGATTGAAACTCATGATCAAAATTTATCAAAAATTCCTAAGTTCAAATTTTCTAAGTCCTTAACCCTTTTTTAAGGACTTAGCTAAAATCATGATCAAAACCTATTCAAAGCTATGAGATTTTATCATAATCCATTTATATTTTTATTTATATATTCTCATATATAAATGAAATATAAATTCAAACTCATCAAATCAAATTCAAAATTACAAATCAATTCATGAAATTTTCTTAAGTCCCTTTAATTTTCCATTAAAGGACTTAGCCAAAATCAACCCTAAACCTTGATCAAACTTATTCAAATCCTTGGGATTTTCTCAAAATTTATTTATATCCTCATTTATATTCTCATATATAAATGAAATATAAATATAAATCAATTAAATCGAACTCAAAAATTAAATTTTAAATTTAAATTGCTTGAAATTCCCTTAAATCTCTTAATTTTCCATTAATGGATTTAACCTAAACCTTGATCAAACTTATTCAAACTCATGAGATTTGCTCAAAACCTATTTGTATCCTCATTTATATTCTCATATATAAATGAAATATAAATATAAAAAAAATCAAATCAAATCTAAATATCAAATTTCAAATTAAAAATTTCTTTAAATCCTTTAAATTCCCTTTAATGGATTTTATCCAAATCATGATTAAACCATTTCAAAATTTTGAAATTTTCTCATGATCAATTTATACTCTCATTTATATTCACATAATAAAATGGAATATAAATTCAAACAATCAAAACCCATTCCAAAAATCAAACTCAAACCAAATCAAAATCAAATATAAGCCTTTCAAGCCAAAATCTTGAACTTAGCCAAATCAATTTCAAATCAAGCCAAAATCTTGATTTTCTCTCATGGTTCAATCAATCCTATAATCATGAGCTCATATATAAATCCAAACCTCAATCACTCAATCAAAACCCAAATCAAAAATCAAACCAAAAACTCCTTCATATTCTTCCTTTGAATATGAAATTTTCAAATGGATCAAAACCCGTTTGACTTCAAACCACTTGTAAATGGATTTATATTTCAACCTAAGTCCATATACAAGATTAATCAACTTCAAATCAAGCTTTGACCAAGCAATTTGACCGACTTAGGCTCAGTTAACCTAAAGTGACCTAAAGTACCCTTATGAGGCAACTTTTGATCCTAACCAAATTGGAATGAACCAAACTCATATACCCCTCTCATCATGATCAACAATCATCATGGGATGATCAATCAATCAAATTGGGTCAAACCAAGTCAAACCTAAGGGTTGACCAAGTCAACACTTAACCTAAAATGAAACCTTACATAACCAAATTCCACCACAGGCCAAATTGATTGAAACCATTGATCTAAGTTTACTCATGACCTATGTTTGAACTTGACCAAGCCAACATTTGAGCCTAACCTAACTCAATTGGCCCACTTGACCCAAGTTGACCCTTTTTTACTTAAAGGGCCAAAATGTGTCAAAACTTGATCTAAGCAAAATTGATTAAAACCAATGGGTCAAGTCCATTCGAAATCACTTATGGAACTTGTACAAAGCCTCAATTGGCCAACTACCTACCAATTGACCCCAACATGACCTAAAGGGGTCATGTTGAGCCAAAATTGAACTTAACCCAAATTGATTGGAAACAAAGATACCAATCACTCCATATGACTAACCTAAACCTACTGACCTCTCAAATAGGTCAAATGTCAAATAGGTCAACTTTGACCCATTTGACCTAAATGAAGTCATATGAGCCAAAACCAAATAGCAAATTAAACCAAACCAAAGACATTTCAAAACATTTCAAATGGTCATATGAACTTGAACCAACCCTTGGTTTGACCCAATTTAACTTTGACTCAAGTTGACCCATTTTAACCTAAATGGGTCAACGTGAGCCAAACCCTATCAAATGGATTCCAAATCCAATGAAACTTGGCCAAACCTATTTTCTCAACATACCAAACATGTCCAAAGTGAAAAATAGCAAAATAATCATTTTACCCCTAGGCCATAGAACAAATTTTGGCCTATCCCATGGGTATTTTGGTCAACCCTCTTCACAATCACTTGAGACTTTCCTAAAAGCTCAAGGGGACATAGTGATGAGTGGTGCACCCAACCCAATGGGTTTAGGTAAGCCCATTTGGTCCCTAGACCAAACTTGACCCCTTAGCCTAAAAGTTAGTATTTCAAACTTCCTCTCAAGCTCAATTCAAGCACATGGGAAGTTGGCATTCCTCTTCCCAAACCACCATGCATGTGCACACTCAAACAACCAAAATAGCTCACTCCATATGCTCAATTAGATCAAAATGGCATGGACATTGCCAGCCGTCCGATCCTTCAAGGGGGAGATATACTCCCCCTAATTTACTTATATTTTCATTAAATCAAGGTCGATTGAGTGAGAGAGAGTCAGAGGAGCCATTTGCAAGTGATCCTAAGCTTCCTAAAGGGGAATTCAATTTCCATCTTCTCAATTTTCTCCACTTGAAAACAAGGGAGGTCCATTGAAGACCCAATTTTTTCCCCACTCCAAATTAATCCAATTGCTCTTGCACACTCCATCAGAGGGTCTAGTCGAGTTTGTCTAAGCTCTCTCTGAAGTTCTAAAGGTAAGGGGAGACCTAGCTTGATCAAAGCCGAAAAGGAATTGAGGAGGAGTTGGTCTATAGAGCTCTACACTAAACCTCAAGTGCTCAAAACTTCAACAAGGCTTCATCTCAACCAGAAGAAGCTCCTCCAAGGGAATCGAGCACCGGTGATCACCTCTGATGAGGTTAGTGATTTTTCGAGCTCAATTCTCATATGTGTTGGTCCTTTGTGAAGTGAACTTTAATTTCATAGGATATTAGTCATTGGATGTACTGGTAATTGCATGATGATGTGGGCTAAATTCTAGCCTAATGCGAGCTCAATCGAGCTCGGATCAAAGCCAAGAAGGTGGATGGATCTCATTCCCCCTGAGCTTTGGCAGGGATGAATCTCTGGTCGTCCATCCGCGTGGTTTGGATGGATGACCGAGATTATTCCCACGTTTATATACCCATTATCAATTTTATAAATCGCAAGGAGATCTTTGGCTATTCGATCTTTGATCGGATGACAAAGATAAAAAGCGCGTGCACCGCCATCCACCTTTTCGATGTGATGCTTAAGTGAGTGGCTCATGGCATGATGCGTGTAAAGTGCACTGACTGCCGCCACCACGCGTCGTGCCGTGAGCTGAGTATAATTAGGGATTAGTTAATTACCTAATTAATTACTAATTAATCCTTGGAACTTCAAAATTTTATAACTCTTCATAGAAAAATCAGAATAATAAAAGAAAAAATGCAATGGAAAGATAATTTCATCTAGAATATTTTAAAAATGATTTCAAAGTATTTTGAATTACCTTTTTCCTCTGAATTTGGGTTTCTTTGGGAATCTTAATTAGCTAATTATCCTTTAATTAGTTCATCAATTAATCTCAAACTTCTAGGGTTTAGTTTAGGGGATGCCATCTGCCTCCCCTAATTTTCTTGAGATTTATTGAAGGCTCAATTGGGGAAATTGCTACTTCATTCCTTAATTACTCCCTTCATGTAATTAAGGGTAATTAAGATGTGATTAGTGGATTTACCCTTTGATTAAGTTTGATTAAGGTCAAATCCAATGACTAGGGGTTTTATGGAATAATTTTAGGTCATTTCCCCTGAGCTATTCTTTAAACCCCCTTTTCTTTCCTTAATCCTCTCTTAATTAAGGGTTTAATTCATTAATTATCCCTTTAAACAATTTTTAAAGTTTCTAAAAAGTTTCAAAACTTAATTAATCTACCTTGGGTAGATTCTTAGGTGTTTAATAGCCTAAGTTTAATTAAGGAAATTAAAACCCCTTTCATAAGTATAAAAGGGTGTTTTCAAAGTACTTAAGCTAAACCCCTTAGCTTAATTAACTTTTAATTGTGAGCCAAATTGTGTTAGGACTTTTCATTATTAGGTGCATTGCAAATTTAAATACCTTGTGGGCTTTATGTCATCTCATTGGCTCATAATTACTTAGCTAATTTTTCTAAGGTGGTGTAGGTAAGGGTTAATTAAGCCATTTAATTTATACCTTAACCTAATCAATGCTTAAAAATGGATTTAATTATATAAAAATTAAATAAAAATAGAAAACACATGTGGGAATGGGTTAAGAACAACAAACACTTCTCACCTTTTCAAAATTAAATCAAACTTCAAACTAAACAAAAATTATTTTGAAATTCACTTTGATTTATTTTGAATTTTCTTATTCCATAAGAATGACTTTAGGATTTAAGTAAAGTGACTTTTTTTACACGCTTTCATTGCTTTGGATCTTTCTCAACATGTTTAGTTGTATTCCACATGATTTATGCATTATAATTTCATGTTTTAAATTTTAAAATAAAAATTGTTCACTTTATGTCAAATGTGTATGTGTTGGTTAAAGTAAAATGTGAGTGGCTATTATCAGTACTAAATCCAAAGTATTTTCAAAACCTATAAATGAAATTTCAAATCTAAAAGTGTGATATTAATATCTTAATTATAAGCTTGCATGTGATTGATTTTAAAGTAATATTTAGTGTAGCCTTTCCTTCCTTTCTTATATTAGCATAATTTTGAATAGGAGTTGGTAAGATGTAGGGTTCGTTTGAAAAGAACCCAACACTTACTTAATTCTATACCCTATTCATCCCTATGCCATCATCTAAGAAGGATTGCCTATACTTACATGAATAAATTGCATAAACAAAAAAATGAAATTATTAAACAACTTTTGCATATTCCTTCTTCATTTCATTTCTTTTATATGCATGTTTGTACTTAAGGAAAGTTGTATATTAGTATGGACAATCCTGAGGTTACGAGGCTTTAAGTAGCCCTAAGTAGGTCTTGTACCTTACACCTCTGGTTAATAATGTTGCTGTACTCACTTATGCCTTTCTTACTTTCATGTATGTATGTGAAATTTTGGATAAAGAAAACCTTTTCTACTTAGAAAAAATTATGCATATTCAACTTCTAAATTTTCTTAAATGGATTACTTAGCATGCATCATAAAGTGTGTTAACTACTCATATTTGCATGCATAGATATGCTTAGGATCCATCCGTATGCATGTTATATATATTAGGAAAGAAATGAAGTAATGTATGTTATGTGAATTTTGATTCATTTTATTTAATCCTAAAATGCCTTTCTTTTTGAATAGGTTTGTTTAAAGTTTATCTAAACTTAGGATTGATTAAAAGATGTAATCAAAACATTCACCTAAATGAAATTAAAATGTGAACTTACCTTAGAAATTACTTAAGGATTAGGTAAGGAAAGAGAAGTTCCCTTCTCTTTCCCTCTCTTTATAACTTAGTAATTAATTGTAGGTTTCACTCAAACCAAATTAAAACTTAAAATAAAAATAACCTGAAACACTTAAACAACTTAAATGAAACCCTCCTCTAAGTTGAACATGTCCTTCACACTTAGAAAATTTTAACTTAAAGTCCTAAGCTAAGCATACCACATAAACCTTCAAAGCACACACATTAGCCTAAGTCACCACTTCTAGCTTTAGGTTAGGTCGGTGCATGGTTTGATATTATGTTTTCTTTTGTGATGAATGTTTTAGACTAGATGTTAGGGTGTATGATTGTAGAATGAATGGTAGGACATGCTTAGTCTAACTATTCTTTTCTGTAGGGGATTGTGTTTAAGGGGCGCTATCATAGATAAAAATATAAATGCTTCTTACTTGCAGGTGTTTATACCCCTTTGCATAATCCATAGGCCAGGTGGACTTAGTCACCCATGTGTGGGGTGATGAGTCCAATACACATGATTAGGATTGGTGTAGTGTGATTTAACTAAACTTTATTTTGCAGGTGTTAGTTAGATTTCCATTTTTTCCTTTTCATATAAAAATTTGTATAATTAGGATTTTGGAATGATTTATTATGGGAATTAGGATGAGCATTAGTCATAAGATTCCATCTCATGCACCATGTGAAGCCTTGAAGCATCTACCTTCCAACAATCCAAAGGTGGAACTAAAGAAGAAAAAAAAAAGAAGAAAGAAGAAAAGAAGAAAGAAGAATAAAGCTTGAAGACCCCCATAATAATGAATTCCTTTGCTTAAATTGTAATTCAATTCATTTGTAATCCTGGTTGTATAAGGCTATAGCTCGGCTACCCATATTTGATATTTTCAAGTTTGTGTGGTGGTGCTCTACCACAAATGACCATTTATTATTTTTGCGATTAGTTTTATAAATTATTTGATCATTTGTTTAGTTTTTGCATTAAGTGGCATGCTTTTCCTAGTTTCTTCCTTACTTTATGTATGGCCTAGATGTGGATTAGGCTCTTTAGAGTAAAATAAATCTTTTACCCAACTGAACAACTCAAATTAAAATTTAACAACTCATAATCTCACCTAAAGTTTAGGATTAAAATCAAGATAAAAGAATTAGCAACCCTTTATCTGGATGAGCATTTCTTTATAATATCATGCATAAATGCATCTTATTTCACTCTTGATTGGAGAGTTTCCATCTTTGCCAGAGAACTCGGCGTGACCTTTGAGGGCTTTGGTGGAAACTTACCTCATACCATCTCACTAATTTTGGCCAATAATCTTCTTTCTCATGCATTAGTCATAAAAAGCCTATTAGTTTGAGTCAAAATGATTGTCCAAAATAAAAATAAAATGAAATTTAAAATGCATTAGATTTAGGTTATTTGAAGCATGTCCCTTTACATGATCTAGTCTCTTTAGGGAGTGAGTTTAAGGACTTAGTCTCTTTCTAAATAAAAATAGTCTAGCTATCTTGTATAAGCATGAAGACTTGCCTACATGTATTTAAAATCATAGGAGGAGTTAGTTGGAGGCCACCCCCAGGCGATTGTAAGTCCGAGCTATCGGGTGATTTGTCCTCTCTTGTGGAGGCAAACCAATTACCCATTTTCATCTTAGATTTAGGTTTTCTTTCAAGCTGGATTTAAGGTTCATAGGTTTCTTCCCTCACCTCTTAGGCATTTCCTTAATTTTGTGTTACGGAATCTTAAGTCATAAATTTTTAATAGAAAATGCAACTCAAACAAATTAAATCAATTTCTAAAATGTAAAGCCCAACTATAGGATAGTTTGAGATGTTCGCTAGGTTTTCTAGCATCGTGAGCATCTCCTACTTATTTCCCATTTTGGTTTCGATAATAACTCCTTCTTTTGATCAATCCCATTTTGATCTTCAAATACAAACCAATCGATTGATAGCCCTTCCCTATTGAAATCTTTAGAGACAACGGTCATTTACCTTAATCAAGAGTTTTCCTAAGGGATCATGTCCTTTAGGATGTAATTAACTATGGGGGCTTGCTCCTAGAGGGAACTTAATGAACCCTATTTAAAATAAACCCTACTTTAATTTTCCATGTAAAGTAGGGAAATAATCTCTGGTACATATGCAGACCCATCATCCTTAGGAGTCTTTATTGAGGTGATTGGTTCCATTAAAGGGTAGTGACTTCTATCTTTCAAGATAGTACACTATACTTTGATGACATATATGATCACCTGAATAAGTACATCTATGGATCTGTGTGGCATCTTACTAAGATAAATTTCTATAAGGTCTCTACTTTCTTTTCTCCATAGATTTGAAAGGTGACTCCCCAATAGGAATTTATTCACCACAATGCAAATGAGAGTATTTAACACACTTTATGATGCATGCTAAGTAATCCATTTAAGAAAATTTAGAAGTTGAGTATGCATGATTTTTCTTAAGTAGAAAGAGTTTTCCTTATCTAAATTTTCACATACATACATGAAAATAAGAAAGACATAAGTGAGTACAACGCCATTGTTAACCAAAGATGTAATGTACAAGACCTACTTAGGGCTACTTAAATTCTCACTATCTCGGGGTTGTCCTGACTAATAGACCACTTTCCTTAAATACAAATATATATATAGAAGAAATGAAATAGAAAAGGAATATGCAAAAGTTGTTTAATAGATTCATTTTTTCTTATGCAATTTATGTATGCAAGTATAGGTAACCCTTATTAAATGATAGCATAAGGATGAATAGGGTATAAAATTAAGTGCTGGGTTCTTTTCAAATGAACCCTTCATCTTACCAACTCCTATTCAAAACTATGCTAACATAAGAAAGAAATGAAAACCTAGGCTAAGCATACCTTTATAATCTATCACATGCAAGTTTATAATTAAAGTATAAGTAACACACTTTCAAATTTGTATTTGATTTATATATTTTGAAAATAATTTTGATTTAGTAGTGATAATAGCCACTCATATTTCTACTTTAGCCAACACATGCAAATTGACATAAAATAAATAATTTCATATTAAAATTTGAATTTCAAAACTATGAATGCATGAAATCACATGGCATGCAACTTAACATGGTAGGGAAAGATTCAAGGAAATGAAAACATGTAAACAAACTCACTACACTTAAATCCTAAAGACATTCTTATAGAATAAGAAAATTTAGAATAAATTAAAGTGAATTTCAAACTAATTTTTGTTTAGTTTGAAGTTTGATTTAATTTTGAAAAGGAGAGATGAGTTTGCTGTTCCTAACCCATCCCCACATATGTTTGATATTTTTGTTTAATTTTTAGGTAATTAGATCAATTTTTATGTGTTAATTAGGTTAAGGTATGAATTAAATAACTTAATTAACCCTTACCTACACCACCTTAGAAGAATTAACTAAATAATTATAAGCCAATGAGATGACATATCTAATTACTCTAACTAAGCCTTCAATAAATCCCAAGAAAATTAGGGGAGGTAGAGGTCATCCCCTAAAACTTACCCAAGATATTTGAGATTAATCAGAGGCCTAATCAAAGTGTAATTAGCAAAATACACTTTCCAATAAAACCCAAATTAAAAAAAAAACATAATTCAAAACTCATTAAAATTAATTTTAAAATATTCTTGGTTTAATTATCTATCCATAGAATTTTATTTCTTATTTTCTGAGTTTTCTAGAGAGAGTTATAAATTTTTGAAGTTCTCTAAGTGAATTAGGAATTAATTAATGCATTTTATTAATTCCTAACTAATCTCTGGCTCACGGCGCGACCCGTGGCGGCGGCGGTCAGCACGCTTTACATGCATCATTCTGTGAGGGGGTAACTTAAGTTGTCACCTCATAAACAGTGATGGTGGTGCACGCGCTTTAATCCTCTCATGTTCGATCTCCCTACATTTTAAAAAGGGTAAATAGATTTCTAAACATGCTGAATAATCTCAGTCGTCCATCTAAAATGCATGGATGGATGGCTGAGATGATCTAAGTTCTTCCCCTTGATAAAAAAAGATCGTCCATGATCAAGGGGAAGATCCAAGCTCGATCTAGCATGGAATCAAATCAAATTCAACCCACACCATCTAAAGACAGAGAGCGGAAAATCCAATGGTAAAAACTTGATGGGGTAAAAATTTCTTTCACAAAGCTCCACACCACATTGAGTTTAGTGATCAAAAAATCCCATACCTCACCAGAGGTGATCACTGACGCTTGATTCCCTTGAAGAAGCTTCATCTGGTTGAGGCGAAGCTTTGCTGAGAGTATGAGCACTTGAGGTTGAGTGGATCAATGTACGAACCAACTCCTCCTTGCTTGAGCTTCAACTTTGATCCAATTGGGCTCTTCTTTGTGGGAACTCAATAGAAGCTTAGAGTTGACTTGACCCTCTAGATGAAGTGTGTAAAAGATTGGAAGAAAGTTGTGAGGAAGAGGCTAATGGATTGAGCTCCCTCCCTTATGCAAAAGAAATGGGGAATCCTCTCTAAAGCTTAGGAAGGCTCTCGATGATTGCTTTGAGTTCCTTAGCTTCAATTGAGGAGGGCAAATGAATTGAATTGAGGGGGGGGAGTATATCTCCCCTTGAAGAAGAGGCCGGATGATCTGCCATTTTTTCATCTAATTGATCATATTGGGAGGGTTGTTTGCTCTATTTTGAGTGTGTACATGGTCGATTTGATCCAAGGAGTGGATTACCAACCTCCCATGTGCCTTAATTTGAGCTTAAGAGGGAGTTTGAAAGTTCAATTTTGAGCTAAAGGGCCGAGTTTGGTCTAGGGACCAAATGTGATGACCCAAACTCATTGGGTTGGGTGCACCACTCATCACTAAGTCCCCTTGAGCTTTTAGGAAAGTCTCAAGTGAATGTGAAGAGGGTAAGACCAAATTACCCATAGATCAAGCCAAAATTTATTCTATGGCCTAGGGGTAGGATGATCATTTTACTATTTTCTCACTTTGGACATGTTGGGTATGTGGAGAAACTAGGTTTGACCAAGTTTCATTGGATTTGGAATCCATTTGATAGGGTTTGGCTCATGTTGACCCATTAAGGTCAAAATAGGTCAACTTGGATCAAGTTGACCAATAGGAAAAATTGGGTCAAACCAAGGTTGGGTCAAGTTCATATGACCATTTGAAATGTTTTGGTGGCTTAGGTTCGATTCAATTTGGTATATATTTGGTTTTGGCTCATATGACTTCATTTAGGTCAAATGGGTCAAGTTGACCTATTTGACCCATTTGACCTTTTTGAGGTAGGTCAAGGGTAGGTTTAGGTTAGGTTAGTCATATGGAATGGATTTGTATCTTTGTTTCTAATCAATTTAGGTTAAGTTCAATTTTGGCTAAGCATGCCCCCTTTAGGTCATGTTGGGTCTAAGGTCAATTGGGCTAGGTTAGGTCTAGTTGGCCAATTGAGGCTTTGGTCAAGTTCCACAAGTCATTTGGAATGGACTTGATGCATTGGTTCCGATCAATTTTTCTTTGATGAAGTTTTGACACATTTTGGCCCTTTAGGTCAAAATGGGTCAACTTCGGTCAAGTGGGCCAATTGGGCTAAGTTAGGCCCAAAGGCTGGCTTGGTCAAGTTCAAACATAAGTCATTAGTGAACTTAGATAAATGGTTTCAATCAATTTGGCTTATGATGAAGTTTGGCTATGTAAGGTTTCATTTTAAGTTAAGTGTTGACTTAGTCAACCCCTAGGTTTGACTTAGTTTGACCCAATTTGATTGATTGATGATCCCATGATAATTTTTTATCATGATGAGAGGGATATATGAGTTTGGTTCAATCCAATTTAATTAGGATCAAAAGTTGGCTCATAAGGGTACGTTAGGTCACTTTGGGTCAAGTGAGCCTAAGTCGGTCAAATGGCTTGATAAAAGCTTGATTTGAAGTTGGTTGATCTTGTATATGGACTCATGATTGAAATATAAATCCTTTTACAAGTGGTTTGAAGTCAAATTGATTTTGATCCATTTGAAAATTTTATATTTAAAGGAAGAATATGAAAGGGTTTTGGGTTTGATTTTTGATTTGGGGTTTGATTGAATGATTGAAGTTTGGATTTATATGCTCATGATTGTAGGGTTGATTGAATCTTGAGAGAAAATCAAGGGTCATGAATTGAAGTTGATTTGGCAAAGTTCAAGAGTTTGACTTGAAAGACTAAGATTGGATTTTGAATGGATTTGAGCTTATTTTTGGAATTGGTTTTGATTGTTTAAATTTATATTTCATTTATATATGTGAACATAAATGAGAATATAAATTGATATTGAGAAAATTTCTAGGATTTGAAGTGGTCTAATCATGATTTAGGTTAAATCCATTAAAGTGAATTTAAAGGATTTAAGGAAATTTTTAAATTGAAATTTAATTTTTGAATTGGATTAGATTGATTTATATTTATATTTCATTTATATATGAGGATATAAATGAGAATATAAATAATTTTTGTGAAAATTCCATAAGTTTGAATATGTTTGATCATGATTTAGGTTAAATCCATTAAAAGGATTTAAAGGATTTAAAGGAGTTTTAAATTGGAATTTAATTTTTGCCTTTGATTTGATTGATTTGAATTTATATTTCATTTATATATGTGCATATAAATAAGAATATAAATGAGGCATGAGAAAATCTCAAAGGTTTGAATAGTTTTGATCAAGATTTAGGCTAAGTCCATTACTGAAAAATTAATGACTTAAGGAAAATTTCAACGATTTTAAATTTGGAATTTAATTTTTGAGTTGGATTTAATTAATTTATATTTATATTTTATTTATATATGTGAATATAAATGAGAATATAAATAAGTTTTGAGAAAATCTCAATGGTTTGAATAGGTTTGATTTTGGCTCAGTCCTTTAATGGAAAATTAAAGGGACTTAAGAAAAGTTTCATGAATTGATTTGGAATTTTGAGTTTAGTTGGATTGATTTGAATTTATATTTCATTTATATATGTGAATATAAATGATAATATAAATGAATTATGAGAAAATGTCAAAGATTTGAATTGGCTTTAGATCATGATTTTGGTTAAGTCCTTAATAAAGGATTAAGGACTTAGGAAATTTGAACTTAGGAATTTTGATGGATTTTGGTCATAGGTTTCAATCATAGATTTCAATCATGGATTTCAATCATGGAGTTCAATCATGGAATTGAATCATGGAATTGATTTGAGTTTGGAGAAAATCAAATAGAATTGATTTGGAGTTTGACATGAAGGAGGAAAGTGAGGAATGGTTTAAGCTAAGGGCAGGAAGTTTTCCTAACACCCCTAAGGCATGGCCTATTCCTATGGCTAACTCTTCTAAGTCTTCTAGGGCTTGGTTGGAGTGTCCACCTAATCACTAAATGTGTCTTAAGACTAAGGAACTCTTAAAGTCTAAGAGGAATCTTATACTTAAGATGGAGGGGTTGAGAGCTCATTCTAAAAATGAGGTCAACACATCCGATCCAAAGAATGAGGGGGTATACTCCCCTCATTCTCACTCAAAACAATAGACACACACTCGATTCAACCCTACCACACTCTCCTCTCCTTCCTAGAGCCATTTCCACTATTTCTCGAGCTCCCCACTATTCCCTCTCTCAGTTTTACATGAAATCAAAACAGAGGATGATACCAGTGATCGCCATTTCTTCATTTCGCAACCAAAGTGAAATTAACTTTGCACGCACCATCCTTGGACCTAGACGAGCTGAAATAAATAACCTCCTGTCACCTCCGATCATTGAAAATTGGATTTTGAGCAAGGCCGATCACTTACGTGTCGTGGGTTGGTCTTTCAAGTGATCTACACTAAATCAAAGCTCGTGCGGCTCAACAAGGCTTCATTTCTACCTAACGAAGCTTCCTCAATCGTTAGTACCACCGGTCATACGCTCCGGTGAGGTATGCCATTGAAACTGAGCTTAAGCTTAAAATAGGTTGGTCCTTTGTGAAGAAAAGTTCTATGTCGTACAATTTCCACTATTGGATGTGTTTGTTGTGCTTCCCCAAAGGTGTGGGATTGATTTAATCTCCATTCGAGCTCGGGTGAGCTCGGTCGGGTGACGATCGACGGATGGTCTCCATCTCTCACTACTCGGGAGGAGACAGATCACAGACTGTCCATTCCGCATGATTGGAATGGACGGTTCTGATCTGATCACGCTTAGATCCGTTGATTTAATCCTTTAATCCATACATTGAATCGTGGCCATCCGATCTTAGATCGGACGGCTCACATGAAAACGTGTTCCATCGCCGTCCGTGTTGGCATTCGATGTGACAACTTAAATAACCAATCCCATCATGCCACATGAAAAGTGCGCCGCGTCAGCTGCCACGTGGCGTCGACTGGATTAGGGGGTTAGTTAGGTTAATTAAACCATTTTTAAAGCTCAAACTTTAAAAATTCATAACAAATTGTAGAAAAATCCAAAAAACACAAATGAGGGCTCATTTTAAAGGAATTTTAAAGGGGAATCCATTAAAATTATTATGAATAAATTTTGAATAGTAATTTTTTTAATTAAAGTTTAATTAAAATTTTAATTAGCATAATTACTCTCTGATTGATTATCCAATTAATTTCAAACTTTCTAGAGATGTTTAGGGGGATTTATTGGATAATTAAATCCCCTATTTTTTAGGATTTATTGGATAATTAATTAGGGAAATCAATGAATTAAGCCTTAATTACTCTTCTATCTTAAGTAATGATAATTAAGTAAATGAATAGTGAATTAATTAATAAATTAAGCTTAATGACCTCTGTTAAGAGTGGAGAAACTTAGGGAAATGGATTGGGACTCCTCTTCCAATCCTTTCCTTAAATCATCTTCATTCCTTCCTTAAAAATTATATAATTAATTAACAAAATAAATCAAAATCCAAATCATATTTGAACTTTATTTAACTAATTGAATGGATTTATGGATTGAGACTTAGGCTTTCTTCTTCGTCTCTTTCCCTGAGTCCATTTCATATTGTTGATTAAAGATAATTAAGATTTAATTAGATAATTGTTGAACTTAATTAATTTGATTGAATCCGTTTTCCTTGATTGACTCTTGGGTAGCTCTTTAGGTGTTCAATAACCTAAAGAGAGAGCTAATGAAATTATGGTTAGCTCACATGTGTGAGAAAGTCATAAGAGTAATTAAGTGAGCTCCTTAAGCTTAATTAATTAATAATTATGAGCTAATTGCATTAGACCCCTTTCATTTCATAGAAGCACTGTTATTTACTTTGTATGTGATTGCATATCATATTAGCTCATAGTTGTTTAATTAATTACCTTAAGGTGACATATATAAGGGTTAATTAGTTGATTTAATCCATGCTTAATCAATCCATAAAATCAACCTAATTGATTTTTATTGAATCAAATTAACTCACATATATGGGAATGAGATTAGGACCAGAAAACCTCTTTCACATTTCATAAATCAAACTGAATATGATATCAAAAATGGCTTTAACAAATTTTGATTTATTTTAAATAAGCTTGTTTAATGTGATTGTCCTTAGGATTTAGTTGGATTGAATGAAATTACATGCCTGTGTCTCTTTATTTCTTTTCAATAATATTAAAATGTTGCATGCCACTTGTAGTCATGCATTCATTCCCTTCAAAAAATTAATTAACTAAAAAATGATTTCCTTTATATCAATTTGCATGTGTTGGCTTAAGTTAAAAATATGAGTGGCTAGTATGATTATTAAATCTCAAATGTATTTTTAAAAGCTTATTAATGAATAATAATATATATACATTGTGACTTTAGTTTTATATATACATAGAAGGTGCATGTGAATATAAGCTTGGTGTATGAAGTGAAGTTTCTTTCTTACATTCATATGTTGATTTGCATATGTAAGAATATTAGTGGGTATATTAGTCTGGACATCCTAGGGACACACAACTTTAAGTAGCCCTAAGGAGGTTCCTACCTCACTCCCTTGGTGCAGAACAGTGATGACGTACTTGCTTGATTTCATTTTTATACCTCTTTAACATTAGAATTTAGATAAAGCTTCAATTCATTTACACAAATAAATCAATTAAATTGAATCCAACTTTTGTATTGTTTTCATTTCTATAGTTGCTTGCACATTCACATATATATAAGAATAGTGGGTAAATTAGTATGGACATTCTAGGGATGCACGACTTTAAGTATCCCTAAGGAGGTTCCTACCTCACTCCATTGGTACGAAACAATGGCGTCGTACCTACTTAAAATTCTTATATATATGTGTATGTGTGATATAACTAGTGGATGAAAATCATAATTTAATCAAATCAATTCTACTTTTGCATGATTTCCATTCTTGTACTTGCTTATGCATCCACATGTATATAAGAGTAGTGGGTATATTAGTCTGGATATCCCAAGGAAGCATAGCTTTAAGTAGCCCTAAGGAGGTTCCTACCTCACTCCCTTGGTGCAGAACAATGGAGATGTACATGTCTAAAACTTTTATATATGTGAATGTGTATTTAACTAATGAATGAAAATCCATCTTTTTATTAAAAAGACATGCATTCATATTTTGTTCAAGTGGTTGGATTGATTAGTCATATGATTTAGAGTTCTTTTCTTATGCTTTTGTATAAAGATTTAGATAGAGCTTTAAAATAATATGATAAAATAATTCAACCAATTGAGACATCAATTCCAAATGTATTTGCTTACTTTCATCATTCAAGTATGCTAAAATATAAATTATATGTATAGGTATGTTTAGGACTTAACTATATGCATGCTATATATGATGGAAAGAAATAAACCAACATGTGTCGTATGATGGTAGTTCATTTCAATTAATCTTGCGATGTCTTTCTTATTGAATGAGTTTATTTAAAGTGAACCTAAACCTAGGACTAATTAAAAATATAAAATAAGTCATTCACTAAAGAGAATTGATTAATTAGTTGGCTTTAGATGTGATTTAAGGTAGGGATGAAACAGAGTGATCCTCTCTTTTCCTCTCTTTATAACACTTAGTTGTTAAGTGTAAGTAAAATGAAATAAAAGAAAACATTAAGTAAAACTTACAAATCAATTAAATCACTTAAAGTGTGACCACCCTTCATAATTAAATCTCTTCATACTTAAAATATTATAACAAAGCCTAGTTAGGACATACCACACAAGCCTTAATACACACACCTTAGATTAAGTCATCACTTCTAGCTTTATGTTAGGGTGATACATGGTTTGATGTATGTTTGGTTTTGTGATGTATTATTTTAAACTGTATGTTAGGGTGTATTCCTCGTAGACTAGATGTTCGGCTATGATTAGCTTAACCATATTTTTTGTAGGAGATTGTGCTTAAGAGGTGCTTAAAATAATTATAAATGCTCTCTTTTGTAGGTTGCTTAACCTCTAAGCATAATCTAAATTAGGACAGGTGGAATTGGTTACCCATGTGCAGGGTGCTAAGTCCAATTCATAATATAATTGCTTGAGTGGAATGTATGTTTAACTAACCTCTATTTTACAGGTGTAGTTAGATTTAGTCTTTCAATTTTAATGTAATTTTGCAATTAGAAATTAGGATAAGTGTTATGGGGGATAATAATGAGCATTTGCTAGAAGTATTTATCCTGAGAGGCCATGTGATGCCTTTGAAGTGGATTAAGCAAACCCAAATGAAGAAATGGAAGAGATATGAAGAAAGAATATGAAGACCCCTATAGCATGTATTCATCCTTAATTGTAATTATTTTTTTGTAATATGGGTTGTATAAGGGTAGAGCTCAGCTAGCCATTTTTCTTTTTGGGTTGTATGGCGGTACCTGACCACACCGACCTTTTATTCTTTTATGCTAGTTTTATAAAGTTGATTGATATTTTTGTTTAAATTATGCAATAGAAATGGCATGCCTCTTCATAGTTTCTTTATGATTGGTGTTTGTTGTATGGCCTAGATGGTATTAGGCTCTTAGAAAAAAATAAATTTTCTACCCAACTACAACTCATAACTAAAATTTTCTACAACTCATAACCTCACCATAAAGCCTAAGCATTAAATCAAGATAATTAAAAGATTTAGCAACCCCTTAGATGAATGTTGCATGTTTAATATCATACATGCACTTCTACCACTCTTACAAAAATGAGGGCCTCCATTCTTGCACGCATGGGAACTGCTTGACCTATGAGAGAAACTCCTACTGATAAAGCTTCACCCTCTTCTCTCTTGATTTGACCCATAACTCATTTCAACATGAATTTAAGCATACACAAATTTTGAAGCCTTTATCAAAATAAAGAGTCCTAAATCAAATAAAAATTGAAAAGATTTGCATTATATTAAGTCATTGTTCATACCACTCATGCTCTAGTCTCTTTAGAGAGTGGGTTTAAGGACCTTAGTTTTCTTTCTAATAATAATAACATAATCATCTTGCAAAACATATGACTTGACCACATATTTTTAAAGCATAGGAGGAGTTAGCTGGCTGCCACTCTATGTGATTATAAATCTAACAGTCGGGTGGTTTATCCTCTCTTGTGGAGGTAAACAATATACCCATGTCCGCTTAGATTTAGGCCGTGCTTTGGTTCTTGCCAAAGCTACCTTGATTTAGGATATGGGGTAGTTGTTTTCCTCGGGCTACAAGCATAAATCCTCACCTCTTAGGCATTTCTGCAATCTTGTGTTATGAGATTATAAGTCATAATTTTATAATAAAATTCTAATTCAAACATATAATTCTCCTCAACTTCAAACATATAAAGCCCAACCATAGGATAGATTGGAATGCATTCTAGGTTTTCTAGTATCATGAGCATTCACTACTCATCTCCCTTTCACTTCAATAATAAGTCTCTCCTTTTGATCCATTCCGATTGGTTTTCTAAACATAGTCAATTTATTGATATTCCTATCTTTGAAATCTTTGGAGACAACAATTGCCTACTTTAATCGAGAATATTCCTAAGAAACTCACCTTCCTAAAGATGTAATTAACTATGGGGGCTTGCTCCGATAGGGAACTTTAGAACCCGATTTAAATAAACCCTACTTTATTCATTTATGTAAAATAGGGAAAAAAATCTCTGGTATATTCGACGACCCATCATGCCTTAGGAGTCTTTATTAGGTGATTAGGTCAATTGTAGGGTGATGATTTCTATCTTTCAAGAAAGTGCACCATTCTTTGATGTCGTATTCAATCACCTCGATAAGTATACCCTCAGATTTGCATGGTGTCCCCCATATACATAATCGAAAATAAACACCACAGATTTTTCTGGTGACTTCGCTGGGGATGATTCCTCTCTCCATCTCTAGTAGATAATTCTTATCTCCAAGCATCGATAGTGGACTTGTATTTTATATAAGTCCAATGCACTTGTATTTCATATAATTATTATCTCCAAGCATCGATAGTGGACTTCGCTGGGGATGGTTCCTCTTTTGTTTCGTTGGCACTTAGCTTATTTCATTCTTAAGCAAAGCTAGCAAACATCCTCAAGGTTTTAGGATCTCACTCCTTGTAGGTCTTGAAACCCCTATTGGACCCCCCCCAATAGGTAAAAAATAGAATTAACTAATGAAAGGAGATGACAAAATTTTAGAACCTCCTCACCACTAGCTTGGTGAGGTAAGGTTCATCTTATATTTAAATAAATAAACTCTTTTGCAAAATGTCACTTTCCAAAATCACTTTTTTAAAATTCACATAATAAAATATCTTGCACAAAATGCATAAGAAACTTTCAAAAAAAAACACAAAACTCATATAACCAAACCTTATCTAACAATCCCCATGATTGCTACATTGAGGTTCTTTTCAAAAAAATCAAAATAAAAAATCATCTTTCAAAAGCACTTTTTTGAAAATAGTTATCTCCATTCAACATACTCAAGTTTGTTGAATGAAGATTCTATTTTCAAATAAAATCATAACATAAAATTGAAACTCCACTTAACATATTTTACATATGTTAGAGTTGGAGTTTCTCTCTTTTTTCAAAAAGCACAGTTTGAAAATGGCCATCTTCATTCAACATACCTAAATTTATTGAATGAAGATTATATTTTCAAATAAGATCATAACATAAAATTGAAACTCCACTTAACATATTTCACATATGCTAGAGTTGAAGTTTCATTGTTTTCAAAAGCAAGAAATCACACACATAAAATCATGATATATTTTGGCCCCATTTGACATACCCAAATTTGTCAAATGAGAGTCCCACTTCAAAAATTCACAAAAAAACAAATTGAACTCTATTTAATATACCTAAATTTGTTAAATAGATTTCCTCTCATTTTAAAAAAAAATCATAAAAACATTTGGCCTCTTACTTAACATACCAAATTTGTTAAGTAAGAGCCTCATTTTCAAATAATAATAATAATAATAATCATATCACATGTTTGACTCTCGCTTAACATACCAAATTTGTTAAGTGAGAGTCTCATTTTCAAAAATAAATAATATCACATTTGGCTTCCACCTAACATACCAAATTTGTTAAGTAAGAGCCCCATTTTCAAATCATAATACATTTGACTCCTACTTAATATACCAAATTTGTTAAGTAAGTGTCTCATTTTCAAATCACAACACACTTGACTCCTACTTAACATACTAAATTTATTAAGTAAGAGTCTCATTTTCAAATCACAACACACTTGACTCCTACTTAACATACCAAATTTATTAAGTAAGAGCCTCATTTTCAAATCATAAATAAACTTGACTCTTACTTAACATACCAAATTTGTTAAGTAAGAAGCCTCGCTTTCAAATCAAATCAACATATATCACACACATAACAAACAACCATTACAAGCAAAGATGTTTTCACAAAATGTTCAAACATATAATCAAAACCTTTCTAGCATACCTAAATTTGCTAAGTAAAGGTTTTGCAAATCAAAATTTTCAAACAAGACACACAATACAAATATCTTCAAAGGTCTCTCCAAATATTTGAATCCCAACTTACTTAAATTGGTTGAGTATGGGTTCTAAATTAAAATCATATGGCAAAGTCTCTCCTCACATCGTAAATCTCTCCAATAGAACCCCATTTAGCATACTTAAATTTGTTAAATGAGAGTTCTAATTCAAAAAGGATAATCAAAATCAACAATTCAAGTCAACATTAAGGCAAAAGCTTCTCCTCCAATTCTACAAATCTCTCCAGGAAATTTGAACCCCATTTAACGTAACCAAAATTATTGAAATGTGGGTTCTGACTCTAGATCAAAAGATAAAATCAAACAACAACAATTGAAGCAATCAAAGGAAAGGGATGCCACACAGCTCTTAAGGCAAAGAAGGTTGGGATATTGCCTTATCCCAAACCTCTAAAAGGTAGTTTCTAAAATTAAGAAACTCATTCTACATGTGCTTGAGGCAGCTCAAACCTCCAACATCAAGGAAGGTTTGCAAGTTGCCAAAGACAACTTGAAGAAGGTGATAGCCTAGCAGCAGCAGTAGCAACAGTCCACCTTACTTTCCCTAGATAGTTTAGTAGCACAACTACCATCTGAGTCTAGCAGTCCATCCACAGTTGCAACTACTAGTTCTTCCTCTACTAGCTGCTCTTCTGTCAGCAGGAGCGTTGTATCAGTAGACAAGGGAATTAAATCTCTTACCCCACTTACGTTATTAGATTTCTATCATGTGCCTCCACATAAAATGAAATCAATGTAGAAAGCTTTAACTTACATCTTGTCCACTTCTGATACTTTATATTTTATTCCTCTTGAAAACTTCCCAAGTCTAGAAAATAATAATGATAGCTCTAGTCATTTCGACCCGCTCTCTTCTGATTCAGAATCAGACTTTCATTTTCTGAATCAATCAGGTTCACCTCTTGAGATTGACTTGGAGTCAACTGACTCTGAGGATCCCATAGGAGAAGCTATATGTATACTTGATTAGAAGGTAGACCTTTCCACAAATTCATCATTTCATGAAGTCACTGAAGTCAACCTACGCAATGGCAAAGTTCTACCTCCTAGGGTAGCACCTTAGGATAATAGTAAATAAGTCATTGGTTTCAGTGCGCACATAACCCCTCCATAAGATGCTCCATCTATGTATATGCTTGTTGAGGACCAAGTCAGAGTTGATTACAATGACCTAGTACATTATTGGCCTCAATTTTGGGAGTGAGCTCTCAAATTCCTCATCATAGATCTAGGACTCTTATAGACACTAAGAGCTCCTTAGTCTTAAGATACTTCTAGTGATTAGGTGAACACTTAACTTAAGCCTAAAGACTTAGAAGGATTACCCATGGGAATAGGTCATGCCTTAGGGATTTAGAAAGACTTGCCTACCCTATAGCTTTAAACCCAATCCTTGCTTCCTTCCTCAAACCAAACCTCAAATTCAAATTCCAAATCAAATCCAATCCCAAATCAAATGATTGAAACCCATGATTAAATTCAAATTCCAAATCCCTTCCTAAAGCCTTTGATTTTATCTTATGGACTTAGCCTTAACCAAATTCAAATCACCCCCAATTCAATTAATTTTATCAAATATCAAATTCAATCTCAAGTCAAATCCAAACCCAAATTCCAAATCAAATCTAACTCCAAATGATTGAAACCCATGATTAAATTTAAACTCCAAAACCCCTTCCTAAGCCATATGAACCACCTTCATATGCTTAGCCAAAACTCCCTTTAAACCAAATCAAACTTGGTTGATTTCTTTATAAATCAATCATTCCTTCATTTATATTCACAAATATAAATTAAATCCAAATTCAAACTATTCAAATCAAATCAAAGTAAATCAAACCAAATCAAGACATTTCTTAAGCCATATGGACCCATCTCCATAAGCTTAGCCAAATCTTAATCCAAATTAATCGAAACTCATTTGATTTCTTTATAAATCAATCATTCCTTCATTTATATTCACAAATATAAATGAAGCCATTTATATTCATAAATTAAAATGAAGCCCACCCTCCAATGACCAAAAACAAAGCAAACCAAATCAATTCTCTACTTAAGCCCTTTTGACCTACATTCTTAAATTTGGTCAAATTTGCTTCCAAATCATCCTAAACTCCAGTGATTTTCTCATAAATCATTTATGTCTTCATTTATATTCACAAATATAAATGAAATATAAATCCAAGTAGCCAAAACCAAACCCAAATCAAGTCAAATTCCCAATTTTAGTCTTTTTAGCCAAATTCTTGAACTTGGTTAAATGATACCCAAATCATTTCAAAACACATGGATTTCTTCATGATTTAATCATTCATTCAATCATTATTTCAAATATAAACATAAACTATAATTGTCAAACCAAATCCAAGTCAACCCAAGTCAAGCCCATGTTGACCCCTTTTAACTTGAAATTATCATGTGAACCAAAATCCATTTGACTCCAAACCAATTGCAATTGGATTTATATTTTCATCCTAGGCTCATATGTGAGTTCAATTAAACTTGAACCAAGCCAAAACCTAACCAATTGACCCATTTAGGTCCTCTTGACCCAAAGTGACCTAAAAGATCTTTTTTGAGGTAAACTCTAATCCAACTCAAATTGGATTGAACTAAGCCCTTTCAAGTCTCATATCATGATCAACAATCATCCTAAGGTGATCAAGTACCTTGAATTGGGTCAAACCAAGTCAACTTGGTCCTTTGACCAAGTCAAACTTTGGCCCAAATGAAACCTAAATAAGCCAAAACCCATTATATACCAAATTGATTGAAACATTTGATCCAAACCAACTCATAATCAATGACTGAACGTGACCAAACCCTCAGTTGAGCCTAACCAAGTCCAATTGACCATTTGACCTAAGTTGACCCAAATTGGCCTAAGAAGCCAAAATGGGTCAAATCATGATTTGATCCAAATTGATTGCAACCAATGGCTCAAGTTCATTCCAAATCATTTGTTGAACTTGACCAAGGCCATGATTGAGCCCAATTTGACCAATTGATCAACTTGACCCAACCTAGCCCAAATTGACCTAAAGGTCAAATTGGCCAAATTCCAAATCAATTCCAAATTAAATCAAACCAAAGCTTGCAATAATTTTTAATTAACCAATTGAATATGCACCAACTACTAATCCAACCCAATTTGGTCAAATTGGTCAAATTGGTCAAATTGGTCAACTTAGCCCATTTAACCTATTTAAATCCAAATGAGCCAAAATCAAACCTAAGCCAAATTAATTAAAACCACTTGAACCAAAACTCTTCAAATCATCATTTAAACCTAACCCAAGTCTTGGTTTGATCCAAATTGACCAATTGGTCAACCCAACTCAACCTTGCTCAAATAAGCCTATTTTGACAATATGAAGCCAAATCACCCAAAATCAACCTATGGGACCCTAGGACATTGCCTAACCCGAACCAAACTAGTCCTAACTCATTCCCAAACTAGCCCAAATCCATAGTGGGCCCCACCTAAGCAATGAGCCATTATATAAACCTTCTTTCCATAGGATATTCACATTAACAAATAAAGTTGACTCCCCCATCAACATGACAGCCCCCAAGTACTCAAGTCTCCACCTGATCCACCTAGCTAACCTAACCCCCTTAGGTCAGCCAAGGTCCAATGGGAGTTCAGCTCTTCCTCATTCAAGCCAAAACTGAAAACCCATGGATTCAAGCCAAGAGGTCTTTGCACACCAGCCCTTGGGTAGCCACCCACAGCTCCCTCCACTCAAGTCGAGCCACATGGAGTTGGACATGACCTCTCTGGTGCTCTGTTGGTGGCTACTGGTCGAAATAAGCCAGCCCATCTCGTCTATCCTTCACACAGGATTTTGGGGTATACTTCCCCAATTCGAGTGGGAATTGACATAATCGGCATTATGAGAGTTCCCTAAGCCATTTTGAAGCTCCTAAAAACTTTTCCAAGCATTCTCGAAGCCTCCCTCGATCAAATTTCTTCTTTGCATGCAAAATTGAAATAGGACAGCCTTCTTTCGATCAATACTCCCTCTCTACTCAATCAAGCCTTAATTCCTTTTTACCCACACCTTCACCATATCCAATCGAAGCTAAACAAATCATTTCCCAAGCTTTCAAGCCACTGTACATAGGAGTTCAACCAAGATCAATCGCTAAATAGAAGGAGTTTGGTCTTCCAAGCAATCCACCTCAAATCAAAGCTCGTGCGGCGCAACAGGGCTTCGTTTCTACCAAACAAAGCTTCCTCAACCATTGGAACCACCAGACACAAGCTCCAGTGAGGTATGCCATTGAAATTGATCATTGTATGAAAATAGCTTGGTCCTTTGTGAAGGAAAGTTCCATTATGTGAGATTTCCACCGTTGAATTTTCGTGTTTTGCTTCCCCGAAGGTGTGGGATCGATTTGATCTCCATTCGATCTCGGGTGAACTCGGATCAAGTGAAGAATGATGGATGGTCTCTATCTCTTGTCACTCAAGAGGAGATAGATCATGGGCCATATGTTCCGTATGATCGGAACAGACGATTGTGATCAAATCATGCTAGATCCGTCTCTATTTTCCCCTTAACCGCGGCCACAAGAAAGCGCATCTGCCACAATCCGAGTCAGCATCTCGACCTGATAACTTAAATACCCAATATCATCACGCCACATGGAAAGCATGTACCGCATCAGCATCCATGTGGTGCCGATGGAATTAAGGGTTAATTATGGTTGTTTTAATTAATTTTTAAGGTTGAATCTTCCTAAAATCATAACTAATCCTAGAAAAATCTAAATAATTCAAATGAGGGTTCATTTTAAAGATATTTTAGAGTAGAATCTATTAAAATTATGATTAACTAATTTATAATAATAATTTCTTCTTAATTAATATTTAATTAAAAAACTTAATTAACCTAATTACTCTTTGATTAGATGTCCAATTAATTTCAAATTTTCTAGAAATGTTTAGAGGGATGATCTCCGCCTTTTCTATTTTTCTTGGAATTTCCTAGATAGTTAATTAGGGAAATTAATAGATTAAGCCTTAATTACTCTTCAACCTCAATTAGTTATAATTAAATAAATTAACAGTGGTTTACTTAATTAATTAAGCTCATTATCCTTTGTTAACAGGGGGAAGTCTTAGGGAAGTGATTTGGGTTTATTCCTTATAACCATTTCATTAAGCCTGCTCATTTGTTTCAAGTGAATTAAAAAGCTTAAATAAATAATTAGCCATTTATTTTATCAATTAAAATAAGAGGGAACCTAATTATTTTAGAGCCTAATTGAGTGTTTTAAATGACTTAGGGGTTAGGATTGAGGCCTCTTCCTTGATCTCTTTCCCTAAGTTAGTTTCACCATTCTAATTAAAATATAATCAAAGAATTTAATCAATTAATCAAAGGCTTAATTTAATTAATTTAAAATCCATTCATTCACAACCTAACTTTGTTTAATCAATCTTGGGTAGCTCTCTATGTGTTCAATAACCTAAAGAGAGAGATAATGAAATTATGGTTAGCTCACATGTGTGAGAAAACTGTGAAAGTAATTAAGTGAGTTCCTTAAGTTTAATTAACTATTAATTATGAGCCAATTGCATTAGACCCCTTTCATTTCTTAGGGCCATTGTCGATTTACTTTTCATGTGGTTGCATCTCATATTGCCTCATCATTATTTAGTTAGTTAGCTTAAGGTAATGTAGGTAAGGGTTAATTAATGGACTTAATTCACACCTCAACCTAATTAAGACATAAAATCAACCTAATTTCTCTTCATTAAACCAAATTAACTCACACATGGGGGATGAGATTAGGATTAACAAAACGCTTTCACATTTCCTAAATCAAATTAAACATAAAGATAAAAATGGCTTTAAGCAATTTTGGTTCATATTAAATGAGTTTATTTAATATGATTGCCCTTAGGACTTAGTTAGATTGAATGAAATCACATGCTTATGTTGTTTTATTTCCTTCCCTTCTTGTTATATGTTGTGTGCCACTTGTATTCATGCATTCACTTCTTTCAAGTTATTCAAATAAAAATGATTTTCTTTATGTTAATTTGCATGTGTTGGCTTAATTAAAAATATGTGTGGCTAGCATCACTATTAAATCTAAAATATATTTTCAAAATTTTATTAATGAATGAATATACATATATATTTTAACTTTTGTTATATATACATAGGAAATGCATGTGAATATAAGTCTAGTGTATGAAGTAAAATTTCTTTCTTATATTCATGTGTTGATTTGTATAAGTAAGAATGTTAGGGTATATTAGTCCGGACATCCAGTGGATGCAACTTTAAGTACTAAGGAGGTTACCTGCTCCCTTGGTGTGAAACAATGGCGACGTACCTGCTTGATTTCATTCTTATGCATTTGAACATTAGAATTTAGATAGAATTTTAATTCATTCACACAAATAAATCAAATAGGTTAAATAAAACTTTTACATGGTTTTTTCTATTCTTATAGTTTCTTATACATCCATATGTATCTAAGGTTAGCAGGTATATTAGTCTGGACATCCTAGGAATGCATGACTTTAAATAGCCCTAAGGAGATTCCTACCTCATTCCCTTGGTGCAAAATAATGGAAACATACTTGCTTAAAACTTTTATACATGTGAATGTGTACTTAGCTAATGAATGAAAACCCCCTTTTTCTATTAAAATGACATGCATTCATACCTTGTTTAACTGGTTGAGTTGATTAGTCATGTGATTTAAGGTTCTTTCCTTATGCTTTTGCATAAGAATTTAGATAGAGATTTAAATTAATATGACAAAATCATTCAATCAAATGAAATATTAATTCCAAATACATTTACTCACATTCATCATTTAAGTATGCTAAGATATAAAATGCATGTATAGCTATGCTTAAGATTTAATCATATACATGATATACATGATGGAAAGAAATGAACAAACATGTGTTATGATATAGTAATTTATTCCAACTAATCTTAAGATGCATTTCTTATTGAATGAGTTTATTTAAAGTTACCATAAACTTAGGACTAATTAAAACATGTAATAAGTCATTCACTAAAGGGAATTGATTAATTTATTTATTTTAGATGTGACTTAAGTTATGCACAAAAGAGAGTGATCCTCTCTTTCTTTCTCTTCATAACACTCAGTTGTTAAGTGTAGGTCAAATGAAATAAAAGAAAATAATAAGAAAAAATTGCAAATTAATTAAACCATTTAAAGTGAAACCACCCTTTATAATTAAATGTCCTTCATACTTAGAAAATCTTAACTCTAAAGCCTAGATAGGACATACCACACAAGACCTAACACACATATTAGATTAAGTCACCACTTCTAGCTTTATGTTAGGGCAGTGTATGGTTTGATGTATGCTTATTTTATGATGTACTGTTGTAGACTAGATGTTAAGGCGTATGCCTCGTAGACTGGATGTTAGGTTTTGATTAGCCTAATCATATTTTCTGCAGGAGATTATATTTAAGGGGTGCTTAAAATAAATATAAATGCTTTCTTTTGCAGGTTTCTTAACCCCTAAGCATAATCTACATTAGGATAGGTGGACTTGGTTACTTATGTGTAGGGTGTTAAGTCCAAATTTTATAATAAAACTACTCAGGTTGTATGGTCTTTAGTTAACACTTATTTTGCACATGTAGTTAGATTTACTTTTTTTTCATTCTTTTAATGTAATTATGCATGTGATTTTGATTATGGTTACAAAAGGATGAACATTGGCCATAAGGTTTGATCCTGAGGTGCCATGTGATGCCTAGAAGATGACCAAATCAAATGGAGCAGATCAAATGAAGAAATGGAGGGAGCATAAAGACTTGAAGACCCATCATAACACTTATCATTTTGTAATTTGTAATTATTCTTTTATATACCAGGTTATATAAAGGTAGAGCTCAGCTACACATTTCTTTTTGGTTATACTATTAGACCACCGCATTCAAATTGTTATTCTTTCACGTTGAGTTTATAAATTATTTGATGATTTGTTTATATTGTGCAATATAAATGGCATGTATTTTCTTAGTTTAAGGTTTAGGGAAAAATTAGGTTTTACCCCAATCACAACTCATAGCTAAATTTTCTAAAACAATTCATAACCTCACATAAAGCCTAGGCATTAAATCAAGATAAATAAAAGATTTAGCAACCCCTTAGCTGAATGTTGTATGTCTAATATCATGCATGCATCTTCTACCACTCTTGCAAAATGAGAGCCACTGTTCTTGTACATATAAGAAACGCTTGACCTTTGAGAGAAACTCCTACGGACGGGGCTTCTCCATCTTCTTTCTTGATTTGGCCCATGACTTATTTCAACACGCATTTAGGCATATAAAATCCTATGGCCTCTGTGGTGAAAAATTTCTATAGGGAGATGCCTTCAAATCTGTGGGGAGAAAGAAAAGGCAAGACACTATAGAAATTCATCTAGATGTTATCGAAGCCAAATGTACTTGAGAGAAGTCACTAGTCTTAATGGACCTAATCACCTCAATAAGGACTCCTAAGGATGATGTCAAGATGATGTACCATAGATTCTTCTCTTACTTTAGAAAAAGTAAAACAAAGGTTTTATTTTAAACCGTTAGTTGTTTCTCTGTGGGCATGCCCCATAGTTAATTACATCCTAAGGGATGAGATCCCTTAGGAAAACTCTTGATTAAGGTAAATGATCGTTGTCTTTGAAGATTTCAATAGGAAAGGACTATCAATCGATTGGTTTATATTTTTGAAGATCAAAAGGGATTTGCCAAAAGAGGGAATTATTATCAAAGCCAAAATGGAAGATAAGTAGGAGATGCCCATGATGCTAGGAAACCTAACGAGCATCTCAAACTATCCTATAGTTGGGCTTTACATTTTAGAAATTGATTTACTTTGTTTAGGTTGCATTTTTAATTAGAAATTTAAGACTTAAGATTCCTTAACACAAGATTAAGGAAATGCCAAAGATGTGAGGAATTATGCTTATGCCTCACAAAGGGGAGAAGCAACCTCAGAACCTAAATCTAGGGAGCTTCGGCGAGGGCTGGAAGCACGACCAAAATCTAAGGAGAAAATGAGTAATTGGTTTGCCTCCACAAGAGAGGACAAATCACCTGACATCTTGGACTTACAACCGCCTGGGGGTGGCCGCCAACCAACTCTTCCTACGATTTTAAATACATGTAGGCAAGTCTTTATGCTTATAAAAGATAGCTAAGCTGTTGCTATTTTGAAAGAGATAAAGTCCTTAAACTCACTCTCTAAAGAGACTAGATCATGTAAAGGGACATGCTTCAAATGACCTAAATCTAATACAATTCAAATTTTATTTTATTTTAATTTTTATATTATTATTTTTACTCAGGCCAATATGATTTTTATGACTAATCCATGAGAAAGAAGATTATTGGCCGAAATCAGCAAGAAGAGAGGAGGTGAGTTTCCATCACGGCTCTTAAAGGTCAAGCCGAGTTTCTCTGGCAAAGGTGGAAGCCCTCCAATCAAGAGTGAAATAAGATGCATTTGTGCATGATATTATAAATAAATGCTCATCCAGCTAAGGGGTTGTTAATTCATTTATCTTGATTTTAAACTTAAGCTTTAGGTGAGGTTATGAGTTGTTTAATTCTATTTTGAGTTGTTAAGTTGGGTAAAAGATTTATTATTTCCTAAAGAGCCTAATCCACATCCAGATCATACATAAAGCAAGGAAGAAACTAGAAAAATCATGCCACTTCACACAAAAGTTAAACAAATCATCTATCAATTTATAAAGCTAATCGCAAAAAGAATAAATGGTCGTTGTGGTCGAGCACCGCCGCACAAACCTGAAAATATCAAATGTGGGTGGCCGAGCTTTACCCTTATACAACCAAGATTACAAATGAATTAAATTACAATTAAGCAAGGAATTCATTGTTATGGGGGTCTTCAAGCTTTATTCTTCTTTCTTCGTTCTTCTTTCTTTCTTCTTCTTTTCTTCTTTTCTTCTTTGGTTCCTCCTTTGGATGGTTGGAAGGTGGATGCTCCAAGGCTTCACATAGTGCATAAGATAAGATCTTATGGCCAATGCTCATCCTAATCCCCATAACAATCATTCCAAAATCCTGATTATACAAATTTTTACATGAAAAGGAAAAGTGGAAATCTAACTAACACCTACAAAACAAAGGTTAGCTAAAACACTCCACATAAATCCCAAGCATGTATATTAGACTTATCACCCCACACATGGGTGACTAAGTCAACCTGGCTTATGGATTATGCTTAGGGGTATAAAGCACCTGCAAGCAAAAGCATTTATATTTTTATTTATAATAGCTCCCCTTAAGCACAATCCCCTGCAGAAAAGTATAGTTAGACTAAGAACATCCTACCATTCATTCTATGAGTATACACCCTAATATCCAATCTAAAACATAAATTACAAAACAAAACAAACATCAAACCATGCATCGACCTAACCTAAGGCTAGAAGTGATGACTTAGACTAATGTGTGTATTTTGAAGGCTTGTGTGATATGCTTAGCTAGGAGTTTAGGTTTAAATTTTCTAAGTGTGAAGAACATGTTAAACTTAGAGGAGGGTTCCATTTAAGTTGTTTAAGTATTTTAGGTTGGTTTTATTTCATGTTTTAATTTGGTTTAAGTGAAACCTACAATTAATTACTAAGTTATGAAGAGAGGGAAAGAGAAGAGAACTTCTCTTTCCTTCCCTAACCTAAGTAAATTTCTAAAGTAGGTTCATAATTTAGTTTCATTTAGGTGAATGTTTTGATTAAATCTTTTAATTAATCCTAAGTTTATATAAACTCTAAATAAACCTATTAAAAAAAGGTATTTTAAGATTAAATAAAATGAATCAAAATTCACATAACACACATTACTTCATTTCTTTCCCCAACATATATAACATGCATATGAATGGACATAGAAGTGAGAGTATTTAACACACTTTATGATGCATGCTAAGTAATCCATTTAAGAAAATTTAGAAGTTGAATATGCATGATTTTTTTTAAGTAGAAAGAGTTTTCCTTACCTAAATTTTCACATAAATACATGAAAGTAAGAAAAGCATAAGTGAGTACAGCGCCATTGTTAACCAGAGGTGTAAGGTACAAGACCTACTTAGGGCTACTTAAAGCCTCGCAATCTTGGGGTTGTCCAGACTAATATACCACTTTCCTTAAATATAAACATGTATATAAGAGAAATAAAATAGATAAGGAAAATGCAAAAGTTGTTTAATGGATTCATTTTATCTTATGCAATTTACAAGCATAGAAAAACCTTCTTAGATGGTAGCATAGGGATGAATTTGATTTGAAATTAGGCGAGCATTAGGCCCTTTTCAAATGAACCATATATCTCACCAAATTCTTATTCAAAACTATACCAACATAGGAAAGAAAGGAAACTTATACTAAGCATACCTTTATAATCTTTCTCATGCAAGCTTATAATTAAAGTATAAGTTGCATACTTTCAGATTTGATATTTCATTTATAATTTTTGAAAATACTTTGGATTTAGTAGTGATAATAGCCATTCATATTTCTACTTTGGCCAACACATGCAAATTTGACATAAAGTAAACAATTTCATTTTAAAATTTGATTTCAAAACTATGACTGTACGAAATCACATGACATGCAACTTAACATGTTGAGGGAGATCTAAAGCAAAGAAAGCATGTAAACAAACTCACTTTACTTAAATCTTAAAGACATTCTTGTAGAATAAGAAAATTTAGAATAAATCAAAGTGAATTTCAAAATGATTTTTGTTTAGTTTGAAGTTTGATTTAATTTTGAAAAGGTGAGATGTTTGTTCCTAACCCATTCCATATGTGTTTTGTAGTTTTATTTAATTTTTAATTAGATACATTTTATGCATTGATTAGGTTTAGGTATGAATTAAGTAGCTTACCTACACCACCAGAGAATTAACTTATGAGCCAATGAGATGACATAAAACCCACAAGGAATTTAAATTGGTAAATGCACCTAATAATGAAAAGGCCCAATGCAATTTGGCTCACAATTAAAAGTTAATTAAGGGGTTTAGCTTAAGTAATTTCAAACACCTTCATACATGAATTGTTTTGATTTCTAATTGAACTTAGGTATTAAACACCCAAGCATCTACCCAAGGTAGATTAATTAAGTTGGAACTTTAGAATTTTAAAAATTGATTAAGGGATAATTAATGAATTAACCTTAATTAAGAGGAGATTAAGGAGAAAGAGGGTTTAGGGAATAGCTTAGGGAAATGCCCCAAAATTATTCCATAAACCTCCTACTTGGATCCTGACCTTAATCTAATCATGGGAAACCACTAATCATACCCTAATTATGCTTAATTACATGAGAAGGGTAATTAAGGAAATCATATGCAATTACTCTAATCAAGCCCTCAATAAATTCCAAGAAAATTAGAGGAGGAAGAGGTCATCCCCTAAAACGTATCCAAGAAATTTGGGATTAATCTTAATCAAAGAGTAATTAGCAAAAATACACTTTCCAATAAAACCCAAATTTAGAGAAAATCATAATTAAACTCATCAAAATTAATTTTAAAATATTCTAGATAATTATCTTCCATAGAATTTTATTTCATATTTTCTAAATTTTTTATTAAGAGTTATGAATTTTAGAAGTTCTCTAGAATTAGAATTAATTAATGCATTTTATTAATCCTAACTAATCCTGCTCATGATGACGTGGCGGTGGGTCGGCTTTACACGCATCATGCCATGAGGGACTTAAGTTGTCACCAAATGGCGCGGTGGTGCACGCTTAATTATCGTCCATCAAAGATCTGACGACAAGATTCCCATTTTAAAAGGATAAATGATATCTAAATGTAATAATCTCACCCATCCATCTAAAATGCGATGGATGGTTGAGATGAGCCAAGTTCTTCCCTTGATCAGAGATCATCCATGATCAAGGGAAGATCCAAGCTGATCTAGCATGGAATCACACCAAATTCAACCCACACCATCTAAAGAGAGAGGAAAATCCAACCATAAAAAATCAATGGGGAAAATTTTTCACAAAGCTCCACCACATTGAGTTTAGTGATCAAAAAAATTCCATACCTCATCTGAGGTGATCACCACGCCGATCGGAGAAGCTTCTGGAGACAAAGCCTTGAAGTTTAGCCTTGAGATTGAGTGAATCAATGTACAACCAACCTCTTGCTTGCTTTGGTTTGATCCAATTGATCTTTTCTTGGGAACCCAATGAGCTTAGTGCACTGAATTGCTCCTAGATGAAGTGTGCAAGAAAATTGGAAGGAATCAAGTGTGGAAGAAGTTGAAATTAACTGACCTCCCTATTTTTGCAAAATCGAGAAAAGAAAATGGGAAGATCCTTAAGAAGTTAATCTCAATGCTCCTGCTTCCTATTCTTCAATCAACCTTGAGTCAATCAAAATAAGTGAATTAGGGGAGTATATATCCCCTTGAAGGATCGGACTAACCATAATGCTTGCCATTTTGATCCAATCATATGGGAGGGCTATTTTATTTGGTGCACATGGTTTGATCCAGAGTGGATTGCCAACCTCCCATGTGCTTGAATTGAGCTAAGAGGAGTTTGAATTCAATTTTAAGCTGTTGGGTTTGGTGTCCAATGGCCCAAACCCATTGGGTTGGTGCACCACTCACTAAGTCCCTTGAGCTTTAGAAAGCCTCAAGTGATTGAAGAGGGTATGACCAAATTACCCATGGTTAGGCCAAAATTTGTTCTATGGCCTAGGGGTAGATGGTCATTTTGCTATTTTCCACTTTGGATATGTTGTATGTGGAGAAATTAGTTTGGCCAAGTTTCATTGGATTTGGAATCCATTTGATAGGGTTTGGCTCATGTTGACCCATTTAGGTCAAAATGGGTCAACTTGGGTCAAGTTGACCAATACGTCAAATTGGGTCAAACCAAGGGTCAAGTTCATATGACCATTTGAAATTTTTGGTGGCTTTGGTTTGATTCAATTTGGTATATTTGATTTGGCTCATATGACTTCATTTAGGTCAAATGGGTCAAGTTGACCTATTTGACCCATTTGACCCATTTGGTAGGTCAAGGGTAGGTTTAGGTTAGGTTAGTCATATGGAGTGGATTGGTATCTTTGTTTCCAATCAATTTGGGTTAAGTTCAATTTTTTGGCTCAACATGACCCCTTGGGTCCAAGGTCAATTAGTAGGTTGGGTCTAGTTGGCCAAAGGCTTTCAAAGTTCCACAAGTGATTTGGGATGGACTTGACCCATTGGTTTCAATCAATTTGGCTTAGATTGTTTTGACACATTTTGGCCCTTTAGGTCAAAATGGGTCAACTTTCAAGTGCCAATTGGGCTAGGTTAGGCTCAAATGTTGGCTTGGTCAAGTTCAAACATAGGTCATGAGTGAACTTAGATCAATGGTTTCAATCAATTTGGCCTATGGTGGAATTTGGCTATGTAGGTTTCATTTTGTTAAGTGTTGACTTGGTCAACCCTTAGGTTTGACTTGGTTTGACCCAATTTGATTGATCATCCCATGATGATTGTTGATCATGATGAGAGGGATATATGAGTTTGGTTCAATCCAATTTGGTTAGATCAAAAGTTGGCTCATAAGGGTACTTTAGGTCACTTTGGGTCAAGTGAGCCTAAGTGGGTCAAATGGCTTGGTCAAAGCTTGATTTGAAGTTGATTGATCTTGTATATGGACTCATGATTGAAATATAAATCAATTTACAAGTGGTTTGAAGTCAAATGGGTTTTGATCCATTTGAAATTTTCATATTCAAAGGAAGAATATGAAAGGAGTATTGGATTTGATTTGAATTAGGCTTTGATTGAGTGATTAAAGTTTGGAATTATATATTAGCTCATGATTATAGGGATGATTAAACCATGGGAGAAAATCAAGAGTTTGGCTTGATTTGAAAATAATTTGGCTAAGTTCAAGATTTTGACTTGAAAGGCTTAGATTGGATTTTGAGTGGATTTGAGTTTTTTTTTGGAATTGGTTTGATTGTTTGAATTTATATTTCATTTATATATGTGAATATAAATGAGAATATAAATTGATCGAGAAAATTTGAATTTGAAATGGTTTAATCATGATTTAGGTTAAATCCATTAAAGGAATTTAAAGGATTTAAGGAAAATTTTAAATTTGAAATTTAATTTTGAATTGATTTGATTGATTTATTTATATTTCATTTATATATGAGAATATAAATGAGAATATAAATAAGTTTTGAGAAAATCCCATGAGTTTGAAATGGTTTGATCAAAGATTTAGGTTAAATCCATTAAAGGAATTTAAAGGATTTAAGGATTTTAAATTTGGAATTTAATTTTGGTTTGATTTGATTGATTTATATTTATATTTCATTTATATATGAGAATATAAATGAGAATATAAAGTTTTGAGAAAATCCCAAGGGTTTGAATAGGTTTGATCATGATTTAGGTTTGATTTTGGCTAAGTCCTTTAATGGAAAATTAAAGGACTTAAGAAAATTTTCATGAATTGATTTTGAATTTTGAATTTGATTTGATGGGTTTGAATTTATATTTCATTTATATATGTGAATATAAATGAAATATAATATAAATGGATCATGAGAAAATCTCAAAGGTTTGAATAGGTTTTGATCATGATTTTAAGTCCTTAAGGAAGATTAAGGACTTAGAAAATTTGGACTTAGAATTTTGATGGATTTTGATCATGGGTTTCAATCATGATTTCAATCATGGATTTCAATCATGGAATTGATTTGAGTTTGAGAAAATCAAATAGAATTGATTTGGAGTTTGACTTGAAAGAAGGAAAGTGAGGAATGGTTTAAGCTAAGGGTAGGAAATTTTCTAACACCCCAAGGCATGACCTATTCCTATGGCTAACTCTTCTAAGTCTTAGGCTAGGTTGAGTGTCCACCTAATCACTAGATGTGTCTTAAGACTAAGGAACTCTTAAAGTCTAAGAGAAGTCCTATGTCTAAGATGGAGTTGAGAGCTCATTCCAAAAAATGAGGTCAACAGCCCAATAGGTGTGGTGTGACACAAGAACACAAGATGATTGGGACCAAAATCAACAACACACAAGAGATCACAAGCACTAACAGAAACTATCTGATCCTAACCCAAGGAAAAGAAAGAATCCATAGCTTAGTGCAATGTGGCTCTACTTATTTCCAAGACATAAGAGAGGGAAGAAATCCACATGGGAGTGTGAACCTTCCATTGGGTGGAAGCAGTTCAAGTCATCCACAAGGGATGAGAGGTTTGATTTGATTCTCACGAGGAGAAAAGATTTGATTTGTTCCACTAGGGAAGAGGGTTGAAATTTTAATTTATTAGGTTTGAATTTTAGATGAACCTATTATTTTTGCGGGTTGTACTAGAGCCATGGAGGCTAAGACCTAACTGATTTACCAATCCAAAGGGTAGTCTACTAAACACATAGTAGGACTAGCCAACCAAAGGGATGCCTTTCATAGTATTGTAATAGAAGAAAGAGTAGACTTACATCCTCCAAAGTAGAGAGACTAGTTGGTAATCTATTGGCAAGGCAAAGAAACCCAACCTAGGTCGACCATTGTGAATGCCACTGGGACTTAGATCAACTCAAAGATAGTCAAGATTGATTTCATTTTAGATTTATTTATTTTGATTATGATGAATCCTATAGGTTTGTGATGAATAAGTAGGGGCCATGGAGCCAGACCCAACTCGCAATTCAAAGGGAGTCTACCAACCACAAGGTAGGACTATCCAACCAAGGAGAAATGCCTTTGGTATACAATGGTCAAGTCTTAAGAAGAAAGCATGGACTACATCTTCTAGAAATAGGAACCATTGGGTGATTAGGTTTTGGGCAACAAATCAAACACCTAGTCACTATTGAGTGAATGCCACTGGGGACTTAAATCAACTCAAGATAGTCAAAGATTAATTTCATTTTAATTTGTTTGATGGATTGTTATGGATGGATCAAACCAGAAGGAGCTTATAGAAGTTAGACCTATCTCATTTACTAAAACCAAAGGGAGTAGCTTCCTACCGATGGGAGAACTATCCAACCAAAGGAGTGCCTTTCTGCAATGATCAATTAAAGGAAGAAAGCTCGGGACTCACATCTTCCACTAGAAAAGATCACTGGGTGATTGTTGCTTTCAACAAATCAAACCCGACCTAGGTCGCCTGATTTGCATAATCATGCTAGAAAGAATGCATCATAGTCTTATATCTTTCAAAGAAAATGAGGGTAACCTGCTTATGGAAAATAGATTGAACCCACCTAAGGCAGACAAGTGAGTACCCACTGGATTTATCTCAAGTAGTGCAATTCATATAGGGAGTTCTATTGACAATGCCCTAAAGATAGGATGTCTGCTTGGGAGAAAGGGGGCCATTTGGTGGCTTAAATTTCTAATCCACAAGCGAATTAATTTTTGTTTGTTTATTTTGTTTTAGTTTATTTTATCTTGGACTTTATTAGTTTGTGAGGGATCAAATTGAGATGGAGCTTATATTAGCCTATCCTTAGATTTATCAACCAAGGGAGAATGCATATCAAACAAATTTTCCAACCACAGGGTGGCTACTAGAAAGGGGAATGCCAATCCAAAAGTAACCCTGGGTAGTGTCTAAATGGGGTCGCAAAGGACTTGATCCAAATAGAGTGCCCATAGGGGATGGGGCTAAGGGCTTAATCCAACACCCTGGAGAAGATGACATGGCTAGTCATATCAATAGGTATTCGGTGTCCAACTCAAGGAGAAAGGGAGGACTCATATCTGCCAAGAGTGGTGTACCAGTGAGTCGCTGTCGATAGAACATCAACCAACCTAAGGTGCTCCGGTTTGCACAATCACTAGAAGAAAGCTGGGACTCACATCCTCTATAAAAACTAAATCGGGATAGTCTACCTCGGGCTATCGACCTAGTGACTATGAAAGTGAATGCCAGGGGACTTATATCAACTCAAAAGTAGTCAAGAGGAAAGGAGCCTCTGGGGACTTATCCTAAACCTCAAATATACTACCTAGAGCATGATGGCTAGTTCAAGAAGAAAGCACTGGGACTCACATCTTCTTAAATGAAGTCAACATGAGGTAGCTTACGTCGGCAATGAAGACCATACTAACAAATGTACTATTGGTTTGCAATGATCAAGTAGGAAGAAAGCTGGGACTCACATCTTCCAAACAAGTGACCACTAGGGTGACATACAGCAATATGTAGCATGTAGACTGACTAGAGCTAATGAGTGAGTGCCAGGGGCTTGCTACATCAAAATGAGATAAAGATTTATGTTTATTTTGTGCATGTGTTAAAAGGAATAGATGCCTCTGGGGACTCTACACCTACCTTAAAACACTGGGAATTATGAAATGATGCCACAGGATGGTAACAAGAATTCCACTAAGAAAGGATGCCACTGGGTTCTCTCACACCTAACTTAGTTATGCTAATCAAATAGATGCCTCTTGGGTTCTCTTACACCTATTCTAATAGCATCGAGATTATGTTTGTGTTGTGAAAGAGGGATGATGCCACTGGGGGACTCTTACACCTACCCTAAACACGCCATGGATTCACAAGATAAAGCAAACAACACTTCAAAAGAAGAGAAGATTTGATGAATGGAATTAGATTTTGTTCTTTTATTAATGATTATTTTCAAACAAGTTTTATTTTTCATGGGTAATATTTCTTAGATAGAGCCCATTAATTGGAAGCATGGTGTTCCCTTTACAATCAATAAGTCGATAAGATCCTCCTTGGTAGGCCTTCTCTATGACATGTGGCCTTCCCAAGTGGGTTCAAACTTGCCTCCCATCTTTCTGATGGCAACAATTGGTCTCCTTAGACTAACACAAGTTCTCCTACTAAAAGACCTAGGACCAACTGTTGTGAGCTTGAATCATTTTGGCCTTGTACAACTCGAGGTTTTGGCACGCCATGCAACTCTTCCTCCAAACCTTCAAGCTCTTCTAACCGCAACTTTGCATTCTCCTATAGTGATCTTGTTACCCAATGCTATCCTTAGTGATGGGAGTTGAACTTAAAGGAAGAATGGCTTCGCACCCATACAACTAAAAATGGGGTAGATGGGAGTTGAGTGGTAGCCCACAAAGCTTCAACCAAGCCATTCCACTATTATCATCAAGAGTCTTCTTCAAGATCTGGATGAGAGTTTTGTTGAATGCTTCTAAACCATTAGCTCTGGGTAGATGGTGGAGTATCTCCAATCTATACCTGTCTTCTAGAAAAGTTAATCTTCATGCTTTTGAATGCATATACCATTATCGATATAATTCATCGAGGCCCCAACCTATATAGATATGGTTCCTAAAAATTGAAGCACATGGTGAGTGTGACCTCTGAGTGGGATGGCTTCCACCCACTTGGAAAAGTAGTCGAGAAGCTAAGAAGATGAATCGATGCCCCTTGGAAGAAGGAGGATCGATCTGACCTACAATGTGCACTCAACACTCAAATGGCCATGAAGGTGTAGAATGTTGGGTGGTTGGTGGAGGACCACACCGCACTCGATGGCATCTCCTAGCTACATCCATGCAATCTGATCATCAAAGGCCGTATCCAAGTCTTTGATCTTCATCTTCATCTTTGACCGATTGATGAGCTCACATAGACCGAATGTACCTCAATTAATGCCATGGCTTCATGTTTGTCAATGTAACCACATTTGTCAAAGGACATGGTGTGCCATCAACAAGAGCATAGAGAGCTCTTTCACCTGATGGGCTGTGATTTCGAGGTAGTTTCATGTTCAAGTAATCTATGAACGGTTGCCTCCAATCAGCTCCTTGTCCATTTTGGCAATGGCAACCTCCTTCAAGAGAAAGTCTCTCGAGTTCAACATCAATAAGGGATAAGACTTGTCTATTTTGGACCCTTATTGAAATGGACTCATTCGACATGCCAACTTTGGCAAGTTTGCCCAAGGCATATGTTATTCTCTGCTCGGGAACCTTGTAGATGGTGACTTCAGGAATCTGGGCCAACAACTTCATGGTATACTCATAGTAATGATGAAGCTTGGTTTGAGAACTGGTAGGACTGACAACTGGGTTGATGACCAACCGAATCCCAAAGATGTTGATGCTGATGTGATGGCTAACTCTAATCAAATCAAAGCCTCATACTCGCTTTGCAGTGTGGGGTTGGAAAGATAGTATGAGAATCTCATCACATCACATTTGAGTTAGAAGAACTATTCCTACCCCGCCTTTCGGAGAATAGATCTTCACCTTTAAGAAAAAGAAGACCATCAAAATACATCTCCCATCTTGTTGCCTCCCCCTAAGTTCATGATTTGTTCATCTGAGAGATCATCACTAAGCGGAGAATCAATAGGAAGTGGGTGTGCTGCTAAGAAATCTGCTAGTTATCCTTTACCGCATGGAGGGGTACAAATGTGATATCAAACTACGAGAGTATCATGGACCAATGAGCCAAACATCTGGAAAGTGTTGGTGTCATGAGGTACTACAGTGGATTGGTTCTTGAGATCAAGTTCACCTTATGAGAAAGCATATAGTGTAGCTTTGAGATGCAAAGATCAAAGCTAGTAAATTTTCTCAATAGGTGGATAGTTTGTTTCAACAAGGATCGATGGTGAGGTAGTAGAGTGCACTCTCCTTCCTTCATCATTGGTTTGGGCCAATAGAATCGAGAGAGTCATCCAATGCAAAGTGTAGAGAATGGGTGGCCTGGATAGGTCGCTAACTTTTCACCAAGTACTCTTGATGTCTTCAAATGCATGCACTTATCATCCCACTTGAACTTGGCATCCTTTTGACAAGTGCAGAATGGTTGCATCTCCTGATAGGTTTGAGATAAAGATCTTAGATATGCCAACCCTTGAAAGGATATGAGTTGAGTTAAACTCTTAGAGGTGGCATTTCTAAGATAGTTTTAATCTTTTAGATCTATTTCTATTCCCATGTCAACAACAAACCCAAGGAATTTCCAAGCTTAGAATGCACACTTGGGATTCATTTTGAGGTTATATTATCTTAACCTCAAAACTACTCAAGTCAAAGAGGTGGTCTTCCTTTTCTCTCTTTGACTACTAGATCATCAACATAGAACCTCAATGATGATGGATGAGATCTGAAGATCTGGCCATGGCTTGGTATGTAGCACCAGCATTTTTAAGGCTGAAAGGCATGACCCTATAACAAAAGATTCTGATCGAGGTTCAAAAAGTAGTGTTTCTTTCATCTTCTGGAGACATCTTGATTTGTTATGATCCATCCATGAAAGAAAAGAAGATCGCATGAGATGAGGCAATGTCCACCATTAACTGGTATAGGAAGAGAAACTCATCCTTAGGACATGCCTTATTTAAGTCCCTAAAATTGATGCAAATTTGGCCATTCTTCTTCTTAACTATGACACTAGCTAACTAGTATATATTTTTCTTCCCCGATGAAACCAACATCAATTTCTTGACTTCAAATGACCATTGTTCAATTTCTAATCGCATGTGTCTAGGAGCTTGCTTAATAGTGGTAACGTTAGGGTCTATTGCTAGCTTGTGGACTGCTACATTTGGAGATAATCTGGGCATTTCTTCATAACTCCATGTGAAGTAGCTTTAAACTCAGTCAATAGCCTAACTAAGTCATTGGTTTCTTCTTCATTCAAAGAATGAATGATGTCTGAGGATTTTCTTTGTCTCGAGGTTGATTTCTTTAAGCTTGTTGATTATTGAATGAATCTCCTCTTCAAATTCGGTGCCTCTTGACTTGGAGATCATCTGATCATCTAAAGTTTCTAAACACACATTCTCATAAGAGTTGGGGATGTGTGAGAAGAACTATCGACTCCAAATGGTAAACAACTATGCAATCTTCATCAGAGGACCCACTATCCAATCCTACTACCTTGATTGTGCTTCCCCCCTATTGTTCCATAGCTTTTGAAAGTATTCTACATGCTTGGACCATGTGAGGAACTAAACCTTTCAGATAAGATTTTGAACACAAGGTGAGTAAAAGTCAAAAGGTAATTCCATTAATTCTTTAAAAGTATCTTCCTCAAGTCCTACATCAAGCCTGGACTTGAGGATGATGAACCCAAAAGAACCTCTTCTGCTTCATGTCACTGGAAGACTTAGGGACTTCCTTAACTACTAAACCTTCAACTGATGTAAGTGAGGTAAGAGCTAAGGTTCCCAACAATAGTTTCACATAAACCAGATTCAAAATACTTTGCTTTGCTTGGAGGTCTTCATCTTTCTGGATCAAAAGTCACCTCCAATGGAACCACGAGAGGGGTTGGGTATACTAATCACATTAGACTCATCCTGAGCTGATTCCAAGTCTATGTGAATAGTAGGGTACTTATGAACTGAACATGACCTCTATTGGTCAAGGCCAACCAGGGTCTCCCCACCCTGGGAACCGCTATTTCTTTCCTCTCACTGGTGGAGGTTGAGCCATCCTACCCACATGTCCATATGATGGAATGAACTATGGGTGGAATGTGATATGCAGATCCACTTCTTCTTCAATTCCCCTTTCTTGTTCACTTGGACTTTTTTCTTTTCATTTTCTTTTATCTTTTCTTTTGTTTCATTTTCTTTTGCTTTTGCATTTGCATTTGAATTTTGTCCAAGTTCACAAGAAAGGGTGTTTTGAGGAAGATAGTAGGTCGCATCCTCATAAATCTCAACCTCTCTAACTGAAAATGGCTTTTCGCCCCTATTGACACGGTATTCAATTCCATATTTTCTGAACTTGATGCACTGATGAAGGGAGGATAGAACAATCTTGTTCTAATGTATCCAAGGCCTACCAAACAAAGCAGTGAATGAAGTATTCAAATCAATGATGTAGAACTTAGCTTCAGTCTTCCAGTCATTGATGTCCAAACGGTAACACAATGGAACCTAAAGGCCCCTCGCCTTGATCATTGAATCTCCTCAACATCATTCTATATCCTCGGAGCATAGAGATGTTGATCTTCAAATAGGCAAGGGTCTCTAGACTCATAATGTTTACCGATGCACGTGAATCCATGAGAACCCTGCGAGTCTGAACCTGTCCATGTCAACTGAGATGTATAGGGGACAGTTGTGCTCAAAGTCCCATAGAAGAAGGTCTTCATCTGTGAAGGTGATCCCTTGAGCTTCTTTTATAAGTGTGCTTGCTCACCTATAGCGGTCAGCTGAGCTAAGCATATTTTAGGATCAAGAAGAGCCTTGATTAGTGATTCCCTCATCTCTTTGGATAAGACAAGGGCATCATATATGCTTAGCTTAGATGGTAACTTTCTTAGATGAGAAAGGATGTTGTAGTCCACCTTTGGCTAATCTTCCACAAGCATATCCAAGGGTGGAGCATCTTGGAAGGGCTTCTCGATCTTCAGTACCAATGACTTGTTTCCCTCTATCTTGAGGTGCTACCCTAGGAGGTAGAACCTTGCCACTATGGAGGTTGACTTCGGTAATCTCTGGAGGCAAGGTGGTGGAAGGTTCTACCTGCACTTTAGGCTCACCTACAACTTCTCTTATGGGACTCTCAGAATCAGATGATTCTAAGTCTATCTCAAGAGGTGAATTATAGTATTCGAGTTAAAAAAGTCCAACTCAATCGAAAGAGGAAGATCAAAATTGATATAGTTAATTAGACTTGAAGAGTTATCATTAGGAATAGAAGAAGACAACTCATTAGAAGAGACACATATGTAATTCAAACTAGCTTTATTCTTCAATTTCATGGAATTATTTGGAAGCACAAAGTAGAAGTCAAGTGGAGTGAGTGGAGTAAGGGATTTGATGTCTTTATCCCCTGATACAAGAGTTCTACTAGTAGAAGAAATAGAAGAGCTAGCTAAAATGGTAGAAGTCATTGGTGTGGAAGCTGCAATTGAAGGATGGATGTTGTACACGGTTGATGGCTATGCTAAAGGGCTATCCTGAGATGACACATGTTGTTGTTGCTGAGCTCCCACTTTCCTAGAGTTCGCACTGGCAACTTGCAAACCTTTCTTGGTGTTGGAGGTTTGAACTCACTGCACAAGTAAGAAAGCTTCTTGATCTTCAATTATTTTCTTAGAGGTTTTGACAAAGAAATGTCCCAACCTTCTTTGGTTTTGGTAGGATCACTTGTATCCCCAAGGATTACCCTAATGGAACTGGAAGGTTGTTCCATAAGGTATTCCTTTGGGATAACTACAACACCAGTCTTGAAACTGTGTTCAAACCAGTCCTTGAATGTGAAGCAATCCTCCAAAATGTGGCCTAGCATTCAGTGGTAATGACAAAAGTTTAGACCATGACTTTTGCCTATTTCCTCCGGTCTCCTAGGTCCGGGTAGCTAAAAATCATGTTTCTTTAAGAGATTCTTAAAGATTTTCCTAATTATCTCCCTCTTAAAAGAATAAGGTTTGTTTAACTTATCTAAAAGAGTAGGTGGACCATATATACCGCGAGATATGCATGTCCGCTAGGTGGTGGTATGGGGTATGGCCGGGCCGTGGAGGCTGGGTGGAGGCATATGGTCGCCTGGTGGTAAAAGGAGGTGGAGGCACGAGGTCGGTCTCAAATGATCTCTAGCTTGCTTCCCTTATCAACCGCCCTCGCTCGTGCTTCTTCTCATAGACCTTTTGGGATTTTTCTTGAACCGATCTAAAAAGGCAACTATTTGGCCTCTCCTTGTAGACTAGTCGCCTTGTTGATTAGCTTCTCAAATGTCTTGAGTGAAGCCCTTAAGCATGAAGAAGACTGCCATGGATATTCTTCAAGAGAATCTCAATGGCATATTCGATATTATAGTTCACACTTCATACTCGTTACGCCATCAGAATATAATCAACAAGTGACTCAAGTATTATTGGCTACAACGAGTTTACATAACCCTTTCGAAGCTCAAAAATCTCTTGATGAAGAGTTGCTCTAACTCAGCAAATGTATTTAATGAACCGTTGGGCAGTTTAGCATACCAATCAAAAGTAATACCTGCTAGGCTACTAACAAAGAGTCTAAAGAGTAAACCATCGTTGCCACCCGTATTGTAATAATTAAGTGAGCTATGTGCCTGATTCCCACTCCATCAAAGTTTTGAAGGAAGGAGGCACGAAACCCTTGGGATATTGGATAGCATCAATTCCTGAACCGATGATCCGGCTTGAGCCAAAGCTTCCTTCATCTGTTGCTTAACCATGGATTTCAAATCTTTTCCTTGTATGGAGGTACTATCCATTACTTTCCTATACAGGCTAATGCTACCTTGCTCAATAGGAGGTAGAGTCTTAATTGGGTCTAAGACATGCACTAGTTTAGGCTAACTGACATCAAATGTAATAGGATGAACTAGAGGGGTTTATTTCTGAAGCATTGACAATGCTGCTAACAAGTCCTGCAACTGATGTGCCATCCTATCAATGCTCCCTTCTCGCCTTCAAGGTATGTGAGTGATTTCATCCTCGATCAACCTCATCACCTTCCATGGCCTATTGCTCCCTAAGAAGAGATATTCTAGCATCGACCATGCATACTCCAACTGAATCCCCCATCAAGTCATCTTTGTTGGGATCGAAGCTGACTCTCTCTTCTTCGGATCAGGCGTACCCTAAGATCTGCTTCTTCTCCATAAAATAATGTGCAACTATCTCATCTAAGGAATGATCTAAATCAGTAGGTACAAATAGTTTGGGCTGACCGGTGTGATCGCTATCATTCACTGAGAGGTGTAGGACCTCGCCTATCACCGGGGAGTCAATCCTATGTGGACTGTACTCATTGGAAGAATGATCCTCCTGACTGATACTAGTTGTAATTGAGGTAACAATTCTAGGATGATCCTCTACCATTGCTGTAACTGAACTATCATATAGAATATCTGTGATAACTGTCACCATTTTTGCATACAACTGTATGGGAGGAGTAGGTGAAGGAATGACCATGATGCCGGGTCCACTTCTTCTACCACCATCGGGCGTAAGGTCGAAAGAAGAGCCCTACCACAATGGGTGGTGTAGGAGGAGTAGGATCCCTTGGCCATAGCCAGATCACCAACGGGGTATGTTTTTCCCCTGATGTCCTTCATGGCCTTAGATGGAATGGGAGATAGCACTTATAGGGCGATGGTGCATGAGGGGTGAGAGAGACACCACTCTCTCTGCCAAGAATTGCCTCCCGGGTGGTCCCTGAGGAGAATACTATCGCGATGGTAGATGCGTACAGAAATGAAAAATCAACCAAGAAGCGACCGACTCCGCCACTCTCCGCTAGTAATGTGATGATGTATGGGCCTCATGCCCTCTCTGATAGATGCCTCCCTACACATGGGGATAATAGATCAAAGGTCAAACGCATCTGACTCTAAGCATCCAGATGCTCCACTTGGTGTAGAACAAAGGCTGCATACCTCCTACTCTAAACTTGGTTGTAAGTGCGCCATTGGAGGAGGTGATGTACGGATACTCCTGACATCCTCTCTATCTGATCCTAAGAGAGGATGAAACTGGTTTTCTATAACCAGTGGTGAAGTGATATTGGGAGACTCATTCATGGCTGATCTACCAGCTGCCTCTAGCTCTCTGGCTATCCAAGTGTGGAACCCTTTGATCATATGGTTCTTGTTCCTATGCTTGGTACGAGTAGGATGAGAGGAGTGCAAGCTAGACCCGTACTCAAATGTGGGGGAGGCAAGCCCTGAAACTAGGGGAACCTTACCCTTGGAGGGTACAGATGGTAGGGTTCTAGCCCGCACTGGGGCAACATGGGTAACTCTGGGATGAACTATAACTGAAACCGATTGCCTATCGGAACTATAACTTTAAAGCGGGAATCGCCACTTTCCTCTTCGGAGGAGACATCTAAAATCAAGGTAAGTCTATCCGATGATTCGCCGCCACCTTCGCCCCTAACTGTGAGGGGAATGCCCTCACAAGTGATCTTGGCCCCCTCAAATCCTCAACCAAAGTGGATCAAGTGGGTATGGTCTAGACGAGGGAAGTCAGCCTGCTCTAAAGATAGATCCATACCGTGGGGGAAGGTGAAGACACATTTTTGGGAACCAGCCATATCCAAAACTATAAATGACACCGAATCAAAAAGAATGCAATGAGAAATGAACTTGTATGTTTTCTTCTCCATAGATTTTAGTTTTGAATTTTGAAAATTTGAACCCACATCCAACAACTTGGAAGTGTTAAGTGGGGTTCAAATAGATTTGAAGAGATTGAATGATAAAAGAATTTGAATATGAATCCAAACTTCAACAAATTTAAGTATGTTGAAATATGGATTCAAAATTTTTGATAGGATGCTTCCATAGGTTTATTGATGCTTTGAATTTGAATTTTTGTGATGAGGAACCTTTCCTTTAATAAATTTGGGTATGTTAAAGTAAGGGTCAAATTGATTTTGTTTTGTTTGATTGCTTTGGGAATTTCACTTTACTTAGAAAATTTAGGTATGCTAAGTGAAGTGAAACTAATTGTTTCTTTTTTTGTGAGTTTTATTTTGATTTTGAAAAAAATTGGAATTCTCATCTAGCAAATTTAGGTATGCTAAGTGCAAAATCCAAGTGTGTTTTGTTTGATTTTTTGAGAATAGGATTCTTAGCAAATTTAGGTATGATAAGAAAATCCTACATGTTTCATTTGTTTGGAATGTTTTGATTTTTGAAAAGGGTAGGATCCTTAGCAAATTTAAGTATGCTATGAAAATCTTAAGTGTTTCATTTTTTCTTTTGATGTGTTTTGAAAGTGGGAACTCAACTTTAGCAAATTTGTTACTCTAAAGAGGAAGTCCTACTTGGTTTTGTGAAACAAAAATTTCACTTAGCAAATTTGAGTATGATAAATGAAATTCCAAATGGTGTGTTCAAAATTTTGATTTGTTTTGGTTTTGAAAAATGGAAACTTCTTTTTAGAAAATTCGGTATGCTAAGGAAAGACTTTCCAAAGGTGTTTGAAAATTTTTATTTTGACTTTGGAAACTTCACTTAGCAATTTGGGTGTGCTAGGTGAAGTTCCAACATATGTTTTGAAAATTTTTGGATTTTGGATTTGGAAACTTTACTTAACAAATTTGGGTATGTTAAATGAAAATCCAAATATGTGTTTAAAATTTTTTGATTTTGAATTTGGAGACTTCATTTAACAAATTTGGGTATGTTAAGTGAGGTTCTAAATGTGCTTAGAAAATTTTGAAATATGATTGTTGATTTTGAATTTTTGGATTTGGAAACTTCACTTAGCAGATTTTATTATGCTAAATAAAATTCCAAATGTATTTAAAATTTTTTTGAATTTTGGATTTAGATACTTCACTTAACAAATTTTTGTATGTTAAGTGAGGTCTAAATTTGTTTAAAAAATTTTTTTTTTAAAAAAAATAAATAATTATTGATTTTGATATTTAGATTTGGAAACTTCACTTAGCAAATTTGATTATGCTAAATGAAATTATAAAATGTGTGTTGAAAAAAGTTTGTATTTTGGGATTTGGAGACTTCGCTTAACAAATTTAGGTATGTTAAGTGAGGTTCCAAATGTGTTTAAAAAATTTTGAAATATGATTATTGATTTCGATTTTTAGATTTGGAGACTTCACTTAGCAAATTTGATTATGCTAAATGAAATTTGAAAATATATTTTTGAAATTTTTTTGAAATATGATTGTTGAAGTTTTTATTTTTGAAAAAGGGACCTCCATTCAACAAATTTAGGTATGTAGAATGGAGATCAATTTTATTTTTGAAATATGAAATTTTTGTGTGTGATTTTTATTTTTTGAAAAAGAGGAATTCCAACTTTAAAACATATGTGAGATATTTTTAAGTGAGATTTCCTAAAAGATATTTTGTTTTTAGTTGGGAATGAAATATTCATTTAATAAACTTAAGTATATTAAATCAAGGTGTTCATGTGTGCTTTTTGAAAATTTTGATTTTATTTACAAATGAACTTTCCATTGAATAAGTGTGAGTGTATTGAATAGAAAAATTCATGTGTGCTTTTTGAAAATTTTATGATTGTGATTTTTGGAAAGGATGATTATTCATTTATTATAGAAATGAAATCTTCATCAAAGTGAATTGAAGGAAGATATTCGTTTATGCTATTGAAAAAATTTATTAATTTTATTTTCAAAAACCCCTACATGTAACAATTATAAGATTTGTTAAATGAAGGTGACAAAATTTTGTGAAAAAATATTTTATTAAGTGCATTTTGAAAATGTGCTTTTGAAAAGAAAAGTTCTTTATGGAAGATTTATTTATTTTAGAATGAACCTTTCCTTATCATGAAAATAATGAGGAAGTCTTAAAGATGTTTTCTTTTTATTTAGATCTTTTCATTTTACTCATTAGAGAACCCAATGGGGGTTTTAAGACCAACAAGGAATGTCCTAAAACCTAAAGATGTTGGCTAACTCAACTCAAGGATGAAATGAGCTAAGTGCCAACAGAAAGAAGGATAGTCTTGGATTCATACCAAAGTACAAACCCAATATTGATATTCAAAGACAATGATCATTTACCAAAAATGGAGAGACGAACCATCCCCAGCGGAGTCGCCAGAAAAATATGTGGTGAATAATTTCTATAGAGAGTCTGCTTCGAATCGGTGGGGAGAAAGAAAAGGCAAGACACTATAAAAATTTATCTTGTTAAGATGCCACACAGATCCATAGATGTACTTATTCACGTGATCGAGTACGTCATCAAGGAAATAGTGTACCGTCTCGAGAAACAGAAGTCACTACCCTTCAATGGACCTAATCACCTCAATAAGGACTCCTAAGGATGATGGGTATGCATATGTACCAGAGATTCTTCCCCTACTTTACATGGAAAAGTAAAGCAGGGTTTATTTTAAACCGAGTTCGTTAAGTTTCCTATAGGGGCAAGCCCCCATAGTTAATTACATCCTAAGGGACGAGATCCCTTAAGAAAACTCTCGATTAAGGTAAATGATCATTACCTTTAAAGATTTCAATAGGAAAGGATTATCAATCGATTGGTTATTTTTTGAAGATCAAATGAGATTGATCAAAAGAGGGAATTATTATTGAAGCCAAAATGGAAGATAAGTAGGAGATGCCCACGATGCTAAGAAACTTAGCGAGCATCTCAAACTATCCTATAGTTGAGCTTTACATTTTAGAAATTGATTTAGTTTGTTTACGGTGTATTTTTCATTATAAATTTAGGACTTAAGATTTCTTAATACAAGATTAAGGAAATGTCTAAGAGGTGAGGAATTATGCTTGGACCCACAAAGGGGAGAAGCAACCTTAGAATCTAAATCTAGGGAGCTTCGATGAGGGCTGGAAGCACAACCTAAATCTAAGGCAAAAATGGGTAATTGGTTTGCCTCCATAAGAGAGGATAAATCACCAGACATCTTGGATTTACAACCGCCTGGAGGTGGCCGCCAGCCAACTCCTCCTATAATTTTGAATACATGTAGGCAAGTCGTTATGCTTATGCAAGATATCTAAGCTGTTGTTATTTAGAAAGAGACTAAGTCCTTAAACTCACTCCATAAAGAGACTAGATCATGTAAAGAGAAATACTTCAAATGACCTAAATCTAATGCAATTCAAATTTCATTTTATTTTTATTTTTGGACAATTATTTTGACTCAGGCAAATAGGATTGTTATGACTAATGCATGAGAAAGAAGATTATTGCCCGAAATCAGCGAGAAGAGAGGAGGTGGGTTTCCACCACTACTCTCAAAGGTCGAGCCGAGTTTCTCTAGCAAAGGTGGAAGCCCTCTAATCAAGAGTGAAATAAGATGTATTTGTGCATGATATTATAAAGAAATGCTCATCCAGCTAAGGGGTTGCTAATTCTTTTATCTTGATTTTAAATTTAAGCTTTAGGTGAGGTTATGAGTTGTTTAATTTTATTTTGAGTTGTTAAGTTGGGTAAAAAATTTATTTTTCCTTAAATAGCCTAATCCAAATCCAGGCCATACATAAAGTAAGGAAGAAACTAGGAAAATTATGCCACTTAATGTAAAAGATAAACAAATCATCAATCAATTTATAAAGTTAATCGACAAAAAATAAATGGCCTTTGTGGCCGGGCACCACCGCACAAACCCAAAAATATGTGGGTAGTCGAGCTCTACCCTTATACAACCCAGATTATAAATAAATTAAATTACAATTAAGCAAGGAATTCATTTTTATGGGGGTCTTCAAGCTTTATTCTTCTTTCTTTGTTCTTTCTTCTTCTTTTCTTTTTTTCTTCTTTGGTTCCTCCTTTGGATGGTTGGAAGGTGGATGCTCCAAGGCTTTACATGGTGTATAAGATAAGATCTTATGACTAATGCTCATCCTAATCCCCATAATAATCATTCCAAAATCTTAATTATATAAATTTTTACATGAAAAGGAAAAGTGAAAATCTAACTAACACCTGCAAAATAAAGATTAGCTAAAACACACCACACAAATCTCAAGCATGTATATTAGACTTATCACCCCGCACATGGGTGACTAAGTCCATATGGCCTATGGATTATGCTTAGGGGTATAAAGCACCTGCAAGCAAAAGCATTTATATTTTTATTTATGATAGCTCCCCTTAAGCACAATCCCCTACAGAAAAGAATAGTTCGACTAAGAGCGTCCTACCATTCATTTTATGGGAATATATCCTAACATCCGGTCTAAAATATAAATTACAAAACAAAACAAACATCAAAATATGCACTGACCTAACCTAAGGCTAAAAGTGGTGACTTAGGCTAATGTGTGTGTTTTGAAGGCTTGTGGTATGCTTAGCTAGGACTTTAGGTTTAAATTTTTTAAGTGTGAAGAACATGTTCAACTTAGAGGAGGGTTTCATTTAAATTGTTTAACTACTTTGGGTTGGTTTTATTTCATGAAGAGAGGGAAAGAGAAGAGAACTTCTCTTTCCTTCCCTGACCTAAGTAATTTTCTAAAGTAGGTTCATATTTTAGTTTCATATTGGTGAATGTTTTGATTAAATATTTTAATTAATCCTAAGTTTAGATAAACTCTAAACAAACCTATTTAAAAAGAAAGGTATATTAAGATTAAATAAAATGAATCAAAATTCACATAACACACATTACTTCAATTTTTTTCCCCAACATATATAACATGCATATGGATGGACCCTAAGCATATCTATACATGCAAATCAGAGTATTTAACACACTTTATGATGCATGCTAAGTAATCCATTTAAGAAAATTTAGAAGTTGAATATGCATGATTTTTTTTAAGTAGAAAGAGTTTTCCTTATCTAAATTTTCACATACATACATGAAAGTAAGAAAGGCATAAGTGAGTACAACGCCATTGTTAACCAGAGGTGTAAGGTACAAGACCAATTAGGGCTACTTAAAGCCTCGCAACCTTGGGGTTGTCCAGACTAATATACCTCTTTCCTTAAATACAAACATATATATAAAAGAAATGAAATAGAAAAGGAAAATGCAAAAGTTGTTTAATGGATTCATTTTATCTTATGAAATTTATGTATGCAAGTGTAGGTAACCCTTCTTAGATGGTAGCATAGGGATGAATAGGATATTAAATTAGGTGAGCATTAGGTACTTTTCAAATGAACCATATATCTCACCAAATTCTTATTCAAAACTATACCAACATAGGAAAAAAAGGAAACCTATACTAAGCATACCTTTATAATATTTCACTTGCAAGCTTATAATTAAAGTATAAGTAGAATACTTTCATTTTTGATATTTCATTTATATGTTTTGAAAATAATTTACATTTAGTAGTGATAATAGCCATTCATATTTCTACTTTAGCCAACATATGCAAATTTGACATAAAGTAAACAATTTCATTTTAAAATTTGAATTTCAAAACTATGAGTGAATGAATTCACATGGCATGCAACTTAACATGTTGAGGAAAGATCCAAAGTAATGAAAGCATGTAAGAAAACTCACTTTACTTAAATCCTAAAGACATTCTTATAGAATAAGAAAATTTAGAATAAATTAAAGTGAATTTCAAAATGATTTTTATTTAGTTTGAAGTTTGATTTAATTTTGAAAAGGTGATATGATTTTACTATTCCTAACCCATTCTCACATGTGTTTTGTATTTTTTTTAATTTTTATATAATTAGATCCATTTTTATGCATTGATTAGATTAAGGTATGAATTAAGTAGCATAATTAACCCTTACCTTTACCAACTTAGAAGAATTAACTAAATAATAATGAGCCAATGTGATGACATAAAACCCACAAGAAATTTAAATTTGTAATGCACCTAATAATGAAAAGTCGTAATGCAATTTGGCTCACAATTAAAAGTTAATTAAGCTAAGGGGTTTAGCTTAAGTAATTTCAAAACAGCCTTTCATACTTATGAATGGGGTTTTGATTTTCTTAATTGAACTTAGGCTATTAAACACCTAAGAATCTACCCAAGGTAGATTAATTAAGTTCTGAAACTTTTTAGAATTTTTAAAAAAAATTAATTAATGGGATAATTAATGAATTAACCCTTAATTAAGAGGAGATTAAGGAGAGAAGAGGGGGTTTAGGGAATAGTTTAGGATAAATGCCCTAAAATTATTCTATAATCCTCCTACTTACTGGATCTGACCTTAATCAACCCTAATCATAGGGTAAAACTACTAATCATATCGTAATTATGCTTAATTACATGAGAAGGGTAATTAAGGGAACCATATGCAATTACTCTAATCAAGCCTTCAATAAATCTCAAGAAAAATAGGGCAGGCATAGGTCATCCCCTAAAACTTACCCAAGAAATTTGGGATTAAGCAGAGGCCTAATCAAAGAGTAATTAGTAAAATACACTTTCCAATAAAACCCAAATTCAAGGAAAATCATAATTCAAAATTCATCAAAATTTATTTTAAAATATTTTAGGTTTAATTATCTATCTATAAGATTTTATTTCATATTTTTTAAAATTTTTAGGAAGAGTTATGAATTTTTGAAGTTCTCTAAGTGAATTAGGAATTAATTAATGCATTAATTAACTAATCCCCGACTCATGGCATGTGGTCGGACTTACATGCATTGCAGAGGGGTTGACTTAAGTTGTCACCTCACATGGTGGCATTGCTTATCGTCCGATCAAAGATCTGACTGATTCACATTTAAAAAGGATAAATAGATATTTAAATGAAAAGACTGCCCAATTTTTTTGATGACTAGTACTTTTATAGTATTTTTTGCTTCACACCTCACTGTTGTTATCGTCAGATAAAATGCAAGAGAGTGACTTTCAATTTCCATCGCTTGATTTGGTCAAGAAGAAAGTCATGGAAGAAAATGGTTCTAGACAAAACACAAAGAGATGCACACAACGGAGGCTAGGACTATTTTGACACAAAGAGTGATCAAAGTAAGCAATAATCAATCGTCCATCTAAAATGTGTGGATGGACGGCTGAGATGATCCAAGTTCTTCCCCTTGATCAACAGAGACCGTCCATGATCAAGGGAAAGATCCAAGCTAGATCTAGCATGGAATCACACCAAATTTAACCCACACCATCTAAAGACGGAGAGCGGCAAATCCAATGGTAAAAAATTGATGGGGTGAAAATTTCTTTCATAAAGCTCCACACCACATTGAGTTTAGTGATCGAAAAATTTCATACCTCATCGGAGGTGATCACCGGCACTCGATTCCCTTGGAGAAGGTTTGTCTGGTTGAGACAAAGCCTTGCTGAAGTTTAGAGCACTTGAGATGAAGTGGATCAATGTATGGACCAACTCCTCCTTGTGTGGCTTTGAATTTGATTGAATTGGATCCTTCTTTGCTATGGGAACTCCAATAGAAGCTTAGGTGCACTCAACTTAGCTCTTAGTTGAAGTGTGCAAGAGTAATTGGAAGAAAATCAAGTGTGGAAGAAGTTGGAAATTCACTCTACCTCCCTTATTTTTGCACTGTGCAAAACCGAGAAATAGAAAATAGGAAGAGCTCTAGGAGGCTTAGGATCAATCTCCAATGGCTCCTCTGGCTTCCTATTCTTCAATTGACCTTGAGTCAATCAAAATAGAAGTGAATTAGGGAGAGTTTATCTCCCCTTTGAAGGATCGAATGACCGGCAATGCTCTTGGCATTTTGATCTAATTGATCAGATTGGGAGGGCTGTTTGATTTGTTTTGAGTGTGCATATGGTCGATTTGATCCAAGGAGTGGATTGCCAATCTCCCATGTGCCTTAATTTGAGCTTAAGTGGGAGTTTGAAAATTTCATTTTAAGCTAGGGGGTCGGGTTTAGTCTAGGGGCCAAATGGGATGACCCAAACCCATTGGGTTGGGTGCACCACTCTCCCCTAGGTCCCCTTGAGCTTTTAGGAAAGCCTCAAGTGATTGTGAAGAGGATATGACCAAATTACTCATGGGTTAGGCCAAAATTTGTTATATGGCCTAGGGGTAGGATGGTCATTTTATTGTTTTTCTACTTTGGATATGTTGGGTATGTGGAGAAACTAGGTTTGGCCAAGTTTCATTGGATTTGTAATCCATTTGATAGGGTATGGCTCATGTTTGACCCATTTAGGTCGAAATGGGTCAAGTAGACCAATAGGTCAAATTGGGTCAAACCAAGGGTTGGGTCAAGTTCATATGACCATTGAAATATTTTGGTGGCTTTGGTTTGATTCAATTTGATATATATTTGATTTTGGCTCATATGACTTCATTTAGGTCAAATGGGACAAGTTGACCTATTTGACCCATTTGACCCATTTGACCTGTTTGAGATAGGTCAATGGTAGGTTTAGGTTAGGTTAGTCATATGGAGTGGATTGGTATCTTTGTTTCCAATAAATTTGGGTTAAGTTCAATTTTGGCACAACATGACCCCTTTAGGTCATCCTGGGTCTAAGGTCAATTGGGCTAGGTTGAGTCTAGTTGGCCAATTGAGGCTTTGGTCAAGTTTCACAAGTGATTTGGAATGGACTTGACCCATTGGTTTCAATCAATTTGGCTCAGATCAAGTTTTGACACATTTTGGCCCTTTAGGTCAAAATGGGTCAACTTGGGTCAATTAAGCTAGTTAGGCTCAAATGTTGGCTTGGTCAAGTTCAAACATGGGGCATGAGTGAACTTAGATCAATGGTTTCAATCAAGTTGGCCTATAGTGGAATTTAACTATGTAAGGTTTCATTTTAGGTTAAGTGTTGACTTGGTCAACCCTTAGATTTGACTTGGTTTGACCCAATTTGGTTGATTGATCATCCCATGATAATTCTTTATCATGATGAGAGAGATATATGAGTTTGGTTCAATTCAATTTGGTTAGGATCAAAAGTTGGCTCATAAGGGTACTTTTGGTCACTTTGGGTCAAGTGAGCCTAAGTAGGTCAAATGACTTGGTCAAAGCTTGATTTGAAGTTGGTTGATCTTATATATGGACTCATGATTGAAATATAAATCCATTACAAGTGGTTTGAAGTCAAATGGGTTTTGATCCATTTGAAATTTTCATATTTAGAGGAAGAATATGAAAGGAATTTTGGGTTTGATTTTTGAATTAGGTTTTGATTGAGTGATTGAAGTTTGGATTTATATATGAGCTCATGATTGTAGGGTTGATTGAACCATGAGAAAAAACCAAGAGTTTGGCTTGATTTGAAAATGATTTGGCTAAGTTTAAGATTTTGACTTAAAAGGCTTTGATTGGATTTTGAGAGGATTTGAGTTTGATTTTTGGAATGGGTTTTGATTATTTGAATTTATATTTCATTTATATATGTGGATATAAATGAGGATATAAATTGATCATGAGAAAATTTCAAGGATTTGAAGTGGTTTAATTATGATTTAGGTTAAATCCATTAAAGGGAATTTAAAGGATTTAAGGAAAATATTTAAATTGAAACTTTTTTTTTTGAATTGGAATGGATTGATTTATATTTATGTTTCATTTATATATGAGAATATAAATGAGAATATAAACAAGTTTTGCAAAAATCCAATGAGTTTGAAATGGTTTGATCAAAGTTTAGGTTAAATCCATTAAAGGGAATTTAAAGGATTTAAGGGAGTTTTAAATTGGAATTTAATTCTTGCCTTTGATTTGATTTATTTATATTTATATTTCATTTATATATGAGAATATAAATAAGTTTTGAGAAAATCCCAAGGGTTTGAATAGGTCTGGTCATGATTTAGATTTGATTTTGGCTAAGTCCTTTAATGGAAAATTAAAGGGATTTAAGAAAATTTTCATAAATTGATTTTTAATTTTGAATTTGATTTGATGGGTTTGAATTTATATTTCATTTATAAATGAGAATATAAATGAGAACATAAATTGATCATGAGAAAATCTCAAAGGTTTGAATAGGTTTTGATCATGAATTTGATTAAGACTTTAAGGTAAGGATTACGGACTTAGGCAAAATTTGGACTTAAGAATTTTTGGTGGATTTTGATCATGGGTTTCAATCACAAATTTCGATCATGGATTTCAATCATGGAATTGATTTAAGTTTGGAGAAAATCAAATAGAATTGATTTGGAGTTTTACTTGAAAGAAGGAAGGTGAGGAATGGTTTAAGCTAAGGGTAGAAAATTTCCTAACAGCCTTAAGGCATGACCTATTCCTATGGCTAACTCTTCTAAGTCTCTAGGGAAAGGTTGGAGTATCCACCAGATCATTAGATGTGTCTTAAGACTAAGGAACTCTTAAAGTCTAAGAGAAGTCCTAAGCCTAAGATGGAGGGGTTGAGAGTTCATTCTAAAAATGAGGTCAACAACCTGTGTCAAAATAAAGAGTCAAAATTAAATAAAATTTTGATAATATTTGCATTAAACTAAGTCATTACTCATACCACTGATGCTCTAGTGTCTTAGGGAGTGGGTTTAAGGATTTTAGTTTCTTTCTAAATAATAATGTCCTAATCTTCTTGCAAAACATATGACTTGACCACATGGTTTTAAATCGTAGGAGGAGTTAGTTGGCTATTACTGCAGACGGTTATAAGTCCAACAGTCAGATGATTTACCCTCTCTTATGAAGGTAAATAATATACCCATCTTCACTTAAATTTAGGTTGTACTTTGGCCCTCGCTAAAGCTCCCTAGATTTAGGATCTGAGGTTGTTGTTTCCCTTTGGGGCTACAAGCATAAATCCTCACATCTTAGATATTTCCAAAATCTTGTATTGTGAGGTTATAAGTCCTAGATTTCTAATAACATTTCAACTCAAATATATAATTCTCCTCAATTTTAAACATATAAAGCCCAACCATAAGATTGTTTGGGATGCTCACTAGGTTTCCTAGTATCATGAGCATCCCCTACTCATCTCCTTTTGGCTTTGATAATAAATCTCTCCTTTCGATCTATCCCGTTTGATCTTCCAAACATAGGCAATTTATTGATAGTCCTATCTTTAAATTCTTTGGAGATAACAATTGCCTACTTTAATCAAGAGTATTCTTAAATAATTCACCTTCCTTAGGATGTAATTAACTATGGGGGCTTGCCCCCATAGGGAACTTTAGAACCCAGTTTAAATAAACCATACTTTATTCCTCCATGTAAAGTAAGGGAAAAAAATATCTGGTACATTCGAAGACCCATCATGTCTTAGGAGTCCTTATTAGGTGACTAGGTTCATCGTAGGGTAGTGATTTTTATCTTTCGAGATGATGCACTATTCCTTGATTTGATGGGTTTAAATTTATATTTCATTTATAAATGAGAATATAAATGAGAACATAAATGGATAATGAGAAAATCTCAAAGGTTTGAATAGGTTTTGATCATGATTTTGATTAAGTCTTTAAGGTAAGGATTACAGACTTAGGCAAAATTTAGACTTAAGAATTTTTGGTGGATTTTGATCATGGGTTTCAATCATAGATTTCGATCATGGATTTCAATCATGGAATTGATTTAAGTTTGGAGAAAATCAAATAGAATTGATTTGGAATTTGACTTGAAAGAAGGAAGGTGAGGAATGGTTTAAGCTAAGGGTAGAAAATTTCCTAACAGCCTTAAGGCATGACCTATTCCTATGGCTAACTCTTCTAACTCTCTAGGGCAAGGTTGGAGTATCCACCTGATCATTAGATGTGTCGTAAGACTAAGGAACTCTTAAAGTCTAAGAAAAGTCCTAAGCCTAAGATGGAGGGGTTGAGAGTTTATTCTAAAAATGAGGTCAACAACCTGTGTCAAAATAAAGAGTCAAAATTAAATAAAATTTTGATAAGATTTGCATTAAATTAAGTCATTACTCATACCATGCTCTGTCTTGGGGAGTGGGTTTAAGGATTTTAGTTTCTTTCTAAATAATAATGTCCTAATCTTCTTGCAAAACATATGACTTGACCACATGGTTTTAAATCGTAGGAGGGGTTAGTTAGCTATTACTTCAGACGGTTATAAGTCCAACAGTCAGGTAATTTACCCTCTTATGGAGGTAAATAATATACTCATCTTCACTTAAATTTAGGTTATGCTTTGGCCCTTGCTAAAGCTCCCTTGATTTAGGATCTGAGGTTGTTGTTTCCCTTTGGGGCTACAAGCATAAATCCTCACCTCTTAGATATTTTCACAATCTTGTATTGTGAGATTATAAGTCCTAGATTTCTAATAACATTTCAACTCAAATATATAATTCTCCTCAATTTTAAACATATAAAGCCCAACCATAAGATTGTTTGGGATGCTCACTAGGTTTCCTAGTATCATCAGCATCCCCTACTCATCTCCTTTTAGCTTTGATAATAAATCTCTCCTTTCGATCTATCCCGTTTGATCTTCCAAACATAGCCAATTTATTGATAGTCTTATCTTTGAATTCTTTGGAGGTAACAATTGCCTACTTTAATCAAGAGTATTCTTAAAGAATTCACCTTCTTTAGGATGTAATTAACTATGGGGGCTTGCCCCCATAGGAAACTTTAGAACTCAGTTTAAAGAAACCATACTTTATTCCTTCATGTAAAGTAAGGGAAAAATATCTAGTACATTCGAAGACCCATCATGTCTTAGGAGTCCTTATTAGGTGACTAGGTCCATCGTAGGGTAGTGATTTTTATCTTTCAAGATGGTGCACTATTCTTTGATGTTGTACCTGATCATCTCAATAAGTACACCCTCAGATCTGTGTGGTCCCCTCCCCCCAATATACACATTCATCACAAATCCAAAAATAAACACCACAGATTTTTCTAGCAAAGTGCCAGCTAAGTTAAGTATATATGACGCCCTTGTCTTATCCAAAGAGATGAGAAAATCTCTAATCAAGGCTCTTCTTGATCCAGAGATATGCTTAGCTCAGCTGACTGCTACTGAAGAGGAGGCACACAGCTCAAAGGACATCTTATGAGTTACATTCAGTGATGAAGACTTGCTTCTAGGAACAACCAAGCACAACCGCCCTCTTTACATCACAGTGGATATTGGCAGATATAGGTTATCAAGAGTTCTGGTTGAACAAGCTGCATCAGTCAACATTATAAGTTTAAGAACCCTTGCCTACTTAAGGATCGACATCTCTAAACTCCAAAAGGTGAGGATGTTGTTGAGAGGATTCAATGAACAAGGCGAGCGGGACTTAGGCTCCATAATGTTTCTATTAGAGAGAGATGATTGGAAGATTGAAGCCAAGTTTCATATCATAGACTCGGATACATCTTTAAATGCTTTTCTTCAGAGACCGTGGATACATGAGAACAACACAGTTCCATCCTCTCTACATCAGTGCATGAAGTTCATGAGAGGTGGAATTGAGTACTGTGTCAAAGGAGATCTCAAATCATTCACAGTTCATGAGGTTGATATATATGAGGATGCAACCTATTTTCTCTCCCAAAACCAACAAGTTTATTCTCACAAATCTCGTCAAGATCCCTATGAGGGACAAAAAGAAAGAAAAGAAAAAGAAAGAAAAAAGATAAAGAAAGAGAAAATAAAAGAGAGCAAGACATGGACTCAGAGGAAGATATAGAGCCTGACAATATATTCCACCCACAGTTCGTTACTCCACTCAAACATATGGGTAGGATGACCCGACATCCACCAGGCAGAGGTAGAGGACAATTCAGAGGCAGCCCCCGAGGTGGAAAGCCTCCCTATTTGCCACCCAATAGAAGGTATGTCCTAGCCACCAAGAGCACAAACTTTGAATCTAGTTCAGAGGATGAGTCATATGTGGTTAGCACACCAACCAACTCTTTTCAATAGCAGATCTTTTTCGAGGTGACATTGGAGCATGATAATGATGAAGACTAGGATCCAAAGCAAATAATAAATGTATCCAAATCTGCATATGAAATAATCAGGAGTCAGCTGAAAACCTTAGCTCTAACCCCACTTTTTTCTCAAAAAGTTTAGGGTTTAGTAGTTTAGGAAGCCTCTAAGTCATCCATATATGGGAAAACTCAGAGGGTTTTTTTGGGAGCACCATCCTCAAGTCAGGAAGCTGATGTAAACCTTGAGAATGATTTATACAAAGATTTAATATAATTACCTTTTGATTTGTATTCGCCTTGTGTTCTTAATTTAGAAAAGAAGGGATTAATTCTACATACTTGGTCTAAACACAGGTCAGACTACTTTGAAAGGTTATGGGACAACCAAAGCTGACATCCTCAATAAATACCAGGACTAGGATTTGGTATAGTGGGTCCAGTCGATGATGATAATCATTGCCTAGTCATCACCAGTCATTTGGAATTTGATAGGTTCTTTTCAAATGATACTAACTCATATGAGGAGGTGAGTTTAGAAACTTTAGATGATCTAACTGATCTTGAAGTCAAGGATGCACTGCCAGAGTTCGAAGAGGAGATCATATCAACTATAGATGAGCTCAAAGAAATCAACTTAGGAATTGAAGATAATCCACATCTGACATACATCAGTTCTTTATTGAGTGGTACTATAACTAATGACATAGTTAGGCTATTGATTGAGTTTAAGGACTGCTTCGCATAGAGTTATAAAAAAATGTCCAATTTATCTCCTTATATAACAGTCCATAAACTAGCAATAGAGGCTAGTGCTAACCCTATCAAGCAAGCTCCTAGACGCATGCGATTAGACATTGAACATCAGGTCGCTTCTAAAATCAATAAACTGATCGATGCTGGCTTCATGAGGGAAGAAAAATATCCTATCTGGTTGGTCAGTGTTGTTCCAGTTAAGAAAAAGAATGGTCAAATTCACATATGAGTTGATTTTAGGGATCTAAATAATGCATGTCCAAAAGATGAATTTTCACTACCAATCCCAGAACATATGGTGATCATTGCCTCATATTATGCAATTTTCTCCTTCATGGATGGCTTATCTGGTTACAACCAAATAAAGATGACAACTGAAGTTGAAAGATACACTGTATTTTGAACCCCGATCAAAATCTTTTATTATAGGGTCATGCCTTTCAGCCTTAAAAATGCTGGTGTAACATACCAGCAGGCCATGAATAAGATCTTCAATGAGCTCATTCATCATCAAGTTGAGTGTTACATTTATGATCTTGTAGTCAAAAGTAAAAAAAAAAGGAAGACTATCTCTTTGACTTGAGAGTAGTTTTCAAATGGTTAAGATAATTTAACCTTAAAATGAATCCCTTGAAGTATACATTCAGAGTAGATTCAGAGAAATTTCTTAGATTTGTTGTTTGGCATCGTGGAAGAGAAATCGATCCGGAGAAGATCAAGGCGATATTAGGAATGCCACCGCCTAAGAGTCTAACTTAGCTCAGATCATTTTAAGGGTGGTTGGTATATCTAAGATGCTTCATATCCAACCTATCAGGAGATGCCAGCCATTCTCAACACTTGTCAAAAATGATGCCAAGTTCAAGTGGGATGATAAGTGCCTGATGCCTCAAGAAGATATCAACTACTTGATGATGCCGCTTCTAGGCCTCCTATCCCAGGAAAGCCACTTATCCTCTACACTACTGCATTAGATGACTCCCTTAGCGCTTTGTTGGCTCAAACCAATGATGAAGGGAAGGTGAACGTGCTCTATTATCTCAGTCATTATCTAATCCCTACTGAGGCAAGTTATCCACCTATTGAAAAGCACTACGTATCTTAAATCTTTGCATCCCAAAATCTACGATATTACATGCTTTCTCATAAGGTGAATCTGATCTTTAGGATCAATCCACTGCAATATCTCATGATACATCCAATGTTATCTGGATGGTTGCCACATTGGTCCTTGATTTTATCATAGTTTGACATCACTTTTGTACCCCTCTGTGTGGTAAAAGGATTGAAACTAGCAGATTTCTTAGCAACAAACCCACTTCCTACTGATTCCTCGCTTTATGATGACCTCCCCGATGAACAAATCATGAACTTAGGGGACTCTAGCATTCATCGCTGGGGAATGTATTTTGATGGTGCTGCTTCCTCTCAAAAAGGAGAAGAACCACAATTTACTCTCCCAGGAAAGGCAGGAGTGGGAATAGTTCTCTTAACTCAGAAACGAGATATGATGAGATTCTCATATCATTAGTCCAATCCATGCACCAATAATTAAGCTAAATATGAGGTTCTAATTGTCGGTCTAGAGTTAGTCATTACACTATGCATCCAAAGTATCAATATCTTTGGGGATTCTCAGTTAATCACCAACCAAATCGCTGGGTCTTACAAAGTTCTAAAGCCTAAGCTCCATCATTATCACAAGTATACTATGGAGTTATTGGCCCAAATCCCAGAGGTTACCACCTACTAGATTCCTCGAGGAGAGAATGCAGTAGCAGATGTATTAGCCAAGCTTGCCAAAGAGTTGGCATGTTCGGAAGATGAGTCAATACCAATAAGGGTCTAAAATAGATAAGTTTTATCCCTTGTTGATGCTAAACTCATTAAGAGACTCTCTCTTAAAGGGGACATTGTCATTGCCAAAAAGGGCGAAGAGTTAGATTGGAGGAAACCATTCATGGATTATCTAAATATGGGCAAACTACCTCAAGAGAAGTCACTAGCACATCAGGTGAAGCAGAGTGCCCTTTCCTACGTTATCGTATATAACACCTTATACTAGCGATCCTTTGATCATATGTTGTTACGTTGTCTGGACAAACATGAAGCCTATAAGATCGTAATCAAGGTACACTCAGGTATATGTGGAGTGCATCAATTTGGTCCAAAGATGAAAGCTAAGACCAAAAGACTAGAATACTACTGGGCTTCGATGATCATATATTGCATGGACGTAGCTAGGAGATGCCACCATTGTCTGGTGCACAGTGTGGTCCTACACCAACCACCCAACATTCTGTATTTTACATTGGCCTCATGGCCATTCGAGTGTTGGGATACTGACATAGTGGGTTTGATTGACCCTCCTTCTTCCAAGGGTCATCGATTCATTCTAGCTGCCACCGACTACTTTTCTAAGTTGGCGGAGGCAATCCCACTCAGAGAGGTCACAACTTAGCATGTGCTCCAGTTTTTCAGGAACCATATTGTATATAGGTTCGGGGTGTCTCGATGAATTTGATAATGGTACTGCATTCAAGAGCATTAAAATCAACAGCTTTGTCTAGAGACACAACATAGATTGGAGATATTCTACCATCTATTACCCAAGGGCAAATGGCATGGCAGAAGCTTTCAATAAAACTCTCATCCAAATATTAAAGAAGACATCCGATGACAACAAGTGATAGTGGCATGAGCAGTTAGTTGAAGCCTTGTGGGCTTACCGCACCACATACATAACTCCAACTCAATCTACCCCTTTCTCATTAGTGTATGGGTCTAAAGTAGTTCTACCATTAGAAGTCCAACTCCCATCACTAAGGATAGCTATAGGTAGTAAGATCACATCTGAGCAAAATGCCAAGTTGTAGTTAGAAGAGCTCAAAGGTTTGGAGGGGAGACGCCTCCGGGCATGCTAGAACCTCAAGTTGTACAAAGCCAAAATTATTTAAGCTCATAATAAGTTGGTCAGTCCTAGAGCTTTTCATGTAAGAGAGCTTGTTTTAATTCTAAAGAGATCAATTGTTGCCAGTCAAAAGATGGGAGGTAAGCTTGAACCCACTTGGGAAGGCACTTTTGCCATAGAGTAGGCCTACCAAGGAGGATCTTATCAGCTTATAAATTATAAGGGAGAGTACCCTATGCTTCCAATCAATGGGCTCTACGTAAAGAAATACTATCCATAAATCTTGTTTCAAATCAATCATCAATAAAATTTCTTTCACCTCAAATTCTTTCTCTTCTGTGTTAGGAACATCTTTGCTTGAGAATCTACCATGACGTGTTTAGGATAGGTGTAAGAGAACCCAAGCTGCATCCTATCCTTCATCAACACAAACATAAACTACACATGATTCTACAGTGCTATTAGGATAGGTGTAAGAGAACCCAAGAGACATCCTATTTTGACTAGTACAACTAAGTTAAGTGTAAGAGAACCCAACGGCATCCTTTCTTGGTTGAGTCACAACTGCCCTTTGTGGCACTATTTCATCCATTCTTCGACGTGTTTAGGATAGGTGTAAGAGAACCCAAGCAGCATCTTATTCCTTCTTTTACAACACAAATACAAATATAAAGCAAACACATATCTTTTATCTCGGGCTATTTTGATGTGGGATAAAGTCCCCTGTTGACTCACTCATTTGCTTTTCTAGGTCGAGCTGACATGCTACCTTATTAGTGTGTCACCCCATTAGTTACTTATCTAGCGGATGTAAGTCTACAAGCTTTCTTCCTAACTTGACCATTGTAAACTGATGAGCGCCTTGTTAGTTTGGTAGGCCTTACTACGCAGCCAGTAAGCAACCTCATGTTTAACTTTTCTTAAGAGGATATAAGTCTACACACTTTCTTCTTGAATTAGCCATATATTTGAGGCTTAGGATAAGTCCTCTAGCGGTACCTTTCCTCTTGACCACTTCAAGTTTGGGTCTAGTCCTTACACGGGACTCCCCACTTGGTAGTCACTCAAGGTCAGATAGTATCTATCTCGCCGATGACAGACTATCCTGATGATCATTTCCATCTATGAAGATGTAAGTCTACAAGCCTTCTTCTCAAATTAATCATCGCAAACTGATGAGCACCTTAGGTTGGTTGGTTATCGCCATGCTGACGGTGACCCACCTGGTGGATACACCACTCATGGCAGATGTAAGTCTACAAACATTCTCCCGAAGTTGGCCACTGTATACCTATAGGCTTTCTTTTACATGGTTCTGGATAAAGCCCCTAGCGAAACCTCTCCTGTGGGCACTCTATTTGGATCACATCCTTAGAGACCCCATTTAGACACTACCCGGGTTATCTTTGGATTGGACAGTCCCCCTTTCCTAGTAGTTGCCCCTGTGGTTAGAGAATTTATCTTGCGGATATGCAAATTCTCCTTTGGTCCAATAAGTCTGAGATAGGACTAGGCTGATATAAGCTCCTTCTCAATGTGGTCCCTCGCATACCAATAGGGTCCATGCATATAAACAAAACAAAATATATATCTTCACTTATGGATTAGGAACAAAACCCCTAGCGGTAGCTTTCCCCTATAGGAATTGCCTGACTACTTTTGAGTTGAGATAAGTCCCCGGGTCGGCACTCTCTCAGTAGTCACCATTAGGTCATGTTCGACTTGTTGTGCCACCAACAGGTCACCCCGGTGGTCATCCTTGCTTTGGGATATATAAGTCTATCACATATTCTCTCCAACACAATCATTGTAAATCGACAGGCAGCCTTAGGTCGGGTTTGATTTATTATACTATCAGTTGATCACCCTAGTGGTTCCTTGTTCAGGAAGTTGTAAGTCTACAAGATTTCTTCCTAACTTGACCATTGCACACTAAAAGACACCCTTTAGGTTGGTTAGCTCTACCTCACGGCCGGTAGACTATCCTTTTGGATTTGTAAATCTAAGACAGGTCTAGGCTGATATTAGCTCATTCTTAATAAATTCATCACACACTGATAGGGTCCATCTAAAATTAAATTAATTGTGACTATTCTTGAGTTGATGTGAGTCCACAGCGACGTTCGCTCAAATTGTCTCCTTTGGTTAGGTTCCATTTGTTGTGCTATCAACCGATCACCTCAGTGGTTCCTTGTTTAGGAAGTTATAAGTCTACAAGCTTTCTTCCTAACTTCATCATTGCACACCAAAAGGCATCCCTCAGGTTGGTTAGTTCTATCTGATGGCTGGTAGACTATCCCTTTGGATTTATAAATCTAAGATAGGTCTAGGCTGATATTAGCCCATTATTAGTAGATTTATCGCACACTAACAGGGTCCATCCCAAATTAAATTAATTTTAACTATTCTTGAGTCGATGTGAGTCCACAACGGCATTCGCTCAAACAGTCACCTTAGGTCGGGTTTGATTTGTTGTGCTATCAACTGATCGCCCTAGTGATTTCTTGTTCAGAAAGTTCTAAGTCTACAAGATTTCTTTTTAACTTGACCATTGCACACCGAAATGCATCCCTTAGGTTGGTTAGCTCTACGTCATGGCCAATAGACTATCCCATTGGATTTGTAAATCTAAGATAGGTCTAGGTTGATATTAGCTCATTCTTAGTAGATCCATCGCACACCGACAGGGTCCATTTCATCAAATCACCATCCTCCCTCCAGAGGAGTCCAAATTAAATCGACCTTATCCCCAGTGGATCCAAGCACATATCTTCAGTAAATGCGTGCTTAAAACCAAATTATATCCTCTCCCCGATAGAGCCTCAAATCATAAGCCAACAAATCAAGTTCTCATCCTTAGTGGGTGCCCATCAATTAAATCAAATTAAATTTCTCCTCGGTGAGGTGCGAACCATATCCTCTCTCCAGTGGAGTCCTCATAAAATCAAACCAAATCATATCCTCTATCCCAAGTGGATAACCTGAACCTGCTTTCCCAGTGGAAGGTTCATGCACTCATCCCCATTGGATCTTTTCTCCCCAAATCATATCAAACCAACTAAAACTCTTATCCTTTATGGATAATTTAAACCCGCTTCCCTAAAAAAAGGTTCACATACTTGATCCCTTAGTGGATTATTCCTTCCTCTCTTATGCCCTTGGCATAAGTTGAGTTGCATTGCACTAAGATCTTAGTTCCATCTACATCTTAGGTTTACGGGCAGATCATTTTTGTTAGTGCTTGCACTCCTTCGAATGTTGTTGATCGTCAGGGTCAACACCAATACATGCGGTGTGCCTTGTTAATTACACCACACCCATTTGGGCGCCCTTTTGTTGACCTCACTTTTGGAGTGAGTTCCCAACTTTCTCATCATAGATTTAGGACTCTTATAGACACTAAGAGCTTCGTAATATTAAGACACATCTAGTGATTAGGTGAACACTTAACCTAAGCCTAGGGACTTATAAGGGTTAGACATAAGAATATATTATGCCTTAGGGACTTAGAAAAACTTGCCTATCCTATGGCCAAAACCAAATCCATGCTTTCCTTATCAAACCAAACCTCAAATTCAAATTCAAATTCCAAATCCAAATCATAAATCAAATTCCAAGCCAAATGATTAAAGCCCTTGATCAAACCCTTTCTAAGCCCTTTGGTTTCATCTTATGGACTTTGCCTTAACCAAATTCAAATCAATCCCAATTCAATTGATTTTCTCAAATATCAATTTAATCTCAAATAAAATTCTTAATCATAAATTAATTCCAAACCAAACAAATCAATTTCAAATCAAATCCAAGACCAAATTTCCCTCCTAAGTCTTATGAACCACTCTCATAAGCTTAGCTAAATATCAATCCAAATTATCCCAAACTCAATTGATTTTTTTTAAATCAATTGTTCCTTCATTTATATTCACAAATATAAATGAAATACACCCTCCAATGACCAAAATCAAATCAAACTAAATAGGTTTCCTTTCTTAGCCATTTTGACCTATACTCATAAACTTGGTCAAATTTGCTTCCAAATTACTCCAAACTCAAGTGATTTTCTCATGAACCATTTATATTTTCATTTATATTCCCAAATATAAATGAAATATAAATCCAAATAGCCAAAACCAAATCCAAAATTAAACCAAAATCTAAATCAAGCCTTTTTAACTAATTCCTTGGACTTGGCCAAATACTATCCAAACTAACTCAAAATCCATGGGTTTCTTCATAAATCAATCATTCCTTCAATCACTTATCCAAATATAAACATAAACTACAATTATCAAGCCAAATCAAGTTAACCCAAATCAAACCTAAGTTAGCTTTTTTGACTTGAAAATTTCAAATGAGCCAAAATCCATTAAACTCTAAGTTGATTGAGGTTGGATTTATATTTCAATCCTAGGCTCACATATGAGTTCAACTAAACATGAATCAAGCCAAAACCAAACCAATTGACCCATTTAGGTCCGCTTGACCCAAAGTGACCTACAAGATCTTTTTGAGCCAGGTTCTAATTTAACCCAATTGAATTAAACTAAGCCCATCCACCTCATATCATGATTAATAATCATCCTAGGTTAAAAAATTATCCTAAATTGGGTCAAACCAAGTCAACCTAGTCCTTTGACCAAGTCAACCTTTAGCCCAAATGAAACCTAAACTAGCCAAATTACACCATAAACCAAATTGATTAACCAAGTTCATTCCAAATTGACAACTTGACTAAAGCCATAATTGAGCCCAAGTTGACCAAATTGGTCAACCAAACCCAATTTAGTCCAAATTGACCTAAAAGATCAAATTGGCCAAAATCCAAATTAAATCCAAATTGATTCAAACTAAAGCCTACAATCATTTTTAATTAACCAATTGAACTTGAATCAACACCCAAGCTAATTTGCTTGGTCAAATTGGTCAACTTATTTGATTATATGAATCCAAAGCCATCAAATCTAAAGCAAATTGAACCAAACCAATGACATCAATACACTCTAAATAGTCACATGAACTTGACATAACCCTTGGTTTAACCTAATTTGGTCAATTGGTCAACTTGACCCAGTCTAACCTAATTTGACCAAAATTGGTCAAATTAAGCCAAATCAAACCAATTGAACTCCAAATCACTTAAAACTTGGGATAACCAACTTTTGACTCATTTAAAATCTGCCCAAATCAATTCCATAGCCAAATGACACTTTTTCCTTGGGTCTAGAGAATCCCATGAGATAAGACACTTGCACATTTGGTCATTGCCTCCCTTTGGCCACTTGGCACCCATTCATTGGTCCACTTAGGCACCAAGGACCTTGGTTAACCTGACCCAAGGGTGGTTGGGTCGGTCATGATTCATGGGGAGGTGAAATCACCTCCCAATTCCCACTGAAGCACTTGGCATCAAGGACACCCACTTTTTTTGCCATGGCAGCCACCTCCCACCCTTCCTCCACTCATGAGAGGCCAAATGGAATAATTCTCTACCAGCCCTGACCTCCCCATCACAACCATTGATCAAAAAAGCCAAAATATCCATTATCATCTGATCAAAAGAATGAGGGGGTATACCCCCCTCATTCTCACTTAAACCAACAGACACACACTTTATTCAACCCTAGCACACTCTCCTCTTCTTCTCAGAGCTATTTCCACTATTTCTCGAGCTCCCCACGGTTCCCTCTCTCAGTTTTACTTGAAACTAAAATAGGGGAGGATACCAGTGATCACCATTTCCTCATTTTGCAACCAAAGTGCAATTAAGTTTGCACACACCATCCTTGGACCTAGACGAGCCGAAATGAATTAACTCCCATTGCCTCCAATCGCTGGAAGTGGGACTTCGACCAAGGCCGATCAGTTATGGGCCGTGGGTTAGTTTTTCAAATGATATACACCAAATCAAAGCTCGTGCGTCTCAACAGAGCTTCATTTCTACCAAACAAAGCTTCCTAAATTATTGGAACCACCGGTCATAAACTCCAGTGAGGTATGCCATTAAAATAGAGCTTAAGCTTAAAATAAGTTGGTCCTTTGTGAAGAAAAGTTATATGTTTTTTGATTTCCATCATTGGATGTGTTTATTATTCTTCCCTGAAGGTGTGGGATTGATTTGATCTCTATTCGAGCTTAGGTGAGCTCGAATCAAATGATGATCAACGAACGGTCTCCATCTCTCGCCGCTCGGGAGGCGACAAATCACGGAGCATCCATTTCGCATGATCAAAACATATAGTCCTGATTTGATCACGCTTAGATCCGTCAGTTTAATCCTCTAATCTACATGTTTAATCATGGTCATTCGATCTTAGATCAACTGGCCTACACGAAAACACGTTCCACCACCATTCACGTCAGCATTCGATGTGACAACTTAAATAACCAAACCCATCGTGTCACATGGAAAGCATGCTGTGTCAGCTGCCACGTGATGCTGATGGGATTTGGGGGTTAATTAGGTTAATTAATCCATTTTTAATGCTAAAATTTCCAAAATTTATAATTAATTGTAGAAAAATCCAAAAAAATACAAATGAGGGCTAATTTTAAAGGTATTTTAAAGGGGAATCCATTAAAATTATTATCAATTAATTTTGAATAGTAACCTTTACTTAATAAGGTTTAATTATAAATTTAATTAGCCTAATTACTCTCTGATTAATTATCCCATTAATTTCAAACTTTCTAGAGATGTTTAAGGGGATGCCCTCTAACTCTCCTATTTTTCTTGGGATTTATTGGATAATTAATTTGAGAAATCAATAGATTAAGCTTTAATTACTCTCCTATCTTAATTAATGATAATTAAGTAAATGAATAGTGGATTATTAGTTAATTAAGCTTAATGGCCTCTATTAAGAGTGGAGAAACTTAGGGAAATGGATTGGGACTCCTCTTCCAATCATCTTCATTCCTTCTTTAAAAGTTAATTAATTAAAAATCATTAATTAATTAATTAATTATATTAATCAAAATTCAAATCATATTTGAACTTTAATTAACTAACTAAAAGGATTTAGGGATTGAGACTGAGGCTTCCTTCTTTGTCTCTTTCTCTGAGTCCATTTCATATTGTTGATTAAGGATAATTAAGATTTAATTAGATAATTAATGAACTTAATTAATTTGATTGAATCCATTTTTCTTGATTAACTCTTGGGTAGCTCTTTGAGTGTTCAATAACCTAAAGAGAGAGCTAATAAAATCATGGTTAGCTCACATGTGTGAGAAAGCCATAAGAGTAATTAAGTGAGCTCCTTAAGCTTAATTAATTAATAATTATGAGCTAATTGCATTAAGCTTCTTTCATTTCATAGGAGCATTGTTATTTACTTTCTATGTGGTTACATATCATATTAGCTCATAGTTGTTTAATTAATTACCTTAAGGTGATAGAGGTAAGGGTTAATTAATTGATTTAATTCATGCTTAACTTAATCAATCCATAAAATCAAACTAATTGTTTTTTATTGAATCAAATTAACTCACACATATGTGAATGAGACTAGGACTAGCAAACCTCTTTCTCATTTCATAAATCAAATCAAATATGAAATCAAAAATGGCTTTAACAAACTTTAGTTTATTTTAAATAAGCTTGTTTAATGTGATTGTCTTTAGGAATTAGTTAGATTGAATGAAATTACATGCTTGTTTCTCTTTATTTCTTTCCAATCATATTAAAATGTTGCATGCCACTTGTAGTCATGCATTCATTCCTTTCAAAAAAAAAATTAATTAACTAAAAAATGATTTTCTTTTTGTCAATTTGCATGTGTTGGCTTAAGTTAAAAATATGTGTGACTATTATCACTATTAAATCTCAAATGTATTTTTAAAAGCTTATTAATGAATTATAATATATACACATTATGACTTTAGGTTATATATATATATGAGGTGCATGTGAATATAAGCTTAGTGTATGAAGTGAAGTTTCTTTCTTACATTCATATGTTGATTTTCATAAGTAAGAATGTTAGTGGGTATATTAGTTTGGACATCCCAGGGACTCACAACTTTAAGTAGCCTTAAGGGAGGTTCCTGCCTCACTCCCTTGGTGCAGAACAATGATGACGTAATTGCTTGATTTCATTCTTATGCATCTTTGATATTAGAATTTAGATAAAGCCTCAATTCATTTACATAAATAAATCAATTAAATTGAATCCAATTTTTGTATAGTTTTTTTTTTTTTATAGTTGCTTGCACATTCACATATATATAAGAATAGTGGGAATATTAGTCTAGACATCCCAGGGATGCACGGCTTTAAGTAGCCCTAAGGAGGTTCCTACCTCACTCCCTTGGTGCGAAATAATGGCATCATACCTACTTAAAATTCTTATATATATGTGTATGTGTGATACAACTAGTGGATGAAAATCATAATTTAATCAAATCAATTCTACTTTTGCATGATTCCCATTCTTGTAGTTGTTTATGCATTCATATGTATATAAGAGTAGTGGGTATATTAGTCTGGACATCCCAATGATGCACGGCTTTAAGTAACCCTATGTAGGTTCCTACCTCACTCCATTGGTGTAGAGCAATGGCAACGTACTTTGCTAAAACTTTTATACATGCAAATGTGTATTTAACTAATGAATGAAAATCTCTTTTTGTTAAAAAGACATACATTCATATTTTGTTGAAGTGGTTGGCTTGATTAGTCATATGATTTAGAGTTCTTTTCTTATGCTTTTGTATAAGGATTTAGATAGAGTTTTAAAATAATATGACAAAATAATTCAACCAAATGAAACATCAATTCCAAATGCATTTGCTTACTTTCATCATTCAAGTATGCTAAAATATAAATTATATGTATAGGTATGTTTAGGACTTAACTATATGCATGCTATATATGATGGAAAGAAATAAACAAACATGTGTCATATGATGGTAGTTCATTTCAATTAATCTTGAGATGTCTTTCGTATTGAATGAGTTTATTTAAAGTGAACCTAAACCTAGGACTAATTAAAAATATATAATAAGACATTCACTAAAGAGAATTGATTAATTAATTGACTTTAGATGTGATTTAAGGTAGAGATGAAAGAGAGTGATCCACTCTTTATAATACTTAGTTGTTAAATGTAAATCAAATGAAATAAAAGAAAACATTAAGTAATACTTACAAATCAATTAAATCACATAAAGTGAAACAACCCTTCATAATTAAATTTCTCCAAACTTAGAAAATTATAATAAAGCCTAGCTAGGACATACCACACAAGCCTTAATACACACACCTTAAATTAAGTCACCACTTCTAGCTTTATGTTAGGGCGATGCATGATTTGATGTATATTTGGTTTTGTGATGTATTATTTTAAACTGGATGTTAGGGTGTATGCCTCGTAAACTAGATGTTAGGTCATGATTAACCTAACCATATTTTTTGCAGGAGATTGTGCATAAGGGGTGCTTAAAATAATTATAAATGCTCTCTTTTACAGGTTGCTTATCCCTTAAGCATAATCTAAATTAGGTCAGGTAGACTTAGCTACTTATGTGTAGGGTGTTAAGTCAAAATCATAAATACAATTGCTTGGGTGGAATGTATGTTTAGCTGACCTCTATTTTTGAGGTGTAGTTAGATTCACTCTTTCCATTTAATTATAATTTTACAATTAGGAATTAGGATTAGTGTTATGGGGGGATAAGGATGAGCATTAGCTAGAAGGCTTCATCTTGGGAGGCTATGTGATGCCTTTGAAGTGGAGCAAGCAAACCCAAATGAAGAAATGGAGGAGATATGAAGAAAGAAGATGAAGACCCTCATAGTATGTATTCATCCTTAATTAAAATTATTCTTTTGTAATCTGGGTTGTATAAGGGTAGAGCTCACACCCTTTTTTTTTGAGATGGCATAACACCCTTTTATTCTTCTGAGCTAGTTTTATAAAATTGATTAATATTTTGTTTAAATTGTGTAATAAAAATGGCATGCCTCTTCATAGTTTCTTTATGATTGGTATTTGTTGTATGGCTTGGATGCGATTAGGCTCTTAGAAAAAAATAAATTTTCTACCTAACTATAACTCAGAACTAAAATTTTTTACAACTCATAACCTCACCATAAAGCCTAGGCATTAAAACAAGATAATTAAAAGTTTTAGCAACCCTTTAGCTGAATATTGTATGTCTAATATCATACATGAATCTTCTCCCACTCTTGCAAAAATGTAGGCCTCCATTCTTGCACGCATAAGAATCGCTTGACCTATGAGAGCAACTCCTACTGATAGAACTTCACCCTTTTCTCTCTTGATTTGAACCATAACTCATTTCAACATGCATTTAAGCATACAAAAATTCCAAATCCTTTGTCAAAATAAAGAGTTCAAAATCAAATAAAAATTGAAAAGATTTGTATTAGACTAAGTCATTGTTCATACCACTCATACTTTAGTCTGTTTAGGGAGTGGGTTTAAGGACCTTAATTTTTTTTTCTAATAATAACAACCTAACCATCTTGCAAAATATATGACTTGACCACATATTTTTAAAGCGTGGGAGGAGTTAGCTGACTGCCACTCTAGGAGGTTATAAGTCCAGCAGTCGGGTGATTTATCCTCTTATGTGGAGATAAACCATATACCCATTTTTGCTTACATTTAGGTCACGCTTTATTTCTTGTCAAAGCTCTCTAGATTTAGGATCTGAGGTAGCTATTTTTCTCAGACTACAATCATAAATCCTCACTTCTTGGGCATTTTCGCAATCTTATGTTGTGAGATTTTAAGTCATAATTTTTTAACAAAATTCTCATTCAAACATATAATTCTCCTCAACTTCAAACATATAAAGCCCAACCATAGGATAGATTGAAATGCATACTAGGTTTCCTAGTATCATGAGCATTCCTTACTCAGCTCCCTTTAGCTTTGATAGTAAGTCTCTCCTTTTGATCCATCCCGATTGATTTTCCAAACATAGTCAATTATTGTTAGTCCTATCTTTGAAATCTTTGGAGGCAACAATTACCTACTTTAATCAAGAGTATTCCTAAGGAACTCACCATTTTAAGGATGTAATTAACTATGGGGGCTTGCCCCCATAGAGAACTTTAGAACCCAGTTTAAATAAACACTACTTTATTCATCCATGTAGAGTAGGAGAAAAATCTCTAATATATTCGAGACCCATCATGCTTCAGGAGTCTTTATTAGGTGATTAGGTCCATTGTAGGATGGTGATTTCTATCTTTTGAGATAGTGCACCATCCTTGATGTCATACCCGATCACCTCAATAAGTACACCCTCAGATCTGTGTGGTGTCTCCCATACACATAATCGAAAACGAACACCACAATGCCTAATTTAGGTTAGGTGGTAGATGATCTTGGAGGATGCTAGGAATGTGGAGAAAGTTGTGAGAAAAGTTGAGAATTTTTGTATAAGAGAGTAGCAAGGAAATATAAAATAAAATAGTAATTAGTATCTTATCTTATTAAAAAAAGTTAAATGTTGAACTACTAAGCATCAAGCCAAGAGAAGAGCAATTCTTCACTCATAATAATTTATTTAACCATCGAAGTTTTAAAGTATTTTATTATATATTTATAGGCATTACAAGACTCTTGGGATCAAATTTTTAAAGAAAAAATGAAGGAGAAAATGGAGGAAAAAGAGGGCTTAATTCTCATCAATAAAGAATGTGTTCCAAACACTAATTTTTAATGTTTCATCTATGTCAAGACTAATAATACATATTTTAAAGCTAAAATTATATATATATATATATATATATATATATATATATATATATATATATATATATATATATATATATATATATATATATATATATATATATATATATATATATATATATATATAATTTAAACAAAGGAAATTATCATGGGGTTTAAAATAGGAAATTATTAATGGACTTGTTCTTGCATAAACCCTTTTTCTTGCTCTTGTAGTAGGTTTAATAGATTGATTTAAACTATCCACTTGATATGCTACATCAATAAGATATTTACATTATGTAGTCTCTTCTCATTAAAATGAAAATAATTCACTATTTAAAAGGGATACTCATGAATAAAACATGCATTGTACCATTCACAGATGACTCCCTTCCGAGCATGTCTTTATTTTCAAAGTTGAAGTTTTTGATGCTAAAGGTTACTAATATATGAAGCCAAGCATGTAAAATATTACAATATTATGCTATTTATTGATTTTCATATATTACAATAACCACTATTAAGTTTAGAATTATATTTCAAGTTATGATGTAGAAGCAATAGTACTGAAATTTAATTAGTGGGGCCTTCTAAAGAGAATATTATATCACAACTTAACTTAACTACCATAAATTAAATTAAGGGAGTCCCTTATTGTGGAAATTATCTGTTAAATAGTTATAATATTTATACAACAGTCAAGTAGGTAGTTGAAGTTCTTCCCTAACAAGGTCTAAACTAAATAATATGGAATATAATAAAATAGTTATAGAGCTCATTGTCAATCAAAATTCTCTTAATATAATAGTATGAATCAACAATATTAACATAATAACTAGTGGGTTTTTATATGGAGTCAAGACCTTCAAGTAAGAGTCATCAAATATAATGGAACGATTAATGTGAGGCACTTTGCCACTCACTACTCGAGGATAATGATTATAACTTGAGTAGATAGTGATATTTCTCCATCCTTTTGCTCAATATCATCAATTTTTTGTCAATTGTATCATTGTTGCCTTTGTTGATGTGACATATAGTAGGATTTATGCTTGCATGGACAATTTTGTTTTGAATGAATCAACTGCGATAATCTTGTTGAAGTAGTCATTCAATTTTGTCATTAAGCTATTTACATACTTCAATAAAATATCTGCATCTCTAATAAAAATATAAGTATTCTTGATTCTTAGTGTTTGGCTTCAATAAATTTGACCACTTAATAGTTTCGTCATCTTAAATATTCATAACATATTAGCATGAGAAGTGGGGTGTCAATTTAGGTTGGGTTCATATTTGATCCAAATTTGACCCAACCCAAATATGTACAATCCAATCATAATCGATTTATTTAATGAGTCTTAAACTTTGATAAACTCATCTGGCTTTTAATATAACTGATCAATCATGACCCAAATGACATATTTGAATATGCACGTGAGGTTAAATTAAGTCAAATTCAAGTTAACTTGTTAATCTCAAGTTCATGGTTTAAAATTGAGTCAAAATTGTATCAATATTAGGTTTGTGGGTCAAAATTATAAAGATAAAATAATTAAATTTAAATAACATTGAAATAATCTAATCAATATCATATAAATTTAAATCTTAAATTGAAATGTAAGAGAAAAGAATTAAATATCAATTCAAAGGATATCGAATTATAAAAAATTAATTAAATCAAACATCTAATCTAAAATGAATTAATCAAAATATACAAAGTTAAACAAACTCAAACTTTGAAATCCAAATAAACATTAATTAAATCAAATTGATCATCCAAATAAATTTAAATGGGCTAATTAAGATACTTAGGTTCTTAGTTTGACCCTTAAAAATAAATTTTCATCTCTGGGTGAAAGTTTCATTATATTAGGATTGAGATGTTGAATAAAATGGATTTTGTCCTAAGCAAAATTCATCTTTTTCTTCACTCTTTAAAGCTTAAATTCAATTTAAACATAAAAATGAACTTAAAATTAAAGTGAAATTTAAAAAACAAAAATCAATTTAATCATTTAAACTGAAACCATCCAATGGTAAAATTAAATAAACACCGAATTCAAATTAAGCTTTAAAATTAAACAAAGCCTAGAACGGACTTGCCACATATGCCTTCTTTTCACAAACTTGAATATGAGGTCTTTGACCCTAGAATTAGGTTAGGCCGATGTGTTGATGTGATGTGATACTTTTTCTTATTTTGTGGCATACTATTTTAGACTGGATGACTAGGATTGTTTGCTCGCTAGTATGGATGTTAGGACATTCTTTTTAGGCTAACATTATTTTTTACAAGGTGTTGTGCTTGAAGGGATTGCTATAATAAATATAAAATAAATGCTATTTGCTTGCAAGTATTACTTAAGTCCCGAAGCATAGCCCAATAGGACAGGTGGGCTTGGCAATCACTAATGCTAAGCCTGTATGTTTGAAAAATAAACCACTGATATGTTGTATGTTTTTCCTAACGTCTGATTTGCAGGGTTTAGGATTTTTTTTTGAAATTTTAAAATGTAATTTGAGCTTAGAAATATATTAAGATTTATGGGGTTTAGGGTTAGTAGGAGCTGACTATACCCATCTGATGGTTTCAGTGAAGCCTAAGGAGGTCCTTGAAGAAGGTGACAGTCCTGAAGTTGATAAAGACCCCATATATCAAACTTTTAGTTATAGGACGGACTGTATAAGAGTAGAGCTCTGCTGCCCACTTTTCTTTTTCGTGTGTATAGCGGTACCTGGCCACACTGACCTATTTTATTTATTTAAATTTGGCTTAATTTATTTTAGGGTGCGTAATAAAACTGTATGCTTTTCATAGGTTTATTCCTATGATTGTTGTATTTTACAATAAAGCCTGGATGCGTTAGGCTCTTAGAAAAATTACATTTTCTACTATAAATAATAATTTTAATTAAATTTTAATCAACTCATAACCTCATTCTAAAGCCTATAATCTTAATCAAGAAATAAAATATTTAGTAACCTCTTAGCTGAATGGTTGTATGTTTCAACATCATGCATACATATTATTTCACTCTTGCAAATAGGGGGTCTTCATTCTTGAACGATAAGGGACAAGCTTGACTTGTGAGATTAGTCCCTTGTAGCAGAGAACACTTCTTCTCTCTAACTTAGCCCATAATCAATTTTCATCATGCATTTAAGCATAAATCTTCCCAAACCTGAATCCAAAAATGCTGAGTCAATATGAATAAAGAATTATAAATTTTATTACAATAGCCTAAGTCATGGAATGCATACCACAAATGATTTAATTTCTTAGAGAGTGAGTTTAAGCTCTTAACTTTCTTTCCTAAACATAACAGCCCAGCCATCTTACATTTGTATAAGACTGGCTTACATGATTTCAAATCGCTTAGATGGTGTTAGCTCGCAACCCCTTCCAGGTGGAAAGTAAGTCCAGAAGAGTCGGGATAGGTTTATTTTCTCAAGTGAGAAAGAGAACTAATAATTCTTTAATTTACAAAATTAGACTGGGTCGAACCTCTGGCTTATGTCAGAGGTACCTTTAGACTCAGGTTCCAAAGCATCTTATTGGAATAAGTCTTCAACTCATAGGCATTTCAACAGTCTCGTGCTGTCAGAATCTAAGCCCTAGATTTCTAATAAAATATCAATTCAAAATTCTAAATAATCTCAATCATAAAAATATAAAGCCCAATAATAGGATAGTTGAAATGCTTACTAAGTTTCTCGATGTCCAAAAGCATTTCTTACTCAATCCTATTTGGCTTTTGAAAGAACTCCTTCTTGGAGCGTTCCCTTTTGAATTTCTAAATTAACCATTCTTTTAAGATAATCTTTGAAATCCATAAAGATGCAAGTCAATTTCTTTAATTGAGGGTATTCTTAAGAGGAATTCTTTTTCTTCTAATATGTAATTAATTATAAGGGCTTGCCCTTATAGGAAACTACGAGCCCTATAAAAAAATAAATCCTATTTTACCTCTCCATGTAGTTCAGAGGGAAGAATATCTGATACATCGAAGACCTATCAGCCTTAGGTGTCCTTATTAAGAAATTAAATCCATTATACAATAATATGTTTATCTTTCAAAATAATATATTTATCCCTTAATGATGTATTTGATTACCTAAATAAGTACCCTCGAGATCTACGTGGTATTTCAAATAAAATTCTTTCAAGTAGAAGATAGTAGCAAGGAAATATAAAAGAAAATAATAATAATTATCTTATCTTAATAAAAAAAGATAAATGTTGAACTATTAAGCATCATGATAAGAAAAGAGCAATTCTTTACTGAAATTATTTTATTTAACTATTGAGGTTTTAAAGTATTTTATTGTATATTTACAGGCATTACAAGACTCTTGGGTTCAAATTTTTAAGGAAAAAAGAAGGAAAAAAGAGAGGAAAAAGAGGGCTTAATTCTTGTCAATAAAGAATGTGTTTCAAACACAAATTTTTAATGCTTCATCTATGTCAAGGCTGATAATACATATTTTAAAGCTAAAAAATGGAAAAAAAAATTTTAATAATTTAAACAAAGGAAATTATCATCGGCTTTAAAATATGATTTATTAATGGACTTGTTCTTAAATAAACTTTTGTTCTTGCTCTTGTAGTAGGTTTAATATATTGATTTAAACTATCCATTTGATATGCTACATCAATAAGAGATCTACATTCTCTAGTCTCTTCTCATTAAAGAGGAAATAATTCAATATTCATAAGGAAACTCAGCAATAAAACATGCATTGCACCATTCATAGATGAGTCCCTTTTGAGTATGTTTTTGTTTTGAAAGTTGAAATTTTTGATGCTAAAGGGTACTAATATATGTGGTTGAGCATGTAAAATATTACAATGTTGTGCTATTTGTTGATTTTCATATATTACAATAACCACTATTGGGATGAGAATTTTATTTCAAGTTATGACGTAGAAGCAATAGTACTGAAGTTTAATTAGAGGGACCTTCTAAAGATAATATTATATACCAACTCTAACTTAACTACTATAAATTAAATTAAGGGAGTCACTTATTGTAGAAATTATCCGTTAAATAGTTATCATATTTATACAATGGTCAAGTAGGTAGTTGGAGTTCTTCCCTAACAAGGTCTAAACTAAATAATATGGAATATAATAAAATAGTTATATAGCTCGTTGTCAATCAAAATCCTCTTAATATTATAGTATGATTCAACAATATTAACATAATAACTAGTGGGTTTTTATATGGAGTCAAGACCTTCAAGTAAGTGTCATCAAATATAATGGAACAATTAATGTGAGATACTTTGCCACTCACTTATAGAGGATAATGATTATAACTTGAGTAGATAGTGATAGTTCTCCATCCTTTAGCTCAATATCATCAATTGTTTGTCAATTGTATCATTGTTGCCTTTGTTGATGTTGCCTCTAGCAGGATTTATGCCTGCATGGACAATTTTGTTTTGAGTGAATCAACTGAGATAATATTGTTGAAGTAGTCATTCAAATTTCTCATTAAGCTATTTACATACTTCAGTAAAATATCTGCATCTCTAATAAAAATATAAGTATTCTTGATTCTTTGAGTTTGGCTTCAATGAATTTGGCCACCTAATAGTTTCATCATCTTAAATATTCATTAACATATTAGCATGAGAAGTGGGGTGCCAATTTAAGTTGGGTTTATATCTAACTCAAATTTGACCCAACCCAAATATGTATAATCCAATCCTAGTCGATTTATTTAATGAGTCTTAAACTTTGATAAACTCATCTGGCTTTTAACATAACTGACTCAATCATGACCCAAATGACATATTTGAATATGCACTTCAAGTCAAATTTAAGTTAAATTTAGGTCAACTTGTTAATCTCAGGTTCGTGGTTCAAAATTGAGTCAAAATTATGTCAATACCAGCTTTGCGGGTCAACCTAAACTCATCTTGAAAAATTGAATTAGTCAGCCTATTAACTTGAATGATCTAGAAGTTGATTAAGTCAATCAGAACTTACAATTTTCTGAGTCAGGTCCATATCAAGTTATCATGTTTGATTAATTATTGACATTTCTATGAAAAATATTTAGATAAATGTACTTTTTTGTTTAATAGTCATGGCTAGGTAAAAAGATCATGATTTCATTGATGTATATATATTTTCTTCATTAGAATATTTAGGCGGCATTTTTTTATTATTCTTTTATTTTGTTTGTGGAAAGACTATTCAAATTACTTTCAATAGTCTTATGGTTCATTTGGGATAAGAACAAAATTTTAAATTAAGTATGTTTTAATTAATAATTAACAGATTAAGCATTCATAAAAAAACTTAACTTTAGGTATATGCAGTCGGCCGTCATCGGCGAGGGTGGCATGACGATCGCCTCTATTTATTAAATGGTCGCCGATTAGTTAATGACGCTTCCGCGGTTAGAAACGGTCTAACTTATCGGCGGCGTGTAAGTTCAATAAGTGTCGGGGCGGCGCGATTCATCTGGGACTCGAGCACTTTTATTTCCTTTTGCTCTAAGTCCATCCTTCGTTCTCCTCCGTACGCACGAGACCCCATCGCCGCCGGCTCCACCATTGACATTCGTAACTTTCCCCGGCTCCACCATTGGTATTCTTAACTTTGGCCGGCTCCACCAAAGGACTTTCGGTCTGTCGTAAGTTTCGCGGTCGTTGTCAAGATCGTAGATTTTGCCCGTAAGTTTGATTTTTTTTGATTCCTTGCTTATTTGAATTAGCAATAATGTAGAGGAAAGTTTTTCATATTTTTCATAATAATTCTCCTAAAATTTGTCGTGGTTAGGGTATTCAATATACTGGGATTAGGTAATTTGGTAGTTCATTTTTTGCGTTGCTTAATTGTTAGGTGAGCAATATGTATTTTTGTAATGGATTTTGAGTGTATTGTTAGGTTTTGTTACAACATTGGTTGCTGAGCTAATAGTAGAATGAGTCAGGATCTCGTTTCCTTAATTCTATTCTATGACGGACAACTGATCATTGATGGTCAGTTCATTCCAAGTTATGATGGTGGAAAAAATCGGCCCATGCAAGTGTCGCGTCATACAAGCTTAGGAGATTTAAAACTAAAAGTGCTCAGGTCTCTGCGTTATGATGTTGATAACTTCGCAGTAGAGATTACATGTCATTTTTCTGTAGGCGTGGGATACATAGCTATCTTGTTGATGATGATGATATGCATCAGTATTACAAGCTTCCGCCAAACATTGATTCTTTACATGGAAATAAAATCTTGCTGCACCCGAAACTGACATTGATATTATGCCATCGAATGTACACTCCGGTTATGCTCACTAGTTGGTTAACACGAATCAAGCATCTTATCGCGAGCGAGATAGTGTAAGCATTCATCATCACTGTTGGTATTTTTTATTTTTTTGTTTGATGATATATGTTTAAATGCGAGATGACTATTCAAGCGCAACTGCATGATCAACCTAGTTCATCTAGACAACTACCTGATGATTAGTATGAAATGATGAATAGTGAATCAAGCACTGCATATGATGATAGCGATGCTACTGATGAGTCTTTGCTTGGTAATGCTAATTTATGCGACAGCAGTATCGATCATGACCTTCTTCGAAGTCATTCTATATGGAATTCGGCGGATCATGATGTAATGAATTCCACTAATGAGTACGTTCGGCTATGTCAGACCATGAAAGACTGGGATGCGGATATTATGTTTGATGGTCCATCTGATAGCTCAGGTTTCTCAGATGATGTCGAAGTTCCGGTAGAGTTATATGAAGGTATGTGTTTCTCAAATAAGAAGGAGCTTCAGTAGTAACTGACTAGTCCATTCATAATGATGTCCAGTTCGTTACCGTGACATCCAATCAGAAGAATTTCACTGTTATATGTGCGCAGCATCTTAGCCCTAGCATACCTTGCCAATGACGCATGCACTGTAGCAGAAGCAAGAGGTTGGGAAGTGCCTGGAGGTTATCAACTTTAAGTTCGCCGCACACATGCGTTTCCACCATAGTGGTTTAGGACATTGCCAATACACTTCTAAGTTTATTAGTTACTTCATATTGCCAGTAATGCGATTTCAAATTGACCTGAAACCCAGAGAGATCATAAGAAGGATGGAATCAAAATTTAACATCAAGGTCTCTTACATGAAGGCCTGAGATGCGAGACGTAAGAGTATCAGAGCAATATTTGACAGTTGGGAGGAGTCATATCACTCCCTAGCATTGTTTATAGATTCATTATGCTCTACGTTGCCCGGTACTATTTACAGAATTATGTCATCAGATACATGCTTGTTTCAAAGACTGTTCTGGGCTTTTGGACTATCTATTACTGGTTGGGGATATTGTCGACCTGTTCTCATCATGGATGGGACGTTCCTTTTGGGCAAGTATTGGGGTATGTTGCTCACAGCCATTGGTATTGATGCAAATAACGATCTATTTCCCCTTGCTTTTGCAGTGGTCGAATCTAAGAACAACGAATCCTGGCTCTGGTTCATTATGTGCCCATAGCAACTGTTGCCAATTATTTCATCAAGAAGCGATTTATGTGTAATCTCGGATAAGCATTCAGGGTTGGTTCATGGTGCCGCGATGATTTCCATGGGCCGCACATCGTCATTACTTGCGACGTCTTAGGGAAAACTTTAAGAAGGCAGTGAGGAGAATGGGTATTGCGGATGTTGAGTTTATGTGCAAAAAAATATACTTGGCAGGCAGCACCGATGACATCAACATATTTAACCGCAACATGGCTGACATCAAAAAATTAAACCAGAAGCATATCAGTGGTTGGTAGGATGTGATGTGGAGAAGTGGACATTGATTCATGATGGTGGTAAGCGTTACGGTACCATGATCATGAATGCATCAGAGTGCTTTAATGGTGTACTTAAATGTGCACGGGGACTACTAATTCAAGCATTGATTACTGCAATTTACTATAACATCGCGAGTCTCTTTTATAAGCAGGCAAGTTCAATTGATTGGGAATCAACCTCTCTCCTTAACGGCAAGCGGGATTTGGCTGAGGCTGGCCTCAATATTAACACAAATGAGGTGCAAGTGTTGGGAGAATTATCGCTCCTTGAGTTAATTTCACCGGAAGATCAATCATGCGGTTGTACACGGATTTATCATATCTGCGTAGTCATACAAGTATATAGGAGAATCAACCATCGGCTTATGTGCCCTATTACACCATGTCGATGCAGGCGGATACTCTAATTTTCATGTCGCATGATCAAACACTGGCAAAACGGCCGGAGTCTGCATCCTATGCCGGTTAAAGTCAAGTCAGGTAGGCCACAATCACGTAGATACAAGAACACAATGGATGAGAGATGATAGTGCCCATGGTTCTCAGCTACCCTCCGCGCACTTGGACTTTGTGTTGCGGTACATCGGCTTGACCATCACATCGACAAAGTTGGCGTTGGTGACCAATACATTTCATTTGTGGGAGAGATGGCGGACATTGCGACGCGTTGCAATAATCCTTGGTTTGCACATTGACGGACCACCGGTTGTCGTCCTATTGTAGTAGGACATAGTAGGCGGTGGAAGAGTTGGCCAGACTATTGCGACGAGCTTATAAGTGGGCATCCAATTCTATACACTGTGTACCATGACCCAGTTGACCCAGTGTTACATTCGACATTCAGATGGGCGGGCACATGACCGCATGCTACTCTCGTGGTTACGTTGGACATTTTGAGTCTACAGACCTCCCTGAGTTGGACTTTATCAGACATCTATGCCTATGTTTTGTTCCTTCTTGGGAGTTTTTTACTACCAGATATGTCAGAGTCAGAGGTGCATTTGCAGTATCTCCCATTGCTAGAGGATCTTGACACATTCAACACTCTATCTGGCCGGTCGATCTTATCTGAGGAGTTACATGAGTTTAGAGGAGGGCCAACATGGTGGGTGTCTTGATTCTACAGATTTGGTCTTGGGAGCTTGCATGTTGGTACCGTCCCCACTAGAGATCTCGATGGGCTCTCGGTTTGTAAGGAAATTAATATCTTTATAGCTCGCTTTAACATAATGACATGCAACTAACCGACTTGTATATGATATTTTTTAATCGTGGAACGAGATATGTATGCGCCGCGTTCAACAATATCAGATTTTTTAGGGATGGGTTAGATGGGCTTCTACTGAGCCAGATACTTCTTTTAATTGTTAGACTTCATTCTCAACAAATGATGTCAAACCATTGTCTAACATGCAGTGACACATACATGTGACTTGGGAGCCATACAACATTCATATTAGAGGTCGCTTGGCTGGCGAGGACATCTGGTTAGCACGAGTTCCACTAATTAATTGGAAGAGAGTGGAGTGGCAACTTCCTGACAGAGTCCTTCGTCAGTTTGGTCACTTGCCCAACACAGGTGTAGCCTCGATGGATGCCAGTTTCGTTAGAGTCGATGGGAGAGGGAAATTAGATCTGAGGGTGCAACACCATCGGTATCGCCTCGTGGGAGGCTCGCAGATCACGTTCGTGGTGGATGATACTTACACTAATACACGGTCCCTTCAACATACATGATGGTTTAGTGGTGGGCATCGTTGTACTTGAAGGTTCTCGATCCAAACGACGTCTTACCGAGCACCGTAGCGAGCATATGTTAAGATAACTCTATAATTTGCATATTTTTCTTAGTAATTATTTCTACATATTTACGTAGTAACATTTTAAACTAATTTACTGTAGGCGGAGCATATTTTGGCGACGGAGGATCTTTTTTGACCTTTCTTCGGACGTTCAGATGACGTGGACTATCAGTTCGCCATCAATAAGTACGAGCATATGCTGCAGGATCTGAGCTTGACGACACATATCAGAGACTACAGGGTCCAGGGCATCGCAGCAGGATATGACACATATTATACGATTACGCTTTATACGATAGACATGGTGCGGGGCCATCCACCTATGATGATCCAGGACCATCATCTTTTCCAAAGAGCACCCAGTCTCAGGATTGGGTATCTCTAGACTTCGCCTTGGACCGGGGTTGATGATGATAAGGCTTAGGGACATATGATGTCTCCCATCGATTCCGTCGTCTTGCATCCGCACTCTCAGGGTAGTCTTTGCGATAGTATATATAAACGTCGTCGATAATAGCCTGCTGACAAATTTCTGTTGATGCATCTTAACATTTTTGGGGAGTGAAAATTGTATGGGATGAACAATTGTTTTGTAGCTATTGAGTTATAGTTAAATTTTTACTATTTATTTCACTTTTCTCCACACTCATGATTCTCCTCTATTTGATTGTGAATGATTATTTATTTCAGCACTTAGTTGTGTATTTGTTTAGAATGCAATCTTAACATGGATGTACATTTGGTGTTGATTAAAAATACTTCGCTTTTGTTGTAAAATTACAACATTTTTTAAAAAAAATACGGTTGTCGCCCATTTATGGTGGTCGCTGATAAGTTAGCGGCGACTGCTATTAATTAAACTAATCGAGGACGAATCGCGATAATAAAGCGATAGCCATCGCTCCTACGATGAAGTTGGTCGCTTATGGTATTTATCAAGTTAAATTTTTTTTATGAATGTTTAATCTGTTAATTATAAATTAAAACATACTTAATTTAAAAATTTGTTCTTCGGATAATTGTTTCCTTAAATGTAATTATAAAATTATTATAAAAAAATAAATTTTTTGAAAAGCTAATATCAATATTATAAATATTTTGTTTGAAGTTAAATACTAGCTTCCTTCTGATTATCATATATACTACAGTCTACAGGATTTTATTGCAAAAAAAGCAGCTCCTTCATAATTTTTTTTTTAAAAGCAAAATGATAAAAAAAGAATTAGTACTTGGTGCACCATAAGGCTCATTGTCAACGATAATTTGTGCTTGGTGGGTAGGAGACTTTTTAATCTACGTCAATTCCTCGGCATTGATCCATTCACCGATGGCTCGGCTGCTTTCGAGGTGGGCTTTGTGGATTTCTTATGGGACTGACTGCTATCGTCCGCCTCAGCTCATAGATATACGACGGACCCAGCAAACCCTAGCTTCAATTAAATTGTCCTCCTCCTTGTCAAGTAGCAGCGGCATCATCGTAGCCGGTGATTATCTTCGGTTAAGTGAGGAGGAGCTGATGGCTCAGTGCGAGATGGACACCTTCAAATCCTCTGGGCCCGGCGGACAGCACCGCAATAAGCGCGAGTCCGCTGTTCGTCTCAAGCACCTCCCTACCGGTTTCATTGCCCAGGTCCAATAATTCTCCCCACCTCGACTTAACTGTAATGGGGGCTTTCGATAGGTGAATTTGAGTTTTTTTAGCCTTAAATTCGGCAGCTTCTTGTTTGCTTGTAGGCTGTAGAAGACAGGTCGCAGCACAGGAATCGTGCCTCTGCATTGTCTCGTCTCCGCACTTTACTGGCTTTAAAAGGTGAGGCTTTTCTCGAAAAACAGGCTTTACGGTTTCTTGGTTGTAGTGGCTTTCAGAATCTTGTACGTTGGCGAAAGGAGTGAGGTAGGTATGTCCGATCTTGTTTTATCTTATTGTGTTAATTTCTGGTTGCGTATATCACTTTTGGTAGTGAGGGTATTCTTATTTGTTACTGTTGGTTTTCTGTGAACCAAGTTTAAAATCAACACAATTCCTGGATAAAAAATCTTTTGTTTATTTTGTTTGATGTAAAGTAGCTGGTATTTAGTTTAAGGGATTCTATTTAAACCTAGTCATCTTGTTTTACTTTGCCAAATTGGTTTATTTTACATTGGAGGCATTCTTCCAAAGAGTTAGTTCTCAAGCGAACAGTCATGCTTTCTACGTATTCATTAACAGGTAGAACATATTCGCTTGGAATCTGTCCCTGCCTCTGAAGCTATAGTGGCTGTTGTTAATTCTGTATGCTATTGGATACAAAGTTATCTTATCTTCATGTAACAAGGACCTTCTTGACCAATAGAGTTCAAACCTAAAAAAGATTAAAGGAGAGAAAAAGATATCTAGAAAGAAAAGCACTGAAAATCTTATTAAATTTATGTATTAGAAAAATACAAGACTGATGTGATATGTGCATTTGTTGGGTTCCTCTTTTGATTTCCTATTTATTGGTTTGGATCACAGTTTAGCACTGCATGAACGATTGTAGTTTTACATATAAATGTTTATAAATTGTGCTTGTGAAGTGGACAAATTTGGTTGGCTAACAATTGTCCAAATCCTCAGTGACTTTTGACGTGCTTCAAACTGAAGGAGAATTACACAAGGCAATTTTTATGGGTAAGTCCTTTCGGATGAGTTGAATGATAATATTCACAATTGGATTTGTTGAATTAGAGACTTTGTAAATTTTTTGGATGAGTTCCATAGCTCGATCGTTGGAACCGAATAAAGTTTCTTATAGACGGCTCAACAAATTTTTGATTTGGTGCCTTTTGGTCTTTAGAGGATGTCAAATATGTTCAGGAGCGAGCATAACTTTTGATAATCAAGTTGTATAGATGCACCTTTCAATAATTTTGATCTTGGCGAATTGGTTTAAGGTTGACAACTTGCTAAACTCGGTTTAGACTTGCACTACAACTTGATTAATTTTCCAAGAGACTATGAGTCTATATTAGTTGCCTAATTCTCATCTACTTTGAGGAGTTGAAAAGAATAAGAGAATAAATACTTCATAACTTAATTCATTCTAGGTGCGTTGAATTGCGATTGGTGATGTAAATTTTAATTATCTCTATCACTCATTGTCAGCATTAACGAAATACTTACAGATATTTGTTGTGGGCATTCATTTTAAGGTTCTTATACTTTTGTTCTTCCTTCATCTCTGTTATAGTTATTTATTCTCTATTAGGATGAATAAGCTTGTTGACATTTTTAGTCCAATAATAATTATTATACTCTTGTGAAAACATAAAAAAGTCTAAGGTTCATAGTACATGGAAGAGATGTTGTTATCGAAGCCGTCTTTGAAAAAAGTGAAGATATAACCAACGAAGGTGACTAACGATGTTACAAATAAGAGGATTTTGCCATGCCTTGTTAGAATTTGTTTCATTTTTGATGAACTCTAACTTGAACTACCTTGAGAAGCTTTATGGCATGAATGACATGGATTTTACTATTAAAGCTGTGGAATTTGACGATTACACTAATTCATTTCATGACAACTTATGCTTCTATTGAGATTAGTCCTGACTTCCAATTTTCATTTTTCTTGGAGATAATTGATAGTCTAAACTTCTATAATATAATATTGGTTCAAATTATGTCAAATTCTTTTTCTAGTATTATCACATTCATGTTTCTTCGAGAATAGAAAGTGAAGTGGAGTATTGAATTTTTTTTCTACTTATGCTTTTCATTAAAGCTTTCAATGATGGTTGCTTTCTATTTTCTTTCAACCACATCAAGATTATTGGCTTTGAGAATAAGACAAAAGATTAGGAGTTGAGATACTTTTTGGTGAAGTCGGCCAATGAGTGTCTAATTAAGACAAGGCTAAGTAGGTTTACGGTGGACAAGCTTTTGCATTGTTATCTTCCTATGGTCTAGTATTCTCAATGCATGAGTGTGAAAAGTAGAGGCTTAGAATGTCACCTCTATGTGATCGAGAGGACAATCAAGTTAACTTTTGGAAGTTAATCACCTAACTTTTTTGGTTATATATAATGGTTTCTTTATGAATTTTGATTTCTTACCAATTGCTTCTTTATTATATGTGGATCGATTCTTGTGCATGTTTGTAAGGAGGTTGATGTGGTGGCTATTCTTGATGAAAACCATGAAATAAAAATTCCCTTTGAAGAAGAGCCTTTGGTAAGAGTAAGCATGGGAGGGATATTGCTATGGGGACCATTTTTATTGTTGTAATTGAGATTTTTGATGAAGTCTTTCCAATTGGTCTAATTATTTTGGCAAGTTCTATCAATCCTGTTACTGCTTCTTCTATTATGGAGAAGGAAATTATTGAGTCATGTATAGCGTACTCCTAAGAAAGAGAAGAAATTGGCATCTCATTGGCTATCAAGAATTATCATTGATGAAATACCAATGACATAGAGATTGAGGTTAATAGCTAATGCTATTGTAAACAGTCTAACCCAAAGGGGTAAGGAGCCTCTAGTTCATTCTATTCATAGTTTTAAGCCCTCATTTATTCAAAGGGACTCATATTGGTTTCATGTTGATCTTATATGATTGAGATTTGAATTGGGGGCAATTGCGTATGGTCTTGTCCTGATAATTTTTTGAACTTGCTTCATGAGTAATTTGTTCTTGTTAATATCATACATGCCAATGGCACAAAATAACACAATAGCAAGTGGCACATTGCGGCACACCCTCCGTGCCCTTTGCATGGTGAAACACATCACACCAAAATTACACGCACTATTTATGCCATGCTTGGATAATGGTGCATGATTCACGCTAAGTTGATTTTTAAGGTTTGAGAAAAAATAATATATACATACATGCATGTTTGTACACATTCATATACGTGTGTATATACACACACACACAGATATTCATATATATATATATATATATATATATATATATATATATATACAGATATATAATAGTCATTCATACTAATCTATATTTTTATTTATAATTTTTAAATATTTTAAATTGCACTTTTAACAAGCTTAATAGATGTACAAACATGAGAGAGAGAGAGAGAGAGAGAGAGAGAGAGAGAGAGAGAGAGAGTGAGTTTACTTTGATTTAATCATAGGCTTGTGAAGCTTATTGTAGTGTTGGCTTTCGTTTGACAAGTTATTTGCATTGTTATTACGAATTTTTCTAGGTTTAGCTTTATGATTTTTTTCTGACGGTCAAAGACTTCATAATTTGGTTTCTTGGCAATGTGAGATGGTTATTAAATGATATTAATATTTATGTATATCATAGGGATTTTGATATAGAAATTTGAATAACAATAATGAATTATATAAATAAATTTAAAATTATTAAATTTATTTTAATTAAAATCAATTTGTGATTTACCAATATGATGTACATAAAGATTAAATAGAAGCATTTTCAAATAGTTTGTAGGTATAAGTATTGTAAGAGCATAATACGCAAATTCACTAAGTTTGGTTCAAAGTTTGTACCGTCCCCTTGACATGGTTCTTATTAGAGTTTTGCCTGACAATTAGGGTTTGTGCTTTAATTTTTCTTGTTTTTGTTCATGAATTTTGTCTTCTATGAAGTTGCAGATTTTTATGCTTTTTTTGCCTTCACCCCTCTTTTGTAAGATTTGAAGCCAGAATATTGATTGCTTGACTGGTGTAGTTAATTTGATGTATCTCGGTCACAATATTCTTATATAGGCGTTAATATTATTCTCCTTATTGTGGAAATGGTTCCAAAACTGTTTTGGTTGTTACATGGAATTGAAGGATTTTCTTAGGTCAAGAACCTCATTAAGAATATCAAATGTGAACTTCAATTAACTATGGTGCTGTTTGGTTGCCTTAAAACGGAATGCATTGCAAACTAAATGTAGTATATTTAAATTTTTTTGAGGTTGTTTGACTGGCTGCAAAGTAAATGCAAGTTTTTTCTATTTGGTTGGGAGTATGCAAAGTAAAATTAGTGTATTTGAATACTTCAGTATTATAAGGTTATCTTTAAAGCAAATTGTTGATCTCATTTTTAGGATGAGCTCTCAACCCCTCCATCTTAGACATATGACTTCTTTTAGACTTTAAGAGATTCTTAATCTTAAGACGCATTTAGTGATTAGGTGTACACTCAACCTAGCCCTAGAGACTTAGAAGAGTTAACCATAAGAATATGTCATACCTTAGGGGTGTTAGGAAAATTTGCCTACCCTATAGCTTGAACCATTTTCCTTACTTCCTTCTTTCAAGTCAAACTCCAAATCAACATCAAATCTAAATCAATTATAGCCTAATTGATTTTCTCCAAACTCAAATAAAAAAAATACATGATTGAAACACATGATTGAAACATATGATTGAAATTCCAAACTCCAAATATTTCCTAAGTCCTTAATTTCCATTCAAGGACTTAGCTGAAAAATTCAAACTCGTGAAATTTTATCATCTTCATTTGTATTCTCATTTATATTCACATATATAAATGAAATATAAATTCAATCAATCAAACCAAATCCAAAATTCAAATTCTAATTTAAAATCCTTCTTAAGTCCTTAATTCTCTTGGGACTTAGCTTTAATCACATCAATCAAACTTGAGATTTTCTCATAACTCATTTATATTATTATTTATATTCACATATATAAATGAAATATACATTCAAATCAATCAAATCAAATTCAAAATTCAAGTTTAATTCACAAATCTTTCCTAAATCCTTAATCTCCCTCTTAAGGACTTAACCTAGATCATGATCAAATCACTTCAAACTCATGAAATTTTTTCATGACCAATTTATATTCTTATTTATATTCACATATATAAATGAAATATAAATTCAAACAATCAAAACCATTTCCAAAAATCAAGTTCAAACTCGTTCAAAATCAAGTCAAAATCTTGAATTTAGCCAAATCAACTTCAAATCAAGAATTTTGATTTTCCTTCATGATTCAATCAATCCTTCAATCGTAATCCAAATATAAATACAAACTTTCAATCACCTAACAAAACTCAATTAAAATCAAGCCAAAATCCATTTCATGTTCTTTCTTTGAATATGAATAGTCAAATGAATCAAAATTTGACTTCAAATCACTGAAATGGATTTATATTTTCATATCATATCAATCAACTTCAAATCAGTTTTGACCCACTATTAATCAAACTTAAATGACTTTCGTTTATGAGTCAAATTCCATTGGATTGAATCAACAAAAGCCTCCTCATGATCGATAATCATCATGAGATGATCAATCACTCAAATTAGATTGACCAGTCAAACTAAGTGTTGACAGTCAAATAACTAAAATGAAATCCAACATAGCCAAAATCCACCAAATCGCTAAATTGATTGAAATGATCATAAGTTCATTCATGACCAATGTTTGAACTTGACCAAGTCAACATTTGAGCTTAATTGGTCCTATTTCGTTGACCTTGACTAAAAAAAGTCAAAATGTCAAAACGATCTAAGCATTGATTGAAACCAATGGGTCAGTTCATTCCAAATCACTTCATTGAACTTGACGCCTCATTGACCAGGGCTTAAGTTTAATTGGCCAAACACCAAAGTAAATATTGAGCTAAATTAACTAAAATTGATTGGAAACAAAGATCTCTCTACTATACACCTAAACTCTGACCTAGATCAAATAGGTCAAATGGGTCAAATTGGTAAACTTGACCCATTTGACTTAAATGAAGTCATATGAACCAAATCTAAACCTAAACTAAATTGAATCAAAACCACCAAAATATTTCAAATGGTCATATAAAGATCCAACCTTTGGTTTGACCCTTGACAATTGTCAACAATTTTAACCTAAATGGGTTAAACATGACAAAATATCAAATGAACTCCAAATCCAATGAAACTTGGCCAAACTTATTTTCTCAGCATACCCAACATATCCAAATTCAAAAATCAGCCAAATGACCATTTTTACCCCTAGCCATAGAGCAAATTTTGCAATTCCACTTGGAATTTAGTCAAATCCTCTTCATACCTACTTGATACTCTCCTAATAGATCAAGTGAACACTAGGAAGGGTGATGCACCCAACCCATGGGTTTGGGTTAGCCCAACTTGACCCAATAGCCAAACCGACCACTCCCCTTGAAATGGCCACATGGGAATCATGCATCCACTTGTTTTGAGCACATGGGAAGTTCATATTCCCACTCCCTAGCCTAAAACAAACTCAAGGACCATCCTAACAGCTCAAACAACCCTTTCAATCTTGGCAATTGGATCAAAACGACAAGCTTATGCGCGGCCATCCGATTGCCAAAGGGGGAGATATACTCCCCCTAATTCATTTGAATCTCAACAAAGCCATAGTCGATTGAGTGAGAGAGAGAGAGAGAGAGTCATAGGAGCCATTTGCAAGTGATCCTAAGCTTCTTAGAGGGAGATTCAATTTACATCTTCTCGGTTTTTTCTAAGTAAAAACAGGGGAGGTCTATTGAATTGCCAACTTTCTCCACACTCAAACTCCACTCAATTCCTTCTTCAAGCTTCATCAGAGGATCAAGTCGAGTGCACCCATACTCTTTTCCAAGCTTCAAAGGCAGAGGAGGAGTGCCCTAGACAAAATCGAGCTCAAGCTAAGGAGTAGGTGACTCATTGGAAGATTCACTCAACCTCAGCCCCTCAAACTTTCACCAAAGCTTCGTCTCAACCAAATGAAGCTTCTCCATGGGAATCGAGCTCCGGTGATCACCTCCGGCGAGGTTAGCCATTTTCCGGTCATTAAACTCAATGTGGTGTGGAGCTTTGTGAAAGAAATGTTAACCTCATAGGATCTTGACTGTTGGATGTAATCTCCTATGCATGTTGATGGTGTGGGTAAAATTTGGGATCAATCCGAGCTCAATCGAGCTCGGATCACCCCCTAGAACATGGACGGCCTCCATTATTCACAGGGGAGATCAGGGAAAGATCTCTCGCTGTCCATCCGTGCGTTTTGGATGGATGGCTGAGATTAAAACACGCTATATATCCTATTTTAATTCTTTGATTGGCGCTTCTCCTCGATCCTTGTCGACGGTGAGGGGCGCATACGCTTGCACGATGGACGCTTTAAATAGCGAATGGGGCGTGTAAAGTGCGTCTTGTACATATCTGGCGTAGATTAAGAATTTAATTAGGATTTAAATAATTCTAATTAATTATCTAAACTTCTAAATTTATATCTTAACCTAGAAAAATTAGAAAAATATGAAATAAATTGCATTAGAAAGATAATTGAACATAAAATATTCTAAAATTGATTTTGATTAATTTTGAATAGTTCTTTTCTCTGAATTTGGGTTTTATTAGAAAGTTAATTTGTAATTACACCTCCCTAATTAATCCACTGATTAATCTCAAACTTCTTGAGTGTAATTAGAGGGATAACTTCTGCCTCCCTTAATTTTCTTGGGATTTATTGGTGGCTTAATTAGGAGAATTGCTAGTTCATTCCTTAATTACTCCCTTAATATAATTAAAGTTAATTAATGTTTGATTAGTGATTTAATCCTTTGTTGAAGTTGCTTAAGGTCTGTTTCAGTGAATATGAGGTTTTGAGGGAATAATTTTGGGATATTTCCCCTAAGCTTCTCCTTAAACTCCCTTTTCTCCCTTAATCCTCTTTTAATTAAAGGATTAATTTACTAATTACCCTCTTAATTGATATCTTGAAATTCTAAAACTTTCCAGAACTCAATTAATTATTCTTGGGTAGATCGTAGTGTTGAGCAAAGTACAATTAAAGAAGAAAGATTCAACTCATATATGTGAGTGTTTTGAAATTATTTAAGTTAAATCTTAGTTTAATTAATCATTAAAAGAGATTGACTCTTTCTTTGCATTGCAAATTCAAATTCCTTATGAGGTTTTATGTCATCTCATTGTTATTTGATTAATTATCTAAGGTAGAAAGGGGTAATTAACGCTTAATTAAATACCTTTCCTATTCAAAATATAAAATAAATCTAATTATCTAAAAATTGAACAAAAAATATCAAATACATGTGGGAATGGGTTAAGAACAACAGACTCAATTCACATTTTTCAAATTAAATCAAACTCAAGATTAAATAAAAATTATATTAAACAAACTTTGATTTGTTTTAAGCTTTTTTATTTCATAAGATTATCTTTAGGAATTAATTAAAGTGAATGTTTTTACATGCTTTCATTGTTTTAGTTCTTCCCTAACATACTAAATATGTGTCATATGATTTCATGCATTCATGCTTTTCAAAAATCAAATTCAAAATGAAAATGTTTCTTTTATGTCAAATTGCATGTGTTGGTAAAGCTAAAATATGTGTATTATTATTATTAAATTCAAATTATTTTAAAATATATAAATCAATTATCAAAGCGAAAGTGTGTTATTTATATCTTATAAGTTTGCATGTGAGTAAAATATAAGGATATGCTTAGTGTAGGTTTTCTTCTCCTCTTTTTAATATAGTTTTGAATAAGATTTGACAAAGTGTATAGTTCATTTGAAAAGAAGACTCTTTTCCATATTAATTCATATCCTATAATTCACTTAAGAAGGATATCTATGCTTGCACATATAAATTGCATAAACAAAACTAAAGATTAAATAAAAATTATATTAAACAAACTTTGATTTGCTTTAAGTTTTCTTATTTCATAAGATTATCTTTAGGAATTAATTAAAGTGAATATTTTTATATGCTTTCATTGTTTTAGTTTTTCCCCAACATACTAAATATGTGTTATATGATTTCATGTATTCATGCTTTTCAAAAATCAAATTCAAAATGAAAATGTTTCTTTTATGTCAAATTACATGTGTTGGCTAAAGCTAGAATATGCATGACTATTATCGTTATTAAATTCAAATTATTTTCAAAATATATAAATCAATTATCAAAATTGAAAGTGTGTTATTTATATCTTATAAGTTTGTATGTGAGTAAAATATAAGGATGTGCTTAGTGTAAGTTTTTCTTCTCCTCTCTTTTAATATAGTTTTGAATAAGATTTGACAAAGTGTATAGTTCATTTGAAAATAACCTAACACTTGCCTAATTCCATATCCTTGCACATATAAATTGCATAAACAAAACTAAATCAACCAACATCAACTTTTGCATTCTTTCTTTTTTATTCATTTCTTTTGTACGCATGCTTGTATTTAAAGAAAGTTGTATATTAGTACGGATAACCTTGGGGTTGCGAGATTTTAAGTAGCTCTAAGTAGGTCTTGTAGGATGAATTTTACAAATATCCAAGACATACATAAGTTTTTACAACAACAGAGAGCAGTAGTAGGATGAAGAATTTTACAACAGCAACAAAAAAATGCCCAAAATAACAGACTTTATTAAATACAATACATATGAAACAATTCAGAACCAAAGACCAATAGAAATGCCGGAAGAACTAAACTAAACCAATGAGGAACCTACGAAAGATAAGTCCATAAATAATAAAAGAATAGAAGAATAGATGCTCGATAGCAGAAGAAGAACAAGAAAATAACTACACTTACCTCAAATCTCCGTAATCAGTAAGCGAAATCTAACAGAATGTAGAAAGTAGTTACAAATGTATAGAAGACATAGATCTAAGAAAGAAGACTATAACTAGATATAAGAAAAGCAAACAGGGGGATGATCTTTTAATCCAGAAACTATTACTTTCTCTAGCTTATTCCTTCTCCTTCCTCCTCTGGTTTTCTCTTTTAATCGGCTGGCTTTCACCGGAAACTCCATTCTCCGGCTGAATCTCCGGCCATCTTCCCTCCGGCTCTCCTTCTCCCCTCGGCTTTCTCTCTGGAGCGACGGCTGCTCGAATAGCCGCATAACTCAATCCCTAAGCCTTTTCCCCGAAGCTTCCAGCTTCATCGACGGCGAACACACTGGATCGCACTAACTTGATCAGACGGCTCTCGACGTTAAGACGCATCAAGTGTCCATGACCCCTTTATTTAGGGGTGGTATACGTGGATATCGATTGGGATTTCACCAACACGTTCCAACGTCTTCATGCGGAGCAAGTGAAATTTGCATCTAATCAAATTATCACAAATATTTGCAATTCATATACTACTTAACTTAATTCATATCACAATTACTGGAAGGATGAAATCTTTAAGTTTGTAAATAAATACAGAGCAACTAAAGACATCAATATTAAAATTTTGTAATCAAAAAAAATCTTTAAACCCATACTATTAATAACTACTTCTACCCAAACCTCTTTTCAAATTATCGTATCATCGAAGTTTGTGAGACAAGAATCTAAAGTAGCTTCTCAAGACGTAAGAATCGTATTACAAAATGTAAATTTACCCGATAAAGCCGAATGTAACAATAATCGAATAATATGTTGTAGGTCAGAATATGTAATATAACAACATATCGCCAGGTTAAGCCGATGTCGAGGCTGATTTTCATTGAAATCATTTCGCTTATATCAAATCATTTTAGAAATGTCATTTATAATTCATGGGTTTGACTTCATATAAAAGTCGTCCATCACTAAAAAGCGAAGGTAAAGGACTATACTACTTCCCAAATGCGACACCGATTGGACACTAACGCTCCAACCTCAAAATGTCGAGTCGGGATCTAAGATCACTAATCTCATCTCGCCGTAACTTTTGTCATCTGCAGATTTATAACATACCTTCCTATCACAATTTTCCGACATTTCCGCTTATCACATTCGCATTTAACGTGTTTTAAAACATTTTATATCTATGAAATCATATATCTTTCGAACTAATCATTGTAAATCATCAGAATCAATAATCTGAGGGTAAAGATATTTCAGATTTCTTCAATATGATAGAAATATCTATATATTCATACTGATTTATACGAAGTGGTAAAGCGGTGTATAATGCGAATTTAAAAGAATTATGTCATTCATCTGTCTCATGTCGATTAATGCTCCTCGATTCCTCGAGAACTACCAATGAAATAACTCTTCTAAATACTTCTAATACGTGAAACTCATAATTAGTATTAGAACTGCAATCTTACCAAATTGGTCTTCATATAAGCTTTCAAATCTGAGCAGCAGCAGAATCGACGCCAATATTAATTACCTGATTAAATTAACAAACTAAAATTAACAAAAAATGTCAATCCTAAACCCCCATTTTAATACGCAATAATTCTGCAACTTACCTAACAGCCAAAGCAGATCTCTAAACTCCCCAATCACGCATTTCAACACCAAGAAAAAGGGATAGGAAGAAAGAGTCGTCCCATAAGCATCCCGTCGACGGGAGCAGGAAATCCCGGCCGTCGGTTCACTGATTTCCTCACCGACGGTTCACGGATTTCCTCACCCCGATCGATTCACCGGATTTCCTCACGAGCAAGTAACTTGATCTTGCGGCGTTCAACTGAAGGTGAAATCGACGGATCCAGGCGACGTCGACCGGAGGCGATTCCCAAACGTCGATCTGGCATCCGAGCAATTGTCGGCCGACGGCGGCCGGTTCGTCAGGTCAAGTGAGCGGATGCCGAGGGAAGGGAAAGGAGGAAACGAACTCGATCAGCGTGAAGGAAATCAGCGTGAAGGACTGAGGCCGCGACTATGGAAGGAAATGAAATAGGAAGCTGCGGGAGAGATCCAACCACACGTCGAATGGCAATCCGGCCGCTGCTACGCCTGATCTAATAATGACAAAATTAATTAGGCAATTAGGAAATAAGCTAATTGGATTAATTGGATATTACATCAAGCCCTCCGGTCCATGACACCTGTAATCCACTAGACAGATCAGACGGAAGGAAGGAAGCTAATCTATCTCCGCTCCATCGAAGCGCATATCCAAGGGCCGAGAAGAAATCAAACCAATCCGACGGCTCAAATCAAGATTCAGGAAAAACACAATTCGAGTGCTAGATCCAACGGCCAAGAGGAATAGGCAAGATCCAACGGTCCAGAAAGCACTCGATAATTCCCACTGTAGCTACTCCACTCAACCGGGTTCATTCCACTCAGAGTGAGTTAACTCACTGAACCAGACCCAATTAGCACTGAAACAGACTCAAGCCAAGGATTCAGTTCATATCAAATACACTATAAATTCTTATTTGTATTTATATTGCAGCAGTCCAAACAGCCAAAAAGTAAAAAAAATACTGCATTTCATTTACATTACAGTCGTAACTTAGGCAACCAAACAGCCCTTGTATCTTTCTCGTTGTGCATGCAATAAGCTAGTTGATGCAAGAAAAGGACTTTATCATTGTTCACTCCAGAACATTTACATTCTCCATGCTTGCTAGCTGAATTATTTGCTTAACCATTCTGCATTTCTTCAAAACTACCTTACTATGCTGATTGTCTTGCTAGTTTGCTATAAAATGGCTTATTTTCAGTAATTATTTCTGAGAGGTGAATCATTGTTGCCACCATTAGTTCTTTCACTATTTCTACAAGGATCCTTTAAAACTCTGTTTGTTTGGTTTTTTTTTTTTTTTTTGTCTTTATGGCAAGAAATTTAAAAGCATTTCGTTTTAATTTTTCTTGGGCTCGTATTAACCATTAACTCCGATTCCAATTTAAAATTTGTATTTGTCTTCACCAATAATAAGTATTAGTTTCTTGAACTAGTCAGGAATGCTGTAGAACTGGATGGATATAGACCACCTTTAGAACTTCTTCAAATCCTTCCTGCAAAGTCAACGATCAGGGAAGCTGAAGTTGGCCCCCAAATTGGTCCTAACAATCCGAAGTTCATTCTGGTAGACCTTCTTGCATCATAATTTATATGAGTGTTTGCTTCAGTGAGCTCGTCCATAGTGACCAGTTAATATATTTATCCCAGGGAATGCAGGCTTTATTGGATTTAGTCTCCACTGTTAATGGTTCAGTTTCAGAAGCAGCAAAAATCCTGGGGTAGGTTCACTGTGTTTCTTTCTTTTCTGTGCTCTACACAAGGCTCTTCCTGATTAGTTATTGCTACAGAATTTTTTTATTACGATACTATGCCATATAACTGCACATGAACCTACCCAAAATAAAAAAAGCTTAGAATTTAATTTCATTTCTCAGTCCCCCAACTGAATGCATGCAATCTCATTAACAGGGAAAATGCATGGGAAATGATAAAAGATTTACGTAAAAAGCCCAGCAAACTAGTTCATCTGTTTATTTTTCGCCTTGCAATTGTCTGTCTTTATTATGGTTTTCTCCGCTGGATTGTTGGACTATTGTTTCCTGTACTGATTTAAATCTACAGCTCTTTTCTTTAATCTTGTTTATGCTAGTCTGTGTATCATGTGTACAGAAATATTTTTTTTACTGCATTGACAATGCAGGCTTAGTACCGGTGCCCTATCAAGGTTAATACTTTCAGATGATTCTCTCCGAGCTGCAGTAAATGAACTCAGAACATCGAAGGTGAAACTATGTTTTTTTTTTTTTTTGGTAGCTATCATGCGCTTGATTTCGTAATTGAGTTGAAAGCATCATTTTGGGTGCTTAGCAGTTTGAACTCTCTATAAGAACTGGTTTTCTTTTATGTTAACATTTAAGACTACAAAAAAAAAATCTTTAACCTTCCTGTAAATTCATTTTGTAAACAAATTGTGTCTATAGTTTAAATGACAATGTCCTGTTGAACTGAAAGTCTGAAAGAGGCATGCTGATTAATAGGGTGAGTGATTAATTTCATTGAAGGATCTTATCTTATTGTATTCTAGTAGAATGAATGATCTCTGTTGATTTGGATGCTCAGTGAAAGCAGTCAACTCTTATAACAAAGGCATTGTACTTCATTGCAATTACATGGTCTATGCTCATTGTTTTTGATCCATGTGCTCCTTGGACCAAATGAAGCATATGATGTTTACTCTCTTGCGCACTTTGCTGTTGAAATGCATGCACAATTGAACATTAGTGATCAATGCAGGTACACTCGTGAGAGTGAGTGTGCTTATTGGGTGTAATCATATAGTTAAGCTTGAGCAAAAAAAAAAAAGAAAAGACTGAATAATTGCCAACTTGCAAAATGTGCAGTTAGAAGGAAGAAATTAAAGAGCATGAATTAATGAGAGTTCATACTTCTATAAAACCTTGCCCCTCATGAATTGAATTTAACCTTGGGTTTACTGCAGAGGATCTTAATGAGATACTTGAACAATTATAGAATACTAAATTAAATACGTTGAATCAAGAAGGCATGTAGTAGCACTTTGGACAATCGATCTGAAATTGCTAATGAAGAAATATTCTTCAGTTGCAATAATAGTTCATTGGACTGGAATCAGTAAATTAAAACATGAACTGATGAAAATAGATCGTTTCTATCACAGACTTTCAACTACTAAGGATGTTCTATGATAAAGTGGGGAAATAGTGTATTGGAAAGAAGATAGAAAGTCTATTTATTGATTGGGAAACTTAAAGAATTACCAAATGTTGACGCGCTTTAATGAACTTGTAGTAATAAAGACACTTGAAATCAGTTTTTGTTAGCCACGCATTGCAAGGAAGAAGAGGCTTTTCTTAGGGTTTTTTAGATTATCTTTTGGAAACAATTAGATTGTTTGCCACTGCTTTTTTTATCCAGAGGATATGAGAAGTTATGAAACACAAAATCTGTTTGGAGTAGATTACTACTGGTTTCATTTGTTTTTATCATTTAAATTCTTTTCATGACAATCACAATGTTCGATCTCCAGTTGTGGTCAAGCCACGTTTTTGCATTCAATTGCGAAGTACCTAAACTGATTATATTTCAACTTTCTATCCAGGGCATGAGACCTCTCAAGTGAGTTCTTGAAATTCGCAGTAGAAGCAATTGAATTAGGTAATTTGCAAGTTTCCTAACGATATTTGATACATTGAAATTAAGATTCGCTGTCAAATAATTCTTGTATAACTTCTCTTGTTTATTTTGCAAAAATAAAGTCTCTAATCATCATGGTCTCGTTTGATTAGCTTTTTATAACTTTTTATATTGGTATAAAATGTCATACAGTTCTTATTTTATTTTATTTTTTGCACGTTGAGTGGAATTTTCACAAGAATGTCTTTGAATCTCCGTCCTGAAGGAGAGCAAAATCCCCCATCACAAGCAAACAGACATCCATCCGTAAAATGTCATAAAGTTGGCACATGCTGTTCTGATAAAAAAAAGTTGGATGCTTCTCCCATAAAATGCTTGAGAAAAGCTAGTTTCTGATGGCAAGCTAAAGATTATGGTCTAAGAATGTAGCTTGAAAAAAATAGAAAGCATAAGTTGAATCAAGCAAAACCACCTTTTTCACTCAGTTTTTAACTGAATGCAGAAAATAAGAATCTGATACCTCATGTCACTTGTCTTCCACAACAATTGTTTCTTCCCATTAGTGTATATTTCAGTCAGTCAAGTAGCATTCCCACAATATTATCGTTCATCCCCAATTATATGATTCATAAATTTACACAACAGAAAATAATTTAAATGTGGAAAAGTTTTGCTTCCTAAGCTAGGTTAAGAATATTCTATCTTAAAATCATGATGAAATCTTTGTTCTCTTCAAAATGAACTCATATTGGATTGTATCTCTCACTCTAGCTTGCCTCCATTCCCATTGCAAATGTAACAACTACATTTTTTGTGCCTCATCATGACCATTCATTTGTCATGTTCTGAATAAAAGCTATATTGACTGATTAAGGTAGTTAAATTGATTGGATTGTCAGGGGAATTGTGAATCATGTTGATGTCTGATCCTCTAGAATTGCACATTTGGTAGATTGAAGCCATATTTGATTGGTTCCTGAAGATGACTAATTTGACATGATATATTATTTGGATCCATTCTACCTATTTGCCAGGCTTTTCACTCAATCTCTTCTCAAGGCTCAACTAACCATGTCTACTTCTACTTCAAAGGTTCCCATTACCTTGTCACTTATTGCACTGATCAATCCCACAACATGGGTCATTATGGTTATCATGGCTTCTCCCCTAACGAACCATCGGGGGAGGCATCTTGCGAAAGACTTTATATATCAGTGTTCTTCGTTTGTTTATGCCATTGACATTTTTTTTTTTCTTTCAAGATTATGTTGGATCTCTTCTTCCTAATTTCAAGGGGCCGTCTCTTGACCATTACAAGTGGCCAGCAGACTTTGAGCATTTGGTGGTTCAACAACACTATGATTCTAGCAATTCGCAATGTTGGACATTCATGATCACCTTATAGGACTTTACTTGGAGGTCTCTATTACTCATGTAGCCTGATAATATTGATTCTTTCAATGAGCTATATTAGAATTTCATTGTAGCTGTTGACCTCCATGCTGATCGCCGTAGTCGAAGATAAATTCGATGGACTTGATGCGTCAGAATCGGAGCTAAAATACACTCGACGATGTCGAAAATCAGTCCAAATGATTTCGATCGAATAACTTTGTCATTGATTCGAATGCCAAATTGATCGAATATATACATACAATTCGAATCCGCCAAGAAGAAGATTCGCCGACGCCCACGTATCGATTTGATGATGCCCAAACGACCTCCACTCGTGAAATTGATCACGCCGTTAGTGTCGAAATGTCAAAATCTTTCAAATGAGACTGTCTGCGCTCAATTCGGACGAGTCTGCGTGAATGTCGAAAGGGCGACGCACGCCGCAAATTTGAACCGAAATTGACCATTTGAACCAAAATGGCCTCACGAAACGGACCGCACTATCATGGTCGTATATAAATCAAGATCAACATATATATAGCCCGTGTAATAATGTCTGCGCAAAAATCCAAATTAAGCTTATTAAATATTTAAATAAATTAATCTTATAAATACCCCCTTTATATCTAACCCTAACTCCTATTCAGATCAAAATAGTAGCTTCCTCGTTCTCAGACACTGCCTTCCCATGCACGCTGAAAGACCACAATCGCAGCCTATCCGATCTTCTCCAGTATAACAAACCACGACCTCCGCTGCTCCGTAGTGAGCACTTCTGACCTCGATCGTGCATCCCGCTCAGACATGCATGCCTTATGCACGCGTGCGGCGCGATCACTGGCGCCGCCCATGCGCCCGCTTCCCGCTCGCCCATCGCGTTCACGCGTTCTCAGGTCGCACGAAGTGTTGAAATATAAGTATTCAGATGCTTTCGACGCTGAGGGAAAGTCGCTTGCGCAGAGTATAATCATACACGCTTTCGACGTGGAAATGTGTTTCATATTTTTAGAGCCATACATGTCTTTCTCGACATTAGATGACGATGAAGTGGTTTATACCACTCATCCATGCCTTCTTTGCGGCGCCGATACTGAAATTTCTACACGTGACGACGTCGGATCTTTGTCAAAATATTTTCAAATTTTCACATTGCAAGGAGACCTAAACATCTTAACATAAATTCAACCATAATTATAAAATTACTGTTTAAACTGACATTGCAGGTGTATAAGTACCCGTACACTCTTTTCTTGGTGTGGCGGGGAAATATGTGTTTCACGCAAGTATCTTAGAGCCCCATACATGCCTTTCTTGGCATGGTGGGAAGGCGCATTTGACCTTGATATTGATACCACCCATACATATCTTTCTTGATCGTGGTGATTCCAAAGATACGGTGCACAACGTCGGATATACCAAATGTTGTCAAAACTTACATCGATAGGAGAAGAGCCTTAATATAAAATCAACTATAAACCTAAAATTGATATCTAAATTGACATCGCAGTATATAAGTACCAAGACACTCCTTTATCATGCATGGAAATCGTATACGCAGTGCTGAGCATACATGTCATTCTTGCATGCAACGACGATTCTACGGATATTTACATCACCTATACATGCCTTTCGACTCTTTTGGCGCTCACCTCGTCAGCCCTATACGATGCCACCAAATGCTATCAAAATTTTATCTAAAATCTTAAACTTGTATTGAAACTCAATCAAAATAACACTATTCAAATATCTTAATCTTAAATCAATATTGAATTGAACAGCCTGCATGGTCCCCGACACTATGTTGAATGCTTAAACTTAGGTGTCAGGATGTCAAGGCAAGTTGATCTCCGCTTTGTCCAGGATTGCGGCCTGTTAACAAAACCTAAAAATCCTGTAATAATATTATAATAATTTCAACTTAGTAAAATATCTTAGAAACTAATTCTATCATATGACAGTAGGTCTGATCCTCTATAATTAAATTAATAGAGTCGACAGGATCTGGAATAGTAAAACAATACATCTACCCCAATGATGGCTGTGTTGAATGAAGATTTCAACCTGAGGGGATACTTTCATCAAAATGTGATTGTAATTTCAAATCAAATTAACTTAAATTAAGTATAAATCCAAATGCAAAATCTAACATGCCATTAAGCTATAAATGCTTAAATGAAATTTAATCTTTAAAGGACTTAAAGTTCAAACTCAATCCACCTTCCACAATTGTTTGCTGAATGTGACAAATTAAGAAAACTCTACCAAAAAGAGAATGCCAGCCAAGTCAGTATTTATATTCACTCAATCAATCTCACGCAGAAGGACACCCTGTCCTCCGGCCGAGTGGTTTGGCCATAGCTTACATGATGCGACAATCGAATTAATCGACGTGGTTGTCGCTAAATGACTCAATTATATTACAATCAATATCATTGATGCTCCCTAACTGACTTGTACATCGAGTTGTGAACTATAAGGCACTGATAGGCAAAAGCTGTTAGTTAAGGTAAACTTAATCTTATCTCCTCAGACAAACACTATCCCAGGTCTACAAGGTTCTTTTGGACGATGCAACCCATGACTGACAATGATCTTTCGCTGACTACCTCCTCACTAAGTAGACAAGGATCACGACGGATAATAAACCATTTGATTAGGCGGCCATCGTCCAATCATCCGCTTCAAGTTAAAGGATGATGAATTTCATAAACTTAAATTCATAACTTCACATGCTGCTACTATACGCTATACATTTAGCAATCTAACGACTAGCCTTAATCGAAAGTTTTCTCTCAGTGTTGAGATGGGTAATTAACTATAGGTGTTTACTCCTATGGGAAACCTGGAATTAGATCTAAAGTCCTCACAGAATGAGGGCGAAATCTCTGGGTAGTGTCTTATCTACCATTCCACCGATACTTTAAATCAAACTCTCCTAATCGAGAGGTTGGTGGCAAATTTTCGGAGCCCACAGTAGCATTCGTTGATGTTTCCTCAAACTTAACTTTATGTCCAACATGGGAATGCAAGTCTTTTGGGGGACTATATCTTCTAGGTTACTTAGGCTACTCAGTTGGTAAACTTCTAATTCATCAGTTGATAAGTTGGGTGTGATGTTGACGTCTTCGTGATTCATCGATCAACTGTTTAATAGCCAGGATGGTGCTTGCCACTAGGGAGAAATAATTAGATTGAGCATCCAAGTTCATTGATGCTAATCAGATCCAAGTTCATTGATGCTAATCAGGTAATTGTATATATACTGCTGATGACTACTTGTCCAGGAGGAGCTTCAACCTCTAATCTTTTGTTCAGTCTAACTTCTTCGGTTTACCCCACCAAGGGTAGCCCAATCAAGGTTACAGGTGGGATAATTTTCACAACTTAAATGATGATTTAGATTGCCTCTATAATGGAAACTATTAGAACAATTGCATTTGTTGGATTCGCGTCCTTTTGATTCTTTGGACCCAAAGCTAGATTGATGAGATCTTCATGGACATCTAAAATAAGAACTTTGCTAGCTGATTTTTCTCCACTATGCTCTCAAGAATTTAGGCTGTGATTGATTTTGTCAAAACCATAATAAAAGTGATCATGATGCTAGAAATCATCTTGTTCTCAAGGCCCTCATCAAGAAGTTGTTTGAGGGAGGCTACTTTTAAGGAGTTTTTGGCACAACCGACATTACTTGTGGCCAACTGCAGCAATAGTAATACCGAGGCCCCCCTTCATCAAGAGGCAGACCTGTTTGAGCTTCCATCTAATAAGCGAATTGCGATAGGTCAATGTTGTTACACTTCTCAACACAATCATCAGGATGTGTCAGTCTTGTGGTCACTCAATGGCAAAAATCTATAAATTTTGTTGTCAGGATGTACATCTCACACCATTGTCCGCTTATGTTGTTTCTTTTATGGATTAGAATCTGCTCGCTACTTGAAAATGTCTACCATTATGCAGCCGTATTTGTTAAGAAAGTCATTTGCTACTTTGGGTTCTTTAGTAGCTTTGTGAATGCGGATCTTCAAGCAACTTATCAATGTTGTGGGTCTGCATGGCAACCTCATCAACTATGCTAGGAGTGGTGTCTCCTGGCAGGAGTCATTATTATAAGTTTCTAGACACTCGCCTCGGGGACTATGTAGTGCTCTACGCATCCTCTTCATGCGATGCTCTTTGGCCGACCTATACCACTTCTAGGTAGCAGTTCAACCTACCAACTAGTGTTTAAATGTCCCACTCTAGATGACATTGCAGTGGTTTGGGGAGACTTGAACATCTCAGTGGTGTTTTCTCAACATCATATAGAACATGGACAATAAAATGGACAACCATGTAACAAAAATTGGACAAGCACATCCAGCCATGGAGGAGATTCAAGAGATGCTCTTTGACACTAAAAATGGCATTGTGTGGATCGTCTGTGTCAGTACCACTTGCAAAGATAGTTATTTTTAAATTTATTGAATTAATTTGATCTAATTTTGATATTTTTTGTATGGTGTTGAAAATGCTTAGTGTTAGTCTTGACATCATTTGCTATCAACTCTATATTTGGCCTGATAGTCAATTAATTAATTCAATAGAGAAAGAGAAATCAGCCCATAGAGATCTAGGCAATGATCTAGGAGGAAGTCAAAAAGCTATTTGATGTAGGGTTTATGTAGGAGGATGATTAGCTGAGTGAGTGTCAAATGTAGTAATGGAAAAGAATGTTAACAATAAATAGTGAACATGTGTCGACATCAACAAGGTGAATAATGTATGCTCGATGGACCCCTATTTTTCCCTATTATTGACATGATGGTCAAATTGGTCGCTAGCCATAGCTCATTTGCTTTTTGGATGCTTTCTTTTGCTATCACTAAATAATGATATATCTGACCATTAAAAAGAAAACTAGTTTCATTACATGGGCAGTTCACTAAGGATTAACATCTCGGTCTTATTGAAATAAACCAAATTCAAACCTTCTTAGAGACATGAACTAAGAATTAAGAGATTGGAGAAATAATTTCTTTGGGATAATGACTTTTAGTTTAACCTGATTAGGAAACTAAGCCAAGAAGAGATATTGAGTTAATTTGATTTGCACTTAAATATGCATAAAGTGTGACTTGAATTGATTGCTATTTATGAATATTAATGCTTTAGATATCTCTTATTGATCAGGCGCATGGGTTGACCTCTCTTAAGATCAATAAGTATGCTCCATCTTCATATGATTGCTTAATCAGAAGGGGCTGTCTTGATTTGGTTCATATTTATCACATTTTTAATGATGCACAACAAGAAGATATTAAAAAACAATAATGAAATCTCCAACATTGTTTTTAAGTCGTTATGAACTTGAGCCATTCTAGCACAATAACATTTTAAATTTTACTGAGCTTGAAGTTATCAAGGTTATTGAGTTCCTCCAGATTTAGTCGAGCCTTCTCATCCTTATCTCTTGGCTAAGAGCAATAAGTTGTGAGGAAAGCTCTCTCTAAATGCAAGATGATTTTGATCTAAAGTCATAGGGCATAAGAAAAATGACTCATAATTTTGGTAATATATATTTGGCATTTTATGGTTTGAAGTGTTTGAAATGGCCGAACTAAAGCAAAATTTCATTGATGAAATTAAATTATGAATTATCATTTTTTTTTATTTCTTGTAGTAATCACAAATTACATTGTAATTTATAATAATTTTTTTTTTTAGAAAATAGGGAAGTAATATCATATTTTAAAATATGATTTGATTTTTTTATTATTTTTAAAAACAATCAAAATGATTTAGAAATGCATTTAATATGTTATTCGGATCTTTCTTTAATGTTCATCAAGGTTGTACTTGAACTAGTGCCACCTTAGTTATCTCTTGATCATTATCATACCTAAGCTTAATGTGGGACCTTTAGAAGGGTTTTAAGAGAGTTAATTTAGATAGTGAAAATAATTGTGGTCAACTCTATGTTTTTAAATTTTTGGTAAGAACTTGAGAGTTTTTTTTATAGGTTATGGAGGTCAAGGGCATTTGGGTAATTAATAAGGTTGATGGAGCTCAATCAAATGGAATTACACTATTGTCATGTGGCTACATATATCTCAAGTTGTTAGAGGAGCATTCATTAAGGAGCTAGGGTGATATGGAGGCAAGGGATTTGCTAATTTAATTTGCTTTGGATGAGGGAGGTTTAGTTATGATCAAACTTGTGTCATTTAGTTTGAGTTGATTAGTTGCTCAGGAAGCTCCAAGGGGCTACTCATTAATCAAGTCATAGGGAGCTATGGGGATGGGCTTGGCCAATTGGATAGAATTAGTTTTGTTTGGGTAGTTTTAGTTAGTTTAGGCTCTACTTAGGCTAAATTAGTCATGTGTTGAGTTGGCCCACCACACCTTGAGTCCTTGAGTAGGTCTAGGCTATGCTAATTGGGTTTATGTTGAGTTAGCCAAGCAAATTAGCCTAGGTCGACTAAAGTTTATGTTGGACTTTGTTTGAGATTAGTTAAGTTAGACTTAGGTTAGGTTAAGTCAACTAGACAACCTAGGATCAATGTGGATTTGATTTGCTTCATATATCAATTTAATCAAGATGATTGAACTTAATATGTTTAGTTGAATTCAAGTGAGTTCAAATAGTTTTCAGATGGGTTTAGTTAGCTATTTAGGATTGGGCTAGGCTACTTTAAGTTAATTTAAGTTTAATTAACCACTATAATGGTCATGGAGGGTGAGTTAAATTGATCATTGATGAGGGTTACCTAATTCAATGGGAACTTTAGGTTTGGGCTATTGTTTGACAAATTATGTACGCTTGAGTTATGTTCATTAGATCTCATAGGGTTCTTCCATAGTCTAGCTAGGGTAGGCTTAGCTTGGTGTAATTTCCATAGAGATAATGCGCAATGGTGGGTGATTAGGCCCTTATGAGTCTTTATAGGTCAATAGGCTAGATTGAGTTGAGCTGAGTTTGGCTTAACAATTGAACCATTTGTGTTTCAGTTGGTATAAATTTAGGTTAAATGGTGATCTAATGAGTTTACCATGGACTGGGTTACCCTAGCTATGATAAGTATAGCCTATAGTTTTTAAAGGTTGGTAAGGATAGTGTAGTGGTACGGTTTGGATGAGCTAGTAAGACTAAATTTGGGCGAACTAGTTATGATTGATTGTCTTGATCACTTGTGTGAGTTTTGGCTTGAGTATTAATTAGGTAGGGTTGGTCTAACCATCTGGGTTTGACCATAATAGTGAATTAAACTTGTTTATTTGGATTAATTAGGTAAGTCTATTGGATTGGATCTAGCCAACTTGCAAGCTTGACTAATTGTAGTATACTTAGGATATGTTTGGAGTGGACTAGTTGAACCAAGTTAGGATAACTAATTAGATAGGTCCCTATGGACCAAAAATGATTGGATTAGGCTTGATTAATAGAAGCCAAGATAAGGATTTAGTACTTGGCTTTGAGGGTAGTCTTATTATTGAGGAACTCCTAGATCTCCATATGAATTAGCATTTAAAATTGTAGTGTATTTTATAGCACATTGAATCTAGCAATTTTAATCACATGGATATTATTGTCCCAATTATTTAATGTAATACCCACAAATGCAAAGACATGCTGCCTTTTTGAATTAATAATATATTTCTAATATTTTATACTTAATATTTTATAAATAAACTTCACTAATATGTGCAATGGATGAATGTGGTGCCAAGGTATGTCTATCATAACATTTTTAAAAAAATTAGTTTTTGAAGTTCACAAATATGATCTCAATTGTGTATATGATTAGGTTGCATAAATAGAAGTATGATCTAATGAAGTGTCAAATGATTAATGAGCAAGTTTTGTACTATTTTATTTTTGGTTTCATCTAATATCAAAATTATAAATTATTTTCATCATATTATAGTACTCATAATGATTTTATTTAAACATACTTTATGGAATCTAAGTATTAATTCACCATGGTGGAGGTTGCTTAAATGACTTGATTTTTCCCCCTCATTTCTCTCATTCCCTTCTTGATGGAGTATTTTTTTCATTTATTTTTTACAAATCTAATAAAACTAGTTAGGTTTCATTCTCTAAAAATCTTAAGAGGTGAGAAATTAAAAGATGATTAGAGAGGGAGAGGAAGCCATTAAAAACTGAACTTTTATGATTTTCAGGGTTCTATTGTTGGAGTCAATGAATTTTCCTTTACTTGCAAAAGTTTGTGTATTCCTTAAATAGCTACATTTTGGAATTATGGTTCACAAGTTTGTACAATATAGACCAGTATTCATGTGATGTGTAATAATATATTGGATGTATTCCATGTGAAGATTGATCATCTTGCTTAAAGAGTTTTATGTGACATACAAGATTCATGACATTGAGTTAGTACGAACAAGATATTGAATTTATGATACTTTAAAAGTGTATTATTATGGGTGCATGTCAAAGATTAAAGACATTAGATCTAATTTTATTGTATTTAAGTTTTACTCATGTATCAACTCTCAAGTTAATTTGATGTTCTTATGAAATTGAGGTTGCATTTGGGGCTTTCACTTGATTTAGTAGTTGGATTGGTGTTGATGGTTTACCCTAGAACTCCTATTCCCTATTATCTTAGTATAGAAAAATATCAAATTGCTATTGATAGATTGACTAGTACGAGTGTATTTTCCGGTAGTGTGTACTTTCACCTTCTTTTCTCTCTTATTCTAGCTTCTTCAAGATTAGATTTCTCGTGTCAATTAGCTATAGCTCCTTTTACGAATGACTAGCCTCTACCTCTATCGAGCTCTCTCTCCATTGTTTGGTGAATGAGGGCCTTCTCTATCAAGGTAGCTTTTTTTTTTTTTTTTTTCATTTGTATTAACTTTGTTTTCTATGTTGTTTGGTGGCCTTGTTCTTAGGCTTTTTAGCATTCTCAAGGATGTCATCCATGGTAAATATCTCATTAATGGTGTTGATAGGCTGTTCATAATTTGATGGATGGTGCAAACATGTCTTTACTTATCATAGTGTGATCGAGTTTTGATTGACATTGTTGGATCATAACCTCTTCATTGTAGTTGGGCTTATCACCAATGAATGTTACTACATAAAGAAGCTAAATAGAGGCCACATTTGTGTTAGTGTCCAAGACAGCTTCTTGGATGCTTGGCCTAAGCGACTCCACCTTCGGTGTCCTATAAACCAATACCAAATTAGGGAGCTTAGAGAGAGAAATTAGTAGTTAGAGGAGGGTCGCCCCATATCCTTAGTAAAATAGCTACATTGTTGGAGGCTAAGGATGATTGTTCTTTATTTGTTTTTTTTTTATGTTTTTGTATCATTATGGATATTGATTGTTTTTATGTCAAGACTTATTATCACTATATGGCTCTTAAAGTATCTTTCCTATTTCCTCACGACTACTTTCACCCACTTATTAGATAGCTTTAATGAGGATGAATCACCCTTCTTCCATGCCAAAAAAAAAAAAAAGAAAAAAAAAGAAAAGATGGTTCTAATGATCTTTAAGTAGGAAGATGCCCACTTGTCTATTCCACTTGGGATTCAAGCCTTTAGGTTTTTTAATGGATATCGTACGACCACTTTCGACTAAACAAGGCTATGGGGTTTGTCTGAATGGGCCACTCATTTTTATATATTGGTGGATTTTAAGCCACCAATTTGTTATGACTATTATTATTGAGCCTTTAAGATGGATAAATTGCATGATATAATACAATGAATTCTTCTAGCCTTTAGAAGTTATAGAATTACAATAGATTAGTTGCTATCCACTTTTAAAATTCTTCAAGAATAGGAGGACCCTTTAGAGGATGGAGAAAATATTGGAGGTGATCTTAGTTAACATAATGTGGTCGCACTTGAACAAGCCCATCTCTATGGGAAATGGCATCGATAACTCATGGATGAACTACGATGGGAGGCAGTGGTCATATGGCACAATGCTATTGCAGCATTTGTCGGACTGGCGAAGGCGTGCTCTCATTCCAAGCAAGTCAATACATGTAGGTATATATTGAGCGAGCAATTAGTGTAAATCATATCTTAAATAAAACTAAAGAATAAACACGACAATGCAATGAATCATGAATCAATGTGATCATAATTTTTCATGCATGAAGGTAAAATATAAATGCTAGAACATAAATATTCATATCATTTCACATAATTCATGATTCATTTAATTCAATATTTAAGGGCCTATTTGTGATTGCTTTTATTATTGTTATTTTCAAGAATATTTTTGTTTAATGCTTTTAACAAGATTTTATTTTTATTTAAAAATTAAATTTAATTATTTGTAAAACACTCATTATGATTTCTAGGTGTCTTTTAAAACACTTAAATTAACTTTCGAGTGTTTTTAAAATCAATTATTCGATGCTCCTGGTCATTTGCCACTGCTATTGTTCATTGGTAGCTGTCTCTCGCCATCTCTGACTGCTATTGATTTTTTTTCGTGATATTTGAGCAAATTTAATCACAATTTACATACATCGCGCAAAAGATTAACAAGACGTTTGAAAGTTAAAGTCAACTACTAAGCTAAGACGTGACTTAATCTATTGATTGATATCAATCACTACTCCTTCGAGGCAATTGTTACCATCATCGCATAATTCAATTTTTCAACATTCAATAAAAAAATAAAAAATATATTTTTTAATATATCAAATTATAAATAAAATAAAATAAAAGTGAAAAATGAATATGATCCTAAACCTCCCCTAAACAATAAAACATAACATTTATTAGCGCATAGGTTGCCCAACATACAGCGTCGCAACTCAGGTTAAACAAATCAAACACTGGATCTGGATGTATTGGTGGGCTGATATGATGTTCCTGCAGTTCACGAGTTTTTGTATTATTTGAAGCCCAATTCAACCACGGTTTCGAATCGCCACTATCCTAAGCATGCTTTATGTGACGCTATCATGCTTGATCTCATTTAATAAGTGGCACCCTAAGAGACATCCTAACGACTGTAAAATTAAATTTTTATGATTGTAGAAGGCCAAATTCATCAGCCTAAAACTTCTGGAATTGATGAAATTAAAACAATGCATTTAATTTTGTATCAATAATGGGTTATTGTCCATCGTTAAATTTTAAAATTTTTAATGAGTTATAGAATAAATAGATAATTTTTAATAATTAAAAATATAAATATATTAAAAAATAAATATATTAAAAAATAAATAATTGGCATAATAAATTTGCTTTTTGATCTGTATAAATGTTATTAACCCATTGATTTATTGAGATATTGTAAGGAGCAATTTAATCTCGTATTCATATTTCATGTCTGAAATCAGAGATTATTATATGCAAAATTCAGATGTAGTTTTACTTTCGAACTCTAATAATATTATATAATGTTGCGAGTATATAATATGTATGTATATTGTGTACTTAACATAAGCTACATCCTAACATGTTGGTCCATAATTTTCTTAAACCTTCTTTCCTTGAATTAGTCCATTTGAATTAGTGAGAGGACATCCAAAATACAAAGAAAATGAGCCTAGTTACTAGGAGTGGAGCAAGTAGGAGATCAAGAGTATCAATAATTAATTACATAGGAGTGTGATATAACTCTCTATACATAAGTGAATGTTTTATTGTAAAGTACTATGCAAAATGGGAAAAGAGAACACTGACTTAAGATGTAGAAAGAAATCCACCTTTGTTAAATCATGAGTAATTTGTTTAACGTGACACAATAATAATTTATGCTTACTAGAATTATTTTTATAATGAAATTGTTAGATTTTGTAATAATAGGAAAAAAAAAAGAAAAAAATAATAAAATCCAACTGTCGTGACGGTTGGCCGTGAAATAAAAGAATTGAAGGGGCTCGGTTTCGGTTTGTGGAAATTGAACCCTTAAAGCAGCGAGAGAGGAAACGAGAGAGGGAGAATGAGAAAGGAGAGACGGGTGCACGCATCTTGCCCTAGGAGTGTGAGGCGGCTTCCTTGCCACTGGTACTGAGCCATCATAGTCGCCATTGAACCCCATCTCGCATGCGTGAGTCTTCTGTGCACCGGCGACCGAGCGAGAAGAAGAGAGATCGGCGTGTGAACAGGAGCATGTGCGTGAGGAATCGGGATGCGGGCGACGGGCATGGGTTAGGGCAAATCGAGGATAGAATGGTAAATTAAATAGATAATATATATAATTATTTATTTAGATTAGAAATCTGATTTTTTTGTTATTATTATAATCTTGATTAAGGATGTTAGAAGTTCGACAATGAATTTAATTGAAAATATTTTATTTAAGTTATTCTATAAATTTATAATGACATTTATATCTTTAATATATTTAAAATGCATCTTATTTTATTATAAGAAAAAAAGAGGTATTTTTTTGGTTTTATAAATTAAGGAAATGCATTTATATTATATAAGTTTCAATTTCCAAAAAGAATTAAAAATCCTAAAGTCCATTTTACTATACAAATTTTTACATAATTATTTCATTACACTATATATTTTAATTATATCAAAAGTGATGTAAATAAATCATAAATATGTTGAAAATATATAAGAACAATTCAATTGAAAAATGATAAATAAAAATATTATATTTATAAGAACTTATAAATGAAATGTTAGATTTGAAACTCATGATTGAGATGGAGGCAGTAAAAATATGATTAATAATTTTAATAGAAAGAAAACATAATTTCACTATTTACTATAGTATAAATCAAATTCAATTATTTAAATGTTAAATATTTACATATAAAATATAATCTTAAATATTGACTTGATATTTAACTTAATAAATATAAATTAATATATCATATATTATAATTTATAATAATATAAAAACTACCTTTCTTATGGATTTAAAAGGATAAATTTTATGGGGAGAATAAAATAAAAAATAAATTAATTTGAATAATTAATTGGATAATTAAGAAGAAATTATATGAAACTTCTCACAAAAGGTTATGTTACATGCATTATAGTAGATCCATAAATTAAATTAAGAATGAATAAAGTAAATTTGATGATTGACAATGAGTTAAGTAAATTAAGATATTTTCCATAAATAGTGATTTTCTAAATAAGAATGAGAAATTAATTAGAAAATTTAATGTCCCTAATGAATTAGTAGGATTATAAATTTATCATAAGAGAGATAATTATATTTTAGTAATGTATACACTTAGATGATTATGAGTATTGATCAAGCTAATGTTCTAATTATAGGAATCTCAGTTAAGGAAAGAAGTGTAAAAGGAAATAAGATTCAAGAGGAAGTTTCAAACTAATGTGAGTAATTATGTTTTTGCATTTATAGTAGAATTATATTTATTTTTTTGCGATGAAATGCATTTGTACATGATTATGACTTTTTTCATATATTGTAAATTGTGATTGATTTTTTCTTTTCTTCATATTGAATGAACAACCTGAATGCTAGATCATATTATTATTTACGTAATTTCACAGAAATTGATTTACTGTTATGAATTAATATGTATAGCTGTATAAATTATATGCTATAAATGTGTATGCTCGAAAGTAGAGTTCACCCCACAGATCGACTTAATTTAATATTAGTAAAAGGAAATAAAAATGGTATTATGAAAATGGTTATCCTTTGGATAAGTTATGGAAAAGGTTTTCTAATGGAATAGGTTTTAGATGGTGACTCCTGAGACGAACGATAAATTAAAAGTAAAGTTAATAAGAAATGTTCATTTGTACATACCTCCTATATATTTGATTATTTGAGCAATTTTTTTTTTCTATATATGTTATAGCAAAACCTATCATGCATACTATTTTTACTTTATTATTTTACTATAGTGTAAAAATATAATTCACCCACTGAATTTATTCAATTACAACTTGTTTATATTTTTCAGGTAACCTTCCTGATTAGATGGAGGATAGAAGGGATGATCATGTTAATTGTCGTAGAGAGATTTCAAGAGATAGATATTATGTTGGTTTATATTTTTAATAGTGTTTCATATGACTTCTGTTAGTAGATATGTTATATATATGGACAAATTATTAAATGTGTTTCATATGACTTATGTTAGTAGAGAGATTTTCAGTTGATTTGAATTTGAATTTGACTTGAAAGAAGGGAGTAAGGATTTGGTTCAAGCTAAAGGGTAGACAAGTTTTCCTAATATCCCCTAAGGCATAACCCATTCTTATGAAAAACTCTTCTAAGACTCTAGGGTTAGGTTAAATGTTCACCTAATCACTAGAAGTGTCTTAAGACTAAAGAACTCTTAGTATTTAGAAGAGTCCTTATGCCTAGGATGAAGATGTTGAAAGCTCACTCCAAAAGTGAGGTCAATACATAGCAAAATATTTATATTTTTTATTACAGCGGCTCCTTAAGCATAATCTATTACAGAAAATATGATTAGGCTAACTACGATCTAACATCCAGTCTACGCACATACACCCTAACATCCAGTCTACAACATCATATCACAAAACAAAATATACATCAAATCATACACCATCCTAACATAAAGCTAGAAGTGGTGACTTAATCTAATGTGTATGTGTTAAGACTTGTGTGGTATGCCCTAGTTAGGCTTTAGAGTTAAGATTTTCTAAGTATGAAAGATATTTAATTATGAAAGGTGGTTTCACTTTAAATGGTTGTTGATCTCATTTTTAGAATGATCTCTTAGCCCCTCCATCTTAGACATAGAACTCCTCTTAGACACTAAGAGTTCCATAGTCTTAAGATACTTCTAGTGATTAGATGAACACTCAACCTAACCCTGGAGACTTAGAAGAGTTAGCCATAGGAATAGATTATGCATTAGGGGTGTTAGGAAAATTTACCTACCCTATAGCTTGAACCAAATTCTCATTTCCTTCTTTCAAGTCAAACTTTAAATTCAAATCAAACTCCAAACTCAAGTAAACTTCAACTCCAAAAACAAACCTTAAATTAATTCCAATGGATTTTCTCAAATCATGAATCAATTCTAAATGATTGAAACCTATGATTGAATATCAAGTTCAAAAATCTTTCCTAAGTCACTTTGATTCCATCTTATGGACTTAGCTCAAATCAAATCCAAATCAATTCAAATTCAAGAAATTTTCTCATAACCTATTTATATTCACATTTATATTTACAAATATAAATGAAATATAAATTCAAATAACCAAAACTAAATCCAAAACTCAATTCCAAGGTTAAAAATCTTTCTTAAGTCACTTTGATTCAATCTTATAAACTTAGCCAAATCAAACTCAAATCAAGCCAAATCCTTGATTTTTCTTCATGATTCAATCAATACTTCAATCATGAAACCAAATATAAACACAAACTTCAATCATCAAATTAAAACTAACTTCAAAATTCAAACCCAAATCTAATCAAAATTCAACCTAAATCTTTCAGTCAAATTCTAGAACTTAGCCAAATCAACTCAAATCAAGCCAAAATCTTGATTTTTCTTCATGATTCAATCAATCCTTCAATCATGAAGCTAAATATAAACATAAACTTCAATCATCAAATCAAAATTAAATTCAAAAATCAAACCCAAGTCAAACTCATGTTCACCCTTTGAACTTGAAATTGTCAAATGAATCAAAACCCATTTGACTCAAATCACTAAAATGGATTTATATTTCAATCATAAGTCCATATGTGAGTTCAACCAAACTTGAATCTGATCAAGTCAATCGACTAGGCTCACTTGACCTAAAGTGATCTAAAGTACTTTTGAGCCAAATTCTAATCCTACCCAAATTGGATTAAACTAAGCTCGCCTCACATTATGAGCAACAATCATCATGAGATGATCAATCACTCAAATTGGGTCAAACCAAGTCAAACCTAAGGGTCAAGTCAACACTTACCAAAATGAAACCTAAACTAGACAAAATTCACCATTGGCCAAGTTGATTGAAATCATTGATCAAAACCAATTCATGATCAATGTTTGAACTTGGCCAAGTCATCATTTGAGCCTAATCTAGCTCAATTGGCCTCTTGACCCAAGTTGACCCAACTTGATCTAAAAAGTCAAAATGTGTAAAATCTTGATCTAAGCCAAATTGATTGCAATCAATGGATCAAATTCATTCTAAACCACTTTTTGAACTTGACCAAAGTCTCAATTGGCAACTAGACCTAACCTAGCCCTATTGACCATGAACCTAACTTGACCTAAAAGGTCAAATTGAGCCAAAATTAACTCAAATCAAAATTGATTGAAACCAAAGCTTGCAACATATTTCAAATAACCAACTAAACCTAAACCAATCCATGACCTAGCCTAATTGGGTCAAATAGGTTAAATTGGTCATCTTGACCCATTTGACCTAAATGAAATCAAATGAACTAAAATTAAATATAAACCAAATTGAACGAAACAAATGATGTTAACATATTTCAAATAGTCATATGAACTTGACCTAACCCTTGATTTGACCAAATTTGACCAATTGGTCAACTTGACCCAAGTTGACCCATTTTGACCTAAATGTCAACATGAGCCAAATGACATCAAATCAACTCAAAATTCTTTGAAATTTGGACCAACCCTATTTCAAACTATTCTAAATCTGTCGAAAGTGAAATCAAAGCCAAATGACTATTTTACCCCTAGGTCAAGGGGTAACCCATGGCCAATTCCACTTAGAATTTGGTCATATCCTCTTCATTGCCACTTGACACCCTCTTAGCGGACCAAGTGGACAATAATGAGTGTGGTGCACATGCCCAACGGCTTTGGGCCAGCCAAACCCAACCCAAACCCAAAATCGACCACCCCACTCAAAGTGAGCACATGGGAATCTCTTCTCCACCTCATTTAGCACATGAGAGCTTCACCACTCCACTGCAAAGCCAAAATCAAATCACATGCCACTGAAAATGACCTAACTAACTCACCCCATAGGATCAATTTAATCAAAATGGCAAAGCCATGCTCAGCCGTCTGATTCTTCTAGGGGGAGATATACTCCCCCTAATTTCATTTCATTTGCATATACTCACATTTGATTGAAGCATAGGAACTCAGAGGAAGCAATTCCAACTCCCCCAAGGTCTTCTAAGCTACTTTGATTTCTCCATTTTCGGTTTTGCCTAAGTCAAAAATAGGGGAGCTCAAGGGATTTTCCATCTCATCCAATTCTTCACCAGAGCTCAATTCCTCCTTCAAGCACGTTGAGGGGACCTACTTGAGCTCACCCAAGTCTTCTCCCAAGTGTTCAAGCCATGGGAAGAGGGGTCTAGACCAAGGCCGCAAGCATTTGAATGAGACTTTCATCAATAGGAAGAACTACTCAACATCAAGCCCTCAAACCTTCAATAGGGCTTTGTCTCCACTAGACGAAGCTACCTTGATGGTTGGGAGCACCGGTGATAGCCTCTGACGAGGTATGGATCAAAACCAAGCTTAGGGAGAATTTTCTTTGGTCCTTTTTGAAGGGAATTGTAATCCCATTGTATTTTGACCGTTAGATCTTCATCTCCTTGATGGTGTGGTTAATTTTTCAACTGAGCTCAATCGGCTCGATCAAGCAATGGGGATGAACGCTGCCCTCTCACACAAGCGAGCTGTGGACGAATCACCGCCCATGTTTTGGATGGACTGATCATTAATCCATGATCATCCAATTAATCTTTAATATCGTTTGATGACCGTCCGATCTTGATCGACCAAGGGAAAGCGCTTAACACCGTCGATTGACAATGTAGTCGATGTTATAATTTAAATAATCGATCCCATCGAGCCACGTGGAAAGCGCACGTTGTGTCAGCGGTTCACATGGCGCCGACAGGATTAATTATATAATTAGGCTATTTAATTAAGTTTTAATTACAAAATCTTCAAAAATACATAACTAAATGTAAAAAAATCAGAAAAATACGAACTCAAATGTATTTTGAAGATATTTCAAAGGGGAATAATATGAAATTAAGTTTAATTGATTTTGATAGTAAATTTTCTATAATTTGGGTTTTATTTGGAATGTAATTATGTTAAGTATTTCTTGATTATTCCATTGATTAATTCCAAACTTTTTAGGTATGTTTAGTTGGATGACTTCTGCCTCTCCTAATTTTCTTGGAATTTATTAATGGTTTAATTAGGAGAATTGCTTGATTCACTCCTAATTACTCTCTTAATTAATTAAATATTTAATATTCTATTAAATAGTGATAAATTTATTAATTAAGTTTGCTAATTACCTTAGAATAGTGAATTGACTTAGGGAATGAGATTAGGAGCCCTCTCCCAAATCTTTTCCCCTAAGTTTATTTCATTTGGATAAAAATCTAATTAAGGTGTAAATTAATTAAATAATTTAATCACTTTATTAAATGGCTTAATTAATTAAAATTTAAAAATCAAATCAATCTGAACATAATCAATTCCTTCTTGGGTAGATTGCTTAGGTGTTCAACAACCTAAATAACTTAAGAAAATCATACCTAACCCATATGTATGGAAAAGGGTTGTGAATGTACTTAAATTAAACCCTTTAGCTTAATTAATCATTAATTATAAGCCAAATGCATTAGGCCCTTTTCTTTCTTAGGTGCATTGCTGATTTAAATTCTGTAGTTTTATGTCATACATTGGCCCATAATTATTTGGTTAAATGTGTTAAAGTGGTATAGGTAAGGGGTAATTGTTGGATTTAATGTACACTTTAACCTAAACAAAAATATAAAATCAATTTAATGATTCTAAAATTAAACTAAAATAATACACACATGTGGGGAATGGGTTAGAACTAGCAAATCTTATCACATTTCTTAATTTCAAATCAAACTCAAAACAAAATCAAAATTTCCTTAAACCAACTTTGATTCACTTTAAATAAATCTTATTCAATAGGATTATCTTTAGGAATTAATTAGGGTGAGTGAAGTTACATGCTTTCATCACTTTATTTCTTTCCTAGCATGCTAAATGTGTATGTCATATGAAAATCATGCATTCATATCTTTTGAAAAATCAAATTAAAGTGAAATATTTTCTTTATGTCAAATTGCATGTTTTGGCTAAAGTAAGAATATGAATGACTATTATTATTACTAAATCTAAAATTATTTTCAAAACTCATAATTCAACAACTGAAAGATGTGCTACTTATAATTATTTATAAATTTGCATGTGAAATTATGTGCATGTGTATCCTTCTCTTCTCTTTAACATAGTTTTGAATAGATTTACAAAGTGTATAGTTCATTTGAAAAAGAATGCAACACTTGCTTAAATTCATTCCTATTCACTCCTATGTCATCAATTAAGAAGGATATTCATACTTGCACACATAAATTAAACAAACACAAACTTTTTGAATGACTCATTTTTTCATTCATTTTTTTTGTACATACACATGTATCTAAAGAAAGTGGTATATTAGTCTAGACATCCTGAGGTCGCGAGGCTTTAATTAGCCTCAAGTAGGTCTTGTACCTTACACCCTTGATGTAAAAAATAATATCATCGTACTCACTTATGCTTTTCATATATGTAAATGTGCATATGAATAATGGATAAAAGAATCCCTCTTTTCTACTAAATAAAATCATGCATACATGAAACATTCTAAAATTTTCTTAAATAAATTCTCTTAGCATTCATCATGAAGGTGTGTTAAACATTTCCATTTGTATGTATATATATGCTTAGGATTCATCCATATGCATGTTACACATGTTGGAAAATAAATAAAGTGTTATGTGTTTTGTGATAGTAATTCACTTTACTTAATCTTAAAATGCCTTTCTTTTTGAATAGGTTTTTTTAGAGAAAAATATAAACTTAGGGTTAATCAAAACACATAATTAAATATTCACAAAATAAAAATCAATGATGAATCTACCTTAGAAATTACTTAAGGTTGAGAGGAAAGAGAAGTTCTCTTCTCTTTTTCCCTCTTTACAACACTTAGTAATTAATTATAGGTTCATTCAAATCTATTCAAATTGCAAAATAAAATTAACCAAATCAACTAAATCACTTAAATGAAATCACCCTATAAGTTGAACTCTTTCACACTTAGAAAATTTCAACTTTAACGCCTAACTAAACATGCCACAATTTTAAATAGCACACACATTTAAGTCATCACTTTAGTCATGTTGTGATACATAGTTTGGTGCTTTTATTTTATGTTGTGATATTTTAGTTTGATGTTGTAGGTATATCTAGACCAATGATAGACAATCTTAATCATTTTCTTCTAGGGATTGTGCTTAAGATGTAATAAAAATATATATGCTTTGTGAAGCTTATACTCCTAAGCATAATCCAAAATAGGTCAGGTGGACTTGGTTATCCATGTGTGGGGTGCTAAGTCTAATTTATTCATATACATGCTTGAGATTGTGTGGTTTGTTTAGCTAATCTATATTTTGCAAGTTTTAGTTAGACTTTCTTTTTCCCATTTCCATGTAATTTTGTAAATTAGAGTTTGGAATGAATGTTTTGGGGGATTATGATGAATATTGGTCATAAGATCATGTCTTATGTACCATGTGAAACTTTAGAGCAAGCCACATTCCAACCAAGTCAAAAGGAAGAAAGAACCAAATGAAGAAAGAACCAAATGAAGAAATGAAGAATGAAGATTGAAGACCCCCATAACATGAATTCCCTTTTGATTATAATTAATTCATTTGTAATCCAGGTTGGTTAAGGGTAGAGCTCAGCTACCTAATTTGTTATCGGGTTTGTGCGGTGGAGATCGACCACACTTGACCTCACATATGAATCCTAAAGCTGTGTCAAATTGATTGTCCCAAAATGCAATAAAATTTGCATTAGATTTAAGTCATTAAATCATTCCCTACATGATCTAGTTTATTAAGAAGTGTGTTTAAGGACTTAGTCTCTTTCTAAATAAACAACAAAATCTTATCTTGCAAAAAGTATGACTTGCCTACATGTATTTAAAATCAGGAGGAATTAATCACCCCGTGCGTTGTAAGTCCAAATAGGATTTATCCTCTTGTGGAGGTAAACCAAATACCCATTTTCATCTTAGATTTAGGTCATGCTTTGGCCCTCACCAAAACTCCATAGATTTAGGTTTAGAGGTTGCTATTTCTCTATACGGGCTACGAGCATAAATCCTCACCTCTTAGGAATTTCTGCGATCTAATGTCGTGGAATCGTAAGTCCTAGATTTATAACAAAAATTTAACTTAAACAACTAATTCCCTTCAACTTCATAAATATAAAGCCCAACCATAGGATAGTTCGGGATGGTTACTAGGCTCCCTAGTATCATAAGTATCCCTTATTTATCTTCTTTTGACTTCGATAATAACTCTCTCCTCTTGATCAATCCTACTTGATCTTCAAAAAATAAATCAATTGATTGATAGTCCTATCTTTGAAATCTTTGGAGAAATTTATCTTAATGGGAGTATTCCTACAATCCTTGGATCTAATTAACTATGGGCTTGCCTCCATAGGAACTTAATGAACTCGATTTAAAATAAACCCCGCTTTATTTTTTTTCATGTAAAGAGGAATCTCGGTACATAATGAAGACCCATAGTCTTAGAGTTTTATTTAGGTGATTATGACCATAGGGTGGTGACTTCTATCTTTGAGATAGTACACCTTTTCTAATGTCATACATCACCCTAATAAGAACATCTCAGATCTACATGGTGTCCCAACAAAGGAGATATTCTTGTTTCATTTATCCTTCCAAAGGATGAATGAATGAATATTTTCACCAGATTTTTTTGACTATCGGGATGGTTCCTCTCTCCATCTTTGGCAAATGATCGTTATCTCCAAGTATCGATAGTAGGTTTGTATTATATATGAATCCAAGACTATCTTTCTTTTATGTTGGCACTTAGTTTATTTCATCCTTAAGCTAAGCTAGCCAACATCTTTAGATTTTAGGACCTCACCGGTCTTAAAATCCATGTATTCCCAATGGTGAAAATAAAAATATAATAAAAGAAATAACTAAAGACTTTCTCCATACCATTTCTATGGTAAAGAAAGTTTCATTCCAAAAATAAAGAAAAGAAAAATAAATCCTTTATAAAAATATCAATTTTTAAAAAACACTTTTTTTCAAAATGCACATAAAAAATGTTTGCATAAAAATCACCCTCATCTAATAATCTTCATGATTGTTATATGTAGGATCAGTATCAAAAATAAAACTCCAACAATCATATTTTCCAAAAAAAAAGCACAAATGAACATCTTCATCCAATTTGTTGAATGAAAATTTGATTTTCAAAACAAAATGAACAATCACATTTTCAAAAACAAAATCAACAACATCTCTTTTCAAAAATAAAATTTCAACAATCATATTTTGAAAAAGCACAAATGAACTTCTTCACTCAATTCATTTTGATGAAGACTTCACTTTCAAAATAAAATTAACAATCATATTTTCAAAAGCACAAATGAACTTCTTCAATTTAAGACTTCATTTTCAAAATAAAGTTCAACAATCATATTTTTCAAAAGCAAATGAACTTTTCATCATTCATTTTGATGAAGACTTCATTTTCAAAAATAAAATCCCAAAATCATATTTTCCAAAAGCACCAAATGAACATCTTCATTTAGTTTATTGAATGAAGATTTCATTTTCAAAAAGCAAAATCAACAATCATTTCCAAAAAAAATAAAAATAAAAATCAACAATCATATTTTTAAAAAAAGCATAAATGAACATCTTCATTCAATTTATTGAATGAAGATTTCATTCTCAAAACAAAATCAATTAACATCTTTTCAGAAATGAAACATATTTGGATCTTTCATTTAGCATACTCAAATTTACTAAGTGAAGATCCACTTTTCAAAATTAAAAATTCAAACAACATTTGGATCTCTCATTTAGCATGCCCAAATTTGCTAAGTGAAGATCCACTTTTCAAAATCAAAAATTCAAACAACCTTTAGATCTTTCATTTAGCATACTCAAATTTGCTAAGTGAAGATCCACTTTTCAAAATTAAAAATTCAAATAACATTTGGATCTTTCATTTAGCATACTCAAATTTGGTAAGTGAAGATTCACTTCTCAAAATAAAAAAATTCAAATAACATTTGGATCTTTCATTTAGCATACCCAAATTTGCTAAGTGAAGATCCACTTTTCAAAATCAAAATCACAAAAACATGAAACATATTTGGATTTCCTTAGCATACCTAAATTTGTTAAGGATCATCTTTTTCAAAAATCAACAAAAACAAAGTCACATTTAAATTTTCTTAGCATAGCTAAATTTGCTAAGAATCCTCTTTTTCAAAAATCAACAAAAACAAAAACACACTTAGATTTCTTTAACGCACCCAAATTTGCTAAGAATCCTCTTTTCAAAACCAAAAATTAAAACAAAACACATTTGGATTTTCTTAACATACCTAAATTTGCTAAGAATCCTATTTTCAAAAATCTTCAAAAATAAAACAAATTTGGATTCTTCATTTAGCATATCCAAATTTGCTAAATGAGGATTCCATCTTCAAAATCACACTTGATTCACAAAACAAAGTAAACAAAAGAAAGAAGAAATTATTTTCAAACACCTTACCTAGCATATTTAAATTTGCTAAGTGAGTAAATTTCAAAAAATCATAAATCAAAGAAAAATCAATTGACCATTTACTTTAACATACTCAAATTTATTAAATAAAGGGTCCTCAAACTCAAAACATCAAAATCAAATATGAACCTCTGGAAGCATCAATCTCTTCAAAAATATTTGAACCCATTTTGAACATACACAAATTTGTTGAAAATAGATTCTACATTCAAACATCTCCTTTCCAATCAACTCCAAAATCTCTCTTCTAAATTCATTTGAGCCCCACTTAAAACTTTTAAGTTGTTGAGTGTGGGTTCAAAATTCTAAATCAAAATTTAAAAATCAACAAAGCGAAAATATGATTCAAACTTATTTTTCAACATTGCACTTTCATTAGTTTCGCCATGGAAATGGCGATAGAGATATGTCTTCACATTTCCTCATGGGATGGATTTGGCCTTGATCGCCGCCCTTCCATGACCGACTATGCCTACATCCATCACTTTGGCGAGGCTTTGAGGGGCTGACACATGTGAGGGAACCCCCCACGACAAGTAGTGAGCGTGAGGGTGAACCATCATCCGTTACCATCCGATTCTGAGATTCCCTCACCGAGGAGGAAGGCTATCCCACAGTAGTGCAGCCAGCACCAAGGCGCCTGTTGTTCCCCTTGCTACCCTTGGGGCTAGCACCCACTCTTGGCACCTTCCAAGGGGAAGGCTCCCCTAATTCCAGAGATTGTCTCCTCTACCTTCGAGATTGGGTCTAGTTCCTACACTGCTCGACCTACCAGGACTCAGCGTAGAAATAAATACTGCATGATCAAGCGGTATTACACTAGCATAGTGAGGGAGTTGGAGGCTGTTTTCTGGAGGAGTCACATGGAGGTCTCCTCAGTGAGAACAAAGACCTCTCCGGCCTGAGCAAAGAGGATGTTAGAGGATTTCACTTCACCTCCACCGCTCATTTTCGTGATCCTATCGTGAGAGGATGAGGTCGAGGCCGCCTAAGGTCGTTCTTGCCCGAAGTTGGTGGATCCTACATGACGATGGGCTCAATTTGATTTGAGATCATCCCCATAGTGGGTAGTGTGAAGTGAGAGGGCTAGAGCCCGTCATCAGCATATTACCGAGAGCGAGGTGGCACCTCTGCACTTGTGGATTTTCCAGATCGGTGCACTACTTACGTCGATCATACTAACAACATCTTATTGACGGGGACTACTCATCATAGGAGAGGAGCTTCTATTCAGAGAGAGCGGTGGTGTCTCCACCACATCGCTTTACCCCACGTCCACCGTCTCCCTTACATGTTCCAGCATCTACTATTCCACCAAAAGCCATGAAGGCCGCATCCGGGGAGAAAAGAACCCCAATGGTGATCCGGCTATAGCCAAGAGATCCCATTCACACCTATGTGGCAGGTCGAAGCCTCCGCCGACCTTCTACCCCAAGTGGTGAGAAGGAATGAAAGTATCGTCATCCCATCACCACTACCACATCAGTAGGCTATGGAGATTGCAGTAGTAGAGGGAGGAGGAGATAGTTCAATCGCCCCCATGACCATAGATCCTCCTAGGAGTACTACTCCATCCAGATCAAGATGTAAGACTTTCTGTAGCCTCATAGGTTAGCTCTAATAGAGTAGAGATGTCTATCTGCTCATGATGAATCCTACCACCTCATCTTTATAAATTGCTAGCTGATCTCTAGATGACATTATGGCTCAATATCTAATGGAGAAGAAGGAAATCTTAGGATATGCCTGGTTAAATTTAGAGGATAAAAAGGTCAATTTTGATCCTAATGAGGATGATCTGTTAGAGGATTCAACAAGAGTACACATGGTAGATACTAGGGGTTCTCTTCTACGTGATCAACAGACTTTGGAAGGTGATGTGGCCGAGCAGGAAGACAGCCTACTCAACCCAACACCTCTGACACCTCCATCAGCAATTAAAGAAAAAGGATGAACAAATAGATAGGATGGGGAAGTAGCTTGAGGATTAGCTAACAGCTTTTTTAGCACTTCATAATCACACATTGATAGTTCATCCTACTATAGAGACTAATGCAGAAGTACATGTCTTGAATCCAACCAAGACTTACCTCATGATAGAGCGAGGCGGCAATAGTTGTATAGGAAGGTAGTGGATAGTACCTCCATACAGGAAAAGGACATCAAAATTATGGTTGAGCAGTGAGTGAGAGAAGTGTTGGCTCAAGCCCGAGGAGGATCATCGGTTCCAAAGGGTAGACCCTACCTAAAGGAATTTGATGTCATCCAGTATCCTAAGGGTTTCATGCCTCCTTTGAAGAGCTTCGATGGCAGTGGGAACCTAAGGCAGCACATAACGCATTTCAGGGCTAGTTATTGCAATGCCGGTGGTAGTGATGCTTTACTCTTCTGTCTCTTTGTCAGTAGCTTAGTAGGTATAGCCTTCGATTTGTATGCTGAACTTCCCAAATAGTTCAGTGAAGACTTTTGTTGAGTTAGAGCAACTCTTCATTAAGAGGTTTGGAGCTCATCGGTGTTGGCGACATGTTGTGGCTCAACAATACCATGGTGAGTCCCTTATTGATTATATTCTCAGATGGCATAATTTGAGTATGAAATGCAAACCACAGCTGTCTGAACAACATGCCATTGAGATTCTGCTTAAGAATATCCATGGCCCGGTTGCCTTCATGCTCAAAGGTTTCACCATCAAAATATTTGAGATGCTAAGCAACAAGGCAACTAGCTTACAAGGAGAAGCTAAACAGTTGCCTTTTATGGATCAATCTACAAAGCCGAAGCCACAAAAAGCTTATGAGAAGAAACCAAGGATAGTGATAGCAGTAAACAAGGGGAAACAACCACCTAGAGAGCAGTATGAGAGATCTTGTGCTCCACAGTTGTCACTTCCACCACCTCTACCACCACCGAGGCTGTCCTACAGGCAGCTACAGTAGCCTCCACGGCTTGTGCCGCCTCCTCCTCAGCCATATCCATAGCAATAGCAGTACACATACCCATCGCCAGGTAGCTATGCTCCACCTACTCTTATAGATAAATTAAATAAACCATATTTATTTAAGAGGGAGGTAATAAGGAAGATCTTTAAGAATCTCTTAAAGAAACTTGATTTTCAGTTACCCGGATCTAGAAGGTTGGAGGAAGTGGGCAAGAGCAATGATCCTAACTTTTGCCTCTACCATCACATGCTAGGTCATGTTTTGGAGGATTGCTTTATATTTAAGGACTGGCTTGAACATAACATCAAGACCGGTGCTATAGTTATCTCGAAGGAATATCTTGTGGAACAACCATCCAGTTCCATTAGGGTAATCCTTGGGGATACTTGCGATCCTTTTAAAATCAAAGAAGGTTGGGATATCTCCTTATCTCAAACCTCTAAGAAGATTATTTCCAAAATCAAGAAACTTTCCTTGTAGGTGCTTGAGGCAGCTCGAACCTCCAACATCAAGGAAGGTTTGCAAGTTGTCCAAAACAACTCAGGGAAGGTAGGAGCTCAGTAGCAGCAGCCTATGTCAGCCTGGGATAGCCAAGTAGCATAACCACTGACTGAGTCCAGTCTCCAGTCCACAGTTGCAGCTACTACATCAGCGAGCACCTCTACTTTAGCTAGCTTTTCCTCTTGTAGACATCTTGTATTGGTGGATGAGGGCATTGAATCCCTTAGCCCACTTACTTGACTTCTCCTATGTGCCCTCTTCAAAACTAAAGAAATCAAGTAATAAAGCTAGTTTGAATTATATCTATGTGACTTTTGATAGGCTGTCTAAATCTACTCCTAATGAAAACTCTTCAAGTTTAAACAACAATTAAAATAACTCTGATCTTCTTCTTTATGATTCAGAGTTGCACTTTCCTTCTTTAAATACTATGGGTTTGCCTCTTAAGATAGACTTGGAATCATCCGATTTCGAGGGTCCCATAGGAGAAGCTGTAGGTGAGCGATGTGGTAGAATCTTCCATTAAACTTGCCAAAGATCACCAAGTCAACCTCCGTAGTGGCGAGTTCTACCTCTAGGCACACCTCAAGATAGAGGTAAGTCATTGGTTTGGGATTGAAAGCCCCTTGAGATGCTCCACCCTTGGATATGCTTGTGGAGGATCAAAAGGTGGACTACAATGTCCTCTCACACAAGAAAGTTCCATCTAAGTTAAGCATATCACGATGCCTTATCTTATCAAAGAGATGAGAGAATCATTAATCAAAGGCTCTTCTTGATCCGAGATATGCTTAGCTTGAGGCCGAGAGGAGGAGGCACATTATTCTAGAAGCCAGGGAATCACTTTCATGAAGACCTTCTTCTGGGAGACATGGAGAACAACCATCCCCTCTACATTAGTCCCCTCTACATTACAGTGGACATGGATAGATTCAGATTTTCTAGGATTCTTATTGATCCAGGTGCATCGGTGAACATTATGAGTCTAAAGACCCTTGCCTATTTGAGGATCAACATCTCCACACTTCGAGGAGATCAGATGATGTTGAGAGGATTCAATGAACAAAGTGAGAGGGCTTTAGGTTCCATAATATTATCTTTGGAGATAGGTGAATGGAAGCCAAAAGGCAAGTTCTATATCATTAATTCGAATACTTCATTCACTTCTTTGCTCGGTAGGCCTTGGATACATCAGAACAATATGATTTCATCCTCCCTCCATCGGATCAAGTTGAGGATGGATTGAATTGAGTATTGAGGAGATGAAAAACCATTTTTTGTCAAAGAGGTTGAGATATATGAGGATGCGACCTACTATCTTCCTCAAAACACTTTTTCTCATGATCTTGGTCAAAATTCAAGTTCAAATGTAAAATAAACAGAAAAAAAAGAGAAAGAAAAAGAAAAGACAATGAAAATCCAAGTGAACGAAAAAGGAAAATTGAGGAAGAAGTAGAGTCGCATATCACATTCTACCCACAGTTCATTCCATTATATGGACATGTGAGTAGGATGACTCGACCTCCAGGGAGTAGAGGTAGAAATAGAGCGTGGAAGACACTCTGGTTGGCCATCATATGAGGTTATGTTCGTTCAGGAGTACCCAACTATTCATAGACTTGGAATCCACTGAGGATGAGTCTAATGTGATTAATACCAACCCCTCTCAGTGGGTTTCATTGGAGGTGACACTCGAGCAGGACAACGACAAAGACCAGGCCTCTAGACAAAGCAAAGTATTCAAATCAAATGCATGTGAAACTATCAGGCAACAATTGGGAACTTTAGTTCTAACCTCACTTTCATCTCAAAAAGTTGAAGGTTTAGTAGTTAAGGATTCCCCTCAGTCTTCTAGAGATGTCATGCCAAAGAGATTCCTTTTGGGATCACTATTCTCAAGTCCAAAAATCGATGTAGGACTTGAGGATATTTCAAACAAAGAATTAATAGAATTATCTTTTGATTGGTACTCGCCTTGTATTCTTAATCTTGCAAAGAAGGATTTGATTCCTTATACATGGTCTAAGCACAGGTCAGAGTACTTCGAGATGCTATGGAACAACAAAGGCAGGGATGCACAATCAAGATCAGGACTAGGATTCGATACAGTGGGTCCAGTCAATGACGACGATTACTACTTAGTTATCATCAATCATTTGAAGTCTGATAGGTTCTTCTCAAACCACACTAACTCTTATGAGGATGTGTGGTTAGAAACTTCAGATGATCCAGATGATCTCCAAATCAAAGATGCACCGCCAAAATTTGAAGAGGAGATCCATTCCATAATTGACAAGATTAAAGAAATCAACCCCTTGACAAAAGAAAATTCACGCCCGACATACATTAGTTCGTTGCTGAATGAAGAAGCAACTGATGACTTAGTTAGGCTATTGACTGTGTTTAAGGACTACTTTGTGTAGAGTTATGAAGAGATGCCTGGATTATCTCCTGACATAGTAGTTCACAAACTAGCAATAGATCATAACACCAACCCTATCAAGCAAGCTCCTAGACGCATGCGATTAGAAATCGAATAATAGGTCATTTCTGAAGTCAAGAAATTGATCGATGCTGGATTCATCGCGGAAGAAAATACCTACACGGTTGTAGTGTCATTCATTAAGAAGAAGAATGGCCAAATTGCATATGCATCGATTTAGGACTTAAACAAGGCATGTCCTAAGGATGAGTTTCCTCTTCCTATACTAGAATTAATGGTGGACATCACCTCATCATGCATATTCTCCTTCATGGATGGATGGGCTACAACCAAATCAAGATGGCCCCAGGATGAAAGAAAACACTTTTGAACCCCGATCGAATCTGTTATAAGGTCATGCCTTTCGCCTTAAAATGTGGGTGATACATACCAATGGGTATGACTGATCTTCAATGAACTCATTCATCATCGGTTGAGTGCTATGTTGATGATCTAGTAGTCAAAAGCAAAGAAAAGAAGATCTCTTTGACTTGAGTAGTTTTCAAATGGTTAAGATAATATAACCTCAAAATGAATCCCAAGTGTTCATTCAGTAGCTTGGAAATTCCTTGGGTTTGTTGTCGACAATAGAAATAGAAATAGATCTAGAAAAGATCAAACCTATCTTAAAAATGCCACCTCCTAAAAGTTTAACTCAACTCAGATCTTTCCAAGGATGGTTGGCGTATCTAAGACACTTTATTTCCATCCTATCAGGGAGATGCAAGCCATTTTCAGCACTTGTCAAAAAGGATGCCAAGTTCAAGTAGGATGACAAGTGCCATCATGCCTTTGAAGATATCAAGCAGTATTTGGTGAAGATGCTAGTTCTATCGACCCCTATCTGGCGGGATCCTCTACACAACTATTGGATGACTCCCTGGCTTTGTTGGCCCAAGCCAATGAAGGGAAGGAGAGTGCTCTTTACTACCTCGGTCATTGTCGATTCCCTAAGTGAACTACCTATTGAAACATTGCTTAGCTTTGATCTTTGCATTCCAAAAGCTACGACACTATGCTTTTCTCATAAGGTGAACTTGATTTCTAGAATCAATCCACTCAAGTATCTCATGACATGCTATTTGGGTTTGGCACATGTCCATTATCTCTCGCTTTGATATCACCTACCTCCGTGCGGTGAAATGATAAGCACTAGCAAATTTTTTAGCATCACACCCACTTCCTTCTGATTCTCTGCTTAGTGACAATCCCCCTGACGAATAAATCAAGAACTTAGGGAAGGTTGAAAACCGTCGTTGGGAGATGTATTTTGATGGTACAGCTTCCTTTCATAAAGGAGAAGTACCATGATCCACTCTTCCAGGAAAGGTAGGGGTAGGAATAGTTCTCTTAACTCCAAACAGTGATGTGATGAGATTCTCATACTATCTCTCCAATCGCTGCACCAACAACGAAGCTGAGTATGAGGCTTTGATTGTCATTCTAGAGTTAGCCATTATAGTGTGTGTCAAAAGCATCAACATCTGCGGGGATTCTCAGTTGATCATCAACCAGATTGTTGGGTCCTATAAGGTTCTCAAACCCAAGCTTCATCCTTACCATGAGTACACCATGAAGCTGTTAGCCCAGATTCCTTAAGTCACCATCTACAAGGTCCCTCGAGGAGAGAATACAGTAGTAGACGCTTTGGAAAAACTTGCCAAAGAATTGGCATGTTCAGAAGATGAGTCCATTCTAATAAGGGTCCAAAACAGACAAGTCCTATCCCTTATTGATGTTGAACTCATCGAGAGACTTTCTTTTGAAGGGGAGGTTGGCATTGCCAATAGGGATGAGGAGCTGGATTGGAGGCAATCATTCATAGATTACTTGAACATCGACAAACTACCTCAAAAAAAGTCACAAGCCCATAAGGTGAAATAGAGAGCTCTCCCCTATACTCTCGTGGATGACACCTTGTATCGACGGTCTTTCGATCAAATGTGGTTACGTTGTTTAGGAAAACATGAAGCCCATAGGATTGTGATTGAGATACATTCAGGTCTATGTAGTGCATCAATCCGATCCGAAGATGAACGTAAAGATCGAGAGACTAGGATACTACTAGCCTTCAATGATTACAGACTGCATGAACGTGGCTAGGTGATGCCATCAGTGTCAGGTACATGGTGTGGTCTTACATCAACCACCTAACATTTTACATCCTACTTTAGCTTCATGGACATTTGAGTGTTGGGGTACCAACATCATGGGTCCTATTGATCCTCCTTCCAAGGGTCATCGATTCATTCTAGCTACCACTGACTACTTTTCCAAGTGGGTAGAGGCAATCCCACTTAGAGAGGTCACAGCTCAGCATGTGCTTCAGTTTTTAAGGAACCATATCGTATATAGGTTCGAGATGCCTCGATAAATTTTATTCGATAATGGTACTGCATTCAAAAGCACTAAGATCAACAGCTTCGCCAGAAGACATGATATATATTGGAGATACTCCACCATCTACTAGCCCAAGGCAAGTAGCCTAGCAGAAGCATTCAACAAAACTCTCATCCAAATACTAAAGAAGACACTCAACGACAACAAGCGACAGTGGCATGTGCAATTGGTTGAAGCCTTATGGGCCTACCGCACCACATATAGAACTCTAACTCAATCTATCCCATTTTTCTTAGTGTATGGGTCTGAAGCCGTTCTACCTTTAGAAGTTCAACTCCCATCACTAAGGATAGCATTGGGTAGCAAGATCACTACAGAGCAAAATGTAAAGTTGTTGTTAGAAGAGCTAGAAGGTTTGGAGGAGAGATGCCTACGGGCGTGCCAGAACCTCGAGTTGTACAAGGCCAAAATGATTCAAGCTTACAATAAGCTAGTTCGCTCTAGGTCTTTTCAAGTAGGAGAACTTGTATTAGTTTTAAGGAGATCAATTGTTGCCCGTCGAAAGATGGGAGACAAGTTTGAACCCACTTGGGAAGACCCCTATGTTATAGAGAAGGCCTACCAAGGAGGATCTTATCAGCTCATTTATTGTAGAGGGGAACACTCGATACTTCTAATTAATGGGCTCTATTTGAAGAAATATTACTCATAAAACATGTTTAAAAATAATTATCAAGAAAAGAATAAAAAAAATTCATTCTGATTCTTCAAAAATCATCTCTTTATTTGAAGTGTTATCTGCTTGTCTTGCAAATACACCATGATGTGTTTAGGATAGGTGTAAGAAAATCCAAGAGGCATCCTATTCCTCTTTCACAACACAAACACAATCAAACACAATTCCCTAGCGCTACTAGATTAGGTTTGAGAGAGCCCAAGAGGCATCCTATTTCCATTAACACAACTAATTTAGGTGTAAGAGAACCTAAGCGGCATCCTTTCTTGGTGGGAATCCTGGTTGCCATCCGTGGCACCATTTCATCAAATTCCCTAAGTGTGTTTAGGGTAGGTATGAGATAACCCAAGCGGTGTCCTATTTCCTTTAACATTAGCACAAAAATAAACACAATTCTTTTATCTCGGGCTATTTTGATGTGGGAGCAAGCCCCATTTGGCACTCACTCATTAGCTGCTCTAGGTCAAGTCTACATGCTATCTCGGTAGTATAACACCCTGATGGTTCTTTGTTTTGGAAGATACGAGTCCCCGTGCTTTCTTCCTAACTTGACCATTGCAAACCAATGAGCGTCTTGTTAGTTTGGTAGTCTTCACTGCCCATCTAATAAGCTACCTCATGTTGATCCTGTTTAAGAAGATGTGAGTCCCCGCACATTCTTCATGAACTAATCATCATATACTGACTAGGTCGAGTATATTTGAGGTTTAGGATATGTCCCCTAGTGTCTCCTTTCCTCTTGACTACTTTTGAGTTGATATACGTCCTCTAGTGGCATTCACTCAGTAGTCGCCTAGGTGGATAACTGTTGAGCGAAGATAGTATCCAGAATCTTATAGGAGGATGTGAGTCCCACGAGCTTTCTTCTAGGTGATTGCAAACCGACACCTTAGGTTGGTTGATGTTATCGATAGACTCACCCGGTGGGTACACTACTCTTGGAAGATGTAAGTCCCCGTGCTTTCTCATTGAGTTGGCCACTGAATTCCTATGCACATTATCTTCTCCAAGATTTTGGATTAAGCCCTTAGCGACACCTCTCCCCGTGGGAACTCTACTTGGATCACATCCTTTGCGACCTCATTTAGACACTACCCGGGTTACTTTTAGATTGGACAGTTCCCCTTTCCTAGTAGCCACCCTTGTGGATGACTTGAACTTGTTTCCCTAGTGGAAGGTTCACATACTCAGTCCCTAGCAGATTCCTCCTTCACTCTCTTATGTTGTTCACATGAGTAGAGTCACATTGCACTAAGCTCTTGATTCCTTCAACACCTTGGGTTGGGAGTAGATTGTTTCTGTTAGTGCTTGTGATCATTTGATGTTGTTGATGCTTGTCAACACCAATATGTCGATACCTTCACACCTCAGCCTTTGTTAATCTCATTTTAGAATGAGCTCTAACCTCCATCTTAGACATAGGACTCCTCTTACACTAGAGTTTCTTGTCTTGACACTTAATGATTCACCCAAGAGACTTAGAAGAGTTAGCCATAGGAATATGTTCTGCCTTATGGGTGTTAGGAAAATTTGTCTACCCAATAGCTTGAACCAAATCCTCACTTCCTTCTTTTAAGTCAAACTCCAAATTCAAATCAAACTCCAAAAACAAACCTTAAATCAATTCCAATGGATTTTCTCAAATTATGAATCAATTCCAAATGATTGAAACCCAAGATTGAATTCCAAGTTCAAAAATCTTTCCTAAGTCACTTTGATTCCATCTTATGGACTTAGCTCAAATCAAATCAAAATCAATTCAAATTCAAGAAATTTTCTCATAACCCATTTATATTCTCATTTATATTCACAAATATAAATGAAATATAAATTTAAATAACCAAAACTAAATCCAAAACTTAATTCCAAGTTCAAAAATATTTCTTAAGTCACTTTGATTCCATCTTATGGACTTAGCCAAATCAAACTCAAATCATGCTAAACCCTTGATTTTTCTTCATGATTCAATCAATCCTTCAATCATGAAACCAAATATAAACACAAACTTCAATCATCAAATCAAAACTAACTTCAAAATTCAAACTCAAATCTAATCAAAATTCAACCTAAGCCTTTCAAGTCAATTTCTTGAACTTAGCCAAATCAACTCAAATCAAGCCAAACTCTTGATTTTTCTTCATGATTCAATCAATCCTTCAATCATGAAACCAAATATAAATATAAACTTCAATCATCAAATCAAAATTAAATTCAAAAATCAAACCCAAGTCAAACTGATGTTCACCATTTGAACTTGAAATTGTCAAATGAATCAAAACCCATTTGACTCCAAATTTCTTACAAATGGATTTATATTTTAATCATAAGTCCATATGTGAGTTCAACCAAACTTGAGTCGCTCAAGTCAATTGACCTTTATTTCTTGACTCAAAGTGACCTAAAGTACCCATTTTGAGCCAAATTTTAATCCTACCCAAATTATTGAACTTCCTCAAACTCACATTGTGAGCAATAATCAATTTATCAAATTGGGTCAAACCAAGTAAAACTTAAGGGTTGACCAAGTCAATACTTAGCCAAAATGAATCCTAAACTAACGAAAATCTACCATAGGCCAAATTGATTGAAACCATTGATCAAAACTAATTCACGATCAATGTTTGAACTTGACCAAGTCATCATTTGAACCTAACCTAGCCCAATTGGCCACTTGACCCAAGTTGACTTAAAAAGTGAAATGTGTTAAATCTTGATGTAAGCCAAATTGATTGAAACCAATGGGCCATGAACTTGATGAAACTCATTGGCCAACTAGACTAACCTAGCCCAATTGACCATGAATTTAACTTGACCTAAAAGGTCAAATCAAGCCAGAATCAAATAAAACCAAAATTGCTTGAAACCAAAGCTACCAAAAAATTTCAAAGGACCAACCAAACCTAAACCAACCCATGTCCTAACCCAATTGGGTCAAATGGGTCAAATTGGTCAATTTGACCCATTTGACCTATAAATGAATCAATATTAGTCAAATTGAACCAAACCAATGATACCAAAATATTTCAAATGGTCATATGAACTTGACCTAACCCTTGGTTTGACCCAATTTGACTAGTTGGTCAACTTGACCCACGTTGACCCATTTTGAATTAAATGGGTCAACATGAGCCAAATGATATCAAATTAACTCCAAATTCATTGAAATTTGGACCAATCCAATTAGAAACCATTCCAAATCTGCCCAAATTAAAATCAAAGCCAAATGACCATTTTAGCTCTAGGTCAAGGGGTAACCTTGGCCAATTCCACTTGGAATTTGGTCATATTCTTTTCATGGTCATTTGGCACCCTCTTAGTGGACCAAATGGACATTAATGAGTGTGGTGCACATGACCCAATGATTGGGTCAAACCAACAAGGCCAAAATCACCCACTCAAAATGAGCACATGGGATCACCTCCCACACCTCATTTAACACATGGAAACTTCTTCACTCCCTTCCTCTGCCAAAATTGAACCATGTGGAGCTTAAAACGGCCTAACAAACCCACTCTATAGGATCAATTTGATCAAAATGGCCCCCTTATTCCACTTCATTCCACATCACTTTCTGTCGATTGAGTTCTAGGAACTCAGGAAGCATGCCAAGCTCTCCCATGGTTTCTCAAGCTCTTCTTAATTCTCCTTTTCTCGGTTTTTCAAAAATAAGGGAGGTGAAGTGTCAACTTGCTCAATTCTCCAGTTCAATTCTTCCTTTAAGCACCATCCATGAGCTCCAAAGTGAAAATTCAAAATCTCAAATATAAATCTAAACTTTCTCATGTTGGGAGCATGGTGATAATTTCAAGGATCCTAAAAAATTCTTGAGTGCAGGAGTTTCCTCCTTTGGATGGGAAGTGTCATCCCAATTGGAATTGATCGTTTGATCTTCTCCTCCTTATTTCTTGATGGTATGGGTTCGAACTTAGCTCAATCCGAGCTCATGTGAGCTCAGATCAAGCCCAAGGGATGGTCACTTCTCTTGAGAATGAATCATGGACCATCCATCCCACATGTTTTGGATGACTCATTCCATGTTAGATCTGATGATTAACTTTACCATTTAATCAATCGATCTTTTGATCGATGGTCCAAGGATATCGTAGCATCGTCAAATTGGTTGTGATTTGATAACTTAAATAACCAATCCTTGTGCCCGAAAGCATTCCACGCCTCATGTGGCGTCGATGGGATTAGTTATATATAATTAGGTTATTTAATTATCCTTAATTTCAAAATACATAACTAAATGTAGAAAAATCATAAAAATATGAATGAGGCCTCATTTTAAAGATAATTCAGTGATGAATAATATAAAATGGTTTCTGATTGATTTTGAATAGTGGGTTTTCCTTAATTTGGATTTATTTGAAATCTTAATTACCCCAATTACTCTCTAATGACTTCAGTAATTAATTCCAAACTTCTTAGACATGTTTTGGGGGATGACCTATACGTCCCCTAATTTTCTTGAAATTTATTAATGAGTTAATTAGGAAAATCAATTAATGAATTCCTAATTATTCTCTTAATATAATTAAGGGTAATTATGCATGTGAATAGTGGTTTAATCATGTAATTAAGATAATTAAATATTGTTTAAGGGATTAGTAGGTTTATGGAATAATTTTAGGATATTTTCCTTAAACTAATCCCTAAACCCCCTTTCTTCCTTAATACAAACCTAATTAATGGTTAATCCAATAATAACCTTTATAATTAAGTTCATCAAATTTTTAAAATCAATCTGAACTTAATCAATCATTTGCTCGGTAGATACTTAGGTGTTCAATAACCTAAGTAAGCTTAAGAAAATCAAATCCAACCTACATGTGTGGAAAGGGTTATGAAAGTACTTAATTAATCTTTAGCTTAATTAATCATTAATTATGAGCTAATTGCATTAGATCCTTTCTTTCTTAGGGTGCATTGGGTGTATTGCTGATTTAAATTCAATGTGGTTGCATATCATATGTTGGCTCACAATTGTTTGAATAATTATGTTAATGATGTGTAGGTAAGGGTTAATTAATGAACTTAATTTACACCTTAACCTAAACAAAATATAAAATCAATCTAATAGTTCTAAAAATTAAAGTAAAATAACACAGACATATGGGAGATGGGTTTGGACCAGCAAACCTTTTCACATTTCCTAAACTTATTCTATAGGATTGTCTTTAGGAATTAATTAAGGTGAATGAAATTACATGCTTACATCACTTTATTTCTTTCCTAGCATGCTAATTGTGTATGTCATATGAAAATCATGCATTCACGTCTTTTGAAAAATCAACTTAAAATGAAATATTTCCTTTGTGTCAAATTATATATTTTGGCTAAAGTAAGAATATGAATGATTATTATCACTACTAAATGCAAATTTATTTTCAAAACTTAGAAATCAAATATTACAAATGAAAGGTATGCTACTTATAATTACTTATAAGCTTGCATGTGAGTATAATATAAAATGTGCATTATGTGACTTTTCTTTCTCTTCTCTTTTAACATAGTTTTGAATAGGATTTGTAAAATTGAATAGTTTTGAAAGAACACAATGCTTGCTTAAATCCATTCCTATTCACTCCTATGTTATCCTTTAAGAGGGACCTTCACATTTACACATGTAAATTGCATAACCAAATCAAAATAAACAAACATAAACTTTTTGCACGATTCATTTTTCATTATTTTCTTTTTGTACATGCACATGTATTTAAGAAATATGGTATATTAATCTGACATCCGGGGTTTGACTTTAAGTAGGTGGTGTACTTTACACTAGTTTTGGTGAATAAATCTATTAAGTCACCTTTCAAATCTGTGAAGAAAAAGAGACCTTATAGAAATTTATCTTGGTAAGATACCATTAGATCCACGATGTACTTGTCGGTGATACATCATCAAGGTATATTTATCTTGAAAGATAGAAGTCACTACCCTTTAATGGAACCAATCACCTCAATAAGGACTCCAAAAGATGATGGGTTTGCATATGTATCAGAGATTCTTCCCTACTTTACATGAAAAAGTAAATCAAGGTTTATTTTAAATCGAGTTTATTAAGTTCCTTATAGGGGAAAACCCTCATAGTTAATTACATCCTAAGAGATATGATCCCCTTAGAAAAACTCTCAATTAAGGTAAATGATCATTGTCTCTGAATATTTCAATAGGAAGGACTATCAATCGATTAGTTTGTATTTGAAGATCAAATGAGATTGATTAAAAGGAGTTATTATCGAAGCTAAAATGTGAATAAATAGGAGATGCTTACGATGCTAGGAAACCTAGTGAGCATCTCAAACTATCCAATAGTTGGGCTTCATATTTTAGAAATTGATTTAGTTTGTTTGAGTTGCATTTTTCATTAGAATTTTAGGACTTAAGATTCCTTAATACAAGATTAAGGAAATGCCTAGGAGGTGAGGAATTATGCTTATGACCCACAAAGGAGAAAAGAAATCTTAGAACCTAAATCTAGGGAGCTTCGGTGAGGGCCGGAAGCACAACCTAAATCTAAGGTGAAAATGGGTAATTGGTTTGTCTCCATAAGAGAGGACAAACCACCCTACAGCTTGGACTTACACCGAGGGGTGGCACCTAACTCCTCTTACGATTTTAAATACATGTAGGCAAATCTTTATGCTTATGCAAGATAGCTAGACTGTTATTATTTAGAAAGAGACTAAGTCCTTAAATTCACTCCCTAAAGAGACTAAATCATGTAAAAGTATGCTTCAAATGACCTAAATTTAATGCAATTCAAATTTAATTTAATTTTATTTTTGGACAATCATTTTGACTCAAGCTAATATGATTTTTATGACTAATGCATGAGAAAATAGATTATTGGTCAAAATCAGCAAGAAGGTAGGAGGTGAGTTTCCACCATGACCCTCAAAGGTCAATCCGGGTTCTCTGGCAAAGGTGGAAGCCCTCCAATCAAGTATGAAATAAGATGCATTTGTGCATGATATTATAAAGAAATGCTCATCCAACTAAGGGGTTGCTAATTCTTTTATCTTGATTTTAATCCTAAGTTTTAGGTGAGGTTATGAGTTATTTAGTTTTATTTTGAGTTATTAAGTTGGGTAAAAGATTTATTTTTCCTAAAGAGCTTAATCCACATCCAGGCCATACATAAAACAAGGAAGAAATTAGAAAAAGCATGCCACTTAATGAAAAGCTAAATAAATCATCAAACAATGTACAAAACTAATTGCAAAAAGAATAAATAGCCGTTTGTGGTCGGGCACCACCGCACAAACTCAAAAATATCAAATTGTGTAGCTGAGCTCTACCATTATACAACTCAGATTACAAATGAATATTACAATTAAGCAAATGAATTCATTGTTATGGGGGTCTTCAAGTTTTATTCTTCTTTCTTCTTTCTTTCTTTCTTCTTTGGTTCCTCCTTTGGATGGTTGAAAGGTGGATGCTCCATGGCTTCACATGATGCATAAGATAAGATCTTATGACCAATGTTCATCTTAATCCCCCATAATAAATCATTCTAAAATCCTAAATATACAAACTTTTACATACAAGGGAAAAGTGAAATCTAGCTAACACCTACAAAATAAGGATTAGTTAAATCACACCACACAAATCCCAAGCATGGATATTGGACTTATCACCCCACACATGGGTGACTAAGTCCACCCTATGGATTATGCAAAGGGGTATAAGCATCTACAAGCATTTATATTTTTATTTATGATAAGCGCCTTTAGCACACTGAAAGAATAGTTAGACTAAGCATCTACCATTCATTCTATGACCATACACACCATAACATCTAGTCTAAAACATTCATCACAAAATAAAATATATCAAACCATGCACAACCTAACCTAAAGCTAGAAGTGGTGACTTAGGCTAATGTGTGTGTTTGAAGGTTTGTGTGGTATGCGCTTAGGACTTTAGGTTTTGAATTTTTTAAGTGTGAAAGACATGTTCAACTTAGAGGAGGGTTTCATTTAAGTTGTTTAAGTATTTTGGGTTATTTTTATTTCATGTTTTAATTTGATTTGAGTGAAACCTATAATTAATTACTAAGTTATGTAGAGAGAGAAATAGAAGAGAACTTCTCTTTCCTTCCCTAATCCTTAAGTAATTTCTAAAGTAAGTTCACATTTTAGTTTCATTTAGGTGAATGCTTTGATTACATCTTTTAATCAAACCTAAGTTTAGACAAACTCTAAACAAACCTATTTGAAAAGAAAGGCATTTTAAGACTAAATAAAATGAATCAAAATTCACATAACACACATTACTTCATTTCTTTCCCAACATATATAACATGCAAATGGATGGACCCTAAGCATTTCTATACATGAAAATGTAGTTAACACACTTTATGATGCATGATAAGTAATCATTTAGAAAATTTAGAAGTTGATTGCATGATTTTTCTTAAGTAGAAAAGATTTTCCTTATCCAAAATTTCACATATATGCATGAAAGTAGGAAAGGCATAAGTGACACATCATTGTTAAGAGGTGTAAGGTACTTAGGGCTTAAAAACATCACAACTCAGTTTGTCCAGACTAATATACCACTTTTCTAATACAAACATATAAAATGAAATGGAAAAGGAATATGCAAAAGTTGTTTAATAGTTTCATTTTTATTTATGTAATTTATTCATGCAAGTGTAGGCAATCCTTCTTATATGATGGCATAGGGATGAATAAGGTATAAAATTAAGTGTTGGGTTCTTTTCAAATGAACATCTTACCAACCATTATTCAAAATAATGCTAATATAAGAAAGGAAGGAAAGGCTACACTAAACATTTCTTTATAATCTATCACATGCAAGCTTATAATTAAATCATAAGAATAACACACTTTCAGATTTGATGTTTCATTTATAGGTTTTGAAAATACTTTGGATTTAGTAGTGATAATAGCTCATATTTTACTTTAGCCAATGCACATTTGACATAAAGTAAACAATTTTTATTTTAAAATTTGAAACATGAAATTATGGATACATGAATCACATGGTATACAACTTAACATATTGGGAAAGATATAAAGCAATGGAAGCATGTAAAGAAACTCACTTTACTTAAATCCTAAAGACATTCTTAAAGAATAAGAAATTTTAGAATAAATCAAAGTGAATTTCAAAATGATTTTTTGTTCAGTTTGAAGTTTGATTTAATTTTTAAAAAGGTGAGATGAGTTTGCTATTTCTAACTCATTCTCACACGTGTTTTATATTTTTATTTAATTTTTAGATAATTAAACCCATTTTAAGTATTGATTAGGTTAAGATATGAATTAAGTGGCTTAGTTAACCCTTACCTACAGCACCTTAGAAAAATTAACTAAGTAATTATGAGCTAATGAGATGAAATAAAATCCACAAGGTATTTAAATTTGTAATGCACCTAGTAATGAAAAGGCCTAATGCAATTTAGATCACAATTAAAAGTTAAGTAAGCTAAGGGGTTTAGTTTAAGTACTTTTAAAACACCCTATCACACTTATGAAAGGGGTTTTAATTTCCTTAATTAGACTTAGGCTATTTAACACCTAAGCATCTACCCAAGGTAGATTAATTATGTTCTAAAAATTTTTAGAATTTTTGAAAATTATTAATAGGAATAATTAATGAATTAACCTTTAATTAAGAGGGGATTAAGGAAAGAAAATGGGGTTTAGAGAATATCTTAGGGGAAAAGCCCCAAAATGTTTTTATAAAACCCTTACTCATTGGATCTGACCTTAATCAAACTTAATCAAAGGGTAAATACACTAATCATATCTTAATTACCCTTAATTACATGAATGGAGTAATTAGAGAATGAGTTAGCAATTTCTCTAATTAAGGCCTCAATAAATCTCAAGAAAATTAGAGAAGGCAGAGATCATCGCCTAAAATGAACCCTAGAAATTTGAGATCAATTAGTGGCTTAGTTAAAGAATAATTAACTAATTAACATTCCTAAAGAAACCCAAATTTAGAGAAAGGGGAATTCAAAATACATTGAAAATATTTTTAGAATATCCTAGATGGAATTATCTATTTATAGCATTTTTCCTTTTATTTTTTTATTTTTATTAAAGGAGTTATGATTTTTTTTGGACATTTCTAAGCATTTTATTAATCCCTAATTAATCTTTGGCTCACAGTGTGATGCGTGGCGGTAGTTGTCAGTGCGCTTTACATGTGTCACGTCATGAGCTACCCACTTAAATATTAAATCAAGGCGTTGGCGGTACACGCTTTTATCTGTCAGATCAAAGATGACCTAAGATCCTGCGATTTTAAAATGAGAATTAATTTCTAAAACGTGCCTAATAATCTTAGTCGTCCATCTAAAATGCGAGGATGGATGGCTAAGATGGGTTGAGTTCTTCCTTGAGGACCAATGTGAGCGTGATCAAGGGAGATCCAGCACTCAGCATAGATTCATTCAAGACTCAACCCACACCATCTAAAGGCAAAGCGATCTAGCGGTGATTTCAAATGCAATGAAAATTCTTTCACAAAGGACCAATAGCATCAATTTAAGTGGGAAAATCACATACCTTTGAGGTGAACCTCGAGATCGATGAGGTAGCTTCATCTAGTGGAGATGAAGCCCTGTTGAAGTTCCTAGGTCTTGAGGTTGAGTGGATGAATGGGTGGACCAACTCCTCTTGATCTCCCTTGCGGCTTTGATTGAATTGAGTTCTTCCTTGCTATGAGAACTCAAGTGGATGCTTGGGGAGGCTCGACTTGGTCCTTAGATCAAGTGTGCAAGAGGAATTTGGATGGGATCAAGTATAGAAGAAGTTCAGAATTGAGGTGAGCTCCCCTATTTTGCACTATGCAAAACTGGAGAATGCAAGATTCAAATCCACTCTAGGGGCCTTAGGAAAGCTCTAAAGGGGTTGCTAAGAGTTCTTAGGCTCCAATCGATCAAGAGTGGATTCAAATTTCAGTGGATTATGGGGAGTATATCTCCCCCTATGACAATCAGATGACCAACAATGATCTTGCTGTTTTGATCCAATTGACCCTATGGATTGGGCTCTTTAGGTTGTTTGAAGTGTGCACATGGTCAGTTTGGCTAGAGGAGTGGAATGCTAACTCCCATGTGCATCAAATTGAGCTTAGGGGGGAGTTTATAAATTGAATTTCAAGCCTAAGGGTCAGGTTTGGTCCATGGGATAAATGAGTTGACCCAAACCCATTGGGTTGGGTGCACCACTCATCACTAAGTCCCCTTGAGCTTTTAAGAAAGCCTCAAGTGATTGTGATGAGGACATGACCAAAATACCCATGGGCTAGGCCAAAATTTGTTCTATGGACTAGGGGTAAAATGATCATTTTGCTATTTTTTTTTCAATTTGGGTATGTTTGGTATGCTGAGAAAATAGGTTGGGCCAAATTTCATTGGATTTGGAGTTGGTTTGATGTGATTTGGCTCATGTTGACCCATTTAGGTTAAAATGGGTCAATTTGGGTCAAGTTGACCAATTGGTCAAATTGGTCAAACCAAGGGTTGGGTCAAGTTCATATGACCATTTGAAATATTTTGGTGCCTTTGGTTTGGTTCAATTTGGTATAGATTTAGTTTTGGCTCATATTACTCATTTAGGTCAAATGGGTCAAGTTGACCATTTGACCCTTTTGACCTATTTTAGGTAGGTCAAGGGCAGGTTTAGGTTTGGTTAGTCATATGGAGTGGATTGATATCTTTGTTTCCAATCAATTTGGGTTAAGTTCAATTTTGGCTCAACATGACCCCTTTAGGTCATGTTGGGTCTAAGGTCAATTGGGCTAGGTTGGGTCTAGTTGGCCAATTGAGGCTTTGGTCAAGTTCCACAAGTGATTTGGAATGGACTTGACCCATTGGTTTCAATCAATTTGGCTTAGATCAAGTTTTGACACATTTTGGTCTTTAGGTCAAAATGGGTCACTTCAAAAGTGGCCAATTGGGCTAGGTTAGGCTCAAATGTTGGTTTGGTCAAGTTCAAACATAGGTCATTAGTGAACTTAGATCAATGGTTTCAATCAATTTTGCCTATAGTAGATTTTGGTCATCTAAGGTTTCATTTTAGGTTAAGTGTTGACTTAGTCAACCCTTAGGTTTGACTTGGTTTGACCCAATTTGATTGATTGATCATCCCATGATGATTATTGATCATGATGAAAGGGGTATATGAGTTTGGTTTAATCCAATTTAGTTAGAATCAAAAGTTGGCTCATAAGAGTACTTTAGGTCATTTAGTCAAGTGAGCCTAAAAGTGGGTCAAATGACTTGGTCAAAGCTTGATTTGAAGTTGATTGATCTTGTATATGGACTTATGATTGAAATATAAATCCATTTACAAGTGATTTGAAGTCAAATGGATTTTGATCCATTTGAAAATTTCAAAGGAAGAATATGAAGGGGTCTTGGGTTTGATTTTTGAATTAGGTTTTGATTGAAGGATTGAAGTTTGGATTTATATAAGAGCTCATGATTGTAAGATTGATTGAACCATGAGAGAAAATCAAGGGTTTGGCTTGATTTGAAAGTGATTTGGTTAAGTTCAAGATTTTGGCTTGAAAGGCTTAGACTTGATTTTGAGTTGATTTGAGTTTGATTTTTGGAATTGATTTTGATTTTTTGAATTTATATTTCATTTATATATGTGAATATAAATGAGAATATAAATTGATCATGAAAAAATTTCAAGAATTTGAAAGAGTTTAATCATGATTTGAAGTTAAATCCATTAAAGGGAATTTAAAGGAATTAAGAGAATTTTTAATTTGAAATTTAATTTTTGAATTGGATTGGATTGATTTATATTTATATTTCATTTATATATGAGAATATAAATAAGAATACAAATATATTTTGAGAAAATCCCATGAATTTGAAAAGGTTTGATCAAAGTTTAGGTTAAATCCATTAATGAAAATTAAGGATTTAAGGAATTTCAAGCATTTTAAATTTGGAATTTAATTTTTGAGTTGTATTTAATTGATTTATATTTATATTTCATTTATATATGAGAATATAAATGAGAATATAAATAAGTTTTGAGAAAATCCCAAGGGTTTGAATTGATTTGATCAAGGTTTAGAGTTGATTTTGGCTATGTCCTTTAATGGAAAATTAAAGGGACTTAAGGAATTTTCATGAATTGATTTGAAATTTTGAATTTGATTTGATGGGTTTGAATTTATATTTCATTCATATATGTGAATATAAATGAGAATATAAATGGATTATGAGAAAATGTCAAAGATTTGAATATGTTTGAATCATGATTTTGGCTAAGTCCTTAAGATGGGGTTAAGGACTTAGGAAATTTTAACTTAGGAATTTTGGTGGAATTTGGTCATGGGTTTCAATCATGGAATTGAATCATTGAATTGATTTGAGTTTAAGAAAATCAAATAGAATTGATTTGGAGTTTGACTTGAAAGAAGGAAAGTGAGGAATGGTTTAGGCTAAGGGTAGGAGATTTTGCTAACACCCCTAAGGTATGACCTATTCTTATGGCTAACTCTTCTAGGGCTGGGAGTGTCCACCTAATCACTAGATGTGTCTTAAGACTAAGGAACTCTTAAAGTCTAAGAGAAATCCTAAGCCTAAGATGGAGGTGTTGAGAGCTCATTCTAAAAATGAGGTCAACAAAGGGTGCCCAATAGGTGTTGTATGACTGACCAGGAACACCACACGTATTGGTGTTGTTTCAAATGATCAACAAGACCGAAAGATTACAAGCACTAACATAAATAATCTATCCTTAACCCATGGAAAAGAAAGAATCCAGAGCTTAGTGCAATGTGTATCTACTTATGTCCAAGACATAAGAGAGAGGGAAAAAATCCATTAAGGGATATAGTGTGAACCTTCCACTAGGAAAGCAGGTTCAAGTCATCTACAAGGAGATGAAAGGTTTGATTCAATTTGAATCTCAATAGGGAGAGATCTCCACCGGGGGAGAGGGTTGAATTCATTTAAAAATTTTTTTTGTTAGGTTTAGATTTTTTTAGGAAGAACCCTATTGGTTTGCAATAGGTTGTACTAGATATGAACCATGGAGGCCAAGACCTAACTCAGATTTACCAATCCAATGGGGCAATCTACTAAACATATGGTAGGATTAACCAGCCAAAGGGGAAATGCCTTTTGGTATATAATGGCCAAGTTAGGAAGAAAGCAAGGGGACTCACATCTTCCAAAATAAGAGGCCACTAGGGTGATCAGTTGATAAGGCAATAGATTGAACCCAACCTAGCGCTGACTATTGAGTGAATTCCACTGGGGGACTTAGATCAACTCAAGGATAGTCAAAGATTGATTTCAAATTTTTTTTAGAAATTGTTTGTTTTTTTATTATGATGAATTCCATAGGTTTGCAATGAACTGCATTGAGTAGGGCCATGGAAGCCTAGACCTAACTCATATTTATTAGTTCAAAGGGAGTAGTCTACCAACCACAAGGTAAGACTATCCAACCAAGGAGAAATGCATTTTGGTATATAATGATCAAATCTTAAGAAGAAAGCACAGGGACTCACATCTTCTAGAAATAAGGAACCATTGGTGTGATCAGCTGCTTTGGACAACAAATCAAACCCGACCTAGGGCTGACTATTGAGTGAATGCCATTGGGGGACTTAGATCAGCTCAAGGATAAACAAGATTGATTTCATTTCTTAGTTTATTTATTTTGATTATATTGGATCCCATAGGTTGCGAGGAATCACACTAAGTAGGGGCTAAGGAAGCCTAAACCTAACTTCAGTTACCAAAGTAGTCTACCAACCATAACTATCCACCAAGAGAAATGCCTTTTGGTATACAATGGCCAAGTCTTAAGAAGAAAGCACGGGGACTCACATCTTCTAGAGACAAGAAACCACTAGGGTGTTCAGTTGCTTTGGTCGACAAATCAAACTCGACCTAGGGCCGACTATTGAGTGAATGCTACTGGGGGACTCAGATCAGCTCAAGAATAGTCAAGAATTAGTTTCACTTGTAATTTTCTTTTGATGGATTATGGTGCGATGGATCATAAAAGCTTATAAAGCCTAAACCTATCTGATTGAACCAAAGGGAGTAGCTTCTCGACCGATGGGAGAACTATTCAACCAAAGGAGTGCCTTTCGGTTTGCAATGATCAATTGAAGGGAAAAGATCGAGGGCTCACATATTTCACTAGAAAAGATCACTGGGGTGGTCAGTTGCTTTGGGCAATAAACCGAACCTGACCTGGGGTTGCTCATTGGTTTGTGACAATCATGCTAGAAAGAATGCATCATAGTCTTACATCTTTCAATGCGAAATGATTGCCGGGTAACCTGCTTATGGTAAAATAGATTGAACCCAACTAATTTAGTGAGTACCGTGGATTTATCTCAACTTAGGTAGTGCAATTCCTGGAGTTACTTGACCCCTAAAGATAGGATGCCTGCTTGGGAGAAGGGGCCCTTTGGGGGCTTGAATCCTAATCCACAAGCCAATATTTTTGTTTATTTGTTTTAGTTGTTTTATTTATTGTGGACCCTATTAGTTTACGAGGGGAGCTTATATTAGCCTAGATCTATCTAAGATTTACTGAACCAAAGGAGAATCTGTGCATCCACTGAACAAAATTTTCAACCACAGTGGTGGCTATTAGGAAAAGGGAATTGTCCAATACAAAAATAACTCGGGTAGTGTCTAAATGGGGTCGCAAATGACTTGATCCAAATAGAGTGCCTACAGGGGATGGGGCCGGTAAGGGCTTAATCCAACACCTTGGAGAAGATGACATGACTAGTCATAAATCCAATAGGTATTAGGTGTCCAACTCAAGGAGAAAGTGCAGGGACTTACATCTACCAAGAGTGGTGTACTCACCGGGTGAGTCGCTGTCAGCATAGCAAATGTTAACCAATTTAAGGTGCCCGTCGGTTTGCAACAATCAACCTAGGAAGAAAGCTCGAGGACTCACATCCTCCTATAGTGGAATTAACTGCTGGGATAGTCTGTGTTTAGCTCGATAGGTGCTATCCGACATAAGACGACTACTGAGTGAATACTAGTGGGGGACTTGTATCAACTCAAAAGTAGTCAAGAGGAAAGGAGCCTTTGGGGGACTTATCCTAAACCTCAAATATACTCGACCTAGTTAGAGCATGATGGCTAGTTCAAGAAGAAAGCACGCGGACTCACATCTTCTTAAACAAAGTCAACCATGAGGTAGCTTACTGGCTGGGCAGTGAGGCATACCATACTAACAAGACACTCGTTGGTTTGCAATGATCAAACTAGGAAGAAAGTGCGGCGGGGACTCACATCCTCCAACAAATGACCACTTGGATGACATACTAGCGAAGTAGCATGTAGACCCGACCTAGAGCAGTTAATGAGTGAGTTCTATAGAGGGCTTGCTCCAACATTAAAATAGCTTGAGATAAAAGATTTATGTTTGTTATTTGCATGTGCTAAAAGGAATAGGATGCCACTAGGGGACTCTTACACCTACCTTAAAACATGCTAGGGAATTATGAAATGATGCCATGGAGGCAACAAGAATTCTCACTAAGAAAGGATGCCGCTTGGGTTCTCTCATACCTAACTTAGTTATGCTAATCAAAGTAGGATGCCTCTTGGGTTCTCTTACACCTATTCTAATAGTATTGGGAGGTTGTGTTTGCGTTATGAAAGAGGGATAGGTTGCCGTTGGGGGACTCTTACACCTACCCTAAACACGTCACGACGGATTCGCAAGACAAGCAAACAATAATTTGAAAGAAGAGAAGATTTGATGAATGTAATCAAATTTTGTTCTTTTTATTAATGATTTATTTTCAAACAAGTTTTGTTTCATGGAAAATATTTCTTTAGATAGAGCCCAGTAATTGGAAGCATCGGGTGTTCCCCTTTACAATCAATAAGCTAATAAGATCCTCCTTGGTAGGCCTTCTCTTTGACATAGGGGCCTTCCCAAGTGGGTTCAAACTTAACACCCATCTTTAGACGGGCAATAATTGGTCTCCTTAGGACTAACACAAGTTCTCCTACTCAGAAAGATCTAAGGCGGACCAGCTTGTTGTGACCTTGAATCATTTTGTCCTTGTATAACTCGAGGTTCTTGCACGCTCGTAGGTGACTTTCCTCTAAACCTTCGAGCTCTTCTAACCACAACTTTGCATTACGCTTTCTGTGATCTTATTACCCAATGCTATCCTTAGTGATGGGAGTTGAACTTCTAAGGAAGAATGGCTTGAGACCCATAAACTAAGAATGGAGTTGGAGTTGGTATGTGTGGTAGGCCCATACTTCAACCAGCCTTCGTTCCACTGTTGTCATCAAGAGTCTTCTTTAGTATCTAGATGAGAGTTTTGTTGAATATTTCTGCTAAAGCATTAGCTCTAGGGTAGTAGATGGTGGAGTATTTCCAATCTATACCGTGTCTTCTGGCAAACCTGTTGATCTTTGTGCTTTTGAATGTAGTACCATTATCGAATATAATTCATCGAGGCACCCCAAACCTATATACAATATGGTTCTTGAAAAATTGAAGCACATGGTGAGTTGTGACCTCTCTAAGAGGGATGGCTTCTGCCCACTTGGAAAAGTAGTGGTGGCGGTAAAAGATCGATGCCCCTTGAAGAAGGAGGATCGATCGGACTACCCAACACTCAAATGGCCATAAAGCCAAAGTAGGGTGTAGAATGTTGAATGGTTAATGGAGGACCACACCGTGTACCTGACACTGATGACATCTCCTAGCTACGTCCATGCAATCTGTGATCATAGAAGGCCAGTAGTGTCTAAGTATTTTGATCTTTAACTTCATATTCAGACCTGACTGATGAGCTCCACATAGACCTGAATGTACCTCGGTTATAATGCCATGGGCTTTGTGTTTGTCTAAACAACATAACCACATTTGGTCAAAGGAGTACAGTGCCATCAATCAGATATAAAGAGCTCTCTATTTCACGATGGGCTTGATATCTCTTGAGATAGTTTGCGATGTTCAAGTAATCTAGCGGTTGCCTCCAATCTCCTTGTCCATTTTGGCAATGACAACCTCCCTTCAATAGAAAGTCTCGATGAGTTCATCAATAAGGGATAGACTTATCTATTTTGGACCCTTATTGAAATGGACTCATCTTCCATGCCAACTCTTTGGCAAGTTTGGCAAGGCATCTATTTCTTCTGCTGGGAACCTTGTAGATGGTGATTTGAGAATTCGGCCAACTTCATGGTATACTCATAGTAATGAGAAGCTTGGGTTTGAGAACGTAGGACCCAACAATCGGTTGATGACCAACGAGAATCCCCAAAGATGTTGATGCTCTTGACGATAGTGATGGCTAACTCAACATCAAAGCCTCATACGTTGTTGGTGCAGGGTTGGAAAGATAGTATGAGAATCTTATCACATCATGGAGTTAGAAGAACTATTCCTACCCACCTTTCACGAGAATAGATGGTGCTTCACCTTTAAGAAATGAAGCAGCACCATCAAAATACATCTCCCATCAACAGTTGCCAGCCACGCCTAAGTTCATGATTTGTTCATCGGGGAGATTGTCACTATGCGGAGAATCATTAGGAAGTGGGTGTGCTGCTAAGAAATTCATAGTGCCTGACCTTTTACCGCATTGAGGGGTATAAAAGTGATATTAAACTATGAGATTATCATGGACAAATAAGCCAAATGTTCGAAAAGCATTGGCCGTGTCATGAGGTTCTGTAGTGGATTGGTTCTTGAGATCAAGTTCACCTTATGAGAAAGCTTGTAGTGTCGTAGCTTCTGAGATGCAAAGATCAAAGCTAGGCAATATTTCTCAATAGGTGGATAGTTTTTCAACTAATCGGGGCGATGGTGGGTAGTAGAGCGCTTTCCTCCCATCATTGGTTTTGCAAGAGAGAGTCATCAATGCAACAATATAAAGGATCAAGCACAGGGATATTGCTGGCGGCTTCACCAAGTATTCTTTGATGTCTTCATGCATCGACACTTGTCATCCCCTTGAACTTGGCATCCTTTTGATAAGTGTCAGAAGGGCTTGCATCTCCCACGATAAGTTTGAGATAAAATGTCTTAGATGCTTCCTTGAAAGGATCGAGTTGAGTTAAACTCTTAGGAGGTGACATTTCTAAGATAGCTTTAATCTTTTAGGATCTATTTCTATTCCCGGTGTTGAACAACAAACCCAAGAAATGAGCAACTCAGCACACTTTAGAGGATTCATTTTAAGGTTATATTATCTTAACCGTTTGAAAACTACTTCAAGTCAAAGAGGTGGTCTTCCTTTTCTCTGCTCTTGACTACTAGATCATCAACGTAGCCCTTAACATGATGATGGATGAGTTCGTTGAACATCTGAGTCATGGCTCATTGGTATGTAGCACCAGCATTTTTAAGACCGAAAGGCATGACCCTATAATAGGAGATTTCGATCAGGGTTCAGAAAGCAGTGTTTCTTTCATGTTTAAGAGACATCTTGGTTTGGTTATAGCAAGATGATTCATCAATGAAAGAAAATACTACATGAGATGAGGCGATGTCCACCATTAATTCTGGTATAGGAAGAGAAAACTCATCCTTAGGACATGCCTTATTTAAGTCCCTAAAATCGATGCAAATGCAAATTTGGCCATTCTTCTTAATTGGGATGACACTAGCTAACTAGGTAGGATATTTTTCTTCCCTGATGAAACCATCGATCAGTTTCTTGACTTCAGAAATGACCTGTTGTTCAATTTCTAATCATATGCGTCTAGGAGCTTGCTTAATAGGGGTAACATTAGGATCTATTGCTAGCTTGTGGACTGCAACATCAAGAGATAATCCGGGCATTTTTTCATAACTCCATGCGAAGCAGTCTTTAAACTTAGTCAATAGCCTAACTAAGTCATTGGTTTCTTCTTCATTCAGCAACAAACTAATAAATGCCGGGTGAGGATTTTCTTCTATCCCGAGGTTGATTTCTTTTACCTTGTCAATTATTGAATGAATCTCCTCTTCAAATTCTGGCGGTGCCTCTTTGACTTAGAGATCATCTGAATCATCTGGAGTTTCTAAACATACATTCTCATAAGAGTTAGAGATGTGTGAGAAGAACCTATCACATTCCAAATGGTTGGTAACAATAATCTTCATCATCGACCTTTACCCACTATGCCAAATCCTAGTCTTGATTCTTCCTGCCTATTATTCCATAATTTTTCAAAATATTCGACGTACTTGGACCAAGTGTGAGGAACTAAACCTTTACAATTTTGAACACAAGGTGAGTAAAAGTCAAAAGGTAATTCCATTAATTCTTTAAAGTATCTTCCTCAAGTCCTACATCCTTTGGACTTGAGGATGATGAACCCAAAAGAACCTTTTACTTCATGTCCTTTGGAAGACTTAGGGACTTCGTAACTACAAAACCTTCAACTTTCTGAGGTATAAGTGAGGTAAGAGCTAAGGTTCCCAACTGCTACCGAATAGTTTCACATAAATCATATTCAAATACTTTGCTTTGCTGGGAGCCCTAGTCTTCGTCTCTAGCTAGATCAAAAGTCACCTTCAATGGAACCCGCTGAGAGGGGTTGGCTGGTATACTAATCACATTGGACTCATCCCCCGAGGTGGATTCCAAGTCTATTTGAATAGTAGGGGTACTCCTATTGGCTAAAGGCCAACTAGGGGGTCTCCCACCTCTAGAAATGCCTCTGTTTCTGCCTCTGCCTCTACCTGGTGGAGGTTGAGCCATCCTACCCACATGTCCATATGATGGAATGAATTGTGGGTGTAATTTGATATGCGGATCCACTTCTTCAATTTCCCTTTCTTGCTCACTTGGACTTTTCTTTTTTCTTTTCATTTTATTTTAACTTTTCTTTTGTTTCATTTTCTTTTTCTTTTGCATTTGCATTTGAATTTTGTCCAAGTTCACGAGAAAGGGTGTTTTGAGGAAAATAATAGATCGCATCCTCATAAATCTCAACCTCTCTAACTGAGAATGGCTTTTCATCCCTGTTGGCATGGTACTCAAATCCATCTTTTCTGAACTTGATGCACTGATGAAGGGAGGATGGAATGATCTTGTTCTGATGTATCCAAGGCCTACCAAGCAAAGCGGTGAATGAAGTATTTGAATAATGATGTAGAACTTGGCAGTCTTTCAATCACCGATCTACAACACTATGAAACCCCTCTTCGCTTGATCATTGAATCCTCTCAACATCATATCTCCTCGGAGTGTAGAGATGTCGATCTTCAAATAGGCAAGGGTCTTTAGACTCATAATGTTTCTTGATACCAATCCATGAGAACCACAGCGAGTTTGAACTATCCATGTCCCCAGTAGAAGGTCTTCATGTGAAGGTGATCCCTTGGGCTTCTTTTTTGCATGTGCTTCCTCACCTATAGCGATCGGTGAGCTAAGCATATTTCGATCAAGGAGGGCCTTGATTAGTGATTCCCTCATCTCTTTGGATAAGATAAGGGAATGCTTAGCTTAGATGATAACTTTCTTAGATGAGAAAGGGCGTTGTAGTCCACCTTTGGCTGATCTTCCACAAGCATATCCAAGGGTGGAGCATCCTGTGGAAGGGCTTCTCGATCTTCAATACCAATGACTTGTTTCCCTCTATCTAGAGGTGCTGCCCTAGGAGGTAGAACCTTGCCACTACGGAGGTTGACTTCGGTAATCTCTGGAGGCAAGGTGGCGGAAAGTTCTACCTGCACTTCAGGCTCACCTACAACTTCTCTTATGGGACTCTTAGAATCAGATGATTTCAAGTCTATCTCAAGAGGTGAACCTATAGTATTTAGAGTTGGAAAGTTCAACTCTAAATCAGAAAGAGGAAGATTAGAATTATTATAGTTTATTAGACTGGAAGAGTTATAGAATGAAGAAGACAACTCATCAAGAGACATAAATGTAATTCAAATCGCTTTATTCTTCAATTTCTTGGAAGTATTTGGAGGTACAAAGTAGAAGTCAAGTAGAGTGAGTGGAGTAAGGGATTTGATGCCCTTATACAAGAGTTCTACTAGTAGAAGAAATAGAAGTGCTAAAATGGATAGAAGTCACTAGCTGGAAGGGCAGTCGGACATGGTCGATTAATGCTAAGGGGCTATCTCGGGCCGACACATGTTGCTACTATTGCTGCTACTGCTGAGCTCCCACTTTCCTAGAGTCGGCACTGGCAACTTGCAAACCTTCTTTGGTGTTGGAGCTTTGAGCTGACTCAGGCACCTACAAGGAAAGCTTCTTGATCTTATGAATTATTTTCTTAGAGATTTTAGATAAAGAGATGTCCCAACCTTCTTTGGTTTTGGTAGGATCACTTGTATCCCCAAGGATTACCCTAATGGAACTGGAGGGTTATTCTATAAGGTATTCCTTTGGGATAACAATAACACCGATCTTGAAATTGTGTTCAAGCCAATCCTTAAATGTAAAGCAATCCTCCAAAATGTGGCCTAACATACGGTGGTAAGGGCAAAAGTTTGGATCATGACTTTTGCCTACTTCCTCCGGTCTCCTAGTCTCGAGTAGTTAAAAATCAGGTTTCTTTAAGAGGTTCTTAAAGATTTTTCTGATTACCTCCCTCTTAAAAGAATACGATTTGTTTAACTTATCTAAAAGAGTAGGTGGACCATAGCTACCTGGCGGCGGGTATGCATGCCGCTAGTGGTGGTGGTATGGCTGAGGCAGTGACTGTGCTAGTCGTGGAGGCTAAGGTGGAGGCTGGTATGGTTGCCTCGGTGGTGGCAAAGGAGGTGGAGGTTGCTAAGGTCATGGTCTCTCGGATTGATCTCTAGCTGGCTACTTCCCCTTGTCAATCGCTGCTACTGCTCCAGGTTTCTTCTCATAGACCTTTTGGGATTTCTACTTTGGCAACTAATCTGGAAAAGGCAACTGTTTTGCCTCTCCTTGTAGATTAGCCACCTTGTTGATTAGCTTCTCAAATATCTTTATGGTGAAGCCCTTAAGTATGAAGGTGACCGGGCCATGGATATTCTTCAAGAGAATCTCAATGGCATGCTGTTTAGACAGCTCTGGTTCACACTTCATACTTAGGTTACACCATCAGAAAATATAATCAACAAGTGACTCACCGGAGTGCTGTTGGTCTACAATGAGATCGCCTATAGTAACCCTTTGTTGAGCTCCAGCAAATCTCTTGATGAAGAGTTTCTCTATCTCAGCAAATATCTTTACGGAACCGTTGGGCAGTTCAACATACCAACCAAAAGTGATACCCGTTAGGCTACTGACAAAGAGTCTAAAGAGTAAAGCGTTGCTTCCACCTATGTTGCAACAACTTGCCATGAAGTGAGCTATGTGCTACCTCGGGTTCCCACTATCGTCGAAGCTCTTGAAGGAAGGAGACACGAAACCCTTGGGATACTGGATGTCATCAAATTTCTCTAGGTAGGGTCTACCTTTTGGAACTGATGATCCTCCCTGGGCTTGAGCCAAGGCTTCCTTCACCTTCTGCTCAACCATGGATTTCAGATCATTTTCATGTATGGAGGTACTTTCCAATACCTTCCCTACTAGTGCTACCTTGCTCAACGGGAGGTAGAGTCTTAACGGATCTAAGACATGCACTAATTAAGTGACACATCGTACTAGGATAGCTGGAAGGGCTTGTTTACAAGCACACCATAAGTCCCTGTGCATGCCATCTTATCAATCTGTTCATCTTTTCTTGAAATTCGAGGTGATAATCTCTGTGTCTCCATCAACCTCATCACCTTCCATGGCATGTTGCTCCCTAAGAAGAGAACCTCTAGTATCGACCATGCATACGCCAACTGAATCCCCCATAAAATCATTCATTGGGATTGAAGTTGACTCTTTCTTCATTAGACCATGCATACCCTAAGATCTCCATTTTCTCCATAAAATAGTGGGCAACTATCTCATCTAAGGTTCGATCTAACTCAGTAGTACAAACAACTTGGGTTGACTGGTGTGATCATTATCATGAACCGAGGCAGGACCTCGGCTAGAGTCAATCTGTGTGCGTACTCACTAGAAGAATGATAATCACGGCGATGTTGGGTAATGGGGAACAATCCAGGATGATCCTCATTACTGCCCTTGCTCTCATGGAATATCTTTGATAATCATCTCCACATCTCGAATGGGTGGAATTGGTGAAGGAACGACCACGATGCTCCGGGGTTGTCACTCCTTCCACACCACTACTAGGGTAGAAGGTCGAGCAGGAGAGCTCGACCCTACCACATGGTGTAGAGGAAGATCCCTTGGCATGGCCGGATCACCAATGGGATCGTTTTTCCCGGATGGCCTTCATGGCCTTGGATGGAATGACTGATGGAGGCGTGGGTAGAGTGGTGGGTGGAGACACCACTGACTCTCTATGTACAAGTACTATCAGTATGGTTGGCACGGGTAACATGCCGAGCTGGAAAGTCAATCAAAGTAGAAGCAAATGACTAACGACTGAACCTCTGTCGCTCTCTGCTAGTGATGTATGATGTATGGGCCTCATGGGCCCTTTCACGGATGCCCATTCTGCGGGATAATAGATCATAAATCACGACCATATCACGGCGTCAGGCTCACACTACTTGGCGTAGAATAAAGCCAAGGCCGGCTTATGACCTCCTACTCCTAGAAACGGTTTGCTGTAGATGCATCACTGGAGGAGGTGACGAACGGATCCTCCTTGCATCCTCTCTATCTGATCCTGAGAGAGGATGAAACTGGTTTTCTGTAACCAGTGGTGAAGTGATCATAGTTGACTCATCCATGGCTAACCTGACAACTGCCTCAAGCTCTCTAGCTATCCTAGTATGGAACCGTTTGACCATACGATTCTTGTTCTTGTGGGTGATGGGGGAGAGTGTGAGCTAGACCCATACTCAAATGTGGGAGGAAAGCACGAGCCTTATCCTTGGAGGTAAAGATGATAGGGTGCTATAGCATGGGCAACATGGGCAACTCTAGGATGAACGCCACTAGATGGAATCTTTGCCGGTGCAGAAACCACTAAAGTTGTATCGCCACAACTTTCCTCTTCAATGAGGATACATCTGAATCAGATGGTAAATTTACCCTGATGATTGGCTTCTGCCCGACCACCCTCTTCCTGCTGACTATTATGAGAGGAATGCCCTCATAAGTGATCTTGGCCCCCTCAAATCCATGGAAAAATGGATCCAATGGGTATGATTCAAACAAGGGAAGTCAGCCTGATCCAAGGTTAGATCCATGCCGTGAGGGAAGGTAAAGACAAATTTTTGGGAACCTACCATTGCACTGACTGAAACTGAACTGAAATTGAAACTGTACTGACTAAAAAGAATCTGCAATGAGAAACGAACTTGTATCAGTTTTCTGTCTCTATAGATTTTGAATTTTTGAATTTTAAAAATTTGAACCCACATCCAACAACTTAGAAGTGTTAAGTGGGGTTCAAATGAATTTGAAGAGATTGATTGAAAGAGGAATTTGAGTATGAATCCAAACTTCAACAAATTTGAGTATGTTGAAATATGGATTCAAAATTTTGATAAGTTGCTTCCATAGGTTTATTTTATTTTGATTTTGAATTTTTGTGAATTGGAGGACCCTTTCCTTTAACAAATTTGGGTATGTTAAAGTAAGGGCAAGTGATTTTGTGTTGTTTGAATATTTTGGAATTTTTACTTAGTAAATTTAGGTATGCTAAGTGAAGTAAAAGTGATTGTTTCTTTTGAAAATTTTATTTTGTTTTGATTTTGGAAAATTTTGGAATTCTTACTTAGCAAATTTAGGCATGCTAAATAAGGAATCCAAGTATTTTTTGTTTGATTTAAAAAAATAGGATCCTTAACAAATTTAGGTCTGCTAAGAAAATCCTAAGTGTTTCATTTGTTTGGAAAATTTTGATTTTTGAAAAGGGTAGGATCCTTTAGCAAATTTGGTATGCTAAGGGAATCCTATGTGTTTTGTTTTGTCTTTGATGTGCTTGAAAGTGGAGATTCAACTTTAGCAAATTTGGTATGCTAAAGATGAAGTCCCATTTGGTTTTATGAAATGAAAATTTCAATTAGCAAATTTGAGTATGCTAAATGAAATTCCAAATGGTGTATTTAAAATTTTGATTTCATTTTTAATTTTGAAAAATGGAAACTTCTCCTTAGCAAATTTGGTATGCTAAGGGAAGAAGTTCCAAAGGTGTGTGGGAAATTTTTATTTTCAGTTTGGAAACTTAACTTAGCAAATTTAAGTATGCTAGGTGAAGTTCCAAAATATGTTTTGAAATGTTTTGAATTTGTGATTTGAAAACTTTACTTAACAAATTTAGGTATGTTAAATGAAGTTCCAAATATTGTTTGAAAATTTTGAAAATTTTTGGATTTTGATTTTGGAAACCTTAACAAATTTGTGTATGTTAAATGATTCCAAAATATGTTTAGAATTTTGAAAATTTTTGGATTTTGATTTTGGAAACCTTAACAAATTTGATTATGCTAAATAAAGTTCCAAATGTGTGTTTGAAAATTTTTGAATATATTTTTTTTGGATTTTGATTTTGGAAATCTTACTTAAAAAATTTGTCTATGTTAAATGAAGTTCCAAAATGTATTTATAATTTTAAAAAAAATTTAGATTTTGATTTTGGAAACCTTACTTAACAAATTTGAATATGCTAAATGAAGTTCCAAATGTGTGTTTGAAAAGTTTTGAATTTGGAAAGTTCACTTAACAAATTTGGTATGTTAAGTAAGGTTCCAAAATGTGTTTTGAAAATTTTTGAATTTTGGATTTGGAAACTTCACTTAGTAAATTTGGGTATGTAAGTGAGGTTCCAAATGTGTTTAGAAAATTTTGGATTTTGAATTTGGAAACTTCTCTTAACAAATTTGGGTATGTTAAGTGAGGTTCCAAATGCGTTTAGAAAATTTTGGATTTTGAATTTGGAGACTTCTCTTAACAAATTTGGGTATGTTAAGTGTGGTTCCAAATGTGTTTAGAAAATTTTGGATTTTGAATTTGGTGACTTCCCTTAACAAATTTGGGTTTGTTAAGTGAGGTTCCAAAATGTGCTTTGAAATTTTTTAAAATTTTGATTTTAAATTTGGAAACTCTACTTAGCAAATTTGATTATGCTAAATGAAATTCCAAATATGTGTTTTTTTTTGAATTTTTTTTTGAAATATGATTGTTGATTTTGATGTTTTGAAAAGAGGATCTCCATTCAATAAATTTAAGTATGTAGAATGGAGATCAATTTTGTTTTTGAAATATGATATTTTTATTTTGTGTGTGATTGTTGCTTTTTTTTTTGAAAGAGGGGAATTCCAACTTAAAAACATATGTGGAATATGTTTAAGTAAGATTTCCTAAATGATATTTTATTTTTTTAGTTGGGGATGAAATCTCCATTTAATAAACCTAAGTATATTAAATGTAGGTATTCATGTGTGTTTTTTGAAAATTTTGATTTTGTTTATAAATGAACTTTTCATTCAATAAGTGTGAATGTATTGAATAGAAGAATTCATGTGTGCTTTTTTGAAAACTTTCATGATTTGTGATTTTTTTGAAAAAGATGATTGCTTATTTTATTTTGAAAATGAAATCTTCCTCAAATTGAATTAAAAGAATATATTCATTTGTACTTTTGGAAAATGTTATTAGTTTTATTTTTTATTTTTTGAAAATCCCTACATGTAACAATTATATGAATTGTTAAATGAGGGTGAAAATGTTTTGTGAAAAATATTTATTAAGTGCATTTTTGAAAAATGTGCTTTTGAAAAAGCAAAGTTCTTTATGGAATATTTATTAATTTAAGATGAACCTTTCCTTATCATGAAGACGATAAGGAGGAAGTATTTAAGATGTTTCTTTTTAATTTTTAGATCTTTTCATTTTACCCGTTGGAGGAACCAAATGCTGGTTTTAAGACCAACAAGGAATGCAGTCCTAAAACCTAAAGATGTTGGCTAACTCAACTCAAGAGTGAAATGAGCTAAGTGCCAATGGAAAGAAGGATAGTTTTAGATTCATACCAAAGTACAAATCCACTATCGATACTCAAAGACAACGATCATTTACCAAAGATGGGGAGAGGAACCATCCCCAGCGGAGTCACCAGAAAAATCTGTGGTGAATAGATCTTTATTAGGAAGTCGCCTTTCAAATCTATGGAGAAAAGAAAGAAGAGACTTTATAGAAATTCATCTTAGTAAAATGTCATGCAGATCTGCAGATGTACTTATTCAGGTGATCAGATACGTCATTAAGGTATAGTATACTATCTTGAAAGACAGAAGTCACTACTCTTTAATGGAACCAATCACCTCAATAAGGACTCCTAAGGACGATGGGTCTACATATGTACCTGAGATTCTTCTCCTATTTTATATGAAAAAGTAAAGCAAGGTTTATTTTAAAATGGGTTCATTAAGTTTCTTATAGGGGCAAGCTCCCATAGTTAATTACATCCTAAGCATTGATTAGGTTAAGATATGAATTAAGTGGATTAATTAACCCTTACCTACACCACATTAGAAAAACTAAGTAATTATGAGCCAATGAGATGACATAAAACTCACAAGGTATTTAAATTTGTAATGCACCTAGTAATCAAAAGGTCTAATACAATTTTGCTCACAATTAAAAATTAATTAAGCTAACGGGTTTAGCTTAAGTACTTTTAAAACACCCTTTCACACTTATAAAAGGGGTTTTAATTTCCTTAATTAGACTTAGGCTATTAAACACCTAAGAATCTACCCAAGGTATATTAATTAAGTTCTGAAAATTTTTAGAATTTTTGAAAATTGTTTAAAGGAATAATTAATGAATTAACCCTTAATTAAGAGGGGATTAAGGAAAGAAAAGGGGGTTTAGAGAATATCTTAGAGGAAATGCCCTAAATTTTTTCATAAAACTCCTACTCACTGGATCTGACCTTAATCAAACTTAATCAAAGAGTAAATCCACTAATCATACCTTAATTACCCTTAATTACATGAAGGGGTAATTAGGGAATGGGCTAGCAATTTCTCTAATTAAGGCTTCAATAAATCTCAAGAAAATTAGGGGAGGCAGAGATCATCGCCTAAAATGAACCCTAGAAATTTGAGATCAATTGGTGGCTTAATTAGAAAATAATTAACGAATTAACATTTCCAAAGAAACCCAAATTCAGAGGAAAGGGGAATTCAAAATACATTGACAATATTTTTAGAATATTCTAGATAAAATTATCTATCCATAGCATTTTTTTACTTTTATTTTTAATTTTTGATTTTTCTTGAAGGAGTTGTGATTTTTTGAACATTTCTAAGTAAATTAGGAATTAATTAAGCATTTGATTAATCCCTAATTAATATCCGGCTCATGGCGCGACGCGTGGCGGAGCCGGTCAGCACGCTTTACACACATCACGTCGTGAGCTACCCACTTAAATATCAAATCAAGGGGGCGACTGGCGGCGCATGCGCTTTTATCCTTGGCTATATGATCAAAGATCAGATGGCTGAGGATACACCCGTGGGAGGACAATCCAACAGTAGATTGCACATGCAATGAAAATTTCCTTCACAAAAGACCAACACCTATCAATCTAATGGTCAGAAATCACTAACCTCGTTGGAGGAGATCACCGACGCTCAGGATCGATGAGGTAGCTTCGTCTAGTGAAGACAAATCCCTATTGAAGTTCCTAGGTCTTAAGGTTGAGTGGATGAATGGGTGGACCAACTCCTCTTGATCTCCCTTGCGGCTTTGATTGGATTGAGTTCTTCCTTGCTATGGGAACTCAAGTGGATGCTTGGGCTGGCTCGACTTGGTCCTTAGATCAAGTGTGCAAGAGGAATTTAGTTAGTATCAAGTATAGAAGAAGTTGGGAATTGAAGTGAGCTCCCCTATTTTGCACTGTGAAAAACTAAAGAATGCAAGATTCAAATCCTCTCTAGGGGCCTTGGGAAATCTTTGAGGTGGTCGCTAAGAGCTCCTAGGCTCCAATCGATCAAGAGTGAATTCAAATTTCAGTGGATTAGAGGGAGTATATCTCCCCCTATGGCAAACAGACGACCGACAATGAGCTTGCTATTTTGATCCAATTAACCTTATGGAGTGGACTGTTTAGGTTATTTAAAGTGTGCACATGGTCAGTTTGGCGAGAGGAGTGGAATGCTAACTCTCATGTGCATCAAATTGAGCTTAAGGGGGAGTTTGAAAATTGAATTTCAAGCCTAAGGGTCGAGTTTGGTCCATGGGCTAAATGGGTTGATCGAAACCCATTGGGTTGGGTGCACCACTCATCACTAAGTCCCCTTGAGCTTTTAGGGAAGCCTCAAGTGATTGTGATCAGGGCATGACCAAAATACCCATGGGCTAAGCCAAAATTTGTTCTATGGCCTAGGGGTAAATTGGTCATTTTGCTATTTTTTCAATTTGGGTATGTTTGGTATGTTGAGAAAATAGGTTGGGCCAAATTTCATTAGATTTGGAGTTGGTTTGATGTGATTTGGCTCATGTTGACCCATTTAGGTCAAAATGGGTCAACTTGGGTCAAGTGGACCAATTAGTCAAATTGGGTCAAACCAAGGGTTGGGTCAAGTTCATTTGGCCATTTAAAATATTTTGGTGCCTTTGGTTTGGTTTAATTTGGGTTAGATTTGGTCTTGGCTCATATGACTCATTTAGGTCAAATGGGTCAAGTTGATCCATTTGACCCTTTTTCCTATTTGAGGTAGGTCAAGGTTAGGTTTAGGTTTGATTAGTCATATGGAGGGGATTGATATCTTTGTTTCCAATCAATTTGGGTTAAGTTTAATTTTGGCTCAACATGACCCCTTTAGGTCATGTTGGGTCTAAGGTCAATTTTAGGTTTCTAGTTGGCCAATTGCTTTGTCAAGTTCCAAGTGATTTGGAATGGATTTTACCCATTGGTTTCAATCAATTTGGCTTAGATCAAGTTTTGACATATTTTGGCCCTTTAGGTCAAAATGGGTCAACTTGGGTCAAGTGGGCCAATTGGGCTAGGTTAGGCTCAAATGTTGGTTTGGTCAAGTTCAAACATAGGTCATTAGTGAACTTAGATCAATGGTTTCAATCAATTTGGCCAATAGTGAATTTTGGTCATGTAAGATTTCATTTTAGGTTAAGTGTTGACTTGGTCAACTATTATTTGAATTTGATTGATTGGTCATGATTGTTGTTCATGATGAGGGTATGAGTTTAGATCGATCCAATTTGGTAAGGATCAAAAGTTGGCTCATAAGATTTAGGTCACTTTGGGTCAAGTGAGCCTAAGTGGGTCAAATGGCTTGTCAAAGCTTGATTTAAAGTTGATTGATCTTGTATATGGACTTATGATTGAAATATAAATCCATTTACAAGTAGTTTGAAGTTAAATGGATTTTGATTCATTTGAAAATTTCATATTCAAAGAAAGAATATGATGGGTCTTGGGTTTGATTTTTGAATTAGGTTTTGATTGAAGGAATGAAGTTTGGATTCATATAAGAGCTCATGATTGTAAGATTGATTGAACCATTAGAGAAAATCAAGGGTTTGGCTTAATTTGAAAGTGATTTGGCTAAGTTCAAGATTTTGGCTTGAAAGGCTTAGACTTGATTTTGAGTTGAATTGAGTTTGATTTTTGGAATTGATTTTGATTGTTTGAATTTATATTTCATTTATATATGTGAATATAAATTGATCATGAAAAAATTTCAAGAATTTGAAAGAGTTTAATCATTATTTGAAGTTAAATCCATTAAAGGGAATTTAAAGGATTTAAGAGAAATTTTAATTTGAAATTTAATTTTTGAATTGGATTGGATTGATTTATATTTATATTTCATTTATATATGAGAACATATATGAGAATACAAATATATTTTGAGAAAATCCCATGAATTTGAAAAGGTTTGATCAAAGTTTAGGTTAAATCCATTAATGAAAAATTAAGGGATTTAAGGGAATTTCTAGCATTTTAAATTTGAAATTTAATTTTTGGCTTTGGTTTAATTGATTTGTATTTATATTTCATTTATATATGAGAATATAAATGAGAATATAAATAAGTTTTGAGAAAATCCCAAGGGTTTGAATTGATTTGATCAAGGTTTAGAGTTGATTCTGGCTAAGTCCTTTAATGGAAAATTAAAGGGACTTAAGGAATTTTCATGAATTGATTTGGAATTTTGAATTTGATTTGATGGGTTTGAATTTGTATTTCATTCATATATGAGAATATAAATGATAATATAAATAGATTATGAGAAAATCACAAAGATTTGAATAGGTTTGAATCATTATTTTGGCTAAGTCCTTAAGAAAGGGTTAAGGACATAGAAAATTTTAACTTAGGAATTTTGATGGAATTTGGCCATGGGTTTCAATCATGGATTTTCAATCATGGATCTCAATCATGGAATTGATTTGAGTTTGATAAAATCAAATATAATTGATTTGGAGTTTGACTTGAAAGAAGGAAAGTGAGAAATGGTTTAGGCTAAGGGTAGGAGATTTTCCTAACACCCCCAAGGCATGACATATTCCTATGGCTAACTCTTCTAAGTCTTTTAGGGCTAGGGGAGTGTCCACCTAATCATTATTTTGGCTAAGTCCTTAAGAAAGGGTTAAGGACTTAGGAAATTTTAACTTAGGAATTTTGATGGAATTTGGCCATGGGTTTCAATCATGGATTTTCAATCATGGATCTCAATCATGGAATTGATTTGAGTTTGATAAAATCAAATATAATTGATTTGGAGTTTGACTTTAAAGAAGGAAAGTGCGGAATGGTTTAGGCTAAGGGTAGGATATTTTCCTAACACCCCTAAGGCATGACCTATTCCTATGGCTAACTCTTCTAAGTCTTAGGCTGAGTGTCCTCACTAGATGTGTCTTAAGGCTAAGGACCTCTTAAAGTCTAAGAGGAATCCTAAGCCTAAGATGGAGGTGTTGATCTTTCTCTTCTCTTTTAACATAATTTTGAATAGGATTTGCAAACTGTATAGTTCAGTTTAAAAGAACACAACACTTGCTTAAATCCATTCCTATTCATTCCTATGTTATCCTTTAAGAGGGACCTTCACATTTACACATGTAAATTGCATAACCAAATCAAAATAAACAAACATAAACTTTTTGCACGATTCTTTTTTCATTAATTTCTTTTTGTACATGCACATGTATTTAAGGAAAATGGTATTTTAGTCTGGACATCCTGGGGTTGCTAGGCTTTAAGTAGCCCCAAGTAGGTCTTGTACTTTACACCCCTAATGTAGAAAATAATGGCGCCGTACTCACTTATGTCTTTCATACATGTAAATGTGCATATGAATAATGAATAAAAGAATCCATCTCTTTTCTACTTAACAAAATCATGCATACATGGAACATTCCAAATTTTCTTAAACAATATCTCTTAGCATTCATCATTAAGGTGTGCTAACATTTCCACTTGCATGTATAGATATGCTTAGGATTCATCCATGTGCATGTTACACATGTTGGTTAGATATAAAGTGTTATGTATTTTGTAATAGTAATTCACTTTACTTAATCTTAAAATGTCTTTCTCTTTGAATAGATTTATTTAGGGAAAATCTAAACTTAAGATTAATTAAAACACATAATAAGATATTTACTAAAATAAAAAATCATTATGAATCTACTTTAGAAATTAGTTAAGGTAGGGAGGAAAGAGAAGTCCTCTTCTCTTTTCCTCTCTTTACAACACTTAGTAATTAATTGTGGGTTCATTCAAACTAAATCAAATTATGAAATAAAACATAACCAAATCAACAAAACCACTTAAATGAAACCACCCTCTAGGTTGAACCCTTCATACTTAGAAAACTCTAACCTTAAAGCCTAGTTAAGGCATACCACACAAGCCTTAAATGACACACACATTGGGCTATGTCATCATTTCTAGTCCTATGTTAGGGCGGTGCTTGGTTTGATGCTTGATTTTATTTTGTGATGTGATATTTTAGTCTGGATGTTAGGGTGTATATGCGTAGATTGAATGGTAGGATGAACTTAGTCTAATCATTTTCTTCTATAGGGATTGTGCTTAAGGGGTGTTGTAATAAAAATATAAATATTTTTTGCTGTGCAGGTTGCTTATGCCCCTATGCATAATGCAAAATAGGCCAGGTGGACATGGTTACCCATTTGTGGGGGTGCTAAGTCCAATTTATTCATATCATTCTTGGGATTGTGTGGTTTGTTTAGCTAATCTCTATTTTGCAGGTTTTACTTAGATTTACTTTTTCCCATTTTCATGTAATTTTGTAATTAGGAGTTGGAATGATTATTATGGGGGATTAGATGAACATTGTCATAAGACTATATCTTATGTACCATGTGATGCATTTGGAGCAACCATATTTCAACCAACCAAAAGAAGAAAGAAGAAAGAAGACTGAAGAAATAAAGAATGAAGAACCGCATAACATGAATTCCTTTTTGATTGTAATTAATTCATTTGTAATCTGGGTTATATAAGGGTAGAGCTCGACTACCCAATTTATTTTCGAGTTTGTGCGATGGAGCCTGACCACAAAAGGCCTCTTATTCTTTTATGCTAGCTTTATAAATTGTTTGATGTTTGTTTAGCTTGTGCATTAAGATGACAAATTTTTCTAGTTTCTTCCTTGCTTTGATGAATGGCCTGGATGCGATTAGGCTCTTAGAAAAAAAATCAAATTTTTTATCCAATTAATCAATTCAAAAACTAAAAATTAAATAACTCATAATCTCATCTAAAGCCTAGGATATAAAACAAGATAAAAGATTTAGCAACCCCTTAGTTGGATGTTGTATGTTTTCATATTATGCATAAAAGCATCTTATTTCACTCTCGTTATGGAGGGCTTCTACCTTTGCTAAGAAATTTTTCTTGACCTTTGAGAGCCATGGTAGAAACACACCTCATTTCTTGCTGATTTTGGCCCATAATCTAATTTCTCATGCATTAGGAATATGAATCCCATAGCTTGTGTCAAATGAATTGTCCAAGAAAAAAATATAACAAAAATTTGCATTAGATTTAAGTCATTAATCATGCCCTACATGATCTGGTCTATTAGGGAGTGTGTTTAAGGTCTTAGTCTCTTTCTAAATAAATAATAACTTAGCTATCTTGTAAAAGCATATGACTTGCCTACATGTATTTAAAATCGTAGGAGGAGTTAGTTGGTGGCCACCCCTGGTGATTGTAAGTCCAACAGTTGGGTGGTTTATCCTCTCTTGTGGAGGCAAACCAAATACCCATTTTTGCCTTAGATTTAGGTCATGCTTCGGCCCTTGCCAAAGTTCCCTAGATTTAGGTTCATAGGTTGCTACTTCACTGTGTGAACTATAAGCATAAATCCTCACCTCTTACGCATTTTCATGGTCTTATGTTGTGGAATTGTAAGCCCTAGATTTCTAATGAAGATTCAGCTTAAACAAATAAATCACTTCAATTTCAAAAATATAAAGCCCAATCATAGGATAGTTTGGGATTCTTATTAGGCTTCCTAGTATCCTAAGCATTCCCTACTTATCTTCCTTTGGTTTCAATACTAACTCCCTCCTCTTGATCAATCCCACTTGATCTTCTAAAAATAAATCAATTGATTGATAGTCTATCTTTGAAATCTTTGGAGACAATGATCATTTATTTTAATCGAGAGTATTCTTAAGGAATCTCATTACTTATGATGTAATTAACTATGGGGCTTGCCTCTATTGGGAACTTAACGAACCCGATTTAAAATAAACTCTGCTTTATTTTTCATGTAAAGTAGGGGAGGAATCTCTGGTACATCCAAAGACCCATAGTCCTTAAGAGTTCTTATTAAGGTGATTAGGTCTATTTATAGGATGGTGACTTCTATCTCTCGAGATAGTACATCATTCTTTAATGCCGTACCTGATTACCCTAATAAGAACATTTGCGCATCTGTGTGGTGTCCAACACAAGAAGTGTTTGATTATTTTTTGTTTTTTATTTATCTTTTCCTCTTCAGAAAGATTAGATGAAGAATTAAAAATAAGTCACCACAAACACCCAAAGAGCTACCCAAGATTGATTAAAGGTGATTAGATGTGAATGAATGGATTTTAAATTAAGTTTCATTTTAATCAAGTCATTAATTGATTAATTAAATTTTTTGATTATATCACTTAATTAGGATGATGAAATTAACTTAGGGAAAGGGATCAAGAGATGGGTCTCAATCCTAATCAGTAAGTCATTCTAATTAACAAAGCTCTAAAATAGCTCATATCTTAATTAAGTTAATTAATCAAAAGGTGAATTAATCACTTAATCTTTAATTAATTGAAATGGATAAAAAGGTTTAATGAAATGGTCATAAGGAATAAACCTAAACCATTTCTCTAAGACTCTTCACTGTTAATAGAGGGCCATGAACTTAACTTATGGATTAAGTTACTGTTCATTCACTAGTTATCATTAATTAAATTAAGAGAGTGATTAAGGCTTAATCAATTGATTTCCCTAATTAAGCAACCAATAAAATTCCAGAAACGTAGGGGAGGCAGAGGTCATCCCCTTAAACATCTACATAATATTTGAGATCAATTGGGTGATTAATTAAGGAATAATTAAGCTAATTAATTTTCAATTAAACCATAATTAATCCAAAATCATTGCTTAAAATTAATTAATAATTATTTTCCTAGATTTTGCTCTGAAATATCTTCAAAATGAGCCATCATTTGTATTCTTTGGATTTTTCTAAGATTAGTTATGATATTTAGAAGTTTCAGCCTTAAAACACATTATTTAAGCTTAATTAAAGCCTTAATCTCGTCGGGCCATGTGGCAGCTGATGCAGCATGCTGATGTGACATGCTTTCCATGTGGCACGATGGGATTGGCTATTTAAGTTGTCACATTCATCGCTGACTCGGATTGCGACGGATGTGCTAACTCCGTGGATGGTCCGATCTAATATTGGATGGCCATGATTTGATCCGTAATTTAATAAAGGAATCAAGGGATCTAACGTGGGATTAGATCATAACCATCCATTCTGATCATGTGGAACAGATGGTCCGTGATCCATCCTGTTCACGAGTGGTGAAAGACGGATGCCATCCGACTTTCCCCATTCGATCCGAGCTCACCCGAGCTTGAATTGCCTCCAAATTGATCACACACCTTCAAGGAGGGGAGGCATACATATCCAGCAGCTAAAAACACATGATATTCAAATTTGCTTAACAAATGATTAAAGGATTTTCCATACAAGTCTTGGTTTTGCAAAATTACCTCACCAGAGCTAATGTTCGACGGTGGGATCAATGGAGGTAGCTTCACCTAGTTGAGGCGAGGCCCTGTTGAGAAGCTTAGGGTTTGATTTAGTGTAAAGCTCTCGGTCGACCAATCCACATGCGTAAAGGCTTTGGCTCCGATCAAACTCCGATCTCTGGTGGTTGGGAAGGCTCAGAGATGGTTCGATTGGCTTTGACGAAGTATGAGGATGGTGTGGGTGCAAGGAATTGAAGTTTGATTGAGTAGAGGAGTAGTATTGCTCGGAAGGAAGTTGTCTTATTTTGGCTTTGCTTGGGGAGAAGGAATGCCGATTGAGGAAGCTCCAAGAATGCTCTTGGGAAGTCTCTAGGATTTCCAAAATGCCTCAGGGACTCACACAAAGCAATTGATGAAGAATCCTGCTTGAATTGATGGGGGTATACCCCTCAATTGCACTTGATGGATGAACGTGATTGATCCATGAAAATCACGATTGGTGCCATCATCGAGGAGGGGTCCGTCACAGAAAGAGGAAGTAGTGGTAGGAATCTCAAGGATTGATATGGGGAGATTGTGTGTTGTTGGTTCTTTGCCCTTGCCTATGGGGTTCGGCCATGGAGGTGATTATTTGGCTTGCTTCTCTTGGTCCATGGCAAGTGCTAGGATGGCTTAGGGTGGGCTAAGGTGGCCTAGGAGTTCCTCATTAAGAAGTTTGATGGCTTTCATGGGGAGGCAAAGTGGAATTTGCCATTTAAGGAAAGAATCCAATGCAAAGAGGGGTGTCCGTTGGTTAATCCCCATGGATTGGGCCCCACTTGGACTTGGGCTAGCTTGGGGCTGACCTAGGGTTAATTTGGGTCGAGTTAGGTCAACCACCAAGGTTCCATAAAGTGGCTTTGGGTGATTTGGCTTCATATGGTCAAAATAGGCTCATTTGGGTTAGGTTGGGTTGGGTTGACCAATTAGTCAAATTGGGTCAAAACAAGATTTGGGTTGAATTAGGTTTGATTGGTTCAATTGGTTTTGATTAATTTGGCTTAGGTTTGATTTTGGCTCATTTAGATTCAAATAGGTCAAATGGACTAAGTTGACCAATTTGATCACCAATTTGATCAAATAAGATTGGGTTAGGTGTTGAGTCAAGTTCAATTGTTTAATTGAAAATGATTGTAGGCTTTGGTTTGGTTTAATTTGAGATTAATTTGAATTTTGGCCAATTTGACCCTTTAGGTCAATTTTGGCTAGGTTGGGTCAAGTTGACCAGTTAGTCAAATTGGGCTCAATCATAGCTTTGTCAAGTTTAATAAGTGATTAGGAATGAACTTGAGCAATTGGTTTCTATCAATTTGGATCAAATCATGATTTGACCAATTTTAGCTTTTTAGGCCAATTTGGGTCAACTTAGGGCAAATGATCAATTGGATTTGGTTTGGCTCAATTGAGAGTTTGGTCATGTTCAATCATTGATTATGAGTGGTTTTGAGTCAATGGTTTCAATCAATTTGATATATGGTGGGTTTTGGCTATTTTAGGTTTTATTTGGGCTAGAGGTTGACTTAATTTGACCTAATTCAAGACAATTGGTTAACCTAAGATGATTGTTGATCATAATATGGGGTTTAGATCGGCTCAGTTCAATCTTATTTGGGTTGAATTATAACTTGGCTCAAAATGGTCTTTTTGGTCACTTTAGGTCAGGTGGACCTAAATGGGTCAATTGGCTTGATCATGACTTGATTCAAGTTTAATTGAACTCACATATGGACTTAGGATGGAAATAGAAATCCAATTGCAGGTGGTTTGAAGCCAAATGGGTTTTGGTTCATATGACAATTTCAAGTCAAAAGGGGTCAACATGGGCTTGACTTGGATTTGGATTGATAATTATAATTTGTGTTTATATTTGGAACAATGATTGAAGAAGTGATTGAATTATGAAGAAATCCATGGGTTTTGAGTTGGTTTGGATATCATTTAATAAAGTTCAAGAAATTAGCTAAAAGGGCTAAAATTGGGATCTTTATTTGATTTGGGTGGCCATTTGGATTTATATTTCATTAATATTTGTGAATATTAATGAAGATATAAATGTTTCATGTGAAAATCACTTAGGTTTGGAGTGATTTGGAAGCACATTTGACAAAATTGAGGGATGTAAGTCAAAAAAGCTTAAGTAGGGAATTGATTTTATTTGGTTTAGTTTGATTTGATTTGAATGGTTTGAACTTAGATTTCATTTATATTTGTGAATATAAATGAAGGAATGATTGATTTATGAAAAAATCAATTGCGTTTGGGTTTCTTTGGATTGAGATTTGGTTAAGCTTATGGAGGTAGGTCCATATGGCTTAGAAAGGGGTTTTGTAGTTTGAATTCAATAATGGGTTTCAATCATTTGGGTTGGATTTGATTTATGATTTGGGTTGAGATTTGATTTGAGATTGGATTTATGATCTTGAGAAAATCAATTGAATTAGGGTTGATTTGAATTTTGTTAAGGCTAAGTCCATAAGATAAAATCAAAGGGCTTAGGAAAAGATTTGGAATTCGAATTTAATCATGGGTTTCAATCATTTGATTTGGGATTGGTTTTGATTTGGAATTTGAATTTGATGTTTTGTTTGGAAGAAGGACGTAAGGAGGCAAGTCTTCCTAAATCCTTAAGGCATAACCTATTCCTATGGCTAGCTCTTCTATGTTTCTAGGATTAGGTTAAGTGTTCACCTAATCACTAGAAGTGTCTTAAGATTAAGGAGCTCTTAGTGTCTACAAGAGTCCTAGATCTATGATGAGGAAGTTGAGAGCTCACTCCCAAACATGAGGTCAATAGAAGCTAATGAAAAAGAATGCTCCATTTAGATGGGATGAGGAATGGCAATAAGCATTTGAGAGAATTAAAAAATATCTACTCAATCCGACAATTCTAGCAGCTCCTATCCCAAGGAAACCTCTTATCTTATACACTGCAGCCTTAGAGGAGTCTATTGAGGCTTTACTTGCGCAACATAATGAAGAAAATAAGGAAAATGTGCTATACAACATCAGTTGAAGATTAGTATGAGCTGAAGTATGCTACTCTCTAATAGAGAGGCATTGTCTAGCACTGATATTTACAGTTTAGAAGCTTCGCCATTACATGCATTCTCATAAAAGCTCACTACTATCAAAGGTCGATCTATTGAAGTTCTTGATGACTAGAGCAACATTGACAGGTCATTTAGCTTAATGGGCAGTACTCTTATTACAATTCGATATTATGTACGTACCCTAGAAAGCAGTGAAGGGATAGATCTTGGTAGACTTCCTTGTTGCGCATCCTATCCCAACTGACTCACCACTTAATGATGACTTGCTTGATGAGAAGATTCTATTTATTAATGAAAGAGAAAAACTACAAATCTGGGAGATGTATTTTGACGGCATCATCGATCAAGCTAGCACAACCTCCAAACCTACCCAAGGTGTGGGCTTGTATTGGCCTCATCTTCATATCGCTTGAAGGAGGCATTATAAGACATTCATATGGCTTGATTGAGCCTCGAACCAACAATGAAGCTGAGTATGAAGCTTTGATAGCTGGTCTTGAAGAAGCTATTTTCATAGGTATCCAAAATTTGCAAATTTTTGGAGACTCCCAGCTGATCATCAATCAAGTTTTGGGAATCTATAATATCACCAAGCTTGAGTTAGCCTATTATCATAAGCGAGTTCTCGAGCTAATGACTCAAATTTTGAATGTTACATTGACTTGAGTCTCTCGATCCAAAAATAATAAAGCAGACTGCTTACCTAAACCAGCCAAAGAGATGACAAGCATGAATGACAAGCACGTGTTGATAGAAGTTTTCACCTGTCGAGTTCTACAACTAGTGATTCCATATTCCCCACAAGTAGAGGGGATGCCAAACTCAAGCCAACAGGAAGCAATTCAAATTTCTCCTCATTCTCCCAAAGAACAACAAGTGCAAGAGAAAGAAAAACTCAAAAGTACTACAAAGAAATCATGTGAAACATTCATAGTGGAAGAGCCTGATGATTGGAGACAACCCTTTATCGATTATTTCAAGGAAAGCAAATTACCGAGCAATAAATCACTAGTCAACCAAATTCCGAAAAGGATCCTACGATATGCCTATGTTAATAATACATTGTATCGTAGATCTTTTGAACAAATGTGGCTCTAATGCTTAGGGATGGATGAAGCTAAGAAAGTTATGTCTCAAATTCATGAAGGACTTTGTGGGGCACATCAACCAGGTCCTAAAATGATAGTAAAAATCAAGAGAATGAGATATTATTAGCTATTGATGGTGAAAGATTGTATTGATCATGCCAAAAGGTGCTATGAATGCCAAGTTCACGGGAATCTCAATCATCAACCTCTGAATCCACTACATCGGCCGCATCTTGGCCGTTTGAGTGTTGGGGAACAGATATAATCGGACCTATTGATCCACCATCGTCAGCAGGTCATCACTTTATCTTAGCAAAAACTGACTATTTTTCCAAGTGGGCTGAAGTAGCTCCATTTAAAGAAGTTACTGCTGATCGAGTCTTTGACTTTTTCACTCATAATGTTGTCTATATATTTGGTATACCACGATGAGTCATCTCAGACAACAGCCCAGCATTCAAGAGTGCAAAGATCTATAAATTCGCTGATCGATACAAAATCGATTGACGATATTCATCAATTTATAATCAAAGAGCCAATGATTTGGCATAGTATTTTAATAAAACACTGATCAAACTACTCAAAAAGATCCTCACGAGGAATAAAAGAGAATGTCATATCAAAATGCTCAAGGCATTATGGGCATATAGAACTACTTACAAGATGCCAACTAAGGTCACTCCTTATGCTTTAACTTTTGGAGTCACAACAGTTTTGCTAATAGAAGTCGAATTACCATCACTTCGAGTAGCCATCCAGTATAATATCACTCAAGAAGAGAACGTCTATTTACGGATGGAAGAGCTTGACACGCTTGACGAAATCAAACTTCAAGCCCAACAAAGCTTAGAAATCTACCGAGCAAGAATGTCTAAAGCCTTTAATGGAACAGTGTGTCCTTGAACTTTTCAAAGAGGAGAGCTGGTCTTAGTGTTGAGAAGATCGATATCCCCTCACAAAAGAATCAATTGTAAATTTGAAGCTAATTAAGAAGGCCCTTACATCATAGAGAATGAATACGAAGGAGGAGCCTACCGGCTTATCGATTCGAGTGATCGATGGCCTATGCCACCCATTAATGGTCATTATCTCAAGAAGTATCATATATGAGTGCATATTATCCCATAATTAGATAAGCATTATATTCATGACACCTCATATTATATATATATATATATATATATATATATATATATATATATATATATATATATATATATATATATATATGAAATAGTACTAAAACATTCTCTTGCATTACGAGAATGCATTTTCGAGTTGCGATGAAATTCTCACTGTAAGACGTGGGGAAGTTTTATATTTTTATTTAAGTTGATATCGTGCTTTCTATCAATATCCCAAGATGAAAGTATATATATATATATATTCTAAGCTCAAAAATCCCGCTTTCGACTTATGTCTAATTTGGGTTGACATCACGTCTTGTGCTGAGATCCCTAAATAACAATTAAAATTATATTTGTTTAAGTGGTAGGTGACTATGTGAATAATAGACAAGATTACGTCCACTCAGGATATGTAGAGGACAACTTCAAAAGCTAGAGGTTCGCCTCCCGAACTCATCAGAATCTCAAATATTAAGAGGAAAAGCTTCCAAGTTTTGTCGAACTCACTAAACCCCAAATGTGGCCGAATCACCAACAAATCATAAAAGAAAGGCCGCAAGGAAAGGGCCCCTCTCTTGTTTGTCTAATGACTACGATTGTTTATCCTCCAAGGCCGATCTAACACAACAAATTTAAGCGATCTAGATATGAGGAACCTTTCTAATTGATCGACGAATCAAGAGAGGATATGAGGAGAATTCTGAGCAACCACAATGCACAGACCTATAAAACTCCTTCAATAAGTTTGACAAAGCATCAAGCACAGGGCCAAAGAAGCCATCTTGAAGTTCGTAAAAAGCTTTGTTGACCTCATTTTTGGAATGAGCTCTCAACCCCTCCATCTTAGACATAGGGCTTTTCTTAGAATTTAAAGAGTTTCTTAGTCTTAAGATAAATTTAGTGATTAGGTAGACACTCAACCTAACCCTAGAGAATTAGAAGAGTTAGCCATAATAATAGGCTATGCCTTAGGGGTGTTAGGAAAATTTTCCTACCCAATAGCTTGAACCAAATTCCTCATTTCCTCCTTTGAAGTCAATCTCAAATCAATTTCAACTTGATTGATTTTCTCCAAACTCAGATCAACTCCAACTCTAACTCAAACCTTGAACCAATTCAATGAATTTTCTCAAATCCTGAATCAATTCCAAATAATTGAAGCTTATGATTGAATCCCATGATTGAATTCCAAATTCCAAAATATTTCGTAAGTCCTTTGATTCTATCTTATGGACTGTAGACTAAATCAAATCTAAATCAATTCAAATTCAAAGAATTTTCTCACAACCCATTTATACTCTCATTTATATTCACATATATAAATAAAATATAAATTCAAAACTCAAACTCAAATTCAATCAAAATTCAACCTAAGCCTTTCAAGTCAAAATCTAGAACTTAACTAAATCAAATTCAAATCAAGTCAAACCTTGATTTTTCTTCATGATTCAATCAAACCTTCAATCATGAATCCAAATATGAACATAAACTTTAAACATCAAACCAAAAATCAATTCAAAACTCAAACTCGAATTCAATCAAAATTCAACCTAAGCCTTTCAAGTCAAATTCTTGAACTTAGCCAGATCAATTTCAAATCAAGCCAAACCCTTGATTTTTCTTCATGATTCAATCAATCCTTCAATCATGAATCCAAATATAAACATAAATTACAATCATCAAACCAAAACTAAATTCAAAAATCAAACCCAAGTCAAACTCATGTTCACCCCCTTGAACTTAAAATTGTCAAATGAATCAAAACCCATTTGACTTCAAACCTCTTACAAATGGATTTATATTTCAGTCATAATTTCATATGTGAGTTCAATCAAACTCAAATCAAGCTTTGACAAAGACATTTGACCCACTTAGGCTCACTTGACAAAGTAACCTAAAGTACCACTTATGAGCCAAATTCTAATCCTACCCAAATTGGAGTGAACTAAGCCTAACTAAGCCTCACATTGTGAGCAACAATCATCATAAGATGATTAACCACTCAAATTAGGTCAAACCAAGTCAAACTTAAGGGTTGATCAAGTCAATAATTAGCCAAAATGAAACCTAAACTAGCCAAAAATCCACCATAGGCCAAATTTATTGAAACCATTGATCAAAACTCATTCATGATTAATATTTGAACTTGACCAAGTCATCATTTGAGCCTAACTTAGCCCAATTGGCCACTTGACCCAAGTTGACCCAACTTAACCTAAAAAGTTAAAATGTGTCAAAACTTGATCTAAGCCAAATTGATCAAAACTAATGGTTCAAGTGCATTCTAAATCACTTGTTGAACTTGACCAAAGCCCCAATTGGCCAACTAGACCCAACCTAGTCCAATTGACCTTGAACCCATCTTGACCTAAAAGGTCAAATTGAGCCAAATCCAAATATAAACCAAATTGATTGGAAATAAAGATGAAAATCTATTTCGTATGAGCAATGAAGCCTAAACTAACCCATGACCAAACCCAAATAGGCCAAATGGGTCAAATTGGTTAACTTGACCCATGTGACCTAAATGAAATCAAATGAACCAAATCCAAATATAAATCAAATTGAACCAAACCAATGATTCCAACACATTTCAAATGATCATATGAACTTGACCCAAACCTTGGTTTGACCCAATTTGACCAATTGGTCAACTTGACCCAAGTTGACCCATTTTGACCTAAATGGGTCAACATGAGCCAAATCATATCAAACCAACTCCAAATTCAATGAAACTTGGCCTAACCAATTTTTCAATAATACCAAACATTCTCAAACTGAAATCCAAGTCAAATTACCATTTTACCCCTAGGCCATAGGGTATCCTAAAATCAAAACCATTTGGAATTTGGTCAATTCCTTTTTATGGATAATTGACATCCTCTTAGTGGACTAAATGGTCACTAATGGACATGCTGCACATGACCTAATGGGTTTGGGTCAGCCCAACCCAACCTAAGGCTAAAACTGACCACCCCCATGGACATCAGCACATGAGAATCCTTTCTCCACCTTGTTTTGCACATGGCAAAGTTCCCCATTACCGTCTCTAGCCAAAATCGAATGACATGCCACTCTAAATGACCAAAACAACCCATTGAATAGGGTGTATTGGATTAAAATAGCAAAGCTCTTCATGGCCATCCGATTCAGCTTGGGGGAGATATACTCCTCCTAATTCCACTTGAATTTACTTGATTGAGTTAAGGGAACTCAGAGTAAGCATTTCCAAGTCTCCCTAAGCTTCCTAGAGCTAATTGGAATTCTCCATTTTCGATTTTGCTTAAACTGAAAATAGGGGAGCACCTCCATTTTTTTAACTTAGCCAATACATAAAATCAATCCAATTCCTCCTTTAAGCACCCTCAAAGGGCTTAGTTGAACTCATCCCAAGCTTCTTCTAAGCTCCAAAGGCAAGGGAGGTGGGACTTTGATCAAGGTCGAGCCTAATTGAAGGAGAGCTTGATCCATAGGAAGATCCACTCAACCAAATCACCTCAAATCTTCAACAGGGCTTCGTCTCCACTAGACGAAGCTACCTCATGAAGCAGGATAGCCTCCGAGGTATGGATCAAAATTGAGCTTAAACTAGAGAGTGTGTGGTCCTTTATGAAAGGAATTTCACTTCATATAAAACTAACTGTTAGATGTCTTCTCCCTTGCATGATGATGGTGTGGGTTGAGTTTAAGCTCAATCTGAGCTCAATTGAGCTCAGATCATACCATGGAAGGTGGACGGTTCCTCTTCCTCATAGAGAAGCTCAGGGATGGATCATGGGTCATCCATCCGCTTGTTTTGGATGGATGTCCATGATCAAGATGCGTAGGAATATCTGATTAATCCTTTAATATCGTGGCTTTATCTCAACTGTCCGATCTTTGATTGGATGGATAGGGAGAAAGCATGTAGCGCCACTACTGACGTGGTGCTATGATGTGACAACTTAAGTGGCCTCTCCTGTCATGCCACGTGGAAAGAGCGCACCACGTTAGTGTCCACGTGACGCCGACGGGATTAGCTATTTAATTAGGGATTTTATTAATTATCCTCAATGGCTGAATCTTCATAATTGCATAACTAATTCTACAAAAATCATAAAATATAAAGTAAAATGCTTTGTAAAGATAATTCAGAGGAGAATATTCTAAAATTATTTCCAATGAATTTTGAATATTGTATTTGCCTCAATTAAGATTTAAATGAAAACTTAATAACCCTAATTACTCCCTAATTATCCCACTGATTAATTCCAAACTTCTCATGTGCATTTAGGGGGATAACTTCTACCTCTCCTAATTTTCTTGGGATTTATTAATCGGTTAATTAGGGAGATCAATTAATGAATCCTTAATCACTCTCTTTATGTAATTAAAGGTAATTAAGCATATGAATAGTGGTTTAATCCCTTTATTAAGTTAATTAAGCCTTGCCTAAGTAGAGAAGAGGTTTATGGAATGGATTTGAAACATTTTTCTTAAGCCATTCCCTAAACCCCTTTCCTTCCTTAATCCAAACTTAATTAAGGGTTAATCCCCAAATCACTTGCTTAATTAGCTTGATTTTAAAATCAAAACATTCTAAAACTTAATCAATCCTTCTTGGGTAGGTGCTTAGGTGTTCAACAACCTAAGTAGCTTAAGAAAATCAAAATCCAACCCACATGTGTGGGAAGGGTTACTTAAATTAAACCCTTTAGCAATTAATCACTAATTGTGAGCCATTAGGCCTTTCTTTCTTAGGTGCATTTTGATTTAAATTTCTTGTGTGGTTTTATGTCATACATTGGCTCATAATTATGTGATAAAATATGTTAAAGTGGTGTAGGTAAGGGGTAATTAATACACTTAATTCACACCTTAATCTAACCAAAGCATAAAATTGATCTAATTACTTAAAAATTGAACTTAAATAACTCACACATGGGGGAATGCGTTAGGACCAGCAAACTCATCTTACATTTTTCAAATTGAAATCAAACTTAAACAAAATCCAAATTCTCCTTAAACCAAATTTGATTTACTTTAAATAATTCTATTTCATAGGATTGTCTTTAGGAATTAATTAGGATGAATGAATTTACATGTTTTCATCATTTTATTTCTTTCCTAGCATGTTAAATGTGTATGCCATATGAAAATCATGCATTCATACTTTTTTGAAAATCAAATTAAAAATGAAATGTTTCCTTTTATATCAAATTACATGTTTTGGTTAAAAGTAATAATATGAATGGCTATTATCACTATTAAATCCAAAATTATTTTCAATATTTATAAATCCAATATCAAAACTAAAAGGTGTACTACTTATAATTATTTATAAGCTTGCATGTGAGTATAAATATAAAGATGTGTATAGTGTGACTTTCCTTCTCTTTTCTTTTAGCGTAGTTTTGAATAGGATTTAGTATAGTGTATAGTTCATTTGAAAAGAACACAACACGTGCTTAAATCTATTCCTATTCATTCCCATGTTATTACTTAAGAAGGACATCCACACTTACACATATGAATTGCATAAGCAAATCAAACAAACAAACACAAACTTTTGCATCTTTATTTTTCCATTCATTTTCTTTTGTACATGCATATGTATTTAAGGAAAGTGGTATATTAGTCTGGACAACCCCAGGGTTGCGAGGCTTTAAGTAACCAAGTACTTTACTGGTGCTAACAATGGTGCCATACTCACTTATTCCTTTCATACATATAAATGTGCATGTGAGAAATGGATAAAAGAATTACCCTTTTATACTTAATAAAATCATGCATATATGAAACATTCTAAATTTCCTTAAGCAACATCACTTAGCATACATCATGAAAGTGTGCTAAACATTTCTATTTGTATGTATAGATATACTTAGGAGTCATTCATATGCATGTTACACATATTGAGAAAGAAATAAAGTGATGTGTATTTTATGATTGTATTTCACTTTACTTAATATTAAATTACCTTTCTTTTGAATAGGTTCATTTAGAGAAAACTAAACTTAGGATTAATTAAAACACATAATAAAATATTCACTAAATAAAATTAAATATGAATCTTAGAAATTACTTAAGGGGAGGAAAGAGTCTCTTCTCTTTTTCTCTCTTTACAACTTAGTAATTAATTGTAGGATTCACTTAAATCAAATCAAAATATAAAATAAAATCAACCAAAGAAACTAAACCACTTACATGAAATAAAACCTCTAAGTTGTATATTTTCATACTTAGAAAACTTCAACCTTAAAGCCTAGCTAAGCATACCACACAAACCTTAAAATAGCACACACATTAGGCTAAGTCACCACTTCTAGCTTTAGGTTAGGGCAATGCATGGTCTGATGTCTGCTTTTATTTTGTGATGTATTATTTCTAGTTGGATTTTAGGATGTATGTGTGTAGACTGAATGGTAAGATGATTTAGTCTAATCATTGTCTTCTGTAGGGGATTATGCTTAAGGGGGCGTTGTAATAAAATTATAACTATTTTCTGCTGTGCAGGTGCTTATACCCCTAAGCATAATCTAAAATAGGCCATGTAGACTTGGTTACCCATATGTGGGGTGCTAAGTCCAGTATATGCATATAATTTCTTGGGATTTGTATGGTTTTGTTTAGCTAATGTATGTTTTGCAAGTTTTGGTTAGATTTAATTTCCCCATTTTCATGTAATTTTGCAATTAGGATTTTGGAATGATTATTATGGGAGATTAGGATGAACATTAGTCATAAGATCATGTCTTATGTACCATGTGAAGCCTTTGGAGCAACCACATTCCTAACAACCAAAAGAAGAAAGAAGAAAGAGGAAAGAAGAAAGAAGAAAGAAGAAAGAAGAAAGAAGAAAGAAAAAATTTACGTGGTGTCCCAACTAAAGGTGTATATTTCTATTTTCATTCATCCTCTCTTCCAAAAAGAATAGTTGAAGGCGAAAATATATTTTTGCCACATATTTTTCTATCTTTATTCTTTCTTCTTTCTTCTTTCTTCTTTTGGTTGGTTGGAATGAGGTTGCTCCAAAGCTGGTACATAAGACATGACATGATCCTAATCCCCATAACAATCATTCCAAAATCTTAATTGCAAAATTACATGAAAAGTAAATCTAATAAAACTTGCAAAATATATATTAGCTAAACAAAACAATCAACTCATATTGGACTTAGCACCCCCTATTTATTATTTTATTTAGGGGTAAGTACACACAACAAATTATATGTTTATTACTGATCCCTAAGCATGTCAGAAGACAATGATTAGACTTCTTACCACCATGCTATCTTTAATATCCGGACTAGAAATAATACATGATAAATAAGCCACGACTATACACCCAGAAAAGCTAGAAGTATTAAAATTATTATAAGTTTGGTAAATATTTCAAGTAGTATATTAAACTTAGAAGTTTTTTTTCATATAATATTTGGTTGATTTTATATTTTGATTTGATTTAAGTGAATCCCACATTTAATTACAATTTGTAGAGGAAAAGAGGAGGACTTCTTCTCCCTACCTTAAGTATTTCTAAGGTAGATTCATATTTGATTTTTATTTAGTGAATATTTTATTATGTACAATTTGTATTTTTCTAAATGAACCTATTCAGAAAGACATTTTAAGATTTGAACAATCAAAACACATCACCTTCTTTCAACATTGTGTATATGAATGACTCTTTGGCATATCTATACGTGCAAATAAATGTTTCATCATGATTTATTGTGATTCTTCTATTTTCATGCACATTTATATGTGAAAAGGATAAGTGAGTACCTTATGTAAAGTTATGGTATAAGACCTACTTGTACTTAGCCTAAAACCCTGATCCACTAATATACCACTTTCCTTAAATACACATGTACACAAGAAATGATAGAGAAAGTTTGTTTGTTACATTTGTTTTGCAATTTATGTGGATGTCCTTCTTAAGTAATAACATGATGAAATTGATTTAAGCAAGTTATTTTCAAATGAACTATACTAAATCATATTCAAACTAGAGAAGAAGAAGGAAAAATCTATGGATATCTTATATTTTCTTATAATAATTATATGTAGTACACCTTTTTGATATTGGATATAGATATTGAAAATAATTTTATTTAATAGTGATAATAACCATTCATATTATTACAGCCAAAACATGCACTTTGACAAAGATTTGATTTTATGTTGATTTTCAAAAAGTATGAAACATGATTTTCATGGCATACAAATTTAGCATGCTATGAAAAAATAAAGTGATGAAAGCATTTTACCCTAATTAATTCTAAGACAATCTATGAAATAGAAATTTAAAGTAAATCAAAATTTAGAATTTGATTTTGTTTGATTTGATGAGAAATGTGAGAATTCTTGTCATTTATTTGAGTTATAATGATTGATCATATTAATTAGTGTGTTAACCCTTACCACTTTAACATATTTAATCATGTGGTATGTGAAACAATGTATGAAAGTGTCTTCAATTGGCTCACAATTATGATTTAAGTTGAAGGGTTTAAGTTTCATAACATAATTTCCTTAAACTTGGTTGTTTAACTACCCAGAGGAAGATTTTAATTTTAAAATGTTTAATTAAGCAAGTGATTATTAACCCTTAATTGTTTATATTAAGAAGGAAGGGTTTAGGGTGGCTTGGGAAAATTCCTCCATTCCATAAACCTCTTCTCTACTTAAGCAAGGCTTAATTCTTAATAAAGGGATTAAACCACTATTCATATGCATAAAGAGAGTATTCTTGATCTCATAACCATCAATAATCCCAAGAAAATTAGGGGAGGCAGAAGCCATCCCCCTAAATGCACATGAGAAGTTTGGATTTAATCAATGGGATAATTAAGGAGTAATTAGGATTATTAAGTTTTTATTAAAACCCTAATTGAGGAAAATACAATATTAAAAATTCATTGGAAATAATTTTAGAATATTCTCCTCAATTATCTTTACTTGCATTTTACTGTATTTTATGAGATTATGTAAAATTTGAATAGCTAATCCGTCTATACGTGAGGTTGGAGATTGCGCTTTCCACGTGGCGTGATGGGAGAGGCCACTTAGGTTGTCAAATTATAGCGCATCAGAATTACGCTTCTCCCCATCAATCATCAAAGATCGCGAAAAAAAGTATTAAGGGATTAATTAGATATTCCTACGCTTCTTGATCATGGTCGTTCATCCAAATTATGTGGATAGACGGCCCATGATCCATCCCTGAGCTTCTCTACCGGAAAGGGGAACAATCCATCTTCCATGGCATGATCTGAGCTCAATTGAGCTTGGATTGAGGTCAAACTCAACCCACACCATCATCATGTAAGGGAGAAGATATCCAACGACTAGTTTTACATGAAGTGAAAATTCCTTTCACAAAGGACAACACACTCTCTAGTTTAAGCTCAATTTTGATCCATACCTCATCGGAGGCTATCACTGGCGCTCGAATCCAGTGAGGTAGCTTCGTCTAGTGGAGACAAAGCATTGTTGAAGATTTGAGGTGATTTGGTTGAGTGGATCTTCCTATGGATCAAGCTCTCCTTCAATTGGGCTCGGCCTTGATCAAAGTCCCACCTCCCTTGTCTTTGGAGCTTGGAAGAAGCTTGGGATGAGTTCGACTAGGTCATCTGAGGGTGCTCGAAGGAGGAATTGGATTGATTTTATGTATTGGCTAAGTTGGAAAATTGGAGGAGTTCCCCTATTTTCAGTCTAAGCAAAATCAAAAATGGAGAATTTCAATTCACTCTAGGAAGCTTGGGGAGACTTGCAAATGCTTGCTCTAAGTTCCCTTAGCTTAATCGAGTATGACTCTCTTGAATTCAATTGTAATTAGGGGGAGTATATTTCTCCCTAGGTGAATCGGACGGCCGTGAAGAGCTTTGCCATTTTCATCCAATACACCCTATACAATGGGTTCTTTTGGCCATTTAGAGTGGCATGGCATTTAGTTTTGGCCAGAGAAGGTAGTGGGAAGTTTGTCATGTGAAAAATAAGGTGGAGAAAGGATTCCCATGTGCTCATGTCCTTGGGGGTGGTTAGTTTTTGCCTTAGGTTGGGTTGGGCTGACCCAAACCCATTGGGTCATGTGCACCATGTCCATTAATGCCCATTTGGTCCACTAAGAGGATGTCAAGTGTCTATGAAAAGGAATTGACCACATTCCAAGTGGTTTTGATTTTAGATTACCCTATTGCCTAAGGGTAAAATGGTCATTTGGCTTGGATTTTAGTTTGAGAATGTTTGGTATGATTGAAAAATGGGTTAGGCCAAATTTTGTTGAATTTGGAGTTGGTTTGATATGATTTCGCTCATGTTGACCCATTTAGGTCAAAATGGGTCAACTTGGGTCAAGTTGACCAATTGGTCAAATTGGGTCAAACCAAGGGTTGAGTCAAGTTCATATGACCATTTGAAATGTGTTGGCATCATTAGTTTGATTCAATTTAATTTATATTTGGATTTGTTTCATTTGATTTCATTAGGTCAAATGGGTCAAGTTGACCAATTTGACCCATTTGACCTATTTTGATTTGGTCAGGACTTGGTTTAGGCTTCATTGGTCATATGAAATGGATTGATATCTTTGTTTCCAATCAATTTGGTTTATTTTTGGATTTGGCTCAATTTGACCTTTTAGGTCAAGTTGGTTCAAGGTCAATTGGGCTAGGTTGGGTCTAGTTGGCCAATTGGTGCTTTGGTCAAGTTCAACAAGTGATTTGGAATGCACTTGAACCATTAGTTTCAATCAATTTGGCTTAGATTAGGTTTTGACATATTTTGACTTTTAGGTTAAGTTGGTTCAACTTGGGTCAAGTGGCCAATTGGGCTAGGTTAGGCTCAAATGATGACTTGGTTAAGTTCAAGCATTGATCATGAATGAGTTTTGATCAATGGTTTCAATTAATTTGACCTATGGTGGATTTTGGCTAGTTTAGGTTTCATTTTGACTAAGTGTTGACTTAGTCAACCCTTAAGTTTGACTTGGTTTGACCTAATTTGAGTGATTGATCATATTGTTGCTCACGATGTGAGGCTTAGTTGGGTTTAGTTCAATCCAATTTGGGTAGGATTAGAATTTGGCTCATAAGGGATACTTTAGGTCACTTTGGGTCAAATGAGCCTAAGTGGGTCAAATGACTTGGTCAAAGCTTGATTTGAGTTTTATTGAACTCACATATGGACTTATGATTGAAATATAAATCCATTTGCAAGTTGTTTGAAGTCAAATGGATTTTGATTCATTTGACAATTTCAAGTTCAAGAGGGTGAACATGAGTTTGGCTCGGGTTTAATTTTTGAATTTAGTTTTGGTTTGATGATTGGAATTTATTTTTATATTTGGATTCATGATTGAAGGATTGATTGAATCATGAAAAAAAATCAAGGGTTTGGCTTGATTTGAAATTGATTTGGCTAAGTTCAAGAATTTGACTTAAAAGCTTAGGTTGAATTTTGATTTAATTTTAGTTTGAGTTTTGAATTGATTTTTGGTTTGATTTTTAAAATTGATGTTTATATTTGGATTCATGATTGAAGGTTTGATTAAATCATGAAGAAAAAAAATCAAGAGTTTGACTTGATTTGAATTTGATTTGGCTAAGTTCAAGATTTTGACTTGAAAGGCTTGGGTTGAATTTTGATTGAGTTTGAGTTTGAGTTTTGAATTTATTTTTGGATATTTGAATTTATATTTCATTTATAAATGTGAATATAAATGAGAGTATAAATGAGTTGTGAGAAAATTCCTTTAATTTGAATTAATTTAAATATGATTTAGTCTAAGTCCATAAGATAGAATCAAAGGACATAGGAAATATTTTAGAGTTTGGAATTCAATCATGGGCTTCAATCATAAGTTTCAATTATTTGGAATTGATTCATGGTTTGAGAAAATTCATTGAATTGGTTCAAGGTTTGAGTTAGAGTTGGAGTTGATTTGAGTTAGGAGAAAATCAATCAAGTTAAATTGATTTGATTTTGACTTGAAGGGAGGAAGTGAGGAATTTGGTTTAAGCTATAGGGTAGGCAAATTTTCCTAACACCCCTAAGGCATAACCTATTCCTATGGCTGACTCTTCTAAGTCTCTAGGATTAGGTTGAGTGTCCACTTAATCTCTAGATGTATTTTTAGACTAAGAAACTCTTATAGTCTAAGAGAAGTCCTATGTCTAAGATAGAGGGGTTAAGAGCTCATTCCAAAAATATGGTCAATAAAGGCATCAAATTGGTGTGATAAGGAACCGCATGTATTAGTGTTGGCCAATCAACAACATCCTGGCAAGATCTACCCCTAAACCTGTGAGAAAGAAGCGATCTTAGTGCAATGTGACTCTCATGTCAAGGACATAAGAGAGGGAAGGAGAATCCACTAGATAGTATGTGAACCTTTCACTAGTGAAATAGGTTCAAATCATCCACAAGGGGATGAGAGGTTTGATTTGAGTCTCACTGAGGGAGAGATTGATTTGATTTGTTTAATTTGTTTTGATTTGATTGAATCCACTAAGAGAGATTGATTGGATTTGTTTCAGATTTTTAGAATTTGGATTTTGAGATGGGCCCTATTGGTTTGTGATGGATCGCACTGAGTAGGAGCCATGGAGGCTTAAACTTAACTCAGATTTACCAATCCAAAGGAATAGTCTACTAGACACATAGTAGGACTAACCAACCAAAGGGATTCCTTTCGGTGTGCAATGGTCAAGTTAGGAAGAAAGCTAGGGGACTCACATCTTCCATAACAAGGGACCACTAGGGTGATCGGTTGGAAAGGCAACAGATCGAACCCAACCTAGGGCTGACTATTTTGTGAATGTCACTGGAGGACTTAAATCAACTCAAAGATAGTCAAAGATTAATTTCATTCTTTAATTTGTTTTGATTATGATGGATCCCATCAGTTTGCGATGGACTGCATTGAGTAGGGGCCATGGTGGCCTTGAACTATCTCAGATTTACCAATCCAAAGGGAGTAGTCAACCAACCATAAGGTCAGACTATCCAACCAAAGGGATGCCTTTCGGTGTGCAATGGTTAAGTTAGGAAGAAAGAGCGGGGACTCACATCTTCCAAAATAAGCAACCACTGGGGTGATCGGTTGGCAATGTAACAAATCGAACCCGACCTAGGGCTGACCACTGAGTGAATGCCTCTCGGGGACTTAGATCAGCTCAAAGATAGTCAAGATTGATTTCATTTAAATTTTTTTTAGTGGATTCCGTTGGTTTGCAATGGATCATATTGAGAATGAGCTTATATAAGCTTAGACATATCTCAGATTTACTGAACCAAATGGAATAGCTTATCGGTCGATGGGAGAACTATCCGACCAAAGGAGTGCCTTTCGGTTTGCAATGATCAATTCAAGGGAAGAAAGCTCAGGGACTCACATCTTTCACTACAAAAGACTGCTAGGGTGATCGGTTACTTTGGGTAACAAATCGATCCCGACCTAGGGCTACCCATTTCTTTGCGACAGTCATGCTAGAAAGAATGCATCATAGCCTTACATCTTCCAAAGCGGAATGACTGTCGGGGTAACCTATTTGTGGCAAAATAGATTGAACCTGACCTAAAGGCTATGAGAGTCCGGGGGACTTCTCTCAACTTAGGTGTCGCAATTCCTATAGGGAGTTTCGACGCCTAAAGATAGGATGCTTGCTTGGAAAAAGGGGCCCTTTGGGGGCTTGAATTCCTAATCCACAAGAGAATATTTTTATTTGTTTGTTTAGTTTATTTATCATGAACCCTGTTGGTATGTGAGGGATCAAACTGAGAAGGAGTTTATATTAGCTTAGTCCAATCTCAGATTTACTGAACCAAGGGAGAATTTACGCATGACTATCCAATCCAAGAGTACCCTGGGTAGTGTCTAAATAGGGTTGCAAAAGATGTGATCCAAATAGAGTGCCCACAAGGAGAGGGGCCGCTAAAGGCTTGATCCAAAACCCTGAAGAAGATGACATGGCTTGTCATATATCAAATAGGTATTCGGTGGCCAATCTCAAGGAGAAAGCGCAGGGACTCACATTTTCCAAGAGTGGTGTATCCACCAAGCGACTTGCTGTCAGCATAGCGAATATGAACCAACCTAAGGTGCCCATCACTTTGCAACAACCAGCCTAGGAAGAAAGCTCGGGGACTCACATCCTCCTATAGCAAAATTGATTGCTGGGATAGTTTGTCTTCGGCTCGATAGGTGCCATCCAACCTAGGGTGACTAGTCTGTGAATGCCACTGGGAGACTTACATCGACTCAAATGTAGTCAAGAGAAAAGGAGCTTTTGGGGGACTTACCCTAAACCTCAAATATACTCGACCCAGTCAGATCATGATGATTAGTTCAAGAAGAAAGCATGGGGGCTCACATCTTCTTAAACAAAATTAACTTGAGGTAGCTTACTAGCTAGGCAGTGAAGTCTACCAAACTAACAAGATGCTCGTTAGTTTACAATGGTCAAGTTAGGAAGAAAGTGCAGGGACTCACATATTCCAAACAAGTGACCACTGGGGTGACATATTAGCCAGGTAGCATATAAACCCGAACTAGAACAGCTAATGAGTGAGTGCCACAGGGGGCTAGCTCCCACATCAAAGTAGCCCGAGACAAAAGATATGTGTTTATTTTTGTGCTTTTGTTAAAGGGAATAGGACACCGCTTGGGTTCTCTCACAGCTACCCTAAACACGTTGGAGAATTTAATGAAATGGTGCCACAGATGGCAACCGGGATTCCCACTAAGAAATGATGCCGCTTGGGTTTTCTCACACCTAACTTAGTTGTGCTAATTGGAATAGGATGCCTCTTGGGTTCTCTTACACCTATTCTAATAGTGTCGAGATATTATGTTTGTGCCGTGAAAGAGGGATAGGATGCCATTGTGGGACTCTTATACCTACTCTAGACACACCATGGTGGATTTGCAAGACAAGAAAATAATGCTTCGAAAGAAGTGAAGATTTTGATGAAATGGAATCCAATTTTTGTTCTTTTTTTGATAATTATTTTTAAACATGTTTTATGGGTAATATTTCTTCAAATAGAGCCCATTAATTGGAAGCATCAGATGTTCCACTTTATAATCAATAAGTTGATAAGATCCTCTTTTGTTGGCCTTCTCTATGACATAGGGGCCTTCCCAAGTGGGTTCAAGCTTGCCTCTCATCTTTCGATGGGCAACAATTGGTCTCCTTAGGACTAACACAAGTTCTCCTACTTACAAGGACCTAGGGTGGACCAGCTTGTTGTGAGCTTGAATCATTTTAGCCTTGTACAACTCAAGATTCTGGCATGCTCGTAGGTGACTCTGTTCTAAACCTTTGAGCTCTTTTAACCGTAACTTTTCATTTTGCTCTATGGTGATCTTACTACCCAATGCTATCCTTAGTGATGGGAGTTGAACTTCTAAAGGTAAAACGGCTTCGGACCCATACATTAAGGAAAATAGGGTAGATTGAGTTGTAGTTCTGTATGTGGTGCAGTAGGCCCACATGGCTTCAACCAACTGCTCATTCCACTACCGTTTGTTATCATCAAGAGTCTTCTTTAGTATTTAGATGAGAGTTTTGTTAAATGCTTCTGCTAAGCCAATTGCTGTAGGATAGAAGATGGTGGAGTATCTCCAATCTATACTATGCCTTCTGGTAAAGCTATTGATCTTGGTGCTTTTGAATGCAGTGCCATTATCAGATATAATTCATCGAGGCACCCCGAACCTATATACGATATGGTTCCAAAAAAACTAAAGCACATGCTGAGTTGTGACCTCTACGAGTGGAATTGCCTCCGCCCATTTGGAAAAGTAGTCGGTGGCAACTAAGATGAACCGATGACCCTTGGAAGAAAGAGGATCGATAGGACCCACAATGTGGGTACCCCAACACATGAATGGGCATGAAGCTAATGTAGGGTGTAAAATATTAGGTGGTTGATGTAGCACCACACCGTGTACCTGACACTGATCATCTCCTAGCCACATCCATGCAGTTTGTAATCATTGAAGGTCAGCAGTATCCTAGTCTCTTGATCTTCATCTTCATCTTTGGACTGGATTGATGTGCTCCGGATAGACCTGAATGTACCTCGGTTACAATGCCACGGGCTTTATATTTATATAAACAATGTAACTATATTTGATCAAAAGATCGTCGATATAGGGTGCCATCAACGAGAGCATTGGAGAGAGCTCTCTGTTTCACTTGATGGGCTTGTGACTTTTCTTGAGGCAGTTTTCCAGTGTTCAAATAGTCTATGAACGGTTGTCTCCAATCTAGCTCCTTATCCTTATAGGCAATGATAACCTCCCCTTCAAGAGAAAGTCTCTCGATGAGTTCAACATCAATAAGGGATAGGACTTGTCTATTTTGGACCCTTATTGGAATAAACTCATCTTCCGGACATGCCAATTGTTTGGCAAGTTTGGCCAAAGCATCTACTTGCATTTTTCGGGGGAGATGGTGATTTGAGATTTGGGCCAATAGCTTCATGGTATACTCATGGTAATGATGAAGCTTGGGTTTGAGAATCTTGTAGGACTCGAATATGATTGATGACCAAGAATCCCCAAATGTTGATGCTCTTGACACACCTGATAGCTAACTCTGACAATCAAAGGCTCATACTCAGCTTTGTTGTTGGTGCAGGGATTAGAAAGATAGTATGAAAATCTCATCACATCACAGACTGGAGTTAAAAGAACTATTCCTACCCTTGTCTTTCCTAGAAGAGTAGATCGTGGTGCTTCCCCTTTATGAAAAGAAGCCGCACCATCAAAACACATTTCCCATTGGCGATTGTCAACTTTCCTTAAGTTCATGATTTGTTAATCAGGGAGATCATCATTAAGCAGAGAATCAACGAGAAGTGGGTGTGCTACTAAGAAATCCGCTAGTGCTTGTCCTTTTACCGCACGGAGGGGTACAAATGTGATATCAAATTGCAAGAGAATCATGGACCATCATGCCAAATGTCCAGATAGCATTGGTCATGTCATGAGATACTACAGTGGATTTGTTCTGGAAATCAAATTCACCTTATGAGAAAGCATATAGTGTCGTAGATTCTAAGATGCAAAGATCAAAGCTAGGAAATATTTCTCAATAGGTGGATAGTTCACTTGTAGATCGGATGACTGAGGTAGTAGAGCACTCTCCTTCCCTTCGTCATTGGCTTGAATAACAATGAGAGAGTCATCCAATGCAGATAGAGGATGAGTGGCTTGCGGGATAAGAGTACTAGCGCTTCACCAAATATTACTTGATATCTTCAAAGGCATGTTGGCACTTATCATCCCACTTGAACTTGGTGTATTTTTTAACAAGTGCTGAGAATGGCTTGCATCTCCCCGATAGATTGGAAATAAAGCGTCTTAGATATGCCAACCATCATTGGAAAGATCTGAGTTGAGTTAAACTCTTAGGAGGTGCATTTCTAAGATATGTTTGATCTTTTCTGGATCTATTTCTATTCCTCGGTGTCGGACAATAATCCCAAAGAATTTCTCTTAAGCTACTCTGAATGCACACTTTAGGGGATTCATCTTGAGATTATATTATCTTAACCGTTCAAAAACTACTCTCAAGTTAGAAAGATGGTATTCCATTTCTCTGCTCTTGACTACTAGATCATAAACGTAACACTCAACCTCAACCTGATAATAGATGAGTTCATTGAAGATCTGAGTCATGGCCCATTCGTATGTAGCACCAGCATTTTTAAGGCTGAAAGGCATGACCCTATAATAATAGATTTCGATTGGGGTTCAAAAAATAGTGTTTCTTTCATCCTCAGATGGCATCTTAATTTGGTTGTAGCCATATGATCCATCCATAAAGAAGAAAACTGCATGAGATGAGGCGATGTCCACCATTAATTCTAGTATAGGAAGATGAAACTCATCCTTAAGACATGCCTTGTTTAAATCTTTGAAATCAACGCATATGAAAATTTGGCCATTCTTCTTCTTAACTGGGATGAAATTGGCTAACCAGATAGGATATTCTTCTTCCGTGATGAAACCAACATTGATCAAATTTTTGACTTTAGAAATGACCTGTTCAATTTATAATCGCATGCGTCTAGGAACTTGCTTGATAGGGTTATCACTAGAATCTATTACTAATTTGTCGACTACTACATTAGGAGATAATCCTAATATTTCTTCATAACTCTATGCAAAGCAGTCATTAAACTCAGTCTATAGCCTAACTAAGTCATTGATTTCTTCTTCATTCAGCAACAAACATATGTATGTTGGGCGTGGATTTTCTTCTGTCCTGAGGTTGATTTCCTTAAGCTTGTCAATTGTTGAATGGATCTCCTCTTCAAATTATGGCAGTGCATCTTTGATTTGGAGATCATCCGGATCATCAGAGGTTTCTAAACACACAACCTCATAAGAGTTGGTTTGGTGTGAAAAGAACCTATCAGACTCTAGATGGTTGGTAATAACTAAGCAGTAATTTTTATCATCGACTGGACCCGTTGTACCGAATCCTAGTCCTGATCTTTATTATGCACCCCTGCCTGTGTTATTCCATAGCTTTTTGAAGTACTCTGACCAGTGCTTAGACCATGAATAAGGAATCAAACCCTTCATTGCAAGATTAATAATATAAGACGAGTACCAATCAAAAGGTAATTTCTTTAATTCTTTATATGAATCATTCTCAAGTTCTACATCAACTTTAGGATTTGAGGATGATGATCCCAAAAAGAATCTCTTTATCTTGACATCACTGGAAGACTCAGGGGCTTCCTTAACTACTAAACCTTCATCTTTTTGAGATGAAGTAAGGTTAGAGCTAAAGTTCCCAACTGTTGCCTGATAGTTTCACATGCATTTGATTCAAATACTTTGCTTTGTATGGAGGTCTGGTCTTCATCACTGTCCAGCTCAAGCGTCACCTCTAATGAAACCAGCTGAGAGGGGTTTGCTACTATGCTAATCACATTAGACTCATCCTCTGAGCTGGATTCCAAGTCTATGTGAATAGTAGGGGTACTCCTATGAACTAAAACATAACCCCTATTGGATTATGGCCAACTAAGGGGACTTCTACCTCTGGAACTACCTCTGTTTCTACCCATGCCTCTACCTGATGAAGGTCGAGTCATCCTACCCACATGTCCATATGATGGAATGAACTGTGGTTGAAATGTAATATGCGGCTCTATTTCTTATTCAATTTCCTTTTCTTGTTCACTTGGATTTTCATTTTTCTTTTCTTTTTCTTTTGCTTTTTCTTTTTCTTTTTTTTTTCTTTTTCTTCTGAATCTGAATTATGTTCAAGTTCACGAGAAAGGGTATTTTGAGGAAGATAGCAGGTTGTATCCTCATATATCTCAATCTCTCTAACTGAAAATGACTTTTCATCTCCTTTGACACAGTACTCAATCCAATCCTTCCTGAATTTGATGCACTGATGGAGGGAGGATGAAATCATTGTATTTTGATGTATCCAAGGCCTATCGAGCAAAGTGATAAATGAAGTATTTGAATCAGTGATATAAAACTTGGCTTTAGTCTTCCAATTACTTTTCTCCAAAGATAACACTATGGAACCTAAAGCCCTCTCGCCTTGTTCATTGAATCCTCTCAACAACCTCCGATCTCTTCAGAGTGTGGAGATGTTGATCCTCAAATAAACAAGGGTCTTTAGACTCATAATGTTCACTGATGCACCTGGATCGATGACAACTCTGGCAAGTCTAAATCTGCCCATGTCCACTGTAATGTAGAGGGGATGGTTGTGCTCCATAACCTTAGAAGAAGGCCTTCATTTGTGAAAGTTACCCCCTGGGCTTCTCTGGAATAATGTGCCTCCTCTCCAATAGCGGTCAGCTGAGCTAAGCATATCTCACGATCAAGGAGAGCCTTGATTAATGATTCCCTCGTCTCTTTAGATAATATAAGTGCATCGTATATTCTTAGCTTAGATGACAACTTTCTTAGATGAGAGAGGATATTGTAGTCCACCTTGGGCTGATCCTCCATAAGCATATCCAAGGGTGGAGCATTCTGTGGAGGGGCTTCTCGATCCTCTAAACCAATGACTTATTTCTTTTTATCTTGAGGTGCTGCCCTAGGAGGTAGAACCATGCCACTGTGGAGGTTGACTTCGGTGATCTCTTGTGGCAGGGTAATGGAAGATTCTACTGCATGTTAGGCTCACCTATAGGTTCTCCTATGAGACCCTCAGAATCGAATGATTCTAAGTCTATCTCAAGAGGCAAACCCATAGTATTTAGAGTAGGAAAGTCTAACTCTAAATCAGAAAGAGGATGATCAGAATTGTTATAGTTATTATTCAGACTTGAAGAGTTATCATTAGGAATAGATTCAGATAACCCATCATAAGTGACACAGATGTAATTCAAACTAGCTTTATTCTTCAATTTCTTGGAATTTATAGGAGGCACATAGTAAAAATCAAGTAAAATAAGAGGGGTGAGGGATTTGATGCCCTCATCTGCTGATATAAGATGTCTGCTAGAAGAAGAAGAGCTAGGTGAAGTAGAGGTAGTCGCTAATGTGGTAGTTGCAATTTGGAGGTGGACTGGTCGATTGGTTACGCTTACTGGCTATCCGGGTTGGCTGTTGCTTCAACTCCACCTTTCCCAGTTGACTGGCAACAAAGCTTCCTTGATGTTGGAGGTTTGAGCTGCTCGCACACAAGGAAAGTTTCTTGATTTTTGAGATAATTTTCTTAGAGGTTTTTGATAAGGAGATATCCTAACCTTCTTTGGTTTTGAAAGGAACGCAAGTATCCCCAAGGATTACCCTAATGGAACTGGATGGTTATTCGACAAGGTATTCCTTCGGGATAACTGTAGCACTGGTCTTGAAGCTATGTTCAAGCTAGTCCTTAAATGTGAAGCAATCTTCCAAAACATGACCTAGCATACGGTGGTAGGGGCAAAAGTTAGGATCATTGCTTTTGCCCACTTCCTCCAGTCTCCTAGGTTCGGGTAGCTAAAAATCAGGCTTCTTTAAGAGATTCTTAATGATCTTCCTAATTACCTCCCTCTTAAATGAATAAGGCTTGTTAAGTTTATCCAAAAGAGTAGGTGGACCATACACAGCGGTATGTGTACCTGCTACTGATGTGGGAGGAGGTGGTGCAGGCCATGGAGGCTACTATGGTGGTCGGTAGGGCTACCTTGGTGGTGGTAGAGGAGGTGGATGTAATGGTTGTGGAGCACGAGGTCTCTTAAACTACTCTCTAGCTAGCTGTTTCCCCTTATCTACTACTATTACTGCCTCAGGCTTCTTCTTATATACCTTCTATAGCTTTGACTTTATTAGTAGGTCTGGAGAAGGTAACTGTTTGGCTTCTCCTTGCAAGCTAGCCACCTTGTTGATTAATTTCTCAATAGTTTTGAAGGAAAAACCTTTGAGCATGAAGGCGACCGGGTCATAGATATTCTTAAGCAGAATCTTGATAGCATACTGTTCAGACAGCTAAGGTTCATATTTCAAACTCAAATTATTTCATCTGAGAATACAATCAACGAGGGACACACCGTGGTTTTATTAAGCCATAACGAGATCGCCTACGATCACCCTTTATTGAACTCCAATAAACCTCTTGATAAAGAGTTGCTTCAACTCAGCAAAAGTCTTCACTGAACTGTTGGGAATTTCAACATACCAATCAAAGGCTATGTCTACTAAGCTACTGACAAAGAGATAGAAGAGTAAAGCATCATTACCCAGATTACAATAAAGCCACAAATGTGCAATGTCTTCTGGGTTCGCCATCGAAGCTTTTGAAAGAAGGTGGCATGAAACCCTTAGGATATTGGATTGCATCAAATTTCTCTGGGTAGGGTCTACCCTTTGGAACTGATGATCCTCCTCAGACTTGAGCCAACTCTTCTCTCACCTGCTACTCAACCATGCTGTGGATATCTTTTTCTTGTATGGAGGTACTATCCACTACCTTCCTATATATGCTGGTGCTACCTCTCTCTACTGGAGGTAAAGTCTTGGTTGAATCCAAGACATGCACCAACTCTGGTTGACTAGTCTCAGCTATAGTAGGATGAACTATCAGGGCTTGGTTTTGAAGTGCTAAGATAGATGTTAGTAGATCTTCGAGCCTCTTCTCCATCCTATCTATTTTATCATCCTTCTACTTTATCTGCTGAAGGAGGTGTTGGTTCGAGTAGGTTTTGTCTTCCTGCTCGGCCTCAGCACCTTCCATAGTCTGCTACTCATACAGAAGAGAACCCTAGGTGTCTACCATGTGGACTCCTGCTGAATCCTCTAATAGATCATCCTCATTAGGATCAAAGTTGAACTTCTCATCCTCTGCATCAGACAAAGCATATCTTAAGATTTCTTTCTTATCCATTAGATACTGAGCAACTACGTCATCTAGGGATATGTCTAACTGCACGAGCATGAAATATCATGTCTAACCGGTAGTAGGGTCACTGTCGTGCATGGATAAGCACCTAACCTCTGAAGCTGCAGAAGAGCTGATCTTGTGAGGACTACGCTCACTAGAGGAATGGTACTCCTGACTGCTGCTATATCTAGGTGGAGTGACACTCCTAGGAGGATCTATAACCATAAGGGCGATTGAGTTGTCTCCTCCTCGCTCAACTGCTACTATCATTTCTATATCCTACTGCAGTGGTGGTGGTGATGGGACGACTATGATGCTTTGAGGTCGTCATTCCTTCTTCACCATTGCGGGTGAGAAGAGCTTGGGCCTAGTAGAGGTGTAGATGGGACGGATATCTCTCACTATGGTCAATCACCAATGAGGTCCTCTTCTCCCGATGTGGCCTTCATGGCCTTTCTTTGGAATAGAGATGCTAGGTGTGCTGGTGACAAAATGAGGAGAAGAGGTGTGGTGGAGGCACCACGACTCTCGATGGAGCTCGCTCTCATGATGTGTAGTCCCCTTGAGTAAGATATTATCTATATGGTCAACACGGGTAACTGCAGATTTGAAAATCCACAAGTGGAGGCTGACTAGCTATACCTCTCTAGTGACATGAATTGATGCTTCTATCCCTCTCTTGCCTACCCACATTGTGGGGAATGACTGATATCAAATCAAATTGAGCCCCAAACTCAGATCATCCGTAGGCTCCACCTACTCAGCATAAAATTGAATGGAGGCTAGCATATGACCTCCTCCTCTCTGACTGGGTGCAGTGCTTGGTGGAGGTGAAGCAGAAATCCTCCTGACATCCTCTCTATCGGAGAGAGAGTGGATGGGCGGTTCTTGTAACCTAGGGAAACCATCATGGGCAACTCCTCTACAATAGGCTAAGTATTTTCCTCCATCTCCCTAGCAATGTGAGTGTGGTACCACATTATCATGCAGTTCTTGTTTCTTCTTGGGTCCTGGTAGGGTGAGTAGAGTAAGAGCTAGAATCAATCTCAAAAGCAGGAAAGACAATCCCTGGGATCAGGGGAGCTTTCCCCTTGGAGGGTGCTAGTGTGTATGTTCTAGCCCTAACTAGGGAAGCATGGGGAACCACAGGGCGTACTGACATTGGCATAGATACCACTACTATGGGAACCACCACGCCCTTCCTCTTCAGTGAGGGAATATTCGAGTCAAATGGCATATCGATCTGAATGATTGACTTCTACCTGGTCACCGTGCTTCTGCTAACAGTCGTGAGGGGAGTGCCCTCACATGTAATCCTTGTCCCCTCGAAGCCTCGACCAAAGTGGATGAGGTGGGCATAATCAGAGCGGGGAAGGCTGGCTTGATCTAGGGCCAAGTCGAACACATACTTCGACATTGCCATTGAATCAAATTGTACTAAACATAGATTGAAAAATTGTCTAAAGCTGACTGAAACTGCAATGTTGAAAATAAACTTGAAACAGAATTTTTTGCTTTGTTGATTTTGAATTTAAATTTAGAATTTGAACCCATACTTAACACTTTGAAAGTGTTAAGTCAGGCTCAAATGAATTTAGAAGAGATTTTGAGATTTTGATTGGAAAGAGGAATTTTTTAATTTAGAATCCATTTTCAACGAATTTGGGTATGTTGAAAATGGGTTCAAATATTTTTTTGGAGAGATGCTTCCATAGGCTCATATTTGAATTTTGATTTTTGATTTTGAGGACCCTTTATTTAACAAATTTGGGTATGTTAAAATAATGGTCAATTGGTTTTGTTTTGTATTTTTGATTTTTGGAATTTACTCACTTAGCAATTTTGGGTATGCTAAGTGAGATGTTTGAAAATAATTTCTTCTTTTTGTTTCTTTGTTTGCTTTGTTTTGTGAATCATTTGTAATTTTGAAAGATGGAATTCTCATTTAGCAAATTTGGGTATGCTAAATGAAGAATCTAAGTGTGTTTTATTTTTATTGTTTTGAAAATGTTTGAAAATAGGACTCTTAGCAAATTTGAGTATGCTAACAAAATCCTAATATGTTTCTTTTATTTTTAGAGATTTTGATTTTGAAAAATAGGATCCTTAGCAAATTTGGGTATGCTAAGGAAATCCTAATATGTTTATTTTGTTTTGGATTTTATTTTCCAAATAAAGACTTCACTTTAGCAAATGTGATATGCTAGAATGAAGTTCCAATGTTTTTCTTTTATTTTAGATCTTGTTTTGAATATGAAGACTTCACTTTAATAAATTTGGTATGCTAAAATGAAGTTCCAAAAGTGTTTTGAAATTTTGTGAAATGGACACTACACTTAGCAAATTTTAGCATGCTAAATAAAATTCTAAAAATATGTTTCAAATTTTGTTTTGGATTTTGTTTTAAAAATGCAGACTTCACTTTAACAAATATGGTATGCTAAAATGAAGTTCCAAAAGTGTTTTGAAATTTTGTGAAATGGACACTTCACTTAGCAAATTTGAGCATGCTAAATGAAATTCCAAAAATATGTTTCAAATTTTGTTTTAAAATAGAGACTTCACTTTAACAAATATGGTATGCTAAAATGAAGGTCCAAAAGTGTTTTGAAATTTTTTCAAATGGACACTTCACTTAGCAAATTTGAGCATGCTAAATGACATTCCAAAAATATGTTTCAAATTTTATTTTGGATTTTGTTTTGAAAATGGAGACTTAACTTTAGCAAATGTGGTATGCCAAAATGAAGTTCCAATTGTGTTTTGAAATTATGTGAAATGGAGATTTCACTTAGCAAATTTGAGTACGCTAAATGAAATTCCAAAAATGTGTTTCAAATTTTATTTTGGATTTTTTTTAAATGGTGGCTTCACTTTAGCAAATGTTGTATGCCAAAATGAAGTTTCATTGTGTTTTGAAATTTTGTGAAATGGAGATTTCACTTAGCAAATTTGAGTATGCTAAATAAAATTTCAAAAATGTGTTTCAAACTTTGTTTTGGATTTTATTTTGAAAATAGAGACTTCACTTTAGCAAATGTGGTATGCCAAAATGAAGTTCCAATGTATTTTTTTTATCTTTTGAATTTTGTGAAATGGAGATTTCACTTAGCAAATTTGAGTATGCTAAATGAAATTCAAAAAAAATAAATGTGTTTCAAATTTTTGTGTTTTGAAAAGGGAGACTTCACTTTAGCAAATGGGATATGCTAGAATGAAGTTCCAATGTGTTTCTTTTGTTTTGGATCTTGTTTTGAAAATGGAGACTTCACTTTAGCAAATATGGTATGTTAAAATAAAGTTTCAAAAGTGTTTTGAAATTTTGTGAAATGGAAATCTCACTTAACAAATTTGAGTATGCTAAATGAAATTCCAAAATGTGTTTTAAATTTTATTTTGAAAATGGAGGCTTCACTATAGAAAATGTGGTATGCCAAAATGAAGTTCCAATGTGTGTGTTTTTTTTTTAAAATTTTGTGAAATGGAGATTTCACTTAGCAAATTTGAGTATGCTAAATGAAATTCCAAAAATGTGTTTCAAATTTTGTTTTGAAAATAGAGACTTCATGTTAGCAAATGTGGTATGCCAACATGAAGTTCTAATGTGTTTTTTTTTTGAAATTTTGTGAAATGGAGATTTCACTTAGTAAGCTCATAGTCGAACTAAGAGAATTTTGCAGTCAGCCAGTCCATTAAAACACCACCTGTTGGACTGACTACTTCTTGCCATAGACCTAACACTCATCTTGAAGACTAGGTCGCTGGCTCGCATCCTTCAATAAGTCTGCCAAAAGCAATAAGCAAAGGACCGAAGGTATACACATTATCCTAACTAGTCACTCCAGACCAATCGGGTTAATCCTTCAACAAGTCTACCAAAAGCAACAAGCAAAGGATTAAAGGTATGCACATTCTCTTGACAATTCAATTCAGATAAATTAGGTTAATCCTTCAGCAAATTCACCAAAAGTAATAAGCAAAGGACTGAAGGTATGCACATCCTCCTGACAAGTCAAGTTAGACAAATCAGGTCAATCCTTCATCAAGTCCATCAAGATCGAAGCTAGGGCAGAAGGAACCTAAATCATAAAATAAATAAAATTCTTCCTTCACCAACCCTACTAAGCACGAAGCTAAGGCTAAATGAAGATTAAAGATATAAAACCACTAAGATGAGACCTTCGACCAGCCCATCAAAGCATTAATCTTATGGCTGAAGGTATCTCTCTTCCCACCTGATGAGTCAATAAAGACAAATAAGGTAAAATTTTATATGGTCAACTAGTTTGCAACAAACATGGTCCACTAACGTGCACCATATTTGTTCAAGATATTTGTTGACTACACATGATGCTCCGATCTCATGTCGTCAATGGACTTTGGACTTATGCAAACATCGCCATCAATCAATTAATGATCTTATTTTGAACATCAAAATTAATCAGAATATAAATATTGCACAATTCAATGGTCGAACGATCAAGAAGAAAATCCATCGATGCGCTTACATGCATATCAAAGTTTGGAGGCTGCAATGATGCCTAAACGACCTCCGTTCGTAAAGTTGATCACATTATTAGCATTGAAATATTGAAACCTATCAAATAAGACTATTTACACTCAATTCGAATGAGTGTGTAAATATTAAGCGATCGGATGCAATAACACACAACTTTGAACTAAAATTGACTTGATTCGGTGCTGACTTTAATCAAATGGTCTCTGATTGTGAAACGGATTACACCGTTGAATCCAGAACATCGAATTTTCCTAGAAACGACATCCATATTGCATGAGATTAATTTTGATGAATTTTTCACATAGATATGGCCATAGAAAAATAACTAAATTTGGATATTTATTTTAATATTGACCAAATATGATTTCTTAATATCCGAATTATTTTAGAATCAATTCAAAAAATTTTGGTATAAATTATTTCCAAAATAGATCCAATCTTATTCAAATATTTTTGAAAAAAAAACCAGCCTAAACTCATAACGAAAGTAACTAATATGTAATTAAGAGTCTTAATCCCCTTTTTATTTCCCTATCGGTGGAAAGCATAGAAAAGACCTCTCGTGAGCCTAACAGCTGAGACCCCTCTTTGTTTTTTTTTCTCTCTCGATTCGTTCGAGGGAAACTTCTATCTCCAGCCGAAGTTAACGTTCCTTGCCCTCTCTCTTCCATTTCCCTCTCGTTCACCTAAGAGATGCAACTAGAAGCCGAACGAGATAATCTGTTTGCTCTTCTTTCTCCCCTATTCCTCTCTATTCCTTCCAGGTAACCCGAGCATCCTCCTCCCTTCATTCTCCTATGTTGAGAATGCTTTGCTCGAGTTGGATCTGCTCAGATCTATTCCTACTACTTCTCATGGTTTATAGAGTTGGAAAAGGGCCTTCTTGATTGCAACATGTGCTCTCGTCATGTGCACCAAGCCTGTGTTTCCCTGCACCACCAAAATTTTTTGCATTCCCTCTTCGATGCGAGCAAATTTATTTGTGTTGATTATTACCCCATCCCTAAATTACATCGCAAAGGTATCTTCATCTTTACTCCCACCCCAACAATCATCTGCTCCACTTCTCCCTGACCAAGCAGCACCAAGAGTCCCTTATCACTTGCTCCATGCTACGACATCATTGCGATTTTATACATAGTATTTTCAGTTCCCATCAAGTCAAATACTCCACCAGCCTCCTTCAAGATCATCACCGTCTTCTCATATTTCAGCTTCTTTGTCTTCTCTTTGTTTCCCCGCTCTCACCGAACTAAAATTCCATCTCCTTGGTTCACTTCAAACAAAAGATATTTTGTCTACTCTCCATCCGGGCATTCTTAGACTATACTCGAACCTCTCCTCCGACATCCACTCTTGGCAATCGAGAGACAACTCTGGCATCAGGAAAGTTCCTCTCAGCAACCACTCACCTTCCTTTTCTGTGGCCTAGAGTATAACCGAGAGGCAACTCTTCCATCAGGTAGGTTTCTCTCAGCAACCACTCCTTTTCGCATCCGAGAGAAAACTCCACCATTAGACGGGGTCCCGTTAGTACTATCCCTTGTAGCTATTTCGTATCCTCTCTTTGATTGAAGTCCAATTCACTTTGCCATAACTGGGAGGGAACTCCTTCATCAGGCAGGTTTCTCTCGATTTCTGGCATTTCCCCCACCTATTCAACCCAAATAATCAACCTGATACTCTCTCCTATTCAACTCTTTTTAAACAAATTCATGCAAAATTATTATTGCTGTTGTTGGTGGATGTATGGAAATGCTTGAATGTGTAAAATAAAATTATATATTTGTGATTGTGCTTCTTTATGTAGGTTTTAAGACCCCGCTAATGTCCATTAGGGCATAGTGGGTGTAAAGACACACTTGTGGTGTCACAAGACATCACTTTCATATACTCAAATAGGCGTCTTTGAGTAAAAAATTATTAGATGATTATGTTAAAATGCTTAAATTTTGATTAAATTTTGGACTTAAGGGGAAGAATCAAGATTCATTTAAAAAAGAAATCAAGCACATCAAAAATAAATCATCTAAAATGAAATTTGAATGTGTAGAAGTTCCATATATATTTTCATTTATGCAGGTGATTGAAGGCCCCATTATGCTCATCGGGGTATGAGATTGAATTATAAAATTTTTCAAACTCCAATCTTGCTCATTAGGGCATGGCCAAATAGTTAATGTAGCACAAGGATGACATCAAAATACTACCAAAATTTTATTTAGAATTCATACCTGCAAATAAAATTCAAGTTAAAAAATAGCGTTGCCTAAGCTCGCTAAAATTGAATTGAATTTTGAACTATAAATGAGAATGAATTTGAAATGAATTGAATATTTTGACAGTAAATATAAATTTGGCACTTCAATATCTAAGTTTAATTGATTTAGAAGATGACCTGACTGAATATCCAATCAGAGCACAAAAGATCTTCTTGGAATTAGAATATAGTTTTGAAATCATAATTCACTCCAAATGAATTGGAGAAAATTAAGAAATTCATAAGAGATTTTCAATAAGAACAAATGATTTCTAATAAGCTTAATCAATGAATTCTTGGAAAATATTTGAAGCATATTATTTGTTTATTAAATACTCGAATTGGATCAAGTAGAAGTTGAATATAGTTTGTGAGGAGATTGAGAATTATCAAAGAAATGAAATTAGAATATTCATGTGGTGTTTATTTTTTGAGATGTGGGACACCACAAAATCTTAGGGGTACTTATTGAAGTGATCATTAAGAAAGATGATCTTGAAAGATAGAAATCACCACCCTATAATGGACCTAATCACTAATAAGACTCTGGCGATGGGTCTTCGAATCTACTAGAGATCTTTCCCTTACTTTACATGGAAAAGTAAAGTAAGGTTTATTTTAAGTCGGGTTCATTAAGTTTCCTATGGAGGCAAGCCCCCATAGTTAATTACATCCTAAGGAATGGGATTCTTAAAGAACACTCTCGATTAAAGCAGACAATCATGATCTCCAAATATTTTAAGGCAAGACTATCAAAGGATTGGCTATGTTGTAAAAAAATCAAATGGAATAGATCAAAGAGAAGACTTATTATTGGAAGTCAAAGAGAGATGGGTAGGAAATGCTCATGATACTAGGAAGCCGAGTGAGTAATCCAATCTATCCTATGGTTGGGCTTTATATTTTTGAAATTAAAGAGAGTTAATTATTTGAGTTGATATTTTATTAGAATACTATGACTTATAATCTCACAATATATGATTGTGGAAATTTCTAAGTGGTAAGAATTTATGGTTGTAACTTGAAGGAAATAGATTCCTCGAATCTTAAGCTAGGGAGCTTTGGTACAAACCACAAGCACATCCTAAATCTAAGCGAATGATGTACATAATTGTCTACCTCCATAAGAGAGGATAGACCGTCCAACTATTGGACTTACAACCGCTTAGAGTGGCCGCTAACTAACTCCTCATATGCTTTAAATTCATGCAGGCAAGTCTTATGCTTTGCAAGATGGCTAGGCTGTTGTTTATTTAGAAAGGAGACTAAGTCCTTAAACTCACTCCCTAAGAGACTAGAGCATGAAGGGCATGAATAATGACTTAATCTAATGCAAAATTTTAACAAGTTTTATTTTATTCTTTTGGACTCTTTGTTTTGACACAAGCTATTGGATTTTTTTATCTCTAAATGTATGAGAACTTGATTATGGGCCAAATCAAGATAGAAAGGGGTGTTCTTCCATCAAAGGCTCTCACAAGTTAAGCTTTTATTCTCTAGCACAAATGGAAGCCCCCTCATAATAAGATTGGAAGAATATGACATGCATGATGTTATACATTCAATCATCGAGCTAAGGGGTTGCTAAATATTTTTATTATCTTGATTTAATTCCTAGGCTTTATGGTGAGGTTATGAGTTATTTTAAAAAAAAAATTAATTATGAGTTGATAATTGGGGTAGAAAAATTAATTTCATACTAAGAGCCTATCATATCTAGGCCACCCATTCAAACATCAAACATGAAGAAACTAAGAAAAAATATGCAATTCTAGTGCACAATCTAAACATAACATCAAACAATTTTATAGATAATCGTAAAAGAATAAAAGACCAGTGCAGTAGGGTTCCACCGTACACTCCTAAAAGAAAAAAAAGTTGGGTAGCTGAGCTCTACCCATATACAACCTAGATTACAAAAATAATACATGTTATGGGAGTCTTCTTTTCTTCATTTCTTCTTCTCTTCCTTTTGATTTGATTTGCTCCAAAAGCATCACTGGGCACCCCAAGGACAAAGCCTTCTGGCCACTGCTCATCCTAATCCCCCATAACACTAATCCTAATTTCTAATATAAAATTCATCAAAAATAGGAAAAGTAAATCTAGCTACACCTACAAAATAATGTTAACTAAACACACCATACAACCAAGCAGTTATATGAATAATTTAGAATTAGCACCCCACACATGGGTAACCAAGTCCACCTATCCTAACGTGAGTTATGCTTAGGGGCTAAGCAACCTGCACAACAAACATATTTATATTTTTATTACAGCAACCCTTTAAGTACAACCCCTTGTAAAAAATATGATTAGGCTAATCACGGCCTACCATCCTGTCTATGAGGCATACAACCTAACATCCAGTCTAAAATATTACATCACAAAACAAAATACAACATCATACATATAATGCCTAACTTATTCTAAATGCATTGATTAAATTAATTAAGTTCACTTTAGCTTCATTTGGTTTGGTTTGGTTTGATTAATATTAAGCGATTATGATGTATTGGATTTATAATTAATTTAGCTTTTTAGTTTACTTAATGATTAATTAGTTTCAGTTTATATATTCATTAAGGAGTTTCACATTATTGAGATTCCATGCTTAGTATAGGTTTAGTTATACTAGTCTCACCCTTGTTAAAGTTTCCATGCTTAATGATTTAATTTTAAGTTTGATATAAGATTTAATCATTTAATTGAGTTTTAATAACTTAAATAGGTTTAATCATATTTAATTTAATTTCCTCTGAGGATTATATTATATTTTTCTGATTTGAGATTTGATTAATGATTGCTTAAGTGTTATTTCATTTCTGGTTTTAATTTATTATTTATATTATTATGAATTTCATTTTAATTAATTCCTTAATTTGTTAACTTTTAACCCTCAATATTTATTGCAGGTTCATTAAGTTTCAAAAGATCATATTATTATTATTATTATTATTATTATTATTATTATTATTATTATTATTATTATTATTATTATTATTATTATTATTATTATTATTATTATTATTATTATTAGATCTTAAATATTAACTGAAGTGGTTTAAGCCATTTTAAAGATTTTTGCAAATTTCTGAATTTTTATTTGATTTATTTTATTAAACTAAGCAATCTGAATTTCAAAAATTAATTTCTCCTAATCCATATGTCTTTTTTACTTGAGATTTCTTATTGTAGGTATGCTTTAACTTTAATTTCAATCCTTAAAAATTTCAACTCAATCCGACTTATATTTTTAGAGTAATTAATGAAACTTTATTTTTACTAAAACCTAAATTAAGCTCAAACAATTTAGTAAAATTTTGGGATTTTGGATTTTTTGGATTTCTCTAGAAAAGATGAATCCAACGAGCCTTTGTTTGCAATTTTTGGTTATGTATTTTATTTTCTATGAATTTTTGAAGTTTCAGGTGATTTAAGTAATTTTTTAAAATCAGAAAAATCAATTTTTTTTTATTTGACACAAATAGACGCATGGTGCTAAATGGAAATGCGAAATGGTGCTATGATTGGAAGCGCTGATGTGGCACGCGCACACGCGTCGCACATTAGCATGGTGCTACGCAACACCGAGCGGAAAATGCGGTGCATAGTGAGATCACAAAGCGTGGTTTGATTCAGACCTTTTGATCGCAGATCGGATGGTATAGATCAGATCGTGCGATCCATAGACCAAGATCGCGTGATCCATAGACCAGGATCACGCGATCGGTGCATGATCTAAGCTGTTCGATCGCGCAAATTGCAAGATCAGATGGTCCATAATGCATCTGACGATCTAAAGGTTGGGATTGTGTGATCAACGCGTGATTCGAGCCATTTGATCTCGTGAACCATGGGATCGGATGGCTGCTGCTAGCCGGTCGCAGGAAGAGTGAAAATCGAAGGTATTTTTGAAAAAAAATGGGTAATCTAAATGAAGAGTTATATTTTCTAATTGGGACGATATAAAATATAAAATGCAAGATTATCTAGGATAAATTTCTAAAATTGTGCAAAAAATCATCACAAATGAAGGATTTTAAAGTCGGCTATGGTTTTTTTGAAAGTTACCTCACCGAGGATGATTTCTGATGGCGGTGATGACCCGAGCACGCTGTTGAATGGGGGAAGAGGTCTTTGAATGAGCTTGGATCTTCGCCTTCACTTTAGAATGATGTATCTTCTGATGCTTGCAGTTTTCTCATCGAAATTAACTAAGTTTTGGTGTTTCTAGCCTAAGAGAGATGGGGAAATAGTTGTTGGTTGTTTTGGGGAGCTCGTGGGGGCTGAATAGTGGTAGTAGGAAGAGGAATGAAGCCTCATTTCCCCCTTCTTTAATAGTGGTGGAAAATCCACCTTTTTAAAAAAATTTTAGCTCCAAGTGTTGTCATTTTGCTTGGGGTGGTTGGGATTGATGATGGATTGATTGGGGACTTTGGATTTTTGCTACAAAGTCCTCTCTTACTATATGATCACTCTATTGAATGCCATGGATGGGGAGTTGAATGCATGTGATGGGGAGAATTAAATGAAGCTGGGTAGAATCCTATGTGAGGGAGGATCCATAAGTGATTTAATTGGGTTAGGTTGAATTTGGACTGATCCTAAATGGGTTTGGGTTGGGTTTGATCAGCCACCAATGGGTCATGGCTTGGTTTCAAGGGGTTTGGCTCAATTTGGGTCATATGGGTCACCTTGGGTTATATCGGGTTAGGTTGACCAATTGGGCAAATTGGGTCAAACAAAGGCTCAGGTTAGATTCAAATGATAATTTGAAGAGTTTTGGTATGATCAATCTGATTTAATTTGGCTTAGAATTGATTTTGGATAATTTGGAATCAAATGAGTCAAATGGGTCAAGTCGACCACTTTGACCAAAATTGGCCAAATTGGCTTGGGTTTTGGGTTGATTCAATTGGCTAGTTGAAGATGAATGTGGCATTTGGTTCGAATCAAATTCTATTTAATTTGGATTTAAGCCAAATTGACTCTTTAGGCCAATTTGGTCTAAATGGCTTAATTGGGCTCGATTGATCAAATTTGGTTTAATTATGGCTTTGGTCAAGTTCAATAATCAATTTGGAATGAACTTGAGCCATTAGTTGCAATTAATTTGGGTTAGATCATGATTTGACCCAATTTGGTCCTTTAGGCCAATTTGGGTCAACTTAGATCGAATGGCCAATTGGGCTTGGTTTGGCTCAATTGGTGGTCAAACCATATTTAAATATTGATCTTGGGTTGATTCAAATCATTGGTTTCAATCAATTTGATGTAGGATGAGTTTTAGCTAGTTTTGGTTCATTTAGGCTAAGAGTTGACTTGGTCAAATGATAAAGTTGACTTGGTTTAACCCAATTGATTGCAATTGATCATCTTAGGGTGATCAATAATCAGGGTGAAAGGTTTTGGTTAGCTTAGTTCAATCCAATTTGGGTTGGATTGAAAGTTAGCTCAAATGGGTCCTTTAGGTAACTTTGGGTTAAGTGGACCTAAGTGGATCAATTGATTTGGTTTTGGTTTGATCCAAGTTTAGTTGAACTTATATATGAGCCTTGGATTGAAATATAAATTCAACGGCAATCAATTTGGAGTCTAAGCCATTTTGGCTCATTTGAAATTTTTAAGTCAAAAGGGTTAGGTTGGATTTGACTTGGGTTGGCTTCAATTTGATTTGATGATTATAGGTTTCATTTATATTTGGGTTGATAATTGAATGAATGATTGATTCAAGAGAAAATCCATTGATTTTGACTTGATCTGGATAAAATTTGGATAAGTCCAAAGAATTGGCTCAAAGGGCTTAGATTGGGTTTGGATTTAATTTTGGATATAGTTTTGGTCATTTGAATTTGGATTTCATTTATATTTATGAATATAAATAAAGGAACAATTGATTTATAAAGAAATCAATTGAGTTTGATTTGATTTAAAGGGAGTTTTGGCTAAGGTTATGAATGTGATTCATATGGCTTAGGAAGGGTCTTGGGATTTGAACTTAATTTTGGGTTTCAATCATTTAGAGTCAAATTTGGGATATGGATTTGGAATTTGGATTTGAATTTGAGATTTGAATCTTTGTTTGATTTGAGAAAGTGTATCTAGATTGGGTTTAGGCTATAGGATAGGTGATTTCCTTAAGTCCTAAGGCATGGCCTAATCTTATGATTAACCCTTCTAAGTCTCTAGGCTTAGCTTAAGTGTTCACCTAATCACTAGAAGTGTCTTATGATCAATGAGTTCATGGTGTCTAGAAGAGTCATAAGTCTAAGAAGAGGAGATTGAGAGCTCACTCCAAAAGTAAGGTCAACAGTTCAAAGACTAATCAACTTTGGATAAAAGAAAGCAATTAAATGTTATTCCAAGGGATCTAATAAGATATTAGAATAATTTAAAATGCGGATCTGTAATTCTTCGTATAAGCAGATAGAAGGTGATACTAAATGAAATGCTATACTAATTATGGAGCTTTCTTCAATCTAAAAATTAGAAAATTCTTATTCTAATCATGATTTTCAAAATCAATGATTTCATCGATTAAATGAAATTATCTAAGCTAAAAAAATACCTGCATGTGCTCGGACATAAAGATTTAAAGTGCAAATTTTAATGTCTGAAAAGACTGCGCAGGCTAAGTAGAGATTAAATAAATATAAAATTAATCTCATAATCAAAAAATAAAATAATCTAAATTATCAAATACCCGCATGGGCCTCGGTGCTTATACTAAGCACCTAAATTTTATGTCCGAGGATGCGGCACGAGTTACAAAAGAGGAGAAGAATGATGAAATCAATTCAATCATTTATGTCTATATGCACATAAGCTAATGAATGTCTCTATATGCTAATTCAAATCAATGAAGGAGATAAATATTCAACTCCATAGAATGTGATCACAGTGGGCCTAATCCTCTATGTGTGAAATAGTGTTGGCAGGGCCTGTTAATTGATCAACTTCAAAATGAACTTAAATTATAGTAGATCATAAGACTCAATCCTCTATATTTGCAATGGAGTTGACAAGATCTGTTATGATATCTATTTTTAAAGAATTTAAGTGACACATAAGTCATAAGCCCGACCCTCTACTAGCAAATAGGTAGAGTTGATAAGGTCTACCCCAATGATAGCTGAGTTGATTGAAGATATCAACTGGAGGGGTAACTATTATCAAAATATTTATGATATTATATTCAATATTCTCAAATTCAAAATACTTAAAATCTAAATCTAGATTTGATCCTCCATTATTAAATTAATGCAGTCAACAAGATCTGAAATAATAAACTAAATGATTAAGCAGACTTATATACCCCGATGATAGTCGTGTTGATTGAAAATTTCAACCAGAAGGGATATTATTATCAAAATATACTTGAGCTCTAAATTAATTCATCATAAAACTAAATTTCAACTAAGTAAATATCTAAATTAAATGAAAATTATTATTTACATATTTAAAGCCTATAATTCATCCACCCATCCACCATTATTTATTGGGGATGATAGATCAAGAAAATTCTAGCTCACAAAGAAGCTAATATCAGGTCAAATAAATCACTATATTCAAACTCAAATAATCTCATGCTAATAAAAATGTGGCCCGTGTCTTTTTTCTACGTGGTTTTGCTAGTAGGCTCCTCATATGATGTGGTTATGACCATAGTCCTCTGATCTTGTGGTTTCCACCAAATGACACCATTATATTACGGTTACGATTGTAGCCTGTATGTTCTCCAATGGCTCAGCCCTTTGAGTTATGAATCATAGGTAATATTTGATATGCACAAAGCCCTTTTATCAATTAAGGTGAACTTAAACTTGTCTCTTTAGACAAACACCACCCCAGGTCTACAAGAATTACTTGGATAGTGTAATCCATGGTTGCTCACAGGGATCCTTTAATCAGGTTGGGTCGATTACCTCCTCTGACTAAGTAGATTAGGGACCATGACAACTTAGGATGATGGAACCATGGGATCTAGATCGGGCACATCATCATTCCACCAACCATATGCTCTAAGTTAAATAATGGTGAATTTCATAAATGCTAAACTCCAAAATTTTAAACTCAACATGCTGCTACTATATGCTACACATTAAGCAATTTAATGACTAGCCTTAATTGAAAGTTCTCTCTCAGTATTAGGATGGGTAATTAACTATAGGTGCTTGTGCCTATAGGAAACCTAGAACTATATCTAAAGTCCTCACAAAATGAGGAAAAAATCTCTAGGTAATGTCTTATATACTATTCTATCTATCTTCTGAAAATTACATCGACACTTAATTCATACTTTCTTCAATGTGAGAGTTGGTGGTGAATTTTTGGAGCCCACAAGGGTGAGTTCAATTTATCATGTATGAGGGTTACTTGGTTCAAATGCTGATATAGGTTATGGTTAGCAAATTATGTAGGGTTATTCTATGTTCACTAGATCTCACAAAAGTTCTATAATCTAGCTAGGGTTGGTTAAGCCTAATGTAACTACACTAGAGACAATGCCTAATAGTGGGTGATTGGGCCCTTATAGGTCAATATGCTAGATTAGTTTCTTAGGTCAAGGTTCAGTTGAGTTTGAGTATGGTTTACCATTTGAACCATTGTGATTCAACTTTTGGTTCAATGGTGATCTAATGAGTTTATCATTTACTAGGGTTACCTTAACTATGATGAGTATAACTTATAGGTTTTAAGAGCTGTCTAAGATAGTTTAATGGATTGGGTGAGCTAGTACACTAGATTTGGATAAACTAGTAAGGTTTCGTTATCTTGACCACTTGGGTGACTTTTGATTAGAGTATTAGATGATTTAATTTGGTTGGGCTAGTTTAACCATATGGATTTTTCCATAATAGTAAACTAGAATTGTTTATTTGGATAAATTAGGTAAGTCAAATATATATGATCAAACCAATTTCTAAGCTTGACTAAATGTAGTATACTTGGATATATTTGGAGTGGACTAGTTGAACCAAGTTAACCTAACTAGTCGAATATGTTCTAAAGGACTAAAAAGGATAGAATAAAGACAATATAAGGATTCAATACTTGGCTTTAGCATAAGATATGATGCGACATAACATCTATAATTTTTTTTAAGGCTAAGGATTCTAATTTAATAAGGGTGATGCTTCAACCTAATTCATAAAGGAGGTTAACCACACTACACACACACACACACACACACACACACACATAGTGACATAACTAGAATTTAAAGAGAAGAGTGACAAAATCTAGGAGAATTGTTAGTGTGTTATATATTATTAAAAGTTTAGTAAAAATCTAAGAGTGGCAACTGTCTCCCCCAGCCATCCCCTAGTTCATATATACATGCATACATACATACATAAAACATAATAAAGAATACCACACATACATTATATTCTACAATTTGTTTGTGGAGTATGATCAACTTTTTTGTGGTAGTCTTATTATTGAGGAGCTCCTGGATCTCCATCTGAATCAACATTTAAATATATAAAAATATTTTATAGCACATTGAAACTTGCCATGTTAATGTTTTGAATATTACTGTCCTAGTCATTTAATGTAATACCCACTTATGTATAGACATGCTACCTTATTGAATTAATTTTATGTTCTTAAAATATTTTATAAAATAAACTTTATGGATATGTGCAATGGATGCATGTGGTGCCATGGCATGCCTATCTTAACATTTCCTTTAAAAAATATGTTCTTGAGGATCACACATATGACCTCAATTTGATGTATAATTAGGCTACTTAAAATAACAATATGACCAAATGAAGTGTCAAATGATTAATGAGAAAGTTTTGTGCAATTTTATTTTTGGTATCATTTGATATCAAAATTATAAACTATTTTCACCACATTGTAATACTTATAATGACCTTAATGAAATATATTTTATGAAAATTTATAAGGTTTGTTTCACCATGGTGGAAGGTTGCTTATATGACTTGATTTCTTCCCTCATTTCTCTCTCTTTCCCTTCTAGATGGACTATTTTGGCATTTAATTTTTAACAAATCTAATAAAAATAGTTAGGGTTCATTCAATGTATTTTAAGAGATGAGAAATCAAACAAAGGATTAGGGAGAAAAAAGAAGTCATAAAAGGCTGAATTTTTAAGTCAGTAGAAGTCAATGAATTATACTTCTCTTCAGAATATGGGTTACTAGCTCTAATGTAATGTGAATATAAATAGTATATTTTGTATAATGAAATAAAAAAATATCATCAAACTTATCAATATATAAAAATTTTATTTTAATGTATGGGCGGAATCACATATAATACTTCTCTTAATAGACAAGATAATTTAATAATTTGGGCATATACATACATTGCACACAATTCTTATATATCTATATGTATAACACCTGAAACTTTCATTTTTTTTTACTTAAATAACACTCAAATCTTTAATATTACATAAACAATAGTACCATTATTAATTTTTTATAGTGAAATGCAATTTTTATGCATAGAAAAATTATTATTTTTAATATGAAACTTTAAGTTTTTAAGTGTATGTATGTAAATTTCTTTTAATAATTTTGTTTTGCATGAAATTCAAAGAATAAAGGCATTAGATCTATTTTTTTTACTTATATTTTTAAACATTTGATGCAACTTTCCTCTTTTGCAATCATGATGTAAATGCACTTTTATGGTGTAATACAATTTTAAGGAGTTTAATAAAAGTGTTATGTGTATGATATAAATACTCTATTCTCTTTATTTCTATTATTATTTTAATATAGTGGACAATAAAGGTTTTATGTTTATTTATGTTGGAATTTGATTCATTATTGATCGAATATTGGATTTGAGTTATGCTCATCTATCAACCCTCATCTTAATGTGATGTCTTATGTAGTATAGAAGTTGCATTAGGTTGGGCCATGATATGTAATGTTGGGTGCTAAACAATATTTTTCTTTAAGGAAGCTTTCGCCTAACTTAGTAGTTGTATTGGTGTTGATAGGTTACCCTAGAGATCCTTTGGCCCATTCTATAGATATAAGAAAATATGAATTTTTTGTTGATAAATTGGCTAGTATAAGCACATTTCCTATAATATCCACATGCACTATATTTTCCTACTCTTGTTCTTACTCCTTTTGGAATAGATTCTTTGCATCAACTTACTATAACTCCTTGTACTAATGGCTAAAGTCTTCCTTTGTCCATATCTCTTCTTTGTTTGGTGAATGAGAGCTTCATCTATGTGGTGTTTATTTTTTTATGTCAGGGGATTGTTAATGTGTATGTTTTGTGTGTGGGGACACCACGTAGATCCGCAAATGTACTTATTAGGGTGATCGGGTATGACATAAAAGAATAGTATATTATCTTGAGAGATAGAAGTCACTATCTTATAATGGACCTAATCACCTAATAAGGACTCATAAGGTATGATGGATCTTTGAATGTACCAGAGATCTTTCCCCTACTTTATATGAAAAAATAAAGTAGGGTTTATTTTAAGCCGGGTTCATTAAGTTTCCTATGGAGGCAAGCCCCCATAATTAATTACATCCTAAGGAATGAGATTCCTCAGGAATACTCTCGATTAAGGTAAATGATCATTGTCTCCAAAGATTTCAAAAATAGGACTATCAATCAATTAGTTATTTTTAGAAAATCAAGTGGGATTGATCAAAAGGAGAGAGTTATTATCGAAACCAAAGGGAGATGAGTAGGGGATGCTCATAATACTAGGAAACTTAGTAAACATCCTATTGACCTCATTTTTACGATAAGCTCTCTACCCCTCTATCTTAGGCATAAGACTTCTCTTAACCTTTAATAGTTCCTTAGTCTTAAGACACATCTAGTGATTAGGTGGACACTCAACCTAGCCCTAGAGACTTAAAAGAGTAGGAATAGGTCATGCCTTAGGAAAATTTGCTTACCCTATAGCTTGAACCACTTTCCTTGCTTCCTTCCTTCAAGTCAAACTCCAAATCAAGTCAACACCAAGCCTAAATCAATTCTAGCCTAATTGATTTTTCTCCAAACTCAAATCAATGCCACATGATTGAAACACATGATTGAAATCCATGATTAAATTCCAAGTTGAAATTCTAAATTCCAAATCTTGCCTAAGTCTTTTGATTTCCCTTCATGGACTTAGCCAAAATTAAATCTAAATCAATTCAAATTCATGAAATTTTCTCATAACTTATTTATATTCTCATTTACATTCACAAATATAAATGAAATATAAATCCAAATCAATCAAACCAAATCCAAAGTTCAAATTCCTAATTCAAAATCCTTTTTAAGTCCTTAATTCCCTCTTAAGAACTTAACCTAAATCATCTTCAAATCAATTCAAAGTCATGAGATTTTCTCATAACTGATTTATATTCTCATTTATATTCACATATATAAATGAAATATAAATTCAAATCAATCAAACCAAATCCAAAGTTCAAATTTTGAATTCAAAATCCTTCTTAAGTCCCTAATTCCCTCTTATGGATTTTGCCTAAGTCAAGTTCAAATCACTTCAAATCCATGAAATTTTCTCATAACCCATTTATATTCTCATTTATATTCACATATATAAATGAAATATAAATTCAAACAATCAGAACCACTTCCAAAAATCAAACTCAAACTCATTCAAAATCCAACCTAAGCCTTTCAAGTCAAAATCTTGAACTTAGCCAAATCAATTTCAAATCAAGCAAAACTCTTGATTTTCTTTCATGATTCAATCAATCCTTCAATCATGAATCCAAATATAAATACAAACTTCAATCACTTAACCAAAATTCAATTCAAAAATCAAGCCAAGATCCATTTCATGTTCACCCTTTGAACTTGAAATTGTCAAATGAATCAACACCCTCTAGACTTCAAACCACTTGCAAATGGATTTATATTTCAATCATAAGTTCATATGTAAGTTCAATCAAACTCAAATCAAGCTTTGACCAAGCCCTTTGACCCACTTAGGCTCACTTGACCCAAAGTGACCTAAAGTACCCTTATGAGCCTAATTCTAATTCTAATCAAATTGGATTGAATCAAACTCACCTAAGCCTCTCATTATGATCAACAATCATCATGAGATGATCAATCACTTAAATTGGGTCAAACCAATTCAAACCTAAGAGTTGACCAAGTCAACACTTAGCCAAAATGAAACTCAACATAGTCAAAATCCACCATAGGCCAAATTGATTGAAACCATTTATCTAAGTTCATTCATGACCATCGTTTAAACTTGACCAAGTCAACATTTGAGCCTAACATAGCCTAATTGGTCACTTGACCCAACTTGACCTAAATGAAGTCATATGAACCAAATTCAAACCTAAATCAAATTGAATCAAACTAAAGCCACCAAAATATTTCAAATGGTCAAATGAACTTGACATAACACTTGGTTTGATCCAATTTGACCAATTGGTCAACTTGACCCAAGTTGACCCATTTTGACCTAAATGGGTCAACATGAGTCAAACCATACCAAATGTGCTCGAAATTCAATGAAACTTGGCCAAACCTATTTTCTCAACATTCCAAACATACCCAAGTTCAAAAATTAGCCAAATAACCATTTTATCTCTAGGCCATAGAGTAAATTTTGGTAATTCTACTTGAAATTTGGTCAAATCTTCTTCATACCTACTGATAATAGATCAAGTGAACAAGGTGGTGCAACCTAATGAGTTTGGGTCAGCCCAACTTGACCCAATGGCCAAACCGACCATTTGTGTAGAAATGGCCACAAGGGAATCTTCCTTACACTCAAATGGAGCACATGGGGAGTTCACCGTTCCACTCCCTAACCTAAAATGAACTCAAAGACAATCCTTACAGCTCAAATAATCCACTGACTCAAGGTAATTGAATCAAAACAGCAAGCTTATGCTTGGACGTCTGATTGCCAAAGGGGGAGATATACTCCCCCTAATTCATTTGAATCTACAGAGAGCCATAATCGATTGAGTGAGAGGGAGTCATAGGAGCCATTTGCAAGTGATCTTAAGCTTCCTAGAGGGAGATTCAATTTCCATCTTCTCGATTTTCCTTAAGTAAAAATAGGGGAGCTCAATTGAATTTCCAACTTTCTCCATACTCAAACCCCACTCAATTCCTTCTTCAAGCTTCATTAGAGGACCAAGTTGAGTGTACCCATACTCTTTCCCAAGCTTCAAAGGCAAAGGAGGAATGCCCTAGACCAAAGCCAAGCTCAAGCTAAGGAGGAGTTGTCCTTTAGAAGAATCCATGCAATTTCCAAGCCTTAAACTCTCAGCAAAGCTTCATCTCAACCAGACGAAGCTTCTCCAAGGGTCTCAAGCAGAATTTTGTGAGGTTAGCCATTAAACGAGCTTAATTCCATTGGTCCTTATGAAGAAAATCTTCACCCCATGGATGTTAAGAATTGCATGTTGATGGTAAAATTTGGGATCAATCAGCTCAATCATCATCCCCTAGAACATGCATGACCTCCATTATTCAGGGATAGGGACAAATCCGTCCATCCGCATTTTGACTAAGATTAAAACATATATATTCATTTTAATCCTCTAATTTATAAGTTAAATGCCGATCCGATCTAATGACGGAAAAAGCACGTAATGTCGCCATGTGGCTTATGATGCGACATTTTAAAACCAATCGGAGGTGATGCAAAAGCGATGCCACCACCGCATGCATGCCATAGGATTAATGATATAACTAAGGATTTATTTAATTCTAATTAAATACCTAAGTTCTAAAATTCATATCTCAACATAGAGAAATAAGAAAAATATGAAATAAATTGCATTAAAAAGATAATTGAACATAGAATATTCAAAAATTGATTTTGATTACTTTTGAATAGTTCTTTTCTCTAAATTTGGGTTTTATTGGAAATGTTAATTAGATAATTACTCTTTAATTAATCCACTGATTAATCTCAAACTTCTTGGGTGAAATTAGAGGGATGACTTCTGCCACCCTTAATTTTCTTGAGATTTATTGGTGGCTTAATTAGGAGAATTGCTAGTTCATTTCTTAATTACTCCCTTAATGTAGTTAAGGTTAATGATGTAATTAGTGGTTTAACCCTTTGATTGAGTTGATTAAGGTCTCTTTCAATGAATGGGAGGTTTTGGAAATAATTTTGGGCCATTTCCCCTAAGCTATCCTTAAATCCCCTTTTTCTTCCTTAATCCATAAAAATAATTTCAAAAAATTCAAAACTTTCTAGAACTCAATTAATTCTTCTTGGGTAGATGCTTAGGTGTTTAAGAGCCTAAGTATAATTAAGGAAATCAAGATTCAACTCATATGTGTGAGGGGTGTTTTGAAATTACTTAAGTTAAAGCCCTTAGCTTAATTAATCATTAATCATGGGCCAAATTGCATTAGGCCTTTTCCTTTTTAGGTGCATTGTAAATTTAAATACTTGTGAGATTTTATGTCATCTCATTGGCCCATAATTATTTGATTAACTATGCTAAGGTGGTGTAGGTAAGGGGTAATTAACATGCTTAATTCATACCTTACCCTAATCAAAATATAAAATGAATCTAATCACCTGAAAATTGAACAAAAATATCAAACACATGTGGGAATGGATTAGGAACAGGAAACTCACATCACATTTTCTAAATTAAATCGAACTCAAGATCAAATAAAAATCGCATTAAACAAACTTTGATTTGCTTTAAGCTTTCTTATTTCATAAGATTGCCTTTAGGAATTAATTAAGGTGAATGTGTTTACATACTTTCATTACTTTAGTTCTTTCCTAACATGCTAAATGTGTGTGTCATATGATTTCATACATTCATGCTTTTCAAAAATCAAATTTAAAATGAAATTGTTTCCTTTATGTCAAATTGCATGTTTTGGCTAAAGTAAGAATATGAGTGGGTTTTATCACTATTAAATTCACATTATTTTCAAAATATATGAATCAATTATCAAAACTAAAAGTGTGTTACTTATATCTTTCTTATAAGCTTGCATGTGAGTAAAAATATAAGAATATGCTTAGTATAATTTTCCTTCTCCTCTCTTTTGGTATAGTTTTGAATAGGATTTTGCAAAGTATATAGTTCATTTGAAAAGAACCTAACGCTTGCCTAGCTCCATCTCCTATTCATTACTATGCTATTACTTAAGATGGATACCTATACTCGCACATATAAATTGCATAAATAAAAATAAGTCAACCAACATAAACTTTTTCATTCTTTCTTTTCCATTCATTTCTTTGGTGCACATGCTTGTATTTAAGGAAAGTGGTATATTAGTCTGGATAACCCTGGAATTGTGAGGATTTAAGTAGCCCTAAGTTGGTTTTGTACCTTACCCTCTTGGTTAACAATGGCGTCGTACTCACTTATGCCTTTCATACATTCATATGTGCAGGTGAAAATTGGATAAGAAACTCCTTTGCTACTAATGAAAATCATGCATCATAAACATTCAAATTTTCTTAAATGAACTACTTAGCATGCATAATAAAGTGTGCTAAACATTCCCATTTCTATGTATAGATATGTTTGGGACTCATTTTTATGCATGTTATACATGTTGGGAAAGAAATGAAGTGATATATGTTTTGTGAATTTAGTTTATTTTACTTAATCTTAAAATGTCTTTCTTTTCGAATAGGTTTATTTAGAGTTCATCTAACTTAGGATTAATTAAAATATATAATAAAACATTCACTAAACAAAACTAAAACATGAATCAACTTTAGAAATTACTTAGGTTAGGGGAGGAAAGATGTGTTCTTTTCTCTTTTCCTCTCTTTATAACTTAGTAATTAATTGTAGGATTCACTTGAACCTAATCAAAACATAAAATAAAATCAACCCAAAACAACTAAATCATTTGAATGAAACCCTCCTCTAAGTTGAACATTCTTCACACTTAGAAAATTTTAACTTAATGCCATAGCTAAGCATGCCACACAAACCTCTAAAGCACACACATTAAGCTAAGTCACCACTTCTAGTTTTAGGTTAGGGCGGTGCATGATTTAATATTTGTTTTTATTTTATGATATATGTTTTAGTCTGGATGATTAGGATGTATGTGCTTAGAATGAATGATTGGTCGATTTAGTCTAATCATTATTTTTTGTAGGGGATTGTGCTTAAGGGGCGTTGTAATAAAAAAAATATATAAATGCTTTTGTTGTGCAAGTGCTTAAACCACTAAGCATAATCCAATAGACCAGGTGGACTTAGTCACCCATGTGTGGGGTGATAAGTCCAATATACATGCTTGGGACTTGTGTGATTTGTTTAGCTAATCTCTATTTTGTAGGTGTTAGCTAGATTTACTTTTCCTTTTTCATGTAATTTTTGCAGTTAGGATTTTGGAATGATTATTATGGGGACTAGGATGAACATTGGTCATAAGATCTCATCTTATGTACCATGTGAAGCCTTTGGAGCAACCACCTTCCAACCATCCAAAAGAAGGAACCAAAGAAGAAAGAAGAAGAAAAGAATATAGAAATGAAGCTTGAAGACCCACATAATAATGAATTTCTTGCTTAATTGTACTTAATTCATTTATAATCGAGGTTGTATAAGGGTATAGCCTGGCTACCCAATTTATTTTTGGGTTTGTGCAGTGGTGCTCGACCATAAATGGCTTCTTATTCTTTTATGTTAGCTTTATAAATTGATTGATGATTTATTTAGCCTGTGCATTAAGATGCCATCCTTTTCCTAGTTTCTTCTTTGCTTGATGTGTGGCCTGGATGTGGATTAGGCTCTTAGGGAAAAATAAATCTTCTACCAAATTTAACAATTCAAAATTAAGAATAAAAAACTCATAATCTCACCTAAAGCTCAGGCTAAAATCAAGATAAAAGAATTAGCAACCCCTTAGCTGGATGAGCATTTCTTTTATAACATCATGCACAAATGCATATTATTTTCACTCTTGATTGGAGGGCTTCCACCTTGCCAGAAACTCTTGACCTTGAGATGGTGGAAACACAACTCCTCCCTTCTCGCTGATTTTGGCCAATAATCTCATTTCTCATGCATTAGACATATGAATCCTATTAGCCTAAATCAAAATGATTATCCAAAAATAAAAATAAAATGAAATCTGAATTGCATTAGATTTAGGTCATTTGAAGTATACCCTTACATGATCTACTCTTGGGAGTGAGGACTTAGCCTCCTTCTAAATAAATAATAGCCTAGCTATCTTGCATAAAGAATACAACTTGCCTAGAATTTAAAAGTAGGAGTTACTACCACCCCAAAGTCCAAAGTAGGTGGTTTGTCCTCTCTTATGGAGGTAAACTAAATACTCATTTTTGCCTTAGATTTAGGTTGTGCTTTTGGATATCATCAAAGCTCCCTAGATTTAGGTTGCTTTCTCCCCTTCCATAAGCATAAATCCACCTCTAGGCATTTCCACATCTTGTAAATCATAAGTCTTAAATTTCTAATGAAAACTCAATAATAAATTAAATCAATTTTAAAATATAAAGCCTAACTATATGATTTAAGATGCTCGCAGGTTTCTAGCATCGTGGCATCTCCACTTATTTTTCTTTGATAATAACTCCCTCTCTTTGATCAATCCCATTTGATCTTCCAAAATAAACTAATCGATTGATAGTCCTACATATTGAAATCTTTGAAGACAATGATAATTTACCTTAATCAAGAGTATTTCTGAGGGACCTCATTCCTTAGAATGTAATTAACTATAGGGGCTTGCCCCTGTAGGGAACTTAACGAACCCGATTTAAAATAAACCTTACTTTTCATGTAAAGTAAGGGAAGCATCTCTGGTACACATGCAGACCCATTGTCCTTAGGAGTCCTTATTGAGGTGATTAGGTCCATTATAGGGTGGTGATTCCTATCTTTTTAGATAGTACACATTTCCTCAATGTCATACCCGATCACCCTCAATTAGAACGTCTGTGGATCTATGTGGTGTCAAAATTGCATAAAAAGAAGAGATGTATATTTCGATCTTCATTTTATCCCGCATGGAGTGAAGATGGAAGTATATATCTTATTCTTTAGAGAAACATTAAAAAAATTTTACCATAAGTCCCAAACTATCCTATGGTTGGGCTTTATATTTTTAAAATTGAGGAGAATTATATGTTTGGTATGAATTTTTATTAGAAATCTAGGGCTTATAATTTCATGATACAAGATTGTGGAAATGTCTAAGAGGTGAGGATTTATGCTTGTAGTCCCAAAAAGAAATAACAACCTTGGATCCTAAATCTAAGGAGATTTGATGAGGGCCAAAGCACAACCTAAATCTAAGTTGAAAATGGGTATATGATTTACCTCCCCAAGAGAGAATAAACCACCCGACTGTTGGAGTTACAACTGTCTAGAGTGGCAGCCAGCTAACTCTTCCTATGATTTTAAATACATATAGGCAAGTCTTATACTTTGCAAGATAGTTGGGATGTTATTTATTTAGAAAGGAAACTAAGTCTTTCAACTCACTCCCTAAGAGACCAGATCATGAAGGGCATTAATAATGACCTAAGTCTAAAGCAAATTTTGTCAAGTTTTATTTTGATTTCTTATTTAACATAGGCTATGGGATTTTATATGTCTAATGCAAGAGCAAATCAATTATGAGCTAAAATCAGAAAGAAGGAGGTGTGTTTCCACCATGGCTCTCAAAGGTCAAGCCATTTTTTCTGGCAAAAGTGGAAGCCCTCCATTGGCAAGAGTCAGATAATATGATTTATGCATGATGTGAGACAAACAACATCCAGGTAAGGGGTTGCTAAATCTTTTATTATCTTGATTTATATCCTAGGATTTAGGTGAAGTTATGAATTATTTAATTTAATTTTGAATTAATTAATTAGATAAAAAATTTATTTTTCCCTAGGAGTCTAATCGTATTTAGGCCATTCAACAATCATCAAACAATTAAGAAACTAGGAAGATGCCATTCTAATTGCACAATCATAAACATAACATCAATTAATTTATAAAATTAATGCAAAAGAATAAGAGGCCGATGTGGTCGGGTTCCACCGCATAACCCGAAAAAATATATGGGTAGTCGAGCTCTACCCTTATACAACCCGGTATAATGAAATAATAAATTACAATGATGAAATTACAAGTATTATGGGGTCTTCATTCTTCATCCTCCATTCTTCACTCCTTGCCCTTCATTCCTTCGTCTTGGTTTGCTCCATTTCTTTCTTTCTTTTGGTTTGACTTGGGATGTAGTTTGCTCCAAGGCCTCACATGGTATATAAGACATGGTCTTATAACCAATATTCACCTTAGTCCCCATAACACTTATCCTAATCCTAATGCAAAAAATTACATTAAAAGGAAGGAAAGTAAATCTAGCTACATCTGCAAAATAAATGTTAGCTAAATACACCATACAACCCAAGCAGTTATAGAAATAATTTGGACTTAGTACCCCACACATGGGTAACTAAGCTCGCCTGTCCTAATTTAGGTTACGCTTTGGGGTATAAGCAACCTGCACAACAAAAATTATTTATATTCTTATTACAAGACCCCTTAAGCACAACCCCCAGTAGAAAATATGATTAGGCTAAGATCTCCCTATCATCCAGTCTAGCACATACCCCTAACATCCAATCTAAAATATTACACCACAAATAAAATCATGCATCAAACCATGCACCACCCT